>CM035432.1:143069928-143082428 GCA_020310875.1 Ceratopteris richardii
CTTATCAAGGATCCATTTTAGGATGTTGATGTATGGTTATAGTGATGTATGTATGGCTATAGTGACATGAAAATTAGGATGATGCTTCAATCTTCAACACTCAATTACATCCCAACTTATGACGCATGTTGATGATCCAAAATATAAAAGTTTCACAACTCATCATTTTCCTCATTACTTACGTAGATTTGAAAGAAAAACTCCCCACACTCAAGTGTTTCTTTAAAAAGGGTAGTCCATGCATACATCATCTTCCATCAACATAGTTACCATAGATTGCCTCTTCAACACAACAACTACCAAACATCAAATTCATACCTCAAAATAATTGAAGCCAAAATCTCACAATATAGAAAAATATTATGCATTTTTAATAAGATCTAGCATCTACTTCAAAGTAAATGATCTTAATCAACTATCTATGATCGAAAGACCTTAGTTGACTATTTTCATGAACTATATTAGTTAATGAATCAAGTTGGCCAATAATGAATTAAATTTTAATTATCTTGATCAAGCATGATCAGTGGTCGACCAACAAACATTCCAAGAACATTTGATTTTCATCTTTAATAATGTGAATCCCATACATAAAAACACAAATAACTATTCCATTATAAGAAATAAAACCTTATACCATCTAAGGCACTTTGAATATATTGAGATAATAGTCGTAATAACTCAACCCATTTTCAATAACCCTATATTAGAAACAAATAGGAAGATTTTTGTTCATCAAGAGAAATAATGGATATCATATCAAAAGGAAGCAAATTGGCATTATTTGAATTGTACATGCATCTCTCACTCCCGTACTTTAGCTATACTAATAATTTCTCCTCTTTATCATTGTCCTTATTAAGCCTATTTCTATTCAACTTCACTCGTATACCTCAATTGTTGAATTTCCTTGACAAACTTTCTCATCTTCTTGTCTTGCTTCAAAAATCAAGTTACTATCCTCTCATTGAGAAATTATCACATTTCAATAGAACCTTCATATGTTTTCTTCATTTAAATCATCCCACTCTATCAATAAATCCACATAAACTGGATCGTTTATATTTTATTTGTATCAATCTCAGCCCACAATCAAACCAAAATTCAAGACAAATGATATTCAAATTATATTCATCAATAACAAGAATACTATATACCTTATTGTTAAATTATGCATAATATCAACCAAATGCTCTCATATACCTACTAACATTACCAATACCCAATAATGAGTAAATACCTAAGGATAAATACATGCACATATATGCATTGCCTTTTCTACCAGTCCTACTATTGGCATGCATTACTTTTGAAAATTAGAAAGGTGATTCCAACTTCATTTGGTTAAGCCACGTTCTTTTAGCCTCCAAGTATATGACTTCATTTTCTAGGATCAACCTAAACCTACTCTTTCAAGTAGATTTTATTCTTATCTTCTTTCACTTCCACACCATCAAACCACTCTACTAAAATAGAAGTCTAATACCTAAAATAGATGATATTATCACTCTACTAAAATAGAACAATGAATGAAGCCTAATACCTAAATAGGAGCCGTTACTTGTGTGTTTTAATAGGGGAAACAAGGAGATGAAAGAAAGTTTTATCAATATAAGAGGAAATATATTTCTTCCCATTGCTGATATATTTAGGTAGTGATGTGTGTGAACACTCTATGACTGCCAAGGCTTTTTTCCCTCTTCAGGAGGTTTTTTCCCCCCGACTTGTATATACGCCTACTAACCTAATGGGTTTCTTATCTTTGTACAATCTAGTGGTAATACATTCAGTATTGTGTGTTGTGCTCCAAGCTTCTTCTTTTTCCTTGTGTTGTTTGTGTGCTTCCGCAGACATCGAACTCCAACAATTGGTATCAGAGCAGGTCGCCACTTCATCTAGGGCATCGTCATCACCCCTCCAATCGCAATCTCAGAATCACATGAAATTTGGTGTGCATACTCAAGGTGATGAGGAGATCAAAAAGACTCCACTTTGTGATGCAGAAATCGTGATCTGAGCTCATTTCGGCCTCTGAATGCACTATCACAACACTTGTGCAAGCTATTTTGTCTTTTGTTGCCAAAGATATATACAAGTTTCAGTTCGCCAATATAAGTGCAAAGTCTGCTATAGGTTTAGCAGAACTTGTCAGGGTAATTATGTTGAACTTTTTTAGATACAGTCATTTTTCTACATCAAGGTATTTTAGTCACTGGTCATGGTTGAAAGCAGTGATGTATTTTGTATGTTGGTTGTTGAGGATAAGTTGGATGGTACGAATTACCCATTGTGGGCTTATATGATGCTTCATGTATTGGTTGCAAAAGGACTATGGAATATTCTGGAGTGTGTTGAAAAACGTCCTATTACACCTACAAATATAGGTACTAAAGCTGATGCAAACGGCATTGAAGATGATGATATTCTTCATGTTCCTGTTCACCTACTAGAGAGAAAATTCATTGTGATAGCAGATATGCTCAGGTAGATGCATTGATAGCCTTGTCTATTGAATGTGCCATTATTCCTTACATTCGCTCTTGTAGAATAGCTAAGGATCCTTGGGATACACTTACCACATTGTACCAGGCTAGGAATGAGTCTCATGTTGCTTACCTCCGAAAACAATTGGAGAGTGAGCATATGAATGAAGGTGATTCTATGGACAATTTTCTAACAAAGATCAAAGATTTGAAGAAACAGTTAATTTTGTTGATGAATTCTTGCTTGACAGTTCACTTGTGTAGACTGTTCTGAATGCTCTTCCAGATTCATACTAGAGATTTGCTTCTACTCTTTGTTTGATGATGAAAGGCAATCCAAATGCCTTAACATTTGAGGAGTTAGTCTTTGTTCTAATGTAGGAAGATCAGTCTAGGCAGAACAGGTCCATTATGCATATTGCAGATCAAGATTTCTTGGCTAGTCAGAAGGGCAAAGGTAAATGGAGCTCTTCTACTAGTAAGCAAAAATCTCCTAATTCTACACAATCGAAGAAGTAAGATAGAGAAGAGAAGAAAAAAAAAAAGCAAAAATTTTTTGCAAGTACTATAAAGCAAATGATCATGTCATAAAGAATTGTCCAAAATTGGTTGTAAAAGAGGCAGAGAAAAAAGAGGCTAGAACAGTTGTTGCAGAGGCCTCTACACCGAAAACCGAGCCTGCTAATCTGGTGCAGAATGAAGAATGGGTGTTTACTAATGTTTGCAATTTTGACCCATCCTCTCCTAAACAGTGTATGTATGTAGTAGACTCAGATGTTTGGTACTTTGATTGTGGGGCAACCAAACATATTACCTCGCAGCGCAGTTTCTTCACTTCACTCGAGCCTGTCTATATAGAGAATACAATCACATGCACTAACAAATCCTCTTATCCTGTCATGGGAATCAGTAAGATCATTGTAACTATTGTTGATGATAGTTCTTTCACATTGTCGGATGCTCTATTTGTGTCAGGGATCAAGAAGAATTTGTTATCAGTTTCATCTTTAGCCAAGATTGGCTTGGTTGTGAAATTTGTTGATGATAGATGTATAGTTCATGAACTGCCAAATGGCAACATGATTATTGCTTCTAGCATTTTATGTCATGGGTTGTATACGCTCATAGACTATGAAAAAATCTACGAATGATTCACCATGTGCAGTACATGATTCCCAAGCTATATCAGATGCAAAGCTTTGACAAGCATGCTTTGGTTATCTGAATTTTGCTAATTTGCTACACCTACAAAAATCTGAAATGGTGTCCTCTTTGCCCAAACTTGAGGCACCTGGTAAACATGTTTGTGAAGGTTTTATTTTGGGCAAATGGCAGCATTCATCCTTCCCAAAAGATGGTTCAGTTCGAGCTACTTAGAAATTGCTGCTTGTACATGGTGATGTTTATGGTCCTATGGAGACACATTCTTTTGGAAAATATCTTTACTTTGTGATTTTTATTGATGATTTTTCCAGGCATGCACGGGTATATCCATTGAAAGCAAAGTTTGAAGTGTTTATGTGCTTCAAACAGTTTCTGGTTTTGGCTGAAAATATGTGAGCATGTAAAATGGCACCCCCTATTTCGATTAAGAGGGGGAATATATGTCTTTGGTCTTTAATGCATTTCTGGTTGAACGTGGGATAAAACATCAGTGTACAGTCCCATATACACCTCATTCTAGAGTTGTTGAACAGAAGAACACGTCATTCATGGAGATGGCAAGGTGTGTGGTCAAGAGTCAGGCTTTACCACATAGTTTTTGTCTTGAGTCTGTTATGTGTGCAGCATATGTGCTTGATAAATGTCCCACTTAAGCATTGCAGAACATCACTCCATATGAGGCTTGGCATGATCATTAGCTATCTGTTGCTCACCTGTGTATTTTTGGTTGTCTGGCATATGCATTAGTGCCTGAACAACATCACAAGAAATTGGATGATAAATCAGTGAAATGTATTTTTGTTGGGTACGGTTTTGAAAGCAAAGGCTATCGTTTGTATCATCCATAGACTAAATGCATTTTGGTTAGTTGTGATGTTGTTTTGGTGGAAGATGCTATTCAACCTTTACTTTCATGTATGAAGGAGACATTTGTTAGCTCGAAAGACATGTATGATAGTTTGTTGCCTCTTTTTACAGGTGGACAGTCTAGTGGTGGTCCTAATGAGACAACTTCTCAGCCTTTGTAGGTTTCATGTGATGATGCAAATCAGTCCATTTCTAATGCAGATTTACATGATGCACTTGTTGATGAGAGAGCTAATATTGAGGAGGCAAAAACTATGCCAAAATGACTGGTGAATACTTTGTGTGACAGCAAATTAGATGCACCTCTGTCATACCATACACGTTCATGCTCTCATAGTGCCCCTTTTGCATCAGATTGCTATGTTATGGTTGCCTCTAGTCTTTGTGATTAGAATGAGCCTATTTCGTTTGATGAAGCACAAAAATCTAAAAATTGGATGGTTGTTATGCAATCAAAATATGATGCTGTCATGAGAAATGGTACCTGGTCTTTATATGACTTGCCTCCTGGCAAGAAGGCCATTGGAACTAAGTGGGTCTACAAGCTGAAGTGCAAGCTTGATGGAAAAATTCACAGATGTAAGGCTAGGCTTTTTGCAGAGGGTTATGCACAGGAGAGAGGCATTGATTTTGATGAAACATTTGCTCCTACATGCCGAATGACTACTATTTGTAGCATCTGTGCACTTGCAACTCATCATGGTTGGAATGTACATTAGTTGGACATTAAAACTGCATTTATGCATGGTGACTTGCATGAAGAAGTGTATGTTTTTCACCCACGTGGCTTTGTGCAGAAAGGGCACAAAAACCAAGTGTTCATTTTGAAGAAGGCATTATATGGTTTAAAGCAAGCATCACCTGCTTGGTCTGAAAAGATACATGCCTATCTGATTGCACATGGTTTTGAGAATAGTTCAATTGAAAGCACCTTATATGTTAAGCGTGATAATGATGTGCTTCTGATCATTGTTGTGTACATCGATGACATGCTGCTCAATGGTCCTCATGACAAGCATATTGCTGATTTTAAGGCTGATTTGCATGCGTCATTTGAGATGTCTAATTTGGGGCATTTGCATCATTATTTGGGCATTCAGTTTATGCAAGTTGAGGGTGGAATGGCTTTGTGTCAAATGAAATATATTGACACATTATTACAGCGTTTTGGCCTTGACGACTATAAACCTATTGCCACTCCTATGGAGACAGGTTTACGATTAAGTCTTCATGATGCTAGAGATGCATTTGATGTTGTTCTCTATCAGCAAGTTGTTGGATAATTGATTTACTTATGCATTACTCAGTCAAATATTTAGTTTGTTGTCTCATAAATGAGCAGGTTTATGCATTGCCCAGGTGTCAAGCATTGGTAGGCGGTTAAGGGCATATTTCGCTACTTGAGTGGTACCATGCTACTTGGATCGTTTTATCCCAAGGGGGGATCACTACCACCAGATTTACATGCTTTTTCTGACTCTAACTGGGTTGGCTGCTATGACACTCATGTGTCCACTAGTGGCTTTTGCTTCATGCTTGGTAGCTCATGTATATCTTGGTTGAGCAAGAAGCAGCCTCCTATGGCCACTTCTAGTTGTGAGGCTAAGCATAGGGCAGCTTTCACAGCAACTGTTGAGTGTGTTTGGCCCAGATGCCTTATGGCTGATTTGGGTGTTAGTCAGTCTTCTGCCACCACCGTCTTCACTGACAGTCAGAGCGCATTGCCTGTTGCGAGGAACCCTATGCTCCATGCTCGCACTAAGCACATTGTGGTGCATTATCATTATGTCAGGGAGAGGTTCTGAACTAGAGAGATTAGTTTGGCATATGTGCCCATGTAGGAGAACATTGCAGACCTTTTCACGAAGGCTCTGCCTAGGGAGAAGTTTGAAGCTTTCCGCAAACCTTTGGGCTTACTTCCTTTTGTGGAGTGATTCCACATAGCTTGGCATTTCCTGTATACATGAGTCCCAGCTCCTTGTTCACCGCATCATTCCCACGGGGTTTTGTTGATATATTTAGTTACTAATGTGTGTGAACACTCTAAGACTGCCCGGGCTTTTTTTCCCTCTTTGGGAGGTTTTTTCACCGAGCGTGTATATATGTCTACTGTCCTAATGGGTTACTTATCTTTGTACATTCTAGTGGTAATCAGTATTGTGTGTTGTGCTCCAAGCTTCTTCTTCTTCCTTGTGTTGTTCTCATGCTTCCGCAGACATCGAACTCCAACACCCATGAGATAAAATCATACAACTATGTAAAATTTTGGCCACTAATTTTTAAAATTAAAGAGAATATGCATATTCAAATTAGACTTGCATGTCATATTGTTATCTAGAATACGATACATCAAGAGGAATCATGACAAGATAAAGAGTTTGAAACTATATGCTCTAAGACTAAAATCATGTTAACACAAAGGGATTCTATTGTTGATTCTAAACGCGTTTAGGACAAAAATCTAGAACGCATAAATATTTTCTCTATTATATACATGCATGGTCATGCAACATAGTATTTGATCCTCGACATAGTATTGTATCATGTAAGGACTCTAAATCTATGGATCAAGGATATATAGATGTTCCTTACCTCTTTCCCAAATTGATTTTATGCTCTCTATATAGATTTGATGTTGTCTCTTGTTGATCCTAAGAGGTGTGTAATGTGTATTGCCACACTGCGTTATGATGATTTCTACAAAGAAACACATTAATGTGTCTTTTAAACTAAAAAAAAGATCCAAAGTTCATTAAGGCAAACAGGAGTAGTAAATTAGACAGACAGTATATGTATAGACTATATCTTTATTTTTCCCTCAATCCCTATGTATGCAAGGCACCTACACATGAATCATTCTTCATGATCTACCTCAAATGAACACAATACTCTCTTAATATTATTTTGGCCCTACCCATCTCAATCTCCCATGAGTGTTAGGAGATATTCTTAATAGATGGCTATTGCAAGTGTGTGGTAAATACGCCTTCACGTATATAGGATGCCCTATGAATGCTCCTTGCACTGTTGCATATTTAAGGGAAGAGGCTTTCATTGTATTATACATCTCTGTTTAATGTATATCTTGTATAGTGTGTGAGACAATGAGGAACCACGAATAGGAGTACACACAAGAGCAAACATGGAGATCGACGCACGAAGAAAATGGATGGCTAGAAGAGCTCTCAATGACAAGTAATATAGTGGTTACATGGGGAAAAAACATCTAATTAACTCTAGAATAATAAGTACCCATGTATAAGGAAATGGTTCATATCCAAACTACTGGAGGGACACATAAGTGTAACAAATGCCCCTAGATCAAATCACGTCAACACATATAGGGAGTGACAGATCAGCCCCCACAAGGTAATAAGCCTAAAGCTTTGTGATAAGCTTCAAACTTTTCCTATGGAAGAGCTTTGGTGAATATGTATGTCACATTATCTTGTGTAGGAAAATATACGGAATCAGTATCCCCAGCATGAAGGCCTTTTAACACAGTGATAATGTGAAAGCATGAAATACCACATTTCTCGCAACCACTAATGCACTCTGATTGTCAATGAGAATATATGCATGTGCATAAATCTCCATGGAGATATCCATCAATAGGTGTCTCAACCATGTACACTCCACTTTTGATCGGGGACATATAATGCATTCTTGAGAGTAGTAATACCTCCATTTGCAATCATAATCTCAATTTCTCAAACTCCAATAATAGGATAAGCAGCATTGTTAAACATGTACATGTTCTTCATTGAATGCATCTTTCAAAAATGCAAAAAATCTTTTGCATGAAGTGATATGCTTTGAAGCACCATCATCAAAAAACAATCTAGATCAACCTTATTGACAATCATATATCTAGAATGAAATGATGATCATAATGACATGGAACAACACATGCCCAACATCTTGTTAATGAGCAATATTAGCTTCATCATTCTTTGCATTGGATATATTCTCAACAATAGACATGCTCGATACTTTCTTCTTTTCATTATGCTTGGCAAGGTCTCTACATTCATCAATGCTATGTCTAGACTTTCAACAATACCTGTATCTCTTCTTGTTGTGCATATCACCATCAAGAGTGGAGGAGATGGAAGAGGAACAGTGAGGCTTTGGTTTTGATGAACCCAAAGTTGAACCATACTTGCTTTTACCCTTTTTGTGTAATAGCAAGTGCTTGTGTTCCCTCAAGCAAATGACTTCTATTCACTCTTGATTGCTCTTCTTGAAAAAGAAAGTCAACCTCATCTAAAGTATACATATTTGGATTTCCATTTTGTAACCAAAAAAAGTGTAGTAGCGAATTTAGCAATCCTTTCAGTAGTGCAGAAGTGAGTGATGCATAATGATTTCATCAATGTTTGCCAATTGCTCTTTTAAATCTTTGATGCATGTTACATATACATCCACTGACTCAATTTCAATCATACATACAACTTCAAGTTGCATTGTTAAGTAAGCAACATGTGCCTCATTGCACATTGCATACAAAGAAGCAAGAGGCCCAAACTTTTCTTGAAGTAGTGCATGATCGAATGTGTGGAACAATATGTCTCTTCACAAAAAGAGCAATTCAATCCATGTGCTTGAACATCCTTTCCATCCGATCTCTGTTGTTCTTGTGTAGGTGCTCTATTTGCATCAAAGCTAGTCGAGGGACACATAAATGTAACATATCTATCATACCTCTCTCCCATCACTACGTTTTTCTCACTATGCAATAATAGACTCATCAATGTCTCCAATGCACTATAATGATGAAATATAATCAATATGTGCACCATGCATAGAGTGACTCCATCGTTTTACTATATTAAGAGCTTTTATTACCCAACTTGGACAAACCTATAGATGCTTCAAACTATCCATGATGCAAAATGAATGGAAATAATCATTCTCTATGGATCAATCCAAGTTATGAAATCCCTAACATAGGGACATATTTAACTCTATGGTAATGTGATGCACTTTTCTTTCTATGAACCATCTCATATAGGAGCATGAATAATGGTATCACTAATAGCAAAGACCAATTTGTGGCAGGCATGATACCATATGGTTGTTTCATACATAAGCCATGTGATGATCATTACATTAAATGTCCACCCTCAATATGACGCTTAGACTTCGTCCTCATGCCACTACCTCTCTGGCAATAAGGCAAAAAGAGAGAGGCATATAGTGAGTTCCTTATGTATCTAAATACTTTTCATCATGAAAATGAATGTGGATGTAATAAATGTAGCTAGCAAATATACATGTAAGAAGACCATCTCAATGTGGCTTCTCTACTATATTTATGTTGAGGATCAATGAAGGCATGGGATTCAATCTCCCTCAACTATCATTATCAAAGAGGTTCGTGATAATTGACACAAGAATAAACCACATAAATGAAGTTCTTTACACGTAGCTTAATGTGGTATTATTAAGTATGATTACATCATGAGATCAATATAACAAAAATCAACCCCATGTTAGAATGTGTTATATGTGGTATCAATATGGCTGGTAGATAGGGCACTTAATTGATCTCTTTGCATCAATATATAATGTGTCTCAATCCTTAGGAGTTGATGATCTCGCCTCTTAAGGTCTCCACCAAGAAATAGCACAACTTTTACTCATAAGCACATCATATAGATCCCAATATCGAGACTCCACCCATGCTTGCCTCTTCCAACAAGTTATAATCCTCATCTGCTTATGTATCACCATTTAGTTGATCTCTCCAATAGTTTCCAAAATGTTATTCATTTGTATAATGTTTGACACTCAACCTTCTATCATAATTTCTAAGCATGGTCTCATGATGTCGGGCAAGAGCAAGAAGAACAAAATGAAAGAAGGAAAAACACATCAAGATAGTGTGCATATTAGTAATAGACCATTGTTAAATCCATAAATTCTCTTTTCTCATGCTTACATTTTAGCCTCCCTTCTTCTCTCTTATACACCATTCTTTTTCTCTCTTTTTCAAGGTTCAACAATCCCTTGACTTGAATCAACCTTGCATCTTCAAACTATCTCATTGTCACTTGTTACTTGTAAACAAAGCATCTTTTACCCTTTGTTTCACATGTGCTTTTTAAAGTATGCCTTTTATTTGATTTATGCCATTTTGAAAGAAATTCATAGTGTTTTTCTTATATAACTGCCTTAATTTAGATTGATTGTGGACTTTTGGCCCTTGCCTTTGTTGGAGGCTAGTTTGACTTGTCTAGCCAACTTCATTGATCATGGTAATTCGACCAACTTGGTCATTTACCTCATTAGATAACTTTCTCTAATTGGTTGATCAATCAAGGGGCCTACTCTATATGGCCCCACTTGAGCATACTAATATTGTGGCACTACCATATCATAAGACCATAAAAGTGAAATAATATAGGAACACATCAGATATTTAAGTTATAATTTGGGCCCATCTTGCGCAGGAGTTATGAGGATAGAAGGATAAACATATAAAAAGATACAATTCAATTAGAATGATAGACAATGTAAGAACATCTTTTGAAAAGAAGAGAGGGAGACCCAAGGAGCAACAAGAAGCAAAGCAAAGGGAGGTCAAGGCCAAAAATTAGAACAAAAGCATTAAAGAACATCGAGCATACAGTTGACGGTGTTTGAACTGATTTTTGTTTAGCAATTGATACTTGCAACCATGGAGAATGTAAGTATTTGGGAGTGTATATCCTTTTTGCTTTGACTCTTGATTGTATCGTTTTCCAATGTACTTTCTCCTCTGCATCCTACACAGTTGCCACATGCTTGAATGTTGAGTGATTCTTTGTGAAATTCCCTCCATCGTAAACTGCTTATATGATTCTTTTCCCTTTCTTCTATGAATATGTTTTTGTTTCATCCTTGTGCTTCCTTTTCAAGTCTTACTTTTCCCTTCCTTCCAATTCTACCAACCTACCCACTACTTCACCTTGTTTCATTTAATCACTTTTTGCACACTGATAGGTTGGCCTGCAAAGAAAGGGATGGATGAGATTACTTGTGACAGTACTGGACACGTAGGAAGTCAAACCTACGGTAGTTGAAAGACTAGCTCCCCTAAACTACATATAAACTAGTATTCTTGAACATCGTAGATCACATGATTGTTTGTGAGATCAAATACAACATAAAGATTTCTGTCAACACAGATGTGTCTTTTTCAAGCATTTCAAACCAATAATGTCAAACAAATAATTACCATATATAGCATCTTTTTTTTTAAGATTGCATATTAAGTATTGTATAGACAATAAGAACTCTCAAGTAAGACTGTGCCAAGAAAACAAACCTTCCTTTTCAAAAACTAAAACAGAAACTAAAAGCAAAGCTAAAATCATTTGTTTAACTAAGATTGCAAGTTATTTGATGTGTTATATCTTAACTCGTCTACCTGAAGGTTATAGACCCTAGGTAAAAAAGAAACTGTTACCTAATTCCCCCTTATTTTCGTTTGATAAGATAAATACTCCACGATTTTACACTGAAAACTTCATCAGCAATTAACTTTCTAATATAAGAAATCTTAATTATATAAATCGCTCACTGTCTTACTTCAATTAGACATACTTCCCAAAAATATAACAAAACAAAGCATGCACAACAAGAAAGTACATATAAAAGACTACAAAACACAAATTATGATGGAAAATCATTTCATTACATGATAAGAATTATTAGAAACACCCTTGCATTAAAAGACTGTTAAGATGTTAAAATGTGACAGTCGAAACAAGAAAATGAATAGGAATCTCAAAACAAGAGAAATCAGAACCTTTCCCATAAGTTCAGCAGGGAATCAAAAAGATCCCCATGTCATATAGGTGATTATATTGTATTTGATTTTTTACACCACTAATAAAACAAGTGCAGCCATATGAAAGAAACAATAGAAATGGCAAGAGTTAAGCATCAGACAGATGTACCGAGGAATATGGACAAAAACAGTTTGTTATGAATTCATAA
>CM035432.1:143084928-143327428 GCA_020310875.1 Ceratopteris richardii
AGTACGTAGGGTACTAAAAAAATGGAAATAAAAAACGAGTATTACATTTTGTCGCAACATTAAATTTTTTTTTTTCAAATAAACTATGAATAATGCATGTCTAGCATTCATTTATATATCTAGTATTAAAAACACATAAAAAACTTAATCTACAACCTTATAGAACTTAGAACTTAGAAGACAAGTCACAATACTAGAGCAGAATGTATATATGAATGATGAATTGTGAATGTCATAAACGCTAAAACCATCTCATAAGTCTAAATCCAACAAGATACATCCATGATCCATCATCCAAATGATCACTATGATACTATCACACTAGTGACCACTGACAATGTCCAAAAAATATGAAGCATGCTATACAAACTAAAGTCTAAGATGACTCTGCAATGTCTTCAATAGAGACATCTTCTATGGGGTCATCATCAAATGTGCTAGCCCATGAAGATGTACTATCTGACTCTGTATGTCCAAATGTAGCTGCAATCTCAGCAATCTCTCGTCCCACGTCATCATCTCCACTAGAAGATGAGGCTGAATCCTGCTCCCAATCCTCTCGAACAACTGGATGATCTCTCTGAGTGGCAGAGGATCCACCACCCCTTCCACGACGTGATCCACCCCTTCTTGAAACATACTTTTGTGGATGCTAGCTAGTGGATGGTAATGATGGATCACCTACATAAACAATGTATATATATGAGAGTAAATCATAGCAATGGGCATACTTGTGTTACAACTTACATAATACTAAATATCATTACAAATTTACAATTTACCTACCCCTTCGAGTGAGGCTACGAGTCTGTCGCACAAATCTCTGAGACTCCTCTGCAAGCATGGCAAAGATATCCCTCTCTTCCTGAGGGATTTGAGGAATATCTTTGACTTTACCAATATCAACTAGATCAACATTTACCTGCAAAATTCAGTTTTTTAATCAAAATTAAGTGTAGACCTTAGTAAATAGCTTTAAGCTTTCATAAAACTTCAAAGTTAGAACTTACCTGTAGTGGGGCTATGTTGATCCCTTTAGTCTCTAACAACTTGAGGTTACAATGGCAATAAACCAATCTCTCAAGTTGTTTAGGACTCAATCTATTCCTTTTTTTCGTATGGAATAGAGCCCATGTACTCCAGTTCCTCTCTGCAGGGCCTGTGCTACAATCTTGCGAAAGAATTCGCAAGGCTAATTTTCGCTATGATTCATGAAAAAAATAATAGATCATGATTCATAAAAAATAGATTCAAATGGATTTTGAAAGATTCAAATTTTAAAAATACTTACCAATAGTGGGGTACTCACTCCATATTTCTCCCACCATGTGACCGGAGCAACCTGGTTCTCGCGTAGCCGTGCAGTGGGCTGTCCAAAGTAGCGCTCCATGCTACGGAAATGCAATCTCTCACTCTCTAACTGTGACAAGATACCAACGTCACCGCCGCTCCATCGCATGATGTAGTCAATCCAGCTATCCTCTAGCTCAATGTCTGTAAATTGTTGCTCACTTCTCCATAATGGATGAAGAATATGAGCAACGGCATGGATTGGTTTATGAAACCAATCCCATCTTTTTCTCACTGCATCACATAAACTGGTCTTCCTATATATAATATAATAAACAATGAAGTTATAAACATATGAATCATGATAAATTACTATTAGAATTTAGTACATGATACATCACAAACTTACTCAATGTCCGAGAGTCCGACAACTTTCTGGATGCTTTCTTGTATACGATCAATGTACTCGTATACAAGACCAAGTGTGCTTCCCTCCATATCTGTGATGCGAAGAACACTGTACACTGGCTGAATGGCAGCTACCAACGTATCCCCCTTCGTCCAAAACTGATCATCCCCCATAACGAGCGTTGAGAACTGTGTGAAGAGAGTGTCTCCTCCTCTAACCTCCTGAATGTTGTACCAATCCTCCGCCACCACCGTACGTAGAAGCCCTTTTCTTACTCTAAGGACTCTATCAAGTACTATATACATGTAACAAAACCGTGTGATAGAGGGTTTCTGGAAATCCAAGGTAGAGTGGGCACGAAAGATGTTCAATACTTTTGGCTTACTAGTGACAAATTTCACAATGAATTTTGCTTTATCAAGGATCGATATCACCCATGGAAGTGCCCCAATGTCTTCCATAAGCAAATCTAAACTGTGGGATGCACATGGTGTCCATCTAATCTTGGGGTATGCCTCTTCAATCATACGCCCCATCGACACGCAGTTGGACCCATTGTCGGTCACAACTTGCACTACATTCTCACTTCCCACATCTTCAATGGTTGTCTTAACATGTGAGAATATGAATTCACCTGTCACTACTGTGCCTGGTGCATGGGCCGGTATAGCACGTAAAAACATTGTGCCCTTGCAAGAGGACACAAGGATGTTATAAACATTCCTTCTACGAATGTCCGACCAGCCATCACATAGAATAGAGCATCCATATTTCTCCCATACAGGTAGGGCCCTCCCAAGCAACACCTATTCTACTAACGGCTTTCATTGCCCTCTTCCATGGAAGAGTATTAGCAACATTAAATGGAATGCCACACTGAATAAAGAGTTTGGTCAACTCTCTAGTGGCATCTTCCATATGTTGCTTTTGCACTCCAGCCTTTATATTGCCTCTCATGAATATAGTACTATCGGGGATCTTTGAATGTGTTGGATGACGTGAAAAAGAGGGAGAGGCATTGGCACCCGCGAAACTCATGCTCTCTGTGCGTGGCATTTTAGATGCACTCTGATCATGAACTTGATGAGATAGAATGTCATCGTAAAGAGGCTCATTACCCGCACCCACAGTGCTCTCAGATGATGGAGGCATAGGCAAATTACCCACTCCTTGAATCAATTGGAGTTGAGCAGTCAACTCCTCTACGGTTTTTTGAGGTATGGATGTGCATTTTCCAATGCCTTTCCCTCTCAAACCAAGGAGATGACCTTTCATGTGCGATGCCGAGCCAGCATACATGCCCTTGCAATAATTGCATTCCCAAGAGGTAGGACTATGGATTTTCACATGGTTACGGATGACATCAGGAGCTCTACCCATGGTGAAACTTGAAAGCAAAGAGGGAAAGAGATTCTAGACTCTACACGGGCCACGGCAACTTGCAAGACTCAAGACTCAAGAGTGTGTGTGCAAACTTCAAAGAGGAGAAGGCAAGGAAGAGGAGAAGGCAAGGAGGCAAGGGAGAGGAGATGGCAACTTGGCAAGGAAGAGGAGAGTTGAAGGCTAAAGCACAGGCTACAGCCCTAAAGCGCAGCCCAACTGGTCGACTGGTCGACTGTTCAATGTTGATCATAGAGAGAGACAGAGAGAAGAAGAAGAAGAAGAAGAAGGAAAAGAAGAAATGATACACCAAGCCTGAAATTGAAAGCTATTTTCATGCCAAGGGCTATTTCTCATGTCAAAAAAGGTTTTCTTTTTTAACTTCCACTCAAATGACAACTAGGAGTTCGTAAATCTTCTACATTTCTTATATTTACAGTTATATAATCCATGTGTACATACCGAAATATACAGATAATTTTTATCTCGTATTTCAAAAGTACTACTCAAGAGCTACCCAACGATATATGATATGCAAACTTTGGAGGAGATTTGAGGGTTCAAAAATCAAACCCTAATTTCAGGCCTAAATATGTTTTTCATCATATTTTAATCCAATGGTGGAGATTTAAAACATAAAAAGCATATCACCTGATGGCCAAGATAAATCAACTCAAACGGATCAAAAAGCCATTACAATTTTGTAAAAATAGGTAAAAAAAAACCACCCGCTTTTTGTAGCATAATTTACGGAGCTCCTTTTTAGGTGTTTTTTCTTGATTTTTTGCATCATCTTTCGGGAAGATACTCTAGCTATATAAAGAGCACTATGTACACAATTTTCAAGTTGCACTATAGCTACTTCAAGCTCTTCTTGTTTAGGGTTTTTTTAAGTATAATTTGTAATATAGAGTCTTCTTATTGGAGCTTCTTTTGCTCCTTTGCCACATCTCTTGTGTACATCATCTCTATTTATCTCTCTTTCTCTCTCTATACTCTCTCTCTATCTTAATTGTGGGCTTCAAAAACCAATAATTGGTATCAAAGAAGGCATTTGAGAGATTTCTACGAGATTATACTTGGGCACATAGACTTGCTTAAGTTTAGAGATATGGAAATGGCCTCTATGGCCGTGGTCTAGAGGTTCCTAGGGTGATAATTTTCACAGTTGGCAAATAAGGCTGCAATATTATCTCATGATCATTGACTTATGAGATGAAGTTAAATTTGAAGTCAAAAGATTTGAAATTGGAGGTATTGGATTATATACAATTATTGCACAAGATTACTATTTGAACCAAGCTCAACAAGCTCAAAGTGTTGCTTACCTTCATTATTTGGTAGAGCAAGAAGTATCCAAGGAGGAGGGGCTACACAAGCAAGAGGGCCTACCACTTCAAACCACAAATCAAAGACCAATTGAAGAACCTTTAACTAGAAATAGAAAAGATTTGTCAACTACAGGTATGAGCCTTAATAATAATTCATCCATCATCTTTGAGACCAGTGTTGACGTGGTTCTTGAACCTAACCCCTCTAGGGTTCCATTCGGTTCGGTTTGAGCCAAATCTCAAAACCCCTTATAGTTCTCTTTTAAAATTTGGTAGTTGGAACCTTATGAATTCGGCTCGGTGCGTTTTCCAACATGATTCAATGCGTTTATTCCTATCGGTGTGTTCTCATCTTATGGAGCATTTGTTTAGATCACATTGCAAATTGAAACTCTTGCATCTTTTACTGTATTCACTTGCAAGCACGTATCCTCATAGCATTATTGAAGGAATATATTACCTATTGGAACTTAATCTATGAGCATTTTTAGCATCAACTAGCTTCTAGCATTCGAGCCCCCTCTTGTCCACAATCGTAGCGTTAACGATTCTCGAGGCACACTTCAAAGCACATAGAGAGAGAGAGAGAGATTACATAATCCTTTATCCATTGAACAATGTGCTCATTAAGTCCCATAATCCATTAGGAACTACCTAGTATATAGTACCATATCTCTTTTGTGTATATTTGATTGGACTTGTCACATTATTGTACACATGCTCATGTAGAGAGAAAGCTTGAAGGAGAGTAGTACTTGGTGTTGGAAGTGGGATAGGCCACAATAACAATAAAATCACATGTTTACACGATCTTCCACCACATGAACCTTAACATACACACCTTAATACTCAAAAAAGAAGATGAGTGAGAGATAGAGAGAGAGAGAGAATAGGCAAGATTTCAAGTGTAACGGTAAGCTATGAGGCTCAGCTACACTATCTATATTCCAATGTCAAATTACAATGTGTGAATACGCTACAAACTGACAATATCTGAATCTAAGCAGAAACAGGAACTAGATACAAAAAATTGTGTGCCTAAGAGGTATGAAGAGAGAGAGAGAGTGTGTGTGTGTGAGAGAGAGAGAGAGAATATGAAGAGTTAATAACTATTTTACAGCAAACCCGAATTTTGATTATCTAAATCAGAAACTAGTGAATGAACAAGTGGGGACAGATGTAGACTTGTTACTCACAATATGTTGCTGATACGAACTCCTCCAAATGTCGCCTGATGTAGAGCACACCTCCTCCAAGAGTATAGCAACTCTCCCTCCAAGAGTGTAGCAACTCTCCTCCTTAGCTTGCTAAAGCTTGAACTCCTCGAGAAGATAATTGATTATGAGCTTGGCTATCCTTATATAGCCTTGAAGCCTCCTTGAAAAGCAAAGTTTCTAAAAGTGATTGCTACGAAAAAAAACAATTACACGATCTTGCTGCAAAAAGGAAAGCATACGAACATGGCCAAACTTAGCGATCATCTAATAGCTCTCTCTTTGCGAGTATTTGGCACCTTGCTTTTCAAAAAACTCATGGTTTCCAAAAAATTTCGCATCGCCACTTGCTCGAGGTAGGAATCAAACTCCGGTCATTGCTTTTGGAGTAGTTTGCTTTTTTCAACAAGCCAACGTGCCGTTGTTGTAGAAGGAACCTAAAGATTCAATCATATATCTACTGTCCACGTGCCATTTCAGACCTTTTGACTTTGTTTCCAACAATCCCCCCTTCAATGTCAAAAATGGTACAAGGTTCAATAACCTGCAAAACTTCTAATGTGTACAAATATCTCTTAACTGATTTCCAATGAATTTTGAGCTGGCCATGCATGAACCTAGATACTTGAGAAACTGCAAACTGAATGTGTGGATGTATATTACCTAGATATATCAAGCAACCAACTTCCTGACTACATAATGTAGCATCAAATGGTTTTGAATCTACTTCCGACTGTAATGACACATTTACATCCATAGGTGTCTGCATAGGCTTGGAATCCATCATCTCAAATCTTTCCAATAATTTCTCAATGTATTTTTGCTCTATCATATAGATACACTCATCTCTATACTTGAATTCAATCCCAAGATAATAATGTAAAATACCTAAGTCATTTACATCA
The DNA here is from genome assembly GCA_020310875.1 of Ceratopteris richardii. Lineage (NCBI taxonomy): Eukaryota > Viridiplantae > Streptophyta > Polypodiopsida > Polypodiales > Pteridaceae > Ceratopteris > Ceratopteris richardii. The sequence continues at coordinate 143,091,458 of CM035432.1, forward strand.
AATGTATGCTTAAGTTTTCCTTTAAACAACTGAAGATCTGAATCTTTGGGACCTATGATAATCATATCACTATGTAGTGCATTTTGAACACTAGCTGGTTCATTCTCATCTGAAGTAAGAGTTAAAATATTATGACTCTCAAAATGTTTTGCATAATTTACCCCGTCTGCTTGTTGTCTCCTTGTTTAACTTTTGGTTCTTCCAATGTATTCCTTTGTACCACTGTCTTTGATACAGGTTACAGCCACTTTGGTGTATTTCTGAAAAGTGGTGGTATCCTTTCTCGTTCTTCAGTATCTCTTTCTTTTGGAACTCTGGAACCTCCTCCAACTTCATAAGTCAGAACATCAAGAGGTACTGATGATGGACTACGTACTTAACGAAATTCTCTCTTCACATGTATCTCTTAGAGTTTGAGTAGGTTCATCACCCCCCTTGTATGGCAGAATATAAGAATCCAAATTCCTTCTAAAAGATGCATAGTTATCTTCTTTTATGAATTCTAGAATCTCTTCCATCTTATCATAAATCCGACTTTCTATTACATGTATTGCATGAGTAGGATACACCTATATCTGGAACATAGAATCTGTATCTTTTGCTTTCAATTGCATAACCAATAAAGACACCTTTAATGGCTTTTGCATCAAGCTTACCATGATCTTTCTTCTCAATGTGAACATAGATTGGGGAACCAAAAACTTTGAAGTAACTCACATTGGGCTTCTTCTCATAAGAAGCTTCATAAGATGTAATAACCTTTAAAGCTTTTGTGGAAGACCTATTCAGAATGTGATTAGTTGTATGTACTGCATCAAACCAAAACTTGGGAGAAAGCTTTTTGGATGACATCATACTACGCATCATCTCAACAAGTATCCTATTCTTTCTCTTTGCAACACCATTTTGTTCTGGCGTGTATGCAATAGTGAGTTGATGAGAGATACCTTTGTCTTCAAGAAAAGACTTAAAGTCCCTTGACATGTACTCTCCTCCTCTATCACTTCTCAAAATCCGAATCTTTAACTGACTTTCATTTTCAACCATAGCTAAGAACTTCTTGAAAGTAGGAAAAACCTCTGACTTCACTTTAAGACTATAAATCCATGAATATCTTGAGAAATCATCAATGAACATAACAAAGTACATGTAACCTTGAATAGAATATGTTCTTATCAGACCATTCACATATGAATGTATGATCTGCAACTTCCTTGTGGCCGTGATGTATCCGTGCTTCTTGAAAGGTAGTTTGTGAAGCTTTCCTTCAAGACATTCTTCACATGACTCTACATCATCTGGTAAAGCAAAAGTAGGCAAACTCTCCACCATATCTTGACCTTTGATATGTTTGAGAGTTGTGTAATTGATATGGCCAAATCTAGCATGCCATAACTTCATATTCTCCTTAGGTGTAGTAGACCTAGCAACATTAGCATGAATAATTTTGGATAACACAAACATGCCACTTCTGTTTTCACCTTGAAGTAGACAATGCTCCTCATCAGGTGAGAGGATCTGACATAAATCTTTCTTAAAAACAAGTTTATAACCATTTGATAAGAAAAAAGTAGAGATAAAGAGCAAATTCTTCTTCATATCTGGAACATAAAGAACATTAGAAATTGTGAAATTTCCACTTGGTCTTGACTTTAGGCTCACTTCTCCAACACTTATAACATCCAAATCATGACCATCTCCAATGGTCACTCTTTTACCTGAAGAGTTAGAAAGAGAAGAAAATACCTTTCTTCAACCTATTATATGCTTAGTAGCTCCAGAATCAAAAATCCAAGGATTATCTAAGATTGCATTTAATGTTGTCTCAACAAAAGCTACTTCTTCAACAGTAACACATGCATATGAATCTACCTTTGAAATTTTAGGTTTTGGATTCATCTTCAACACTATTACTTATGCTTTCTTCTTCTCATTAAAAATCCTTGTTTTGCATTTTGCTATGAAATGACCTAGCTTCTTACAGTAATGGCATACTCCTTTCTTTGAATCTGATGTAGTCGAAGACTTTTCTTTGGGTATAGAGGAAGCATTAGGAGAACGACTTATAGACTTCCTTTCCTTCCCCTTCGACGATGATAACATGACTTCATCATTCTCTTCCATACCTTTTTGTTGATCTTCATCTTGAAGTAAGAAGAACAGTAGCTCTTCAAATGAAAGTCCTCTCTCTTGGAAATGCAATCTTCCACAACATGGTGCATACACATGCAAATTTTTCACGGTCAAAGACGGGTCAAGAAAAGGTAAACTTTGGTCAAAATATGTTATTTTTCTGGACATTTTGGAAGTACTACTCAAGAGCTATCCAATGATATATCACACGAAGATTTTGGAGGAGATTTGAGGGTCCAAAAATTGAACCCTATTTTTGAGGCCTAAATATGTTTTTTATTATTTGAAACACAAAAAACATATCACCCGATGGTCAAGACTAAATCAACTCAAAAAGTGTCAAAAATTCATTAAAAATATCATAAAAATAAGAAAAAAATCCTTGCACGATTTTTGCAACGGATTTATGCAAAGCTTCTTTTTAGGCGCTTTTCCATGATTTCTTGCATCAACTTTGGGGAGATGCTCTAGCTATAGAAAGAGCACATTATGCACATAGTTTTCAAGTTGTGCTATAGCTACTTCAAGTTCTTCCTGTTTAGGGTTTGTGAGATAGCAATCTTGTAAGTATTTTTTGTAATATAATCTTATTTTTGGAGCTTCCTTTGCTCCTCTGCAACATTTCTTATGTACATTGTCTCTATTTGTCTCTCTTTCTTTCTCTTTAAATTCTCTCTCTATATTAATTGTGGGCTTCAAAAACCAACAAAGTTTTAGTTTAAGGTTTTAGCCTTTTCTTTTGGTCTTGACTTTGCTTGAAAAGTCCAAAAGTTTGAGACCATGCCTCCAAGAATCTCTTTTCTTCGGGATGTCCATACCAGAAACCATGCCTTAGCAAACATCATTGACTTTGGTTTCCGCATACACAAATGAATGTGCAAATATTCTGCTAAAACATTCTACTCTAGCACCATGCTAACCAAGATAAACACAAGTGTGCCACACATAACACAATACACATGTATAAAGAAAAGAACATGAACACAAGATACACAAAGTATCGTAAAAAATTACGATACTCCATTAATGATAAAGATGTACAAGAGAGCAAGTGAGGATAAAGGAAAAATGGGGCCATGAAGAGGCTTAGGCTGAATATAGAAGTCTAAAACAACCTCTCACAAGAAAGTATGAGAGTCCTCCAAGAGTATGAGTATATTCTACTCCATATCCTTCAAGACCTCCATGAGTGCATGTGAAATAGCACTCACACTTCTCTAAGCAAGCTCCACCACTCTCCTTCTTGTATAAAGAGCACTCCCCAATGAGTGTGTGTGAGAAAAGCTCCCACTATGAGTTGATGAATTAAAGAGCTAATAGCTATGGCCATGGGTTTATATAGCAAGCAAGGGTAATTAGATTTTCATTGAAAAATAAATCAAAAAGCTAGGCAAAAACATGCAAAAATCTATTCATAACTTCCATTACATTTTGGCATGAGTTTTTGCTTGGGTTGCATAAGCATGGTGTGGCAAAAGCTGCTAACTATGCAAGGAATATGAGCAAAAGACTATATTATGACATATGGCATGTTTTTGACTGAATTGAATAAGCTAGACGAAAGCTATTTGAATTTTTAAGTTTGTTTACTTTTTTATCAAAAATCAAGGTTTGCCTTTTTCAAACTGATTTTAGGGTTTTTTTTTGGCAAGTATTATATATGGTTCGATTGATCTCTTCAAGTACTGTGAGAAAATTGATTCATGCTAAATCACATTTTCTACCATTTTTAGGACCATTTTGGACCTAAATCTAAATTTGACTTATGATACAAACTAATCAAAACGTTCACTCTTATACACAATGAATAGGAAATCTAACCTAACATAATACAAATGGGATTTCATAATGACCATTTCCTAACAATTTTTTTTTCTCATATTGTAAATACTACTTGTCTTAGGTTCAATTGTCTAGGGTTCTCATATGCAATTATTTGTTTGGAAAGATGTTGAGAATCTTTCTAGTTTTCTCTCTCTAACAAACCTTTGATGAGGTTTCTAAACTTGCAAATACTTCAAAGTCTATTGAAGTATAAGTCTTCTACTGTAAATAAACATGAGTTTCATAGATGATACATTTGGGACTTTTACATGTATTGTTATCTTCGAAAGTTGACGAAGATACTTCTATCCTTGAAATTCAAGTCATCTTGAACTTCGAAATACTCTAAAGTCTTTCACAATCTTCTAGCTTCACATTGGAATTATTAAAAGATTTTGTCCACCATCTTCTCAAGAAGATATCAAAATACCTTCCACACAAGATAAATTTCATGAAAGATTGTGGATATCTTTCTACCATTGGAATCCAATTTTGAAATTCTTTTTCTTTTTCTTTTCCTTCAAATTTACTTGTCTTTTCTAATAAAAAGCTCAACAAGATATCATGAATACATATATCACAATCAATCTTTCTAGAGGTTTGGATTTAAGAAATATAGAAACTAGTACAATAGGAGAAGAAAGAGAAGGAACAAGTGTAAAAGAATTTTGGGCACTACAAGTTTTGGATGGACTCTTTGAAACTAGATGATTTGTAAGATCCACATCGCTAACACTCACATGCTCAAAAGAAAAATCACAAACAAAATTGGTATATTCACTAGTACACAAAGAAGATTTTTCTTTTACACTTGTATATACAAAACATAAACAAGTCTTTACAAAGAATACCAAAAAACAACACTTATCTATTTACTTTATCATGCATATTGAACTTCCTTATATAAAACGTAACACTCAAATTATGTTTTATCGATGAAGACAAGGGTATTAAATTTCTAGAAACGTTAGGCACATACAAGACTTCAAGGAGTTGATATGACTTGCCACTCAAAATCTTAAGAACAACTGTCCATATACTTGAACTAGAAGAGTCTCATTATTTGCATAAGAAACCATTAGAATTGGTTTTGCACATGAGATGGACACAAACATATTAAGGTCAAAAGTAATGTGCTTGGAAGCACTAAAATCAAACAATCAAATCACATATCTTTCCAAGAAAAAATCATCTAAAACTATGGAGGACACAAAGTCTTCATCACAATCTAGTGCTTGAACTCTCAACTTGTTTTCTTTAAATGAATTATTCTCATCATCATCAACTACAATTCCCAAATCTCTTTTTTGTTTCACTCATTCAAGTGTACACTCATTAATATAATGGTCATGTTCCTTACAATAGAAAAAGTTAACTTTCTCATAGGTTTTCTTTTTCTAAGATTTATAATCTTTAGAGTCACTCTGATCTTCTTGATCTTTACTCTATTTGGAAGAAAAACTAAAACTTTTCTTTGACTTTGGGCTGAAATGTTGATATATTTCCATATTGATATGTGCGAACAAACTTAGGACCGTGGAGGCACTATTTTTCCTCTTTAGGAGGTTTTTTCTCTTCGGCTTGTACATATGCCTCTAACCCTAACGGATCACTTATGTTTGTGCATTCACTTGGTAATACAATCAATATTGTGTTGTTCTCCAAGCTTCTTCTTCCTTGTGTTGTACGTGTGCTTCCACATTCTTCGAACTCTAACAATTGATATTAGAGCACATTGTCGCTTTCTCTAGGGCATCCTTGACGACCTTCCAATCATAGTCTCAAAATCGCATGAAAATTGGTGAGCATTTGGTGTCGAAATTTTTATTTGAGCTTGTTTCAGTCTTCCAAACACACTATTGCAACAATTATTCATGCAATTTTGTCCTTTTGTGCCAAACATATATAAAATTTTCAGTTTGTCAATACAAGAAGTTCAAAATCTTTTACACATCTAGCAGAGCTCGATTGGATATTTTTGTTCAACCGTTTTAGATAAAGTTAATTTTTTTCATCAACGTATTTAGCCACTAGCCATGGCTAAAAGCAACGATATATTCGATACGTTGGTTGTTGAGGATAAGTTGGATGGTTCTAACTACCCATTGTGAGCATATATGATGCATATGTATTGGTAGCAAAGGATTGTAGAATTTTATGCAAGGTGTTGAAACATATCCTCATACACCTGCAAATACAGTGATTGCAGGTGATGCAAGTGGTGTTTAAGATGATGATCTTCAATTTCTTAGTGTTGTTGCAATTCTTGTTGCACTTACTCGAGTGCAACTTCATTGGGATGACAAAAATGCACAAGCACGTGCATTGATAGCTTTGTCCATCAAACATGCCATTATTTTGCACATTCACTCATGCAAAATAGCAAAAGATGCTTGGCATACTCTTAAAACACTATACCATGCAAGAAATGAGGCTTGTGTTGCTTATCTCCCAAAACAATTGGACATTGAGCATATGAATGAACCAGATTCAATGGACACTTTTTTGACAAAGATCGCGAATTTGAAAGTGAAGTTGATTTCTACTGAGGAAATCTTGTTGAATAGTTCACTTGTGGAGACTATTCTGAATGGTCTTCCAAATTCATAACAAAGTTTTGCTTCTTCCCTTTGGTTGATGATTACAGGCATTTGAAGAGTTACTATGTGTTCATGCTTCTACTTTGTTTTGTTATCAAGGAAGAACAGGTCAATTATGCGTGTTGCAAACCAAACTTTTTTAGCTAATTAGAAGGGCAAAGGTAAATGGAGCTTGCCTACTAGTAAGCGAAAATTTGCTAATGCAGCACAATCAAAGAAGGAAGACAAAGATAACAAGAAGATAGAAAAGCAAAAACATTTGCAAGTACTGTAAAGCAAATGATCATGTCATTAAGAGTTGTCCTAAACTATCTCCAAATAAGGCAAAGAAGAAAGAGGTTGGAATGGTTGTTGCAAAGGCCTCTACACCTAAAACAAAGTCTTCTAACTTTGTTCATAATGAAGAATGGGCGCTTACTACTCATTGAAGCTATGACCCACCTTCGTATGAGCACTGTATGTATGTAGTAGACTCGAATGTTTGGTACTTTGGCAGCGGTACAACCAAACTTATTATCTCAAAGCACACTTTCTTAACTTCACTTGAGCCTTCTCCTACAAGGAATATTGTCACATGTGCTAACACTCCCCTTATCGTGTCATAAGAATTGGAAAGATTATTCTGCCTATTGCTAATAGTAGTTCTCTCACATTGTCAGATGCCTTATTTATGCTAAGGATCAAGAAAAATATGTTAACAATTTCAGCATTAGCCAAGATTGGCTTGGTTGTTGAATTTGTTGATGATGGATGTCCAATTCATGATCTCTCGAATGGTGATCTTATTATTGCATCAAGCATTCTATGTCGTGGTTGTATAAGCTCATAGATTATGCAAAATCTGAGAATGATTCACCATGTGCAATTCATGATTCTCGAGATATTTTAGATGCAAAGTTTTGGCATGCATGATTTGGTCATCTAAAATTTGTTAGTTTGCTTCACCTCCAAAAACCTAAAATGGTGTCCTCTTTGTCCAAACTAGAGGGCTGCTCCTAAACATGTCTACGAGGGCTGTATTTTGGATAAAATACAACGTTCTTCCTTCCCCATAGATGGTTCAGTCATAGTTACACATAAATTGCAGCTGGTTCAAACTTCATATTGATTTCTCTAGTCCTACATAGACACCTTCATTTGGCAATTACCTATACTTCATGACTTTCATCGATGACTTTTCTCGGCATGCATAAGTTTATCCATTGAAAGCAAAGTCCGAAGTGTTTATGTGCTCAAACCATTCTTGGTTATGGCTGAAAATCTATAAGCATGTAAAATAGGCACCCTTTGTTCTCATCAATGGGGGAGTATATGTCTTGTGAATTAAATGCATTTTTGGTTGAGCCTGGGATAGAACATCAATCTACAGTGCCGCATACACCTCAACAAAATGAGATTGATGAGAGGAAGAACAGGGCTTCGAAATGGCAAGGTGTATCAAAAGTAAGACTTTACCTCAGCTTCTGGCTTGAGGCTCGCATGTGTCCAGCATATATATACTTAGCATATATACTTAACAGATGTCACACCAAAGCATTGGATTCTATCACTCCATACAAGGGTTGCATGGTCGAAAGCCATTTAACAACATAGAAAATTGGAATGATAAGGCTGTGAAATGTATTTTTGTTCGGTATAGTTCTCATAGCAAAAGCTATTGTATGTATCATCTACAACTAAATGCATTCTAGTTAGCCATGATGTTCTTTTTGTGGAAGATGCAATTCACCCCTTGCCTTCATGTACCAAGAAGACATCAGTTAGCTAAAGGATGTGTATGAGACTTTGCTTCCTTTTTCTTTTGCAAGTGATCAGTCAACTATTCATCCTAGTCAAGCAATTTCTAAGCTTTTATAGGTTTCAAAATGATAATGAAGATCATTCCATTTCTGATGCAGATTTACATGATGCACTTATTGATGAGAGAGCTCACATAGAAGAAGCAAAAAATTATGCCCAAGTGGATAGTGCTTCCGTTGAGAGATAGCAAGTTAGATGCACCTTTGTCATATCGTACTCGTTTCGGCTTTCGAGATAGCAAGTTAGATGCACCTTTGTCATATCGTACTCGTTTCAGCTTTCATGCTGCTTCTTTTGCATCATATTGTTATACAATGGCTTTCTCTAGACTTTGTGATGAGAATGAGCCTATTTCTTTTGATGAACAATAAAATTCAAAAAAGTGGATGGTTGCTATGCAATTAGAATATGCTGCCATTATGTCAAGTAGTACTTTTTCTTTATGTGATTTGCCTAGCGAAAAGGCCATTGGCACTAAACAGGTATATAAGTTGAAACATAAGCATGATGAAATAGTAGATAGGTATAAGGTTAACCTTGTTGCCAAAGATTACACTCAAGAAAAGGGCATTCATTTTGATGAAACCTTTGCTTCCACATGTCAAGTGGCCATCGTTCGTAGCATTTGTGCACTTGCAGTTCATCATGGTCGAAAAGCACTTCAGTTGAACATTAAGAAACTTCTTTTCTCAATGATGATTTACATGAAGAAGTGCATGTATTTCAATCCCACAATTTTATGCAAAGGGGGAACGAAAACAAAGTGTGTAGGTTGAAAAAAAAGGCATTGCATCGATTGAAGCAAGCACAAAGATACACTCCTACTTGCTAGCAAATGGATTCGAGAATACTCCAACTCAATAGCACCTTAAATGTTAACTCTGCAAATGATGTACTTCTTCTTATCATTGTCATATATGTAAGAGCATATTGCTGAATTGAAGGCTGATTTGCATGCCTCCTTTGAGCTGTCAGATTTGGGGCATGTGCATCAGTATTTGGAGATTTAGTTTATGCAAGTTGATAAGGGGATACCTTTGTGTGAAACAAATACATTTGACACATTATTGCAATGTTTTGGCCTTGACGGTTGTAAACCTATTACCATTCCCATGGAAACAGGTTTCCGAATCTGTCTTCAAGATGCTTGAGATGCATTTGATGTTGTTCTCTATCAGCAAGTTTTTGGATACTTGATTTATTCATGCATAATATGACCTCATATTCAATTTGTTGTCTCTAATATGAGTAGGTTTATGCATTGCAAAGGTGTCAAGCATTGGCATGCAGTTAAGCGCATCTTTTGCTACTTGAGTGGCACCCAACTACTCGGATTGGTTTATCCCAAGGGGGTATCCTTACCTCCATATTTAAATGCTTTTTTTTTACTCAGATTAGATTCGTTGCTATGACATTTGTGTGCTAGCCAGTGGTTTTTGTTTCATGCTTGACAGCTCATGCATATCTTGGTAGCCACTTCTAGTTGTGAGGTCGAGTATAGGAAGCTTTCATAGCGACCATTGAGTGTGTGCGTTTTAGACTCCTTTTGGCTGATTTAGATGTTGGTTAGTCTTCTTCCACCACCATTTTTACTGACAATCAGAGTGCATTGGAAGTTACAAGGAACCATGTCCATGCTCGCACAAAGCACATTGAGATGTGTTATCATTATGTCACGTAGAGAACCTCTACTCGAGAGTTCAGTTTGGCTTATGTGGACACAAAGGATAATGTTGCAAACCTTTTCACAAAGGCTCTGTCTAATGAGAAGTTTGAAGCTTTCAGCTTGCTTCCTTTTGTGAGTTGATTTCTTTCCATCGTTTCGCACTTCCTTATACACGAGTGACATCTCCTTGTTCACTGCATCACTCCAAGATGGGATTTGTTGATATACTTCGGTAGTTATGTGTGTGAACACACTTAAGACTCGCCAGTCACTTTTTTCCCTCTTAAGGAGGTTTTTTCCCCTCGACTTGTATACCCTAACAGGTCACTTATCTTTGTACATTCACTTGGTACTTCAGTCAATGTTGTGTTGTTCTCCAAGCTTTTTCTTCTTCCTTGTGTTGTTTGTGTGCTTTTGGAGTCCTTCAACTCCAGCATAAAACTCTTTTTACTCTTGGCTTTATCTTTGCAGCTTTGCCTTTGTTGTAGTAGCAAAAATAATAAAAATGAGGGATGAAATGCACAAAATCATCGTCCTTCTTGGTAAAAAAACTTTATAACCTTGCAAACAACTTAATGAACATGATGATTTGTCCTATTTCGCCGATATCCTCAGCCAAAAGTTCTAGACTCTAAACAATCGCATTCCTCGACTAATCAATAATCCTTGTAATTGAAGTGCATCTAATATATTCAAGCAATAAATCAATGGTTTATAAAGGAAAAGAGAAAAAGACAGAGAGAGAGAGAGAAAGGGGAAGCCATGGGGACAAGTTACCAGAATAAATAAAAATCCTATCCACACACACAACTGCACACAAGTCACCTGCCAAACCAATCCAAAAAGTTGACCATCATTGCATGAGGTCATTCAACTCTATAAGAAATGCTCCACAATCAAGAGCAACGAATGAAAAACTATGATTAATACCAAAGAACCAATCAGGTAATGAAAATGCTGTCACATATCAATAAGATGCTTCAATGGTGATGAATGCAGATAGGTAGTAAACCAGACATATCATCACTAAAAACTTATTTGGCAAAATTTCAGTGTTCTGATCTGAAGAGTTAAATAAGATATTTTCACAGACAACCATTGCCAATAGGACATACTTGCTATACGTAAGGGCAGCCATCAATGATACTGCACAATCACTAAATAGTTAAGAATTGTGTAAGCATTGCTTAAGTTACTGAATTGATTCGGCATTGGCTGTGATATAGATGATGTTTGTGTATCTGCCTCTTATTATTTCTGCTAGTTGTAATGAAGTATCATTCAATCTTAACAAAATAGCCATGACATGAAAGTAAATGAAGGTAAAACTTTAAACAAGAGAGCACCTGCCGTACTACAACAAAGTCACCAGCTGAAAGGCTGAGTTCACCTTCTGCTTCAGCTTCAAAACCATGCATAACCTGCATAGTCAATCAGTGTAAGAACATATGAATATTTAACATTTACCACATCAATTTTCGCAGAAAAAAGGTCCACAAACATTGAAGTTTTTAGAAAGCCATATCAGCTGACTATAATCTGAAAAGGATGAGTTACAGTAGTCGGCCTGCTTGTATAATGAGATATAGCTGTAAACTTCAAGTACCTCAGCAAGATATACGTTGCAGTCTTTGTTATTCTTGCTGACCGCAAATGCTTCAAATGAGTTTGAGAGATCAACCTCTGCATTTTGATTGGCACTTTCCATGGAAGGCTTTGTTCCCTTGTCAATGACTGATATTTTTGGCTTAGTGGGAGGCAAAGAGTCATTCTTCTGACGCTCTGAAATAATCTGTTGTATTAATTGTTAGAGACTGAACCACACCAAAACGGAAAAAAAAAAAAATTGAATTAATTTGGAAATACAATGAAAGTTGGGCATGTTAGCTCAGTTGGTTGGACCCTTCGCCTCTTGCGGCCAGACACCCCTCACCATTTCGGTGGTGAGATGTTAAACCAGCCCCTTAGGGGGACCCTTCGGCCTTTGGGCTACCCAGTTCAAAACCAATTATTTCGTTTGGCCTTGGGGCCGTCCCTTCTCAATGTCTACCTAAGCGGGGCCTTCAGACTCTGTACCCCAGTAGTTGCTAGGCATCCAACCCCTGCTTTGTGGGACTCAGAGCGTCCCATGGGTGCTATGCCCCCCTTTCATTGTACTTTCAAATTAATTCAAGCGAATCCGGAAGAGTAGATCTCAATGATAGAACTTCCTTGAATATTTATATAAATTTTCCTTAACTCAGGAGAAAATCAAATACAACACCAGAACCTCGCAGTACCTGAGCCTGTATTTCATCCAATATCTCTGCAGCTCGTTGATGATACAATCGCTCATTATCAACCTGCAAATATCTACTCATGAATTTTATGTTTTCAAAGGAGAATCTTGATATAAATTTACACAAGGACAGACCAACGTAATAAGTCGATGCAATGTGAGCCGTTGCTGTTGTGTCTCTACAGCAGACAATGCAGCTGTTGCCTCTTTTCCAAGAACTGCCATTGATGAAGTGAGTTCCTGCAGTTTAGCTTCTGCGATCTGCAGTTTCAATGCATTTTCACCACCAGCCCCACTTTCTCTCAATCTAGCTTGACGTTTCCCAACCTCTGAATTCTGAAACATAGATCTCATTATAAGTCCAATGGATAAAGAGTACTGAATTCATTATCAAACCCCAATAATACAAATAGCTCATACCATGCCATCATAATATGTTAAAAATATGGTAGACACTTAATACACAAGAGTAACATTAATTACAAGAAAAATAGTCAGCATGCTCTGGCAGGCACCGACATCTCAAGTGGAAAGCTTCTGAGACACCATAAGCACACACCCTGTACAGTGAGCCCTCAATATGGATTGGATTGGAAAGAGGACTATATTCAGGAATCATTTCCGCTAAGGATTGTAATGTTTCTATGCACTGCTACCTTTAACCATAAGGGTATCCATATAACACTAATACTTGAAGTCACAAGTCGCATATTCCTGGTCACTCTCCTGGACTCTGCATAGAAAACATATTCTATTACAAGAACTTGTGTGGAAGGTTTTATTATATAAGAAGTATTGGACTACAGAATCAATTAATGCAATATGAGAAATTATTTGTGGCTATACAAGTGAGGTTTTGCAAGCATATGACCATTGATTAGCTAGAGAAAGTTTTAGATTTACTTAGACCTCCATGGTCTACTATTGGTCTACCTTCATTGGTCAAGGACCCTAGATTGGTCAAGGATCAAAGCTTGGGGAGCCAAGGCTCTAGCACGAGCCCATGTATTCAATAAGGCTATTCCATCTCCTCAAAGTGGCCATACGGAGATTATTTGGAACTTAATAGAGGACTCTAGATGTGCATAAGGGCAAGGGCTATTCAAGGTTGAGAGGAGAGTGGAGATAGCCATTGGGAACACACATTTGGTATCAAAGCTTTTGTGAGAGACAAGTAGAGTGAGCTTGGAAAGGGCCACTTCATCATCTTCTTGAGCATTTCTTCGAGAGCTATTCTTGGAGAATTTACAAACGTCGTGCAGGTTGAAAGTTGGAGAAAAAGAAGATCTTCATCTTCTTGGCGTGTCTGGTTGGCTTCCTTGGAGCACATGCAAAGAAGTTCGTAAAGCAAAAGAGGTGTCTATTTCAGCCGGCATCGTGAGCACAGCAGCACAGAGGTAAGGACTCCTGTCGATAGGTGCCCACATAGGCTGCCACCTATGCTTCAAAGGGAGGAGAGACTCTTTGTCTTTCTCCCTCCTTGATACAAACACATCGAAGTGAGGCGCCCTTTATAGACTGATTTTGGGAATATGGCTGCATATATGGGATAAAGAGCAGCTTACCCACATGTCTTACTAAGGGAGTGCGATCCACAAGGAGGGAAAACCAACATTTTTCATCACTTGCTCTCTATAGAGGAGCTAGAATGAGTGCCTATGGTCACCTTTTGGGCCATATCTTGAGCTGGGAGTACTCAAATTCAAAAATTTAAAAGATCATGGCTTCCTTGCTCAAAGATCTTCCCAATGAATGGTCGAATGCCATCATTTGGTGATGATTGGCCATCTATAGGTGGTCTTCTAGTTGATTGTTGAGCTTATGAAACATGTTCTAAGCTTGAAAAAGAAGTGCTTTCTTTCTTCATGATTCTCATGAGTGTATTCTCATGTGATGAGGGATAGTTTTCCTTATAGCATACTTCATTTAGGCTTTTAGAGAGACGAGTCAAAGAATGTTTTTACCATCTACTTTCTTACTTTAAGAGAGAAGAGAGAAAAGAGGTATGTTTAATTTATTCATTACTTTCATTTATTGAGAGATTATGCTTAATCCATAGTATAGGTAATAGGTATACATATTGAATCATCTATTGAGCACTTCATTTATATCCTTCTTAAATTCACGAAAATGTGCATATGAACTCATTGAAGAGTTTAGGTTTTCCATCTTCAATTCATGGAAATATACACATGACCTCATTGAAAAGCATGTAAAGATGAAGTGAGAAATGGTTGTCATTCTCTTTATTTTTGGGTTATAGGAGGTGTGGTGCGTGCATTGAGTACGTAAATTTTTTTGAAACAAAATGAAAAGATACAAGGGAAAAAGAAGGCATTCATTTGAGTTACATAATGAATTGATGTAGTAAAAGATTCAAATGAACTTGCTTTGGTTAAATATGTTGCTTGTTCAACAAAAGATTTTAGAAGGAATGCACGAATGATCATCTCAACCGTGTGTTTGTGCCATACTACAAGAAGAGGTTTAAAAACGAGATTTAAATCGAGGTTTAAATCGTTTAAATCATAAAGGTTTATAAAATCCAAAATAAAAAACGGGGTTTTTATTCACTGTGAGAGATTTTTATTTTTTGAAACATAAAGCTATGTATCAATGCATGTTTAACACCTTTTTGATATACATGACATGAATAACATATAAAATCACCTAATAATCTATAATCCCTAGCGAGACACTACTTTCTATCCATCTAGACTCTATAAGGCAAGTGGCAAGGGGCAAATAGTGTCAAAGTGAAGCTTGAGAAAAAGGGCAAATAGGGAAGGTTGAAGCAAAGGGAAAAAAGAGAAAGCTGAATTCCAAAGCAACTTGCAAGGGGCTGATCGTGCTCTATTGTTGAATGCTCTAATGCTCACCTTATGTTCTAACTTCTTCCTAATGCAAGCTCTCAAGATGAGTGTGTAAGAGAAGACAAAAAACTATTAGTGAAGCTGGAAGCGAATTTGAAAATAGATGACCCTAGGTGTTTGGCAGAAAATGATTTTTTTTGTAAAAAACCTCCATAAAAATCGTAAAAAATCGTTCAAATCGTTCCAACGATTTCAAAAACGATTTTTATTTAAAAATCGTCGATTTTTTTGTACTATGGTTTGTGCACATACTTCAATAAAAGTATCATTAATGAAGGTCAAAAATCACCTCAAAAGCTTTAAAGGAATGATTAGAATGCATTCATCTTATTTGCATACTTTCAAGTAGATCTTGTTGCACATTGAATTGTCCATAAGTTCTCATAGAAAATGTACTGTGAAGCTTGTATTAGAGGATATAGTCTTTCTAATGCTCATAAGATTGCATGAAATTTGGAGCTTATTTGATAGGTGAAATGACTACTTTTATCAGACCTGTTATGAGAAGTTGTGACTCTAGAATTCCTACAAGGGTCACTTAACAGAGTCATATCTCATGATTATAATTCGTGTAACCTTTGTTGGGCTATTTAGCTTAGATTTTGAGATTATACCGCCGAAAGTTTCATGGAAATTAGATCTATGTTTTAAGAGAAATTGGAATTTTTCTTTGATGAATGTGCAAGTACTTGTCTTTGACAAAAACTTGCAAGTTTGCAAAAACATAGATGTATCTCCCAATTCCTTGAGCTAAATCCAATGAGATATGTGTTTGAACTTACAATTGACATTCATGTGTCTAAATTTCATGGAATTTGGGGCTAATTATGCCTTGCTTGTCTCTCCGGTCTCTCTAGCGAGGAATTGCCATAGAATTGCATAGAGGTATGGCAATTAGGCCATTTCTCTTTGGTGGGTTATCTAATCAAGATAAATAATGGTAGGTTGTCACTCTAGCACAATGGCAAGTACCAACGTGAAGAGATACACCTCATAAATGTCAATCCCCGGAGACGTGAGGACCGGTATGAAGACCGTGAGCAAGTGATGGCACAAGTGCGTGACTGAAAGCACACAAGCTTGCACACACATATACACACACGCGCACAAGGCAAGAGCAAAGAGTGGAACAATGGAAGGACTTTGATTGCAAAAGAACTCTCTTACAAAGCTCAAATCTACAACAAGCTCCCCCAAAATGAGCTCTCCATCCCTTTTTATAGATTTTTGAGTAGTTTTGGCCCTGTCCAGACCTAGTGTTTTGCCTAGTTGAAAATTAGGTTCCAGAGCTTATTTGGGGACTCAAACGGAGTCTAAAAATTATGAAAATTAGTAGGATGAAACTTCTAATACTCCTCAAGCTTGAGGACTCCTTGGCTTGAACAAAATGGAGTTACAAAAAATGGAAAATGGCATTTACAATGGTTTAAGGGATGAAAATCACTATTTTTTAAGGGATGTCTTCTTGAAATTTGACATGTGCTTCTTGGAGCTCCCTACATGCTCCTTCTTCTTGTGTGTTCACTTCCTTGATGCGCTTCCATGCTTGTGCTTGACCTTGAGTGTCAACACTCCCCCCTCCCTCTCGAGTTTGTCCTCCCTGACAGACCCTTGTTGGAGTGGTTGTTCCATGTAGTACTTGAGAGGTAGTGCTCTTCATGTATCAATAGGAGAAGTCCATCTTTCAAATGTAGCTTGGTCGATCGTATGGTCCTTGAGTGTTCCACTACTAGCGTATGCGAGAGTTGGTCCCATCGTATGTACTTCTTCCTTGGATTTGAGCTGAATGGTCTATTTGTGTGCTTTCAAAGATTGTTAGTTGCTCAAAAGAGGTTGTCAACGTTGATCTTGAGCAGTTGTCTACTGTGAATTGCTTCATAGGTACTGATGTAAGACCTTGGATGTCCTTTGATCTTTGAAACAAGAGTTTCATAGTATGAGGCCAAGTACTTGTGACCCATAATGGACGATGGGTAAGTGCATTAGTGCATGGGTTGAGGAAAATATGTGCCTTGTGCACGGCCTTGTAATGTGGCCCTATGCATGCATACTTGGGGAAAGAAGTGGAAGAAGTATGGTGCAAAAGATGGGGCTCGTGAGCGAAGTGCTCAAGGGTATGCTGCCGAAGAGGTTTCCTAATCTATCCTGGTTATGGTGTTGTCGAAGGGTGTGCTTACCATGGTGAAAGGTCGGTCGATGTTTGTCTCTTCGTGTTGTATGCCCATCATGTTGGTCGACCATTGGGTCGTCTTCCATTGTTGATGGATGTCCTTGTTCATGGTTCACTGATGAGATTCTTAGAGCGGATGGTCTTGTTTCTTCTCTTCTCTTTCTCTCTCTCCCTTTTTTTTTTTGGAACAATGTCACAAACAAGAAGACAATGGTTAGTCGCAATAAAATATTTTACATATGTCAAGTGTGTCTCATGTGCCTGGGATTCTCAATTGTGTCTATGCACGGCCATGTAATGTGGCCTTATCTTGATGCATACTTTGGAAACGCATGACCTGAATGGTGCAAAAGACAAGGTTATGCCAAAGGCACACGGTTGTTGCACATCAAGGCTTTCAATGTTGCGGGTGGATTTTGATGTAGTCTTTGTTCGAGGTAATTAGTGGATCTTGAAATGATGTGATCAGTCGATGGTAAATGACAATTGATCATTCGTCCCTTTAGGGATCCATTTGAGGACAATGTTTGGTTGCATACATATTACTTTTGGACTCTTCTTCTTCGGATGGTTACTTATCTTTTGTATCCCACATGGTTGGCTCTTTGGTTCTATGAATGGTAGTGGTACTTTTGGCTTCCAAACCCATATCCATTGCCTTCTTATTTTTTCCGTGGTCAATTATTCGAGAAGCAATTGCACTTGATGTTTGACACATGGCCATGTGGTATCTTGGGGCCTCAGGATTGACATCTAGGCCTAGGCGCCTTAACTTATTTTTCCTAATGTGTTCTCTAGCCTCTACTTGTGCCTCTTCTCTAACCCTTAACTCTTCTTCTTTTCGTTTTTTAGCAGTGTTGAGTCTCATTAGCATATCCTCTATAAGAGGTTCTTGATATAGCTTGACTCGACAGCCACTAATATAGCTTGGCAAGATGTCGCCTTCTAGGGTGGCCAATTGAACAGCACCGCTAGTGGAAATTCGTTCTACTTCAGCCTATGTTAAGTTGAAGGTGTTTTCTTGCATTTGGGAGAATTTCATCGCGAAAAACCTTCTTTTTTCGCGATAAAAGTGCTGTTTTTGGAGGATTACTTCAGCTCGGAGCAAAGTTGAAGCAAATTTTGTGCTTTTTAGAGAGTTTCATCGCGAAGAATCTCTTCTATTCTTCCTTTTGTATCCCCACAGGTCATTTTCAACATCCACATTGCTGATTTTTTCATCTATAGGTCTTTTGTGGCAGAAATTCTCTCTCATTTCAAGTGGGAGGACATGTACAAATATTGAGGAAGTGCATACTTGCTGGAAACTTACTACAGCATGTCATTTCTCTGATTTTACAGGTCATATTGCTACAAAAATTGGGGCTTTTGTGAAAACAAGCACTCGATGACTTGGTTTTGCATCTATGTATGCCTTTTGTGGTTGAAAAACAACAAATTTGTTGTTTTTTATGCAATTACAGCTTGCTGGAATTTTCTGAAATTTTCTGCAGAAAATTTCAGAAATTGATTTTTGCAAGTTTTGAACAGTTTTTGGGCTTAATTTCTAAGCTACAGTCTCGTAAGGTAATTGCGCACAGGACAACAGGTGAATTTTACCTTTTTTGGTGAAATTTTGAAGTTCTTAGTGTGCAAACATGGCCTCTACATCCTCTGATGTCAAAAGCTTGTTTGAGATCAAGAGATTTGAAGGTAATGGTTTCGATTTGTGAAAAGAGAGAATGTTGGGCATCCTCTTTCTTAAAGATTGTGAAGGGGCTCTTGAGGAAGTCAAGCCTGAAGATATGACAGATGCAGCATGGATGAACCTAAACAAGAAGGCCATCACTTACATCAAGATGGCTGTATCAGATGAAATCTTAGTGGATTTGAAAGGCCTTACACATGCTTTTGAAGTATGGGAGAAGCTAAAAGCCACTTATGAAAATACCACGCCTGTAAATCAAGTGCATCTTATGTGTAAGCTAGTGTGTATGCAGCTTGATGAGTCAAAAAGTGCGACTGAGCACTTATCTTCGTTTACAGGTACTCTTTCACAATTGCAGGACTTTGGATTACCTCCATTTGATGATAAGCTTAAGGCCATCTTCTTGTTGATGACCTTACCTGATTCATGGAAAACATTGGTTGTTTCACTTTCGAATAGCCCCAGTCTTACCTTTGATGGTGTAAGGGGTTCTATTTTGAACGAGGAAATCAGGAGGAAAGCTAGTGGAGAGGGCAGTGGTTCAGCCAATGTGGCTAGAGGAAGAACAGAAAAGAAAAGTGGAAATGTACAGAGGAACAGGAGCAAAAGCAAAGGCAAGGCTGAAGTGACTTGTTATCAATGTGGTAGGAAAGGTCACAAGAAGCCTGATTGCAGATTCTATAAAGTTGAACTAGAAAGAAAGAAGAACACAGGTGACAGGAAGAAAAAGGACACCAGGAATGAAGCACATGATACCTCAAAGGACAAAGACAAAGAGAAGGCCAATGTGGCCTCTAGTGTCATCATTGAGGAGCTATCAGATGCAGAAGATATACTTTGTGCTACTATGGAAGCAGAGCATGCTGAAGTTATTGATGCTTCTATTAATATTCATAACGGGAAAATCTAGATTGCCTTCACCTGTGGGTTTTGCTAGCACACATCCTATTGCATGATTGGATGCATCTACATGGACATGGAATGGTTTAGTCCAATCAGGAGTGGTCAATATTGGTGTTGTGCACAAACATCTCTTCAGCTCATTGAAGGAATTTTCACATTCGTCATTCCACTCGAAATTTGTCAACAAGGCATAAAGCGGCTTAGCTATAATTGCATACATGTGAATAAACATATGGTAATATCCACAATGGCCCATAAAGGCTTGTACCTCTTTAACATTCCTGGTCCTCGACAGCTCTGTTATGGCTCTTACTTTATCCTCATATGTAGATATTCCATTCTTAGAAACAATATGACCTAAGATTTTACCTTGTCGTACCATGAACACACTTTTCTGGGTTCAGACACACCCGATATTCTCTACACTTGTTGAAGATCTGTCTAAGCTCAGGGATGTGGTAATTTCTTTGTTGGGAATGAGCACATAAATCATCCACATATACTTCTAAGTTCTTTTGCAAGAATTCTTTGAAGACATGACAGATGAGCCTATGGAATGTTGCAGGTGCATTGGTGAGTCAAAATGGCATCCCATGAAATGCAAAAATTCCCCACTCTGTGGCAAATGTCGTTTTGTGTTGATCTTCAGGGGCAATGGCTACTTGATTGTAACTTGAAAATCCATCAAGAAAGCTATAAACTTCCTTGCGTGCAACACGCTCCAATAAATGTTCAATGATTGGAAACGGATAACTATCTCTGATCGTAGCGGCATTAATTTTTTTAAGGTTAATACACACTCGAAACTTTCCATTCTTTTTGGGCACCACTGCAATGGGGGACACCCATTCAATATGCTCAATCTCATAGATAAATCCAGCTTCAATCAGCTTGTCAATTTCTTCTTTTATTTTAGCTGCATAAGTATCATTATATGTGTAGGGCTTCTGTTTGGTGGGCTTGGCATATGCTATCATGGGGATGGTATGAGAATAAATTTTCGGATCTACTCCCTTCAAGTCTCTATAGCGCCACGCAAACACGTCCCTATATTCCCTTAATAAAGCTACCAACTCTGCTTCCTCTTCTTTACTTAGGTCATCTCCTATGTATGTACATCTCTCTTCGTTCTCTTCAATGGTGACTACGATTTTTTTGGTCTTTTCTTTGTTATCATACACTTCTCCTATGGTGGCCTCTCTCTTAGGCATTTGTACCAAAATTTTTCGGTCCTCAACTTTGTATTTCTTGAAATTCTCTGGTACTTCGAACAATGGTTCCTTCTCTTCTTGTTTCACTACTTTTCTTTTTTTTTCTTTTGACCACCTTCACTCCCATCCTTTGAATTTACCATTTTGATGCTTGCTGAGGTTCTTCTTCTTTTTGGGTAAATACTCCTACATCTTCTAGATAGTGCTTTTCCGAGTTAAAGAAACTATCGATCACAATGGACTCTAGATCGTCATCATTCTCTTCTTCTTCTACAAAGTCACTAGGGTCACATTCTTCTAGCAAGGGTTGACAATTGAACACTACAATATCATAACCCTCCTCATCGCAATGAGGTGTCCATTGTTCTTCATTGACAGCAATGTCCATGGTGACTAAGATTTCTGCCAAACCATGAGGCTCAAATTCCTCATCTGAAAAGATCATCGGTGTATAGCTGGGCCTTTAATTGGTCTATTTCCTTGAGAAGTTCCTTCTTCTCTTGCTTTTAGATGTTTTTCCTCTTCCTTTGCAACCTTGCACATCCACAAATGAGTATCTTCATGCATCCAGGATGTTTTAGATGAACTTTTAGAATGCAATGAGATTGATTCTTCTTGCTCCTTGTGGATAGGATTCCACTATAAGGGTGGTATATCTCTGAAGGTGTAATCCTTCAAATTGACCTTGGTTGTGACCCTTACGTGCTGCAAGTATCAGGAGTTGGTTCCCCAATCCTCTACTATTTGCAATTGCCGTATGAAGGGTCTTCCTAGGATCATTTCATAGGCATTAGTTTTACCAAAGTCACATATAGCAAAGGTGTGTTCAAACTCTATACCACAAATGGTTAGAGTTATCCCTTCTAGCAATCCTAGAGGTCTTTCAACATGGCTGTCAGCCATATGAAGCTTCATTCTAGTTGGTCTTAATGCGGGTTTACCCCATTGCTTCCATAAGGAGGTGGTCGCAATAGCAACAACAGCACCCGAATCTATGATCGCTTTGGTTGGGTAACCTTGGTAGGTGATTGGAAGATAAGTATTACCTTCTTCACCTTCGCTCATGTCCCCTATTTTGTCTAGAGGTATCTCTGGAACTTTTTGCTTAGAGCTTGCTTTTGAGATCTTGGAATCAAGTTCTCGAACTTGATTTGCCACATGATTCCATAGCTCAGGTTTTACTCTGGGGAACTCTTCTAACGTGAGATGACACTGAACCTTAGAGTTCTTCACGACTTCAGTGTTTCTTGGAACCACCGAGTCTCCGTTTCTGATCAACATTGTGGGAGCTCTGATCTGGAGAGATTCAGATTCCCATGGGCCTGTGAACTGTGGAAACTCTTGTAAAGAATTGGATTCAAATTCTAACCTTTCTTCTTCTTGTTGCTCTACTTGGTCTCCATAAATAGATGGAATGTCTTATGGAAATTGATCATGAAGGTCATCGATTTCAAGAATAGGAGGGGAATTATCCTTCTCCTTAGCCCATTTCTCTTCTTGTATTTCCCGCAAGAACTTTTGAGAGTGTTGTTGAATTGAAAGAGGTTCTCCATCATCTATGGAGTCGGGAACATAGACTTCCTTTGGTGGTGAGTTTTCTCTTTCAACAGTTGGTTTAGCCTGTGGAGGTAAAGAAACTTGTGCTTTATTTACCAATTGCTCTAATCTATCTAGTAAGCCATGGAAGTGCAAACCCGATGTAATAGAATTTGTCTGATTGAACAATTGAGTGGCCTCGAACATAGCTTGAGCTAGTTCCACCATTTTTATGCACATTTTTGTTCGTTCAATCT
This sequence comes from Ceratopteris richardii, assembly GCA_020310875.1. Classification (NCBI taxonomy): domain Eukaryota; kingdom Viridiplantae; phylum Streptophyta; class Polypodiopsida; order Polypodiales; family Pteridaceae; genus Ceratopteris; species Ceratopteris richardii. The sequence goes on from CM035432.1 coordinate 143,114,396, forward strand.
CTAAATCTGCTCTAGGGTAGCTCTTGTTTAGATTTGCAGGTGTTGGCCCTTCTTGAAGTCGAGCCTGGTATGCCTTGAACATCGTGTCCAAGTCTTTTGGGGTTGGATCTGCAAGAACAGACCCTCGTTGTGGTCTATTTACAATGGTTGGTGGGGTGGGATGAGGTGGTGTGGATGGAGTTTTGACATGGAGGGGTTTTAAGAGGCAATATCTTCTATTTTTGTTTTCGTCTTTCAAGCTTACTTCTAGTTCGGATAACTTTTTGGTCCACTTACAATTGACCTTCTCCCTAGTATCCTTCCATGTTCTTGTTTTTCTCTTACTAAGCTCTCCTGACTCACTTGGCTCTGATTGCTCAACTGGTTTAGCTTGTTGTAAGGCTTGTGCCCTAATAACTGCCTGTATAGGCGCCACATTATCGCTATTGGAACTTGAATCCCCTACTAAGCCTACTACATTAACGGGTGTAACCTTTGGTGCACTAGAGGGATGTCCTAGACAATCTCTCGGGAGTTGTTCTTTGCCACACTCAAGACAAAAGCCTTGTATTGTGATCTTCTACCCTTGTCCTGGAGCTGGTGGATGGGGACATTCGCGAATGACATGGTTGCCCTCATACCTAAAACATGGTCCTCTAGGGGCTTGTGGTCTCGTTTGTTTCAGTTGGGGCCTCGGGTGAGGACTCGTATACATGAGATTAGCATATTCTGGTCCATAAGGGTTTGCATGTCCCTCATAATCATAGTGTTGCTTCATGTAGCTCTGGTCATATTCCATCGGGCTTGCCTCATAACAGTGAGACTCTCCCTGGTCTGATCAAAACCTTGACTTGATGCTTCGGAACTGATCAAAGGTGTCACTAGTACTAGGGCTTTTTCTAGGTTCTCTTCCACTTGGGTGTACCTTACTGGAACTACATTCTGTGGGTGGGGTGACTCTTGTCCTAGTACAGGTTGAGGTTGGCCATATCCTCCATGTTCATACGGTCTAATTGCTTGTTTGAAACTATGTATTAAAGATGTCGAATTGTGCTTAATCCCTCGCTTAGTGAATTCCCCAATACCTTCTTGGAAGAATTGTTCGATATGGCGAAAGCGATTTGGAGCCAAGGATTGAAACCAAGTTAAGGCTATTCCCGTGAGGGTTAACCCAAAGGATTCATATTGCACGAAAAATTCATCCACTTGCTCCACTCGCAACACTTGCTTGAATTCTGCAATGTGTTCATAGGGCTCTCTTATGCCATTGTAACGATTTCGCATACATTTGGCAGGGATCGAATTATGACGGGAATAGCGGGTTTTACTAGGTGCATTCCAGCTCCTACACCTTGGGGTGGTTCTTCCCTAAAGGTGGTTCTATTCATATTTCCCATTCCTTGGCTAGTTTGGCTACGGGGGTTAATTCCTAGCCCGATGAATTTCTCCTCTGTTTTGTTGGGTATACTACGTAGGCTCGTTTGTCGTGACATCGCATCTTCCGTTCTTTGTTGGGTCTGGAAAGGGTTTTGTGAGGTGGTTGCTTGATCTCGAGGAGGGAATATAGGCAAACCCGTGTACTTTAATCTAGACCTATCCGTTTTATCTATAGGCCAATATCTTCTTTGATTTTGGTCTAGGTATGTAACTCTAGATGGATTTTCCGGATCCCTTAACTCGTATATAGTTGTTGGGCTGATACCTTCTCCTTGTGTCAGTGAATCAGTTTGTAGGAGTAGGTCTGATCCATGTACCAAGTATACCTCCATCACATAGTCATCTTGGGGTATCATGTCTCCTCGCAATTCTTGAGTCATTACTGACTTTTCCGTAGGGGTAGTCACCATATCTCCACTATTGGTTCTCCCAGAAGTTCCTTGTCCCACTAACTCTCCTTTCTTGTTAATCTGATCCGGGTTTTCAGTTACTGCATAGATCTGGGCCATCTTGTCCATGCAAACTCCACCTTCATACTTCACAGTCAATCTTGGGACTGTTTCTAATTTTGTAGTGTTTATCATACTTGCTACTGACCTATGTAGACCGTCAAGGTAGATGGGTATCCCTTGCAAATTAGTGGATACATATTGAGGAGACATCAGATATTCCCCTTCCACTGTAGACATAAAAACTTCCCTACATACTGAACTATGCATGTCTTCAAAAGCCATGAGTCTCTCCATGCTAAAAGACATTTCTGACTCACTCATATGTGAACTCAGCACGTAGTGATAACCACTAAGTTATGAGCCCACGACTTGGTTGTATGGTTGACACTAGCCTCAGATGATTTGATACTTTATCTATCTTTTCCTAGGTGTCTACTTGATCTCGGGTTCATAAGCTTTGTCTACTATTCCAAATTTTCCCTTTGTATTGCTCAAAATCCTTTAGAACCCCTTGCTTCCTAGTCCCACCTAAGGGTCAACTTCAAATTACTATATCTAATAATCCACTTATTAGTTTTACCGTAGCCAGTTGATGTTTTTGTAGTACTCCCCACAGCTTTCCAACGAACCCAAAATCACAACAAATGGATTTCGTATAAGAAAGTTATGCAAGTTCAAGGTTCTGGGCGTTAAAAGAGGGAAATAGGATCTCTCTGGGAGTACCTCAGAACAGGCGATACAATACCTCTTTTTTCCACGATACCCGATACTACTATGGACGATACCACCTAAGACGATAAGATACCACTAAGGCGATACCCACTTCCACGATACGATATTGATATCCAGATGATACGATACTTGAAGTGATCACGATACGATACCTTACTTCTCACGATACGATACCTTTTAGGTGATCACGATACGATACCTCTGATTGGCACGATACGATACCAACGTCACGATACGATACCAAGATAGCTAATGATACGATACTTGATTGGCTCACGATATGATACCGATAGTTAGGACGATATACTAGTGAATTCTCGAGGCGATACGATACCAAGTTACCAAACGATATGATACCAGTCTGTAAACGATACGATACCACTCGGACCTTGGTAGACGATACGATACCTTGACCGACACGATATGATACCACCAAAATGATGGCGATACGATACTTAAGATCACTGTGATGCAATACCGAGTATGCTCACGATACGATACCTGGTGGACCGCGATACGATAATACCACTGAAGGACCGCGATCGCGATACCAACACTTGGCGATACACGATACTCGACAAGTATCGTGATCAAAGTCACCAGGGGACGGGGACGGGTCCCGGGAACGGTGGTGTCCCGGGGACGGGGACGGAGCATAGGGTGTCCTGGGGACGCGTCCCCCGGACGACACTAAAAAAAATGTTGATTTTCTTAAAAATATCAAATGAAAGCCATGTACAATGGATGGGTAAACATATGAAAAGACCAATCAAAGCAAAACTATAGATAAAGGTGTTTTTAAGTGGAAACATGTACGAAGCATGTTCAACATTGAAAGTTGACTCTCTAGTCGAGAGAGATACATAACATCAAAGGCATTTATAGATTGATATTTTGATTGGACCAAGTATCAAAATCAATATATTTTGATTGATAACATAACATCAAAGGCATTTATAGATTGATATTTTGATTGGTCCAATGTATCAAAGCTCATATTGATTGGCATTTATATGTTGATACTACAACCTTAGCATCATCATCATATCATATTAATAATAAGAGTTCTCAGTTCAGACTCAACGAATATGTGAAATATCACATTATAATGAGAACAAATGTCAGAGATTTGAGAGTCAAAGTCACATGTTTCATCATCATTTCACAAAAGTTCATAGATGTGAAGACTCAAGAGGGCTAAGAGGGTGGAGGGGCTTCTCAAGCCTCGATATGCAACATTGAAGGGCATTGTTAAGCATAAAAGGCTGAAGCTTTAATGTGTGTTCATTGTTTGAGCCTTGAGGTGTCACAAAGACTCTTTTAATGCTTGCAAATAGGCTTGGGGAAACCTTTTTGGAACTCAAAACATATGTGCTAAGTATTCATGCTTGAAAATTGAAGTTTTTCAACAAGAAAAACCTTCCATTTGTCGGTCCGTCCCATGAGAAGCGTCCCCATATAGGTTTATAACATGAAACCGTCCCTTGGACGCGTCCCAGGGACGGACACCTGTTACACAACTCTGCAAGGGGACGCCAACCGTCCCGGCTGGGCGTCCCCAGAGATTTGGGTTCGGGGACGGCGTCCCGGCGTCCCTAGGGCCCGGGGACGCGTCCCCCTGTGACATTGATCGTGATACATGGGAGTTCTGGTATCGCGATACCAAAACTCAACCTGACATGATACTTGGAGTTTTTGACACATAATTTTAAAAATTTTTGTAGATATGTGTACCTTATGCCCTTCTCGTCACTCTTATGTGTTTGTAGATGCAAAAACTCTCACCTATTCCACAATATTGCACTCGCGATACCAGACGCAGGTAGTCTCAGTCCGCGCGATACTTCACTCAGTTTGTGATGTTTTGAGAGGATTTCAAGTCTATTTCTTCAGTGTTTCAGCTCTGAACTCCCACTATGCTTCTTGCTCGCAGCCACAAGCGAAAATTAAGTGAATGTACAGTCGAAAATTGAGAAAATCTGAGAAGATGAAAGTGGGAGGAAATGGTGGTTATGGTGAAGGTGAAGACGAAGAAAAACTCAGAAACTGAACTGAAAATGGTGATTTTTTACCTTCCAATGTCGTTACTCTACGTCTTACCGTCACACGCTCGTCCTCCAAGCTCTCTCCCCGGCAACGGCGCCAAATTTGGTGTCACTCTAGCACAATGGCAAGTACCAACATGAGGAGATACACCTCATATATGTCAATCCGCAGAGACATGAGGACCGGTATGAAGACCGTGAGCAAGTGATGGCACAAGTGCGTGAGTGAAAGCACACAACTTGCACACACATCAATGTCACACGGGGACGCGTCCCCAAGCCCTAGGGACGCCGGGACGCCGTCCCCGACTTGGTTGGAGGCGGGACGCCGAACGGGGACGCCATCCGTCCCCCCATGCAAGTCTGTAACAGCCTTCCGTCCCTGAGACGCGTCCCCGGGACGTTTTCATGTGATGGAAGCTGTTCGGGACGGGTCAGCAAATCTTGATGTTTGGATTGAGATTTTTCAAGAGCTAGAATTGAGGTCCATTTGCCATTTTGCTTACCTATCTATTTGTGCCTTCTTTTAAGACATCTAGAAGGTTGTTTCGGCCTCACGAACAAGCATAGATAGGCCTCATTTGAGCTCATCCAGCCACACGTTCACTTAGAGGCTTCATAGCAAGGCTGAAGCATTTCATGTGTGTGAACTTTGAAGGCTTGAGCAAGGGTCCATTGCATGAAGGGAGATCTTCTCAAAGAATGGAAGGTTGCATAGGGGTTAAATCAAGCGGCAAATAAAGAACATGAAGAAGAAGAAGCCATTGATTGTGTTGCAAAAAATGAGACTTGTCACTCCCCACTTGGATTCTCTACATTCATTACATAATACATTTATGTTGGAGTCTCGACATTTATGTTCAAGGCATATGTAGTCACTTTGTCGATCGAGGGTATGATGTAAAATCTTTTTGTTCTCATGATTATTCCATATCATGTATGTTAGATGATGATTGACTCTTCAACCTTAGACTTTAGTTCTTTTCATGTATATGGAATTTTCATATGATGATGATGATTTATAAATTATAATCTTGTTTTTGACATAATGAAATACATACGACTTGTCACTTGTCCCTTTTGGAGTCAACTCTAAATGTTAAACATGCTTTGTATTTGTTTCTACTTAAAGAACCACCTTTTCTCTAAGGTTTTGTTGTTATTGGTCGTCTCATGTGTTCAAACATTCATTGTAAATAACTTTCATTTGATTATTTTTTAAAAAATCAGCACTTTTTTAGTGCCGTCCCGGGGACGCGTCCCCGGGACACCCTAAGCTCCGTCCCCGTCCCGGGGACACTACCGTTCCCGGGACCCGTCCCCGTCCCCATGTGACTTTGACACACATACACACACACGCACCAAGCAAGAGCAAAATGTGGAACAATGGAAGGACTTTGATTGCAAAAGAACTCTCTTACAAAGCTCAAATCTACAACAAGCTCCCCCCCAAAATGAGCTCTCCAACCCTTTTTATAGTTTTTTGAGTAGTTTTGGCCCTGTCTAGACCTAGTGTCCGGCCTAGTTAAAAATTAGGTTCCAGGGCTTATTTGGGGGCTCAAACTGAGTCTAATATTATGAAAATTGGTAGGATGATACTTCTAATACTCCTCAAGCTCGAGGACTCCTCGGCTTGAACAAAATGGAGTTGCAAAAATGGAAATGGTATTTACAATGGTTTTTAGTGATGAAAATCACTATTTTTAAAGGGATGTCTTCTTGAAATTTGACATGTGCTTCTTGGAGCTCCCAACATGCTCCTTCTTGTGTGTCCACTTCCTTGATGCGCTTCCATGCTTCTGCTTGACCTTGAGTGTCAACATAGGCTATGAAAGCTTCTAGAATACAAAACTTGAGATTGTTTGGACATCATTTGTAGGTCACTTAGGATTTCATTCTCCGATTCAATCTCTGAGTGACCAAGATTGTGCAAGTGTTGCAAACACCATTTTGCCAATTGTCGCTATATGAGTTATGGGAATACAATGAAAATTTATGAGGATTGAGTTGAAAAGGTGTAACCTTCAAATAAACCAAACTTCATTGGATTTGGAGTTCATTTGATAGGTCTATTGATAGGTTTCTGATAGGCATGTACCATTTTAAGACCCACTACACATAGGTGCAGACTCTCAGTGTTTTGATCATCACTTCATGGTCATGAGTCCCATTGGTTTCATTCCAATGGGAGCTTTTAGGTAGCTTTCATAACTACCTTGATACCAGAAATTATGGTTTTTGGATCACTACAAGTAGGTCTAATACTTTGGCCATTTTGCAAGTACTACGACAAAAGATTTTATCATGTGTTTTACATGGATTTAGAGTGTTATTAGTCCAATACTTTGGTCTTTGTATAAAATCATTAGGCATCATTTCATTAATGTATAAGTTTAGGTAGACTCATTTTCTTGGTGCCTATCACCAGATGTAATCTAGGATCTCAAATAATTTTGTATAGTCCAAACTTAATCTTGTATAGGATATAGGGATTGAGCAAGGTTTTATTTTTTGTTGATTTTGGGATAGAGAGAGGTTTTAAAAAACTTTCTTAGAATTCATTGGTTTGTTTCATTAACTCTTATAATAGGAAGACAAATTACTATTTGGCTAGGTAGGCAATATATAATTTCATCAGAAAACTTATCGGTTTAATTTCGTTTCTGGGTTTTATCACTCATGAATCTTGAAGAGACTTGACTTCCATTGTTGAGGCCGTGCTTGAGAATCCATACACTGAGGAGATATCAGCTCTTAATGCGAAATTTTCCAACATGGAGAACACTCTTAGGATGATCTTCAATGTCATCAAAAAGCTTGAAGTGCTTTTCGGGACTTCGATACAGATGGAAGCTCCATGCAAAACCATCAAGTACTCAGATCCCACTGATGGACATTGAAACATCATCCGTTAGGGATGTCAAATGGCAAGTTAAAGACTTGAACCATCGAAATACCACGGACATGTGAGCACTAGCCAATGGATGCGATGTAAGTAATGGATAAGCAAGCAAGAGTAGTGTTCCCACTTATGTAATATAATAGATGCAAAGCAGAAGATTTGGCATGCCATATATAGTTTGATGGACATCGCTCACAAATGGTGGAGAAATATTGAGCAAGATAAGATTGAACCAACCACCTTGGCTGAATTTAAAGTTATTTTTTACAAAAACTTTGTTCCACCTGATGAGCGCATTCAAGCATTGGATGTCTGATTCTTCCTACAGCAACATCAGCTCATTGTGCATGAGCTTCATTGTGCATGAGCTTACAGATAAGTACAGGGAGAATTTATTAAAGATTCCTAATCATGTGCCAAACTTCCTTGAGGTCCATAAGTTTGTGCTTTGTCTTCGTGAGATGTTGCGTTTACTAGTGTGCAAGGAGCATTGCCATACCTTGAAGAAAGTTGTAGAATTTGTCTCGGTAATGGAGGATGGACGACACTCCTGACCATAGCCTATATGACAAAAAATGACCTGAATGAGATTTAGGAAGCCTACAACTTCAGTTCTACATACTTTTGGTCGTGGATGAAGGTAGTATCTTCCATGGCTAACAGGGCATTTCAACACTCTAATTTGACACAACAGCAAAAAGAGAAAGCTCTCCATGCGGACCTTTGTTATGAATGCCTAGGGCAGCATGCATATCAATTGTATCTTAAGAAGAAAAAAATTTCAGCAACAATGATGGCGGAGAGACAACAATCTTCTTCATATACTCCATCTCCTTTTGTTTTCAATTTTTTGGCTACAGATACATAGATTGGATCCTCCATCTAAAGAAAAGAAACCCCACTTAAATATTACATTTACCAAGAAGGTAAGTTATGTGGGGGATGTGGTTTTCTCTCCAGTTGCACAAAAGCCAGTTGCACAAAAGGGTTATCACTTCCTAGACACCAAGTTGATGGTCATGAAAGGGGAGATAAATGGACATCTTGTGAAGATTTTGCTCGACACAAGATCCATGCATAATGAAATAAATCTTCTCTAATCAAGAACTTAAGGTTAAGGAAAAGCCCATCTCAGTATAGCTATCGAGTAGAATGGAAAGAGATCTGAGACCTCGCATCATCGAGTGGTCCGATTGCCCGACCAAATTCAAGCCTATAAAGATGAGTTCGATTTCGAAATCCAAGATTTCGAGATCGCCAAGCTGGTTAGATTTGATCTTGTGCTCAATGAGCAATGGCATTCCAGCAAGAAGCCCATTATTGATTTTGGGACTCATGTATATCAGCTTTTCGATAAGGGCCACCGCATTACTATCCATGGGAACAGAGATAATCGAAACTACAAGCGGCCATCTACCTTTGCGATGGTGAAGGCAAAGTATAAGTCTCTTTATTTCTTGTATTTTGAGTAGAAAGAATTGTTATCTTTACACATGCAACTGGTTTATAAGATGAAAACTAAATTTCAAGATTTGTTTCTTTCATAATCACCCACATGCCTTCCACCTCGCAAAAACATGAAGCACAAGATTGAGCTTATGTTAGAAGCTCATCCACCAGCCAAACAACTATATCGCATGAGTCTACAACACAAGGAAGAAGTATGTCACACAATCGAGAAGTATCTCGGAAGTTTGATCAAATCTAGCTATTCACTTTTTATGGCCCCCATGCTCTTGGTTTGCAAAAAAGATGGATATTTCAGAATGTGTATAAATTATAGAGCTTTGGATAAAGTGACAGTAAAACATAGATATCCAATGCCTCACATCGATGATATTTTGGATGCACTAGGTGGTGCTACTGTATGTAGTAAAATAGATTTAAATAGTGGTTATCATCAAATAAGAGTTAAAGATGATGATGTAGATAAGCCAGCTTTTTGTACTAGATTTGATCATTACGAGTATCTTGTAATGCCTTTTGGTTTAACAAACACTCAAGCTACTTTTATGATGCTCATGAATGAAATTTGCTTGGGTACCACGTTTGTGGATAGGTGATACCCCACAAGGTGGATGAAGGAACTTCCTTCATAGGCGATGGAGTTCTTCACACCATCTCCTATACAAAAGGATTTTTTACCATCTATTAAAAGATGTATGGTAGCGAATTGTATGAGACGAGGCAGCATACGATATTATGCTCTATTTTGATAGGGGATCCATGGCTGCATCAGCCATAATTGGTGACCAACAAAACCCTCTACGGGTGGTTGTACAATACCTAGAAGGCGGTGGTACCAACCCTATGGGTGGTTGTACCAGGTCATAAGGGCAATAGTACCTAAGATGGCTGCATCAGCCCTCCCAAGGGCGGTGGCACCAGCCCAATGGAAGTAGCCCACCCAAAGAGGGCAATGGCTAGCCACGCATGCACCACCCAACATAATAGATGTAAAATTTTATGGACAGAAGCTCGTGCAATCTCAATAGCCACACAAGCAATTGGCCACTCATTATCAATGTGGGATGATTTGACAGATCAGTGTGATACAAGGCAGCCACATCAGTAGCTTGATACTTGTGTCATAATTATGTGGCCCCTATCACTCACACCAATTTGGAGAGTAATTGAAGAAATTAATCTTGAATGTTGTGTACAACATATAAATTTCTATTTTAGCCACATACAAGCCACCCATCGATTGAGTAAGTGGCTAGGACTTGCTATTTTAGGTATTGTGAAAAATAAAAGTCTTAAAAAAACTTGCTATTTTTTGGTTGTGAAGGCTGCTGAGTTTTAGTACGGGTGTATACCTTCTATTTGGTAGAAACGGGTGTGATGAAAATAAATTGTCTCCTTCTTTCTCAAGCCAACTAATTCTATTTGCCTTGACTTACACATGTCACATATGGAGACACTATTTTCGTGTTTTTGCACCTTCTTGTTGCACATTCAGCCCCTCCATCATTTCCATTGTTAAGAAGATGTTATCACAGCCCATCAATTCATATGTACTCATGTCAGCCAACCCCATTCGGCAAAGGGAGATGAGACTCGTGTGTCTGCTGTCACACACGGACTACACTGCACAAGGGGTTTTCGTCACTCTCTCTGGAGCATCTCTATTGGGATGTAAAATTGAGGAGATTATTCCACACCAATCTTGATTTCACATGAGAGGATATGGGATCACCCATGGTCAAGTAGATTCGTTTGTCCAAATTCTTGCATATGTTATGGTATGTTGGAGGCGACGGGAGTCCCTATACTCACTTCTCCACATGATGCCAAGCAACAAGTTGAATCCTTCGATGCGTTCAAACTCAAGCCCTTTGGGGGTCTATTTGATCTTGTAGACATTGTGTTGAAGCACTCTACTCAAGTGCTATGTGTCACATAATCCTAGTAGGAGATGGTTGAACCACGCCTTAAGAGAGAGGATTAGGAAGTAATCCTCAACCATGGCTTTTGGGGCAAAAGGTTAGCCCATCGCACTCCTAACTGGGAGGTTGTGAGTTTGATTCCCAACATTGGTATCAGAGCCTAGTTGAGAAATTGGGCAACATGGAGGTTGACGCCTCATCCGTGGGCACTAGGAAAAAGCACTTATCTGTGGTGGGTGTGAAACTGGCCTTAGATGAAGGCGCATGGGCATTTGGGCACCCACAGAGGGTGGGATAGGTCCAAATTTGGTCCATGTGCTCGAGTTTGAGGTTGGTGGAAGCGCTCACGCATGGAAATTGGGTCCAAGAGATCAAAAGGGTCCACAAGTGAGCTTTGAGGACAATGCTCAGTCTAAGGGGAAAGGAATGTCACATAATCCTAGTAGGAGAATCATTGGTGGGGAGTGTCTTACCATGACCTTAATGCAAGTTGCAACTAAATAGTCAAGAAAACCTTTGTGGAAGGATTAGCATTGATGGCATATTCGTGGTAAAGGACGAAGGCCCACTTGGTGCCCTTATGGATTCTAATGACCAATTTGTTGGAAACAATGTCAGAATAGCAAAAAACTCTAATTTCCAGTAACCCTAATTTCCAGCAACCCTAATTTTTGGGTACTTAGCCAAATTTTGGTCACAAAAGGTCAAAAATTATTATTGATTCATCAGATAGAGTTTGAAGAGAGCTTTCATTTGGTACATAATATTCAGTCATCAGAGGTCCAGATTAGAAGAAAAGCTAACCCTAATTTCTGTGCAAAAAGGGTTTTTACCTCATTTTGTTCCTCTCTGCGCGTAGGTCAAGGAAAGCATACTCTCACTTCCATCTGATGGGTAGAAATGCTGATTGCAGCACTTTTATCACTAAAAAGCAATGTTTAGCAATCTCAAAAGCAAGTTCGTTAAATTAACTCTATCGCAAGCTTTTATAGCTTTTTCGCAAAACGATCGCTTGCTTCATTGAAAAGCATACGTGGGGGGCAGCATAAGCTATACAATAAGGGCCTTGGGGTCATTGTTGGATCCTCCAAGCATCAATTCAGATCATTCAAGGACAATTCAGATCCTTGGAGTTCAAGTGCTCTACTTGGAAGAAGTCTTCTAGACTTGGAGGTGTGCTCTGCCTCTGATGCAGCTTTGGAGGAGATTTTGGCAGCCAACCATCAGCATATTACATATTGCTGATTATTGTGTGTAGCAAGTCTATATTCAGCTTCTACCTTGCTAGTTCAGTAGTTTCTGATTTAGGGTTTCTGAAACCCTAATTTCAGAATTAGGGTTTGCTGTAAAACAGTTCTAATCTGTTCATATTCACTCCATTCTCACACACGCTTTCTACATACCTCTTAGGCACTTTACACACAAACTCTTGTATCTCGTTCTCGAATTTCTGCCTAGATTCAGATTTTGTATCCAATTTCAACATACATTAAGTTTTATATCATCTACACACATTGTATTTTGACATTAATATTAAGATAATGTAGGTAAGCATTCTAGCTTACCGTTACACTTGGAAAATCTTGTCTATTCTCTCCGCCTCTCACTCATCTCTTTTCGAGTATTAAGGTGTGTATGCTAAGGTTCATCTATTGGAAGATCTTGTAAACCTGTGAATATTGTTATTGAGGCCCACCCCACTTCCAACACAATTGCACAACATTGGGTCTGCTAAAGAATCTAAAAACAGGGAGCTGTTTACCTTATGAGGTAGTCGTCTACCTCAAGTGTGGCTATGATGCCACATGACTAAGGGGTATTTTAGAGATCCTGGTGAAGATGTTGGGAGGGTTGGAAAGAACTATGTTACACCCATGAAATCTCATGATTATGAGATGGATTGATGTTGACTGTATTGATGGTTTCTATATGCTAATGTAGCAAGTAAAGGGCTTGACGAACAATAGCAGAGGGATCTGTGAAGGACACTGACCCTGAATCCAGGAAGCATTGATGATGGACTTTCCATAGGGAGGATATGTTAAATGGGGAGTTTTTTGGCATGTCTTGATCTTGGTAAATAAGGAGTTAGACCATGTGATTTTGTTTCGCACTTTTCGTGGCGAGCACATGATACTGCTAACCACACAACGAGGGATACTAGATTCCTCTGATTGTCATAGATAGAAGTGTAATTCAAACACAAAAGACATTGACAGAGGAGCTTGTGATTGTTGTAAAAAAGCTACCAGCTGAACCCATTTATTCATGAAGGCCAGACCCAGTGCAAATCTTCTTTTTACAGAGGGGAAAGATAGAATCCCATCTAGCATCAAAGCACTTAGCAATGGAGTCAATTCCCTTGTTATTGAGGTACCTGGCTGCAAGCTTCTAACATATATGCTAAAGACGGGTTGGAGAGGCATGACCACCATGGTGACAAGAGGTCAAACCATGTCACGCTGTCTTCATAAAACAGCAAACTCTTTAAAGCTTGTTGTCGAAAAATTCAAGGATGCAAAGGAGGATCTTAATGGCACATTACTAAAGCAAGATGTATTAATAGACAACCGGTGCATTACCAAAGCATGCTGTGAGTAGCAAACATGCATAAGTATGAGTCATGATTAATTCTGATAGTCTATAGGCATACAAGTGTTCTGCAAATCTTCCTTCTTGGATGACCCATTCAAAGGACACACCATGCATGTGTAAACAATTATGTAAGCAAGTATTGCTTATGCTGCCTCTTTTGTTACACTGGTTACTAGTGGACGCAAAATAGCTAAAGGAGACAACCAAAAACCATCCATTAACTTATACAATGTTTATATGAATGCAGTCTTCCTTGCAGATTCTTTAGGACAATGCATCTGCTCTCTAGAGTCCTATAAATGTGTAAGCGCGTCCAGACGAAGAGTATAGGATGACTTTTCAGCTTGAAAAGCCAGTCTAAATTACAGAAATAAACTATCAAGATTATGAACAGCAAGACTCTAGCAAACACCCTTGTAAAGTATTTTTATCAAGTGCTTAAAATTGCAAACAGAAACAATCATTCCTTTTCACCATATGCCTCCCTTTCCCTCCCAACTTTCCCCTTACTCCCACCCACTAGCCCATTAATCATCCACCTGTTTCCTTACTTCTCTCATCCCCAAGGCCCCCTCACCTGCTTCCTGCTCTCTTCCCCTTTCAACTTTCAAGCTGCCTGCCACATTGATAGCACCTAAACTCCATCCCTCCCCTCACCTGCTCCTTTCCTCTACCGGTCCTGGGCCCATTCAAGCCTCCCTTCTTTCTCATTACTGCCCACCTACCTATCCGCTTACCAACTTCCCCACATATCCCCTATCTTCCTTATTTATCAGGTGATCCCTTCTACCTCTCTCGTTAGGCACATTATTTTCCCTCAGAGCATTATCAGAGATGAACGTAAAAAAAACCCAAGAAGACAGAAATAAGGTACACATCACAGTCCTGGCTGTATCAAATTTCTCAGCTTCTCAGAAACTTTCATGACCTGCACTTCAACATCTTGCCTCATGCGATCATATCTTTGTGCCAAATGGCGAGCATCCTCGAGTGGAGATCCATTGACCATGGCCTTCAAGGGCTCAACAACCTGACATGAAAATTATAATCACTAATGCATCTCTCTCTCTCTCTCTCTCTCTCTCTCTCTCTCTCTCTCTCTCTCTCTCTCTCTCTCTCTCTCTCTCTCTCTCTCTCTCTCTCTCTCTCTCTGATGGCAAGGCCATCCCATAGGGATTCGCGGCCTGTGAGACACTCGAGGAGATACACCTTACAGTTTGGAACTGCAATGGAGATCTATGGACACACCCAGAGAGATTGGAAGAGGTGCGCAAAGACAAAGACATCATTATGCTCACAGAGACACATGAGAGCCCGAACCGGGGCCTACCTCGTGTCCACGGTTTTCAGTGGGAGTCCACATACAGAGAGTGTACACGTCAGCACACCACCCGAGGATCAGGAGGAGTAGCCATACTCTTTAGAGATGGACTTCAGAGCAGGATACAGATAGTCGCACGTGATTCACAGGCCAGATATCTTTGGATTCGACTCCAGCTCTCGCAGGAGCGGATCATCTTCATAGCATTATGCTACTTTGCTCCTTCTAGCTCGCGTTTCGCTATCATAGATCGAGAGGAGGACTCACCATACACTTGCTTGTCAGAAGAGATTACAGAGTACTCTGCATTAGGGGAAGTCTTCCTTATGGGAGACTTCAATGCCAGGACAGGCAATGATCAGTGTGAGATATTTGACCCAGAAGACCCGGAGATACTACATACCATAGAGGATGAGTCTACAGCTCGAGCTTCAGCTGACCCTACACACACTCACTATGGCACTCACCTACTCAGACTAGGCTCTCGACATAATCTCGTTATCTATAACGGGATGACTCAGTGGCCTACCTCAGGAGGATTGACATGCATACCACACTCAGTCACAGATGGCGGGGGAAGTACAGTAGATTACGTCATGGGGTCCAGAGAGGCCATCCACCTACTTACCTCATTCACCATCCCACCCATACCCATTGGGGCCGATCACACATACCTCGCACTCTCCCTGAAGGGAGACACCCCTACACGCATACCCGCAGCACGCTCCCCACACACCACCATCCACTTCACACACGAGCTAGCTCACATATATGCGGCTCGAGTCGAGCAGGGTCTTCTCTTACTTCATCCTGACACTCCACTATCCCTACTCACCTCTCAGATAGCATCAGTTCTTCAGACATCAGCCATCAGCTCCTTCCCACACACCATCCATTCTCGTCACACACCTCCTCCCGGGACTATGCCACAACATCGTTGGTATGATGAGGATTGCAAAGATCTTTACCGCCGACTACGAGCTCAGCGAGCATTGGGAGAGATCACAGAGAGAGAGGCCAAGGGACAGATGAAGACTCTCACACGTCGAAAGAGGCGAGCCTTTGAGGAGGCACAGGAGCTTGAGCTATACCATCTCTTTATGAGTATGGACAGTGCTGCAGCATGGCGCAGCCTACGAGAGCCACGCCCGACCACACCTATTGGAGACCCACACACATGGCATGATTATGCTCAGAGGTTATATGAGGTACCTAGGCAGCCTCCCATTCCCCAGCCACTTGAGCCTCGCCCTACTAGTTCTTCTCTCTTCACAGCAAAGATGGTTGAGAGGGCCATACGACGACTTCGACATGGACGTTCGACAGACCACGCAGGACTGAAGAGCGAGCATCTCATATATGCAGCCTCCACTATAGCCCCGTTGATTGCACATGTCTTCAACCGGGCTATAGGAGAGGGCTTCCCAGAGGAGTGGACTAGGCACACCATTGTGCCTATCCACAAATCTGGCGACACCCTGGATCCAGGGAACTACAGGACCATCATGATTGGCCACACCATGGCCAAACTATACGGTGCCATACTTGAGGCAGAGCTCAGTTCATATGCAGAGACTGAGGGGCTACGAGCACGAGGCCAGGCAGGTTTTCGACGAGCTTTCTCTACTATTGATCACATCTTCATTCTGCGCTGCCTCATTGATGGGGCAAGGGTGCGGAAGAAGAGGCTATATTGCTGCTTTGTGGACTTCCGCAAAGCTTTTGATACAGTGCCGCGCGAGAGGCTCTTCCAACGCCTCCAGAGCTTGGGAGTACCATCAGGGATGATTTGGGCCATCTATGCACTCTATGAGCAGGTGACTGGGAGGGTACGGTGTCCAGGAGGTATGTCTGAGGCCATTGCTAGCACCATCGGTGTTAAGCAAGGCTGCCCACTCTCTCCCACTCTATTTGGTCTCTACATTGACGAGATTGAGGACTACATTCTCCGAGCTGGAGGAGAGGGTGCAGACCTCGCAAGTACACATGTCCACATTTTATTATATGCCGATGACATTGTCTTGATTTCAGAGTCACCCGAGGGATTACAGCGCCACCTTGAGGCCCTGGATGAGTTTTGTACACAGAGGGGCTTGACAGTAAACCTTGGCAAGACCAAGGTCATGATCTTCCACACCTCCCCCATGGTGAGGAATGGAGCAGGATTCAGAGCTGGTGGTGGACAGATTGAGGTGGTCACTTCCTATGTCTATCTCGGAGTCACATTCACGAGCTTGCCTGGCCCCTTCAGCATGAGACAGGCAGCCACCGATAGACTCACACGTGGATATGCAGCTTTAGCCATGTTAGAACGGAGATGTCACCAAGCACACTTCCAGGAGCCCCGCACGAAGGGCTGGCTATTTGACACACTGGTCAGACCAGCTATGATGTATGCTGCGACGGTTTGGGCCCCAGGTCTCACAGTCACCCAGTGGAGTGCGATCGAGAGGCCACAGGTACGTATGATCTCGCGATTATTTCGTGGGAAACAGTCGGTGCCACATGACATCATCAGGGCAGAGCTAGCTGCACCACCCATGGCAGTAGAGGCACTATTCCAGACTATCCGCTTTATTCAGAGGATTAGGGACCTCCCTACAGATAGACTCACACACAGAGCTCTTGAGGCATCTATACAGATATCAGAGTTAGGATATGAGAGAGCTTGGTACACTCAGGTTAGAGTCTGGTTTGATAGTCATGGACTTGATATGGACAGATTGCCGCCTTTTCAGTATGACCCAGACTCACCTCACATCCACCTCTCTCGTCGTGAGAGGAATGTTGTGCTCAGACAGGATCTCTGGCAGCTCTACATTAGTCAGACATGGCACACACCACACATGGGATCGAGACTATCGCACTATCGAGACCAGTTCATAGACATACTAGCTGACGGTTTCATCCAGCGACCACGCTACATGGATACTCACATGCCTCATAGCTTGAGGGTAGCGATTGGCCAGCTGAGAGTCTCATCACACAGACTCGAGATTGAGACGGGCAGAGCCGCAGACATTCCCAGAGAGGAGCGGATATGCAGAGTATGCAGAGTAGAGATGGAGGATGAGGAGCACTTTGTATGCAGATGTAGCGCATATGATGGCATCAGAGGCAGATACGAGACTCTGTTTGCAGGGCAGCCCACCCTCCGAGAGATCATGGACTCTAGAGACCAGCGACAGTTCGGGCGATTCTTACTAGAGATACAGAGTCACAGAGATTCCCTACTCCAGCCTACTGTAGCACTCCATACAGGAGGGAGACAGAGTCAGCTCACTGACTTCTTTATTCCACGACGTGCTGCAGCCCTCCCCCCCTCAGCCCACATACCGAGCGGGGTGACTCTTCAGCAGGCTCAGATATCTCGAGCTAGGAGACGACCCCGTGCTATAGGATATCGGGCCCCGAGACTTCACCGACACCAGATTGCGGAGATCCAGGCTTGTGACCATCGCGCCATGGAGGAGAGACGATCCCAGATGATGGCCGATCCCGTTGCAGCCATCAGGGTGGCCCTGACTCCACCTCCACCTATGTATCACATATTACATCCCACCCACTAGCACAGGATGGAGCTAGTTAGTCGTTTTAGATGCATTCTCATGGTTGTTGTACTACCCTTTTGCATATAGACTATCATAGATATCGCACTCCATACACCCCCCACCACTTTCATGGGTATCCCCACATGCATACTACGGAGATCTATACCAGCTTAACCAGTTTCTTTTCAGCACTTTTATCTTTTCTGATTGACAGAAGATACACCCATGTACATCGATTTGTCTCATAGGCCGAGTTCGGCCTCCTAATAGACGTAAAAACACTTTCTTTCTTTCTTTCTTTCTTTTCTCTCTCTCTCTCTCTCTCTCTCTTTCTTTCTTTCTCTCTCTCTCTCTCTCTCTCTCTCTCTCTCTCTCTCTCTCTCGACATTTGGCAGAGACAGGGCATGAGAGAGTATGGTATGCACAGACTTACCGATGGTTAGCAGACCATGGCATGGGCATTACGGATCTCCCCCCTTTTCAGTATGACCTCTCTTCCCCCCACATTACCCTCTCTCGTTCGGAGAGGAATAGGATCATCCGTCAGGACCTACTACAGATACAAGTCAGGGAGACATGGATAGCACCACGGGAGCCTCTTACCACAAAGAGGCAACACTACAGAGAGCACTTCCTGACTGTGACAGCGGATGGTTTCATTCAGAGACCACGATACATGGATACATATATGGCACCAGCTGAGAGAGTGGCCATTGGGCAGCTCAGAGTATCATCACACCAGCTCGAGACTGAGATTGGGCGAGCCACACATACCCCCAGGGATGAGCGACTATGCAGGATATGTAGAGAGGAGGTGGAGGACGAGGAGCACTACACATGTAGATGCCAGGCATATGAGGACATCAGAGACCGCTACCCACAGCTCTTCAGGGGGCCTAGAGAGATCAGGGCTTTATTGGGGACAGAGGACCAACGCCCTCTAGGTCGTTTCCTAGTAGATCTCCAGCACCGCCGTGCATCACTCCTCCAGCAGCAGATGGAGATACACCTGGCCCCCCCTCCTCAGACTTATATTACAGATTTTTTCAGACCCACATACACTCGAGGGCCCAGCTCGATGCGGGGTGTCACATTACACAGAGCAGAGGAGCTTAGACGACAGCGTCGACGACCGAGACCCCTTGTCCGGAGAGCTCGTCCACATCAGAGAGAGATTCAGGCGATTCACGCACTCCATCACATGGAGATACAGAGACGTCAGCAGCGCACCCCTATCGATTTGGACGCCCAGAGCATTTTGAGGATCGCCATGATGCCTTACCCACCGATGCATTATATCCTACACCCACTCCAGGCATTTAGGGGGTTGTGATACCATCGAGCCTCCCCTCCCTATGCATATCATATTTGTATCTCACCCATTGAGCATATAGAGTGCATACCCATAGCACCCCACACCCTTGATGCCAGCTACTATCCCTCCTTTTATACCCGTTTGCAGTACTCACACTTTATTTTCGTTTTGGATCACAGTGGATTGGATCATACTGATGTATATGTTTTGTCTCATAGGCCGATTTTGGCCTCTAATAGACGTTAAAAAGTCTTTCTTTCTTTCTTTCTTTCTTTCTCTCTCTCTCTGTCACCTCCTCACACACACACACACCAAGTATGTCATAGGGAGCAGAAGACACAACTGCACTACCTATGTCATTG
This sequence comes from Ceratopteris richardii, assembly GCA_020310875.1. Classification (NCBI taxonomy): domain Eukaryota; kingdom Viridiplantae; phylum Streptophyta; class Polypodiopsida; order Polypodiales; family Pteridaceae; genus Ceratopteris; species Ceratopteris richardii. Next base: position 143,134,476 of record CM035432.1, read on the forward strand.
CCTAGCATATTATGAGATACAAGGCCATTTCCATTATCTATTTAGAGTAGGTCTCAGACAACTATCCACAGTTATAGCATATAAGGACACAGACATGTGGGCCTATTTTTGCTTGAGCTAAGGAGCCACTGAGACAGACTCCTTCGCGTAGTTTTTCCATACGCGAACCATACGGCAAATGCATACAGGTACGGAAGTATGAAAAAAGTATGGAATCTTTTTAAAAATATCATACGTGATATCATACGTCTAGCACAAAAAATATTGAGAATTTGAAGTATTATATATATAATAATATAATATTAAAGTTCAAAATTTTATTGGCTACTATAGCTTAGGGTGTAGTATATTCATCTCCACATAGAGAGGTAAACACATGGCTGAACATTCTATAGTCATTATGGAGATCATGACTAAGAAAATATCACAATCAGAAAGCATGCTTAAGACTATCTTAGAGCATGTTCATGGCTCTAAGAAAGAGGAAGCTTTGACTGATGTTGGGGCCATAGGAATGAAGTTGGGAGCTCTAGGAGAGCACCAAACTCCAAAGGTCTCTAGTGAGGGTGTGCCAACTAGAGGCTAGGTGGCAGCTTAAGGACCTTAAGTCATCACACTACCATGAATCTACGAGTGTGTGTACTACTAACATTGTTGAGCAGTGAGCAAGTGGGTGCAATGCTTCCGGTTATGCCATATCGTGGACGATAGGCATAAGATTAATCAACCGACGTATAATCTTATGGACATCGCTCATAAGTGGTGGTGTAAGATAGAACAAGACAATAAAGAGCCAACGACCTCCAAGAAGTTCAAAGTCTTGTTTTATAATAACTTTGTGCCATCAGACAGGCCTAGGGCACTTGACACTTGGTTTTTCATTAGTTAGAAAAACCAGATACTCCAAGAATATGCAAAGAAATATAGGGAGGTACTTCTTAAAGTACCAAATTCCATTCCAAAGTTTCTCCACGTCCACAAGTTTGTCTTGGGACTTACAGAAACACCTTAGTTAGAAAGGAGAGGTGTCACTCTTTGGCGCAGGCTGTAGAGATGGCTCTAGTTTAAGATGATGGCCAGAGGGGCATAGGCTCCACGGCCAAAGGTCCTCATGGACTAAGATGAGTCGAGACTTGACCCTCTTCCTCAAAGTGCTCCTATTTTGACAAGTGCAAGACCTCAAAAAGAGGCTAAGCAAGTGCACATGATCAAAACAACCTCTGAAGCTAAAAGGAATGTGTCCGCTTGGTTGAGAGGGCTTACAATAATTCTATTCTCGCCCCTCAACAAAAAGCGAGGGCAACGAAAGAAGGTTTGTGCTATGAATGCTTAGGGAAGCATCAGTTTAAAGACTATCCTAACAAAGAAAAGGATAGTTGCAGCCAAGTAGGGAGTGATGAAGATGAGGACTTTGGAGATTCCCCACTCAAATATCATGTCCCGTAGTGGCCATGATGGTCACTAATAAGATACCTTCTATTCAAGATGTTGAGCTTTCCCCAATGGCACAAAAGGATGTTTCCACATACGAAGCTCATTGTTATGAGAAGAGCCGTCGCAAGATAACCTATCAAGGTCCTCTTTGATACGGGCTCCACATATAATTTCACCAGTTCTCATCTCCTCCAAAGATTACATCTAGACATTATGCAGTCAAAGTATGCCTACACAATGGAGTTAACCGACGAAAGCGTAGATCCCCCATGTCATCTCCTCCGGAGCTCCGACATCAAGTAGTCATTTGAAGAGTCCTTCCCTAGGAACAGTGTCAAATGCTTTGCGGAACAAAGCAACAATATAATCTCCTCTTCCTCACCCTTGCCTGGTCGATCAGGCATCTGAGAGTGAAGGTGTGGTCAATGGTAGAGTAATCGCATATGAAACCTTCCTGTCTTGGAGCCCTGATACCCTTCCTCTCAACGAGAGTACTCAACTCTGTCTCTAGTACCGCCCCATATAACTTGGCCAATATAGGGCCAATCATGATCGTCCGGTATGTAGCTGGATCCATAGTATCTCCTGACTTGTGAATGGGCACTATGGTGTGCTCAATCCATGAGTCAGGGAACCCTTCAACCAATGCACGGTTGAAGAGGTGGGCAATGAGCGGTGCGAGGGTCGTGCCTCCGTAGATGAGGTGCTCTGCCTGTAAACCGAAATGGTCATGGGCCCTTCCATGCTGCAGACGGGCAATAGCGCGTCCCACCATAGTGGGTGTGAAGTAGAGAGAGGGAGATAGTTCAAACTTCACCCTACCCTTTTCAATCTTCATCCGTGCCTCTTGAGCTTTAACGTCATGGGAAGAATTGTAATGTTATTCGAAGTCATGTGAAAGAGCTTGGCAAGAATACATGGCGGTGCAAATATTGCATGGGAGTTTACACGAGCATGACATCTCATATCAAGGCTCATCTCCTTGGCTTAAAAGGTGAAGGCATTGGAAAATGCACTTCTATTCTTCCAAGGATTGTAGAGGAGCTAACTGCTCTGCTTCCATTGAGTGAATGGATGGGTAAGCTTCCAATTAGTTCATCTTCATTGTCACATATCAATGAGGAACAAACCAATCCCATTGATGTCGTTGATTGTATCCCTAGTGTATCCAAAAGGCCACACACTAAGAGCATTAGCTCAGTGAGAATCTCTGTGAATTCTAGACCCAAGATTCTAGAGAGTAATATATTTGTGAAAGGTAGTGTGAGGGCTAGAATACAAAAACAATCAAAGAATGAAGCAACTCAAGAAATAACCAAGCTCTTCATTGAATGTGGTATCCCATTCAATGTGGAAAATACACGTGCATGGAAGAGGGCTACGAAAGCTGTAAATAGGATTGGGTATCCTTTGGACGGTCCATCAAGACAATTCTTACATACCTCTGAGCTCTTCAAATAAAAAACATTAGTTTAACATTCTTATTTCTTCGTGCAAGGGCATAATGTTCTTACATGCTATACCTGCACATGCACCTTGCACAGTGGTTACCGGCCAATTCATATTTCCCCATGTGCAAAAAGCCATTTGGGATGTGGGGAGTGAAAATGTGATGCAAGATGTGACTGATAATGGATCTAACTATGTGTCCATGGGCGTATGGTCGAGGATATGTATCCCGAAATCAAATGGACACCTTGTGCATCACATAGCTTAGAACTTGTCATGGAAGACATAGGGGGGATTCCATGGGTAAGAGCCATCCTAGATAAAGCCAAATTCATAGTGAAGTTTATCACTAGCCATCCAAAAGCCCTAAAAGTTTTCCATGCTCACTCCTCCTTAGATTTCCAAAAACCTTCTCACATCTGTTTTTGTTACATGTACATAGTCATTGATAGAGTCTTGAGAGTGAGAAAGGTCTTTAGGCACATGTGTTTCAGAACAATGGTATCAGTTAACAGAAGTTAGAGGAGGGAATTCTCTCTTCACAAAGTTTTCATAACTCGTCATGGGAGAGGATGATCTTTGGGTGAAGGGAGAGATATTGGTAGTTGATATCCAGCTTGTATACATTGTGCTCCACATTACAAATATGGAGGGTAGCATTCTTGGCCTTGTATACGAGTACATTAACCATATACGAGATTGCATCTAACGAGTCCAGTGGACTTTAAGAAAAGTAGATTTATTGCAATGTTTGATTTTTTATGTTACATATATCATATATGATATATATAATATGATGCATGATTATTGATAATTGTTTACATATGTTTTTTTAATTGTTTTAATAATAAGATGGGTTTATGTGATGTTATCCAAAGTCGATGGGATTGGTTTCATAAAGCAATCCATGCAGTTGCTCATATTCTTTATCCACTGTGGAGAAATGAGGAGCAATGCACAAATGCGATTAGTTAGGATAGTTGGATTGAGTATATCTCGAGATGGACAGGTGATGATATAGCCCTCTTGTCTTAGTTGGAGGATGAGAGAGTGCGGTTCCGTAGCATGGAGAAATATTTTGGAAAGCCTATGGCACGACTACGAGAGAATCAGCTTTCTCTTGTCACATGGTAGGAGGAATATGGAGTTAGTACTCCTTTATTGGTAACTGACTTTTTAATAAATACTTCATGATAATATCATGACATCATGAGTCATTCATTACTCAAGAGTCAAGTCTCATGAGTCATTATCAAAGAATCAAGTCTAATCAATTTTAGTACATGTGAATTGCAAAGAAAACTTGCCTTACGAATACTTTAGCAAGATTGTAGTACAAGACTTGCAGAGAGGAACTGGGGCACATGGGTCTATTCCACACACAAAAAGAGAAATATGTTGAGCCCAATGCAACTTGAGAAGTTAGTGTATTGCCATTGCAATCTCAAGTTGTTGGAGACCAAAGGATATAACATGGCAAGTAAATAAATTTTTTGACATTTAGTCATGCATTTAAAATTTATATTTATATTTAATAAACTCTAATCTATAATTTTGAAAATTTTAAATTACTAGTTGGCGTAGATTCTATTGATATCGACATTGTCAAAGATATCCCTCAAATCCCTGAGAAGGAGGAGGGGGGAGAGAGAAAGAGAGAGAGATCTTTGCCATGCTTGCGATGGAGTCTGAGAGACATGTGCGTCAGACCCATAGTCGCACCCGAAAGGATAGACCTCACATAGGTACATAGTTTAAATCATAATATATAGATAAGAATATTTTTCATTCTACATTTTAGTTTCTAAATTCTAATATATTGTTTTATGAAAATATTGTGCTACATGTAGAAAATCCATCATTGCCATCGACTAGTCAGCCACGGAAGTATTATCCGAGACGAGGCCCCCAAGGAATTGCGATTTTTTTTTCGATCAACACTAAGGGGTGTCTCTACAAAGACCATGACAAAGAGACAATGCAAAGAGAAAATACTAACCACCACATAGAGTGACGTCCATGACGTAATTTCTTTTATGACAAAAGTTCGTTCATTGCACAAGGGAAGAATGGAGTGATGAGAAGATGACAAAACAAGGAGGATATACTGTTATACATAATCGTTTTGATGTGACATCAATAATGATTGATTTTTTTACCTTCTATCCATAGTAAAAAAAATCGTACGATTTTTAAAATGTAAAATCGTAAATGCGATTTAAATCTTTTTTGCGATTTTTATTCAAAAAATCGTTCGAATGTGAGGTTTTCTATGTTGTTGGCTGGTTGCTCCCCATTCTTGCACATGAGTATTTGAGTGTATTTGGAGCTTCATTTTGCATTTTGCTTTGCATCTAAGCCTTGATAAGTTGATCTTGAGCTTGAGTCTTGAGGAGCTAGAGAGAGGGAGAGAGAGAGAGAGGGATTTCAGCCTTGGGACATGGAGTAAAAAATAAATAAGAGATTTTTTATTCAACTACTAGCGTGTGATCTTGGGCATGAGTAAAGTTTTGAGTATAATCCTAAGTTTTTGTTAAGCTTGTCCTCTTTAGTTTCTACATTACATGATATATCTTTGTATCCATGGCAATGAATGCATTTGTTCCACCATGATATTATACAATCAAAAGAATAATCACTACAATTATGATAACAATTCTACCAAAAAGCTTTCAAAATCTACAAGGGCATCTATCTCAATGATAAAAGTCAAGGGTACTGTCTATTCATAAAACCTACATTGACCATATGACATTCAGATCTTCATCTTTTGAATTCCCCAAACAGACTTCTGGTTGCATATCTTATGTACAAGAAAAAATAAAAATCTCTCCTAATGAATAAAAACCTCGATTTTTATTTTTTAAACCTTTACGATTTAAACGATTTAAACGATTTAAATCCCGATTTAATCTGCGATTTAAATCTCTACTTTGTACTATGCTTCTATCTCACTTAATCTCACATGAGTCATTTCTTTTCTGGTGTTTAAATTTGAATTTGAATTCAAGGTCGAAAATTTGAAATTCAAATTGCAAAAATTCATGGACTATATAGTTTGAACCCCATGACTTCAAGCTTAGAGACCTTTAAAGTTTACCCTAAGACAACTTTGCTCTTGCTTGGAAGAGGCTTTTGAAGCTTTGTTATACTACATTTGCTTTTTTTTTTGGCATATCTCTCTCCATAAACCCACTCAACCTCTCTATTACCACCAAGCTAAACTTTCTGGGTCACTCTCTTATCTTTGTATCCAAGTGATCCAATCGTACAAGGATCAGCCCTCACATCCATTTTGGAGTGCCTCTTTCTTCACATGCTGACCTTGGGACTAAGTGCCCTTATCTTTGGTACAAAGCAAAAAAAAAAGGAGCTTGTGTTCTGTGTGCGGTCTATTCTAACCTCGCAATTGTGGACCTCGATTCTAGAATTGCTTCAATGTCTTGACTTTATTTTGCAACTTCAAGACTATTGCAAGTGAGCACCATGCAAGTGTGGATTGTTGGACTTCTCTACATCCATTTTTTTCTTCTTCTCAATCCTTTCACAGTGGAATCAAGTGCAACGTCTTCATTGAATCACTTTCACCCACTCAAGTGTTACCATCTATTCAGCTTTTCACAAACATAGGTGGTGTGTTCTTTAACATGCCTTCATGATGTCAAAAGGTTTGTGTTTGAACATTGAAGCATGATTTTCTCCACTCTAGGCATATGTGGTGTGTCCATAAACACACCCCTGCATCTTTGATTGCAGTGAGTGCTTCCTAAGCACTTGACACTCACTATTTTTGGTGATCGTGATGTCTTTCAAGTGGTGATTTTTGGGCAAAGTTTCTACTTCCAAGCTTGAGCGTCGATCTACTTTCATCTCAAGTTCGTGTAGGAGTCGACTTCAATTGTGCACAACTTTGATAATTCTTTTTTGCATTGTCTATTATTTCAAGTTCCAATGACATGCCATCTAGCTCCCTTTTCCTCCCATCCTTTAGACCAATAATTATGGCAAAAGATGAATATCTCAATAACAATAATTATTCCCTTTGGAAAGATGTGAAAACATACTCGCATACCAATCTTTTGAATCAAATTGTAGGTGGTTGTGAAGCAAAATAGTTCTTCTCAACTTGACATTTGACATATAAGGAATGTGAATTATAAAAAAGCCTTAGGACAACTTTTTACTTGCGATGATTTGATCAAATACTACATAAATTTATGCAAGTCATCACATGAAATTTGGAAAATTCTAGACAATCTTTATGAGAACAAGACACCCTCAAAGATCTATGCTCTTCATGCTTAAATTCCGAAATTTGATGATCAAGCCTTATAATTCAGTGACGAGGATTACCAGCAATGCCACTCACTTGAGGAAGAGAGGTCTAAAGCAAAGACATGGCCATTAGGTTACTTAATAAGTTGCATGGCGGCTGGATAAAACCTTCATTATCATTCTTTACAATCACAATGACGTATTTATATGAGAAGAAGTACAGCATTTACCTCTTCATGACTCTTAGATCAGCAATCCCATGTCTTTAGGATATGCCATGAAAGAAAAAGGATCACCCCAGAAGAAATCCACCTCTAACTCTTTAAAAGAACTTCACATGTAGATTCTATGTGAAAAATTGGTCATATCAAAAAGTTTTGCTATAAAACGGAAAGTCAAAGTTTGAAGTCTTGCAAGTTCAAGGCCAATTAGAAGGACACTTTCCATAGAATACATTGCTCTAGTGAAGACACCTAAAATCAACAATCACAAGGCTTAAGAGTATGCTATGAAAGCAAAGGGATCATTCCAAAAGGCTAAGTCTTTTTAGCATAAGAAGAACTCACCTCTAACTTTTTAAAGAAGACTTTCAAATGCAACTTTCGTGGAAAAATTGATCATATCAAAAAAGTTTGCCATAAAAGAAAAACCAAATTTCGAAGTCTTGCTATTTCAAGGTCAATCAGAAAAACACTTTCAAGCTTCCATAGAACACATTGTTATAGTGAAGGCATTTTTATTTCATTTGAAGAAAAATCTTTAATCGCATCAAAGTTTGGATCCTTTACAGTGCACACCTTCTTATATGTGCCATGAGTGGGAGATCATTTAACACTTGGAAGACTATCAAGGGCAAGTATATCTTGGAGACAATAGAAGTGTTGATAATCCAGGCAAACACAAAGTCAAAATTACTAACTCCCAAGGAGAAACAAAGAACCTTAGCAATGTTATGTTCAGGGTTTACGCTTTATGCAGGAATCCTTTATATGAGAAGGGCTAAGGCTATCATTCAAAACAACAAGCATGTTCTATTTTATGGATATTCAATTCATATCTTAGATTCTAACATCAACAAAGTCATAGCTATAGGAATTGAATACATCGGAGTATACAAACTATCTTACTTCTTCACCGAGGAGCTACTTTCAAAGTTGTGCACTTTAACATACCTCTTATCTTTCCAAGATTTCATCTATCAACTTAGTTTGTGGTTTTCCTAAGATTTCTAATTTCAAATCCATTTACCAATGTTGCACCAAAAGCAAGCAAGATAGGAACTATGTCCAAAGAAGCTCTTACTTGAGCTTAAAAATCACTTCGACTAGTCCACCTTAACTTATGTGGACCAACGAATACACCTTCACTAAGTGGATCACTATATTTCCGTTTATAATAGATGATTACTCTAGATATATTTAGGTCTACTTTTTCAAGCATCAACTTTTGTTATATTTTTTGGACCCAAAATTGGGGAGTTATAAGTAATTACATTATTTTTATGCCTTTTGATCATTAGCCACATGTGAACATGCCCAAATGACTTAAAAGTCATTTATCAACAAGACTTGATCCCAAAACTCTCATAACTTGAATGGGACTTCATCAACTTCAGGTTCTCCATCTTCTTCTCTAAATTTTTGTGTAGGTTTTTCTCTCTACTTTCTGACTCCTTGCACAGCAGCCCACTCCCTTCCTTGGTGTCTCAAGCAATCGAGCACACCACCACATAGCTCTCTATCTCCTCTTTCAACTAGTATCAGAGCTTTAAGCTCTTCCATCGTGGCAAATTTGCTCCGAATGCTTTTCTACTTCAACCTATCTAAATTGAAGGCATTTTCTTGCATTTGGGAGAATTTTATTGCGAAAAATCTTCATAGTGCTATTTGTGGAGGATTACTTCACCCCCAATGCAAAGTTGAAGCAAATTTTGAGCTTTTTGGAGAGTTTCATTGCGAAAAACCTCTTCTACTGTGCTTCTTTTATTACCACATGTCATTTCCAACACTCGAATTGCTAGAATTTCATTTACAAGTCATTTGTTGTAGAGATTTTCTCTCATTTCAAATGGAAGTTTATGTATTAAGTTTGTGGAAAAGCACATTTGCTGGAATTTCAATTACAACAGCTTGAGCAAATTTTAGATCCTTATGCTCTTACAAATTGGGGCTTCTCATGAAAATAGCCCCTATTCGCTTTTTGCATGTCATATGTATGCTTAATGTGGTAGAACAACAAGATATTGTTGTGTTTTTTGCTCAAATTAATTTCTGAAGTTTTTTGAAAAAAACTTCAAAAGTTTAATATTTCTTGCATTTTTGGCTCATTTTCTCTCAAACTTCACATTCAAACTTGTTAAGTCATTGCACAACTATTTGTGGAAGAAATTTTGGATTTTGACTTTTTCCAAAATTTCAGAAATTAATAATTTCTAAAATAAATTTCAAAAATTTCCACTTTCTTCATTTGACATCCTCAGAGTGCAGGGATGGCTTCCTCCTCCTAAGATGTAAAAAATCTCTTTGAGATTAAGAGGTTTGAGGGTACATGATTTGATTTGTGGAAAAAGCATATGCAAGGCATTCTTTTTCTCAAGGATTGTGAAAGTGTCCTTTTGCAGGTGAAACGAGAGAGCATGACAAATGATGCATGGACCACTTTGAATAAGGAAGCTATTACATACATTAAAATTGCTTTGATGAAATTCTTATGGATATAAAGGGCTTGACTATTGCTTATGATGCGTGGAAGAAGCTCAAGACCACTTACGAGAATAGCACTCCTATAAATCAGGTACATTTGATGAAAAAACTTGTTCGCATGCAGCTAGATGAGTCAAAAAGTGAAGCAAAGCAGTTATCATTATTTATAGATACCCTCTCCCAACTACAAGATTCAGATCTCCCAACTTTTAAAGACAAGCTGAAAGCTATTTTCTTGCTTATGACATTGCCCGACTCCTAAGAAACATTAGTTGTTTGGTTGTCAAACAACCCCAAACTTGACCTTCGATGGAGTGAGGGTGTTTATTCTCAATGAAGAGATTAGAAGGAAAGCAAGTGGAGAGGGAAGTGGTTCAGCAAATATGGCTAGAGGTAGAGTAGAGAAGAAAGGTGGAAGTGCACAAAGATACATAAACAAAAGCAAAAGCAAAGGCAAAGCTGACTTGCTACCAATGTGGTAGAAAAGGTCACAAGAAGACAGATTGTAGGTACTAGTAGCAACAGTCCCCCCTCAGCCCCAAGTTCTAAGTTTCCAACTGTAAGGACCCTCCAGGGTCCACAAAATGATTGCTTGCAAGCTGCAAAGGTACAATGAAAGACATAACATTGCACAGAGCTCTTTTTCCAATCAAATGATCAGTCTAGTGATCTATTTCCAAGATCATGCACACATCTTACGTGTGCATACAGACACCTGTGTCCATATATTCACATGGAATGCATAGATGCACCTAGGCAAGGATGCTTGTGTGTAAATGCAGGCATACACATCCAGAATTATGCAAACATGAACACATCTGGGCAATCAAGTCAATGTACAAAGGTTTGCTGCACTGTAACAGCACTTTTTGGTACTCATTGCAATTCAGAATATAGGCTGTGTATGCTCTCATTAAGTTATAAGGTCAACTACAGTCTTCTGGAGACTCGAAAATTCTGGAATGCACACATGGCTGCCAGCTGGTGGTGCTCTGGAAGACAATCACATGGCATGCCTTGCCGTCCATGGAAACATGAAAGTAGCATGTATTTAAATCTTTACACTGCACCACTATGGTACAATCTACAGTCTATAGTGCATATATGATATGGTAACAGCCATACATTAATGATTTATTCATAAGTTGCCTATCAACCATGCTGTCCATCGCCATCTTTGAATCTAGGTTGCATTGTGCAACTTGTAGGTTTTCAAAACTTCAATGAATGTCCATTGTGATCATAAGCAACCTATGATGTAAGTAGTTATTGATCATTGATGACTAGTCATTGTAGTTTACTACTTTGATCTTATGATCTATTATGATTTATGGCACATGTTCTTTTATAACTTATCTTTAGTTTCATGCTTTTATTATGTTTCCTCATGCCTACTATATATTACATATATTCTTAATTCTTTGGCAGAAATTCAAGCAACGTAAGATAACGTCAGAAACCTTTTATCGGACCCGTCAGACGCCAGCTAAACGTCCGAAGTCAGAAGTCAGAAGTCAGAAACACGTCAGAAACAACTATGGGTACTACAAAGCAAAGTTAGAAAGAAAGAAGACAACATGTGACAATAAGAAGAAAGAAAGCAAGATAGATGCACAAGATAACACTAAGGACAAAGGAAAGGAGAAGGCTAATGTGGCTCCTCGTGATGCAGATGTACATGTTGCTTCCACTCTATGCCATGCACAGGATATGCAGATCACTAAAGGTGATGCCCTACTTACATTAAATGATGCACTTTCACATACTTATATTGTGGATTCAAGTGCATCATTTCATGTGACTTCTATCAAGGAGTGTTTTGTTATTTTTCATGATGGAAATCATGGTCATGTTTACCTTGAGAAAAGCATGGATGTTCCAATGAAGGTATTGGCATTGTGCACTTGACTTTCCGTGATGCCAATGAGCTGACTTTGCATAATGTGCATTATGTACTAAGCATCGAAAAGAGCCTATTCTCAATTGGGGAGATGGATATGCATGGATTCAGCAATGTCTTTGAAAAAGGCTCTTAGAAGCTAGTAAAAGGCTCAAGGTTGATTGTACAAGGCACTAAGAAAGGTACACTTTATTCCTTGCATGGGAAAGTCTTGTCGGGCAAGTTTATTGCTTTGGCTGAGATGAATCCTCACATGGAATTATGGCATAAAAGGCTTGACCACATGAGCCAAAAGGACCTTCGCAAATTATGTAATATTAACAAGTTTAATGCTAGAGGCACAGAATTTGACTTTTGTAATGAATGTCAATATGGCAAGCAAGTAAGAATACCTACTACTTTGGCAACCCTCGTAAGTCTAATATGCTTGACCTTGTTCACTTTGATGTTTCTAGCATGCGCATCAAGTCTATGGGGGGTACTCTTTACTTCGTTTCTTTTGTTGATGACTACTCTAGAAAGCTTTGGGTTTTATTTGCTAAAATCCAAAGATGAAGCATTTGCTGCATTTAAGAAATTTCATGTATTTCTGGCCACCCAAACATGTAGAAAGCTGAAATGCTTACATACTGATAATGGAGGTGAATTTACAAGTGTTGAATTCAATAGATTTGTGAAAATCTTGGTATTAAGAGGGAGCTAACAGTCCTATACAGCCCCTCTTCTAACAGTGTGGCTAAAGGGTATAACAGGAGTTTATGTGGGAGGGTGAGATGCATGCTGTCCACAGCTTATCTACCTCATGGATTTTGAGGAGAGGCCCTCCAAACTCCAGTTCATGTTTGCAATCCATCCCCTCACACGTTGTTAAAAGGTGGCATTTCAGAAGAGGCTTGGTCTCGCAAAACAACTTCATATGACCAGCTATGCATCTTTGGCTGTGTGCATATAAGGCTTGAGTTGAGAAGCAAGTTACATGCAACATCCATGGAAGGAATTTTCATGGGTTATGGAGATGAAGGTGAAATGGGCTATGCCTCTAAAGATGACCATAAAAAGAGTCAAATTTAAGCATGTACAGCCACCTCTTAAATCTGATTTGAACCCTTGAGATGCACCATATCTGGCTGGAAATGACAATGAACCATTGATAATTGAGCCACATGATGTTGGACAGCAAATTGAGGCTCTTGAAGGGCATATGCAGCCACGTATTCATGCTGAAAATAGGGCTGGAAATGATGTGCAGCAACCCATTAACAATGAGGAAGTTGATATACCTCCTGCTGTAGATCCATTACCACAGAATGTGGATCATTGGGTAAGAAGATCTACATGTCCTAGGAAGCATGTGAAAAGGTATGACCCCTCTGTACATTACATTATGTTATCAGATGAGGGTGAACCTCTCACTTATACAAAGGCAAAGCTACGTGAGCACAAGAAGAAGTGAAAGTTAGCCATGCAAGAAGAGATAAAGGCCTTGCATGCAAATGATACTTGGGACTTGGTTGAGCTTCCCAAAGGTAGGAAGGCCATTCCTAACAAGTGGGTATTCAAAATCAAGACCGGGGGTGGCAAACCCAAGTATAAGGCACTTCTGGTTGCTTAGGGATATGCCCAAAAAGAGGGCATTGATTTCCAAGAAGTGTTCTCTCCGGTGGTTAAAATTACCACATTACGTGTGTTATTTGCTCTCACAACTGTCTTAGATTTGGAGTTATTCCAAATGGATGTTAAAACAGCCTTTTTGCATTGGTGATTTAGATGAAGAGTTGTACATGAAATAGCCAGAAGGATATACCATTCCTGGAAAAGAACATTTTGTATGCAAGCTAAAAAGGAGTTTATATGGGCTGAAATAAGCCGCCAGACAATGGTATAAGAAGTTTGATGTATTTATGCTCAAACATGGGTTCAAAAGAAGCCATAAAGACCTCTGTTTGTACACTAAAAAGGATGAAGATGGCAGCAAGTGGGAGTTATAAGCCAGTTTATGGCTAATCATGGCAAAGCTCATTGGGACGCAGTCAAATCTATCTCGAGATATTTGAAAGGGACCAAAGGTAAATGCCTATGTTATAGAAAGGGTCCATCGGAGTTGAACAGATACTGTGATTCAAACATGGCAAGTGATGTGGACACTCAAATCCACAAGTGGCTATGTATACACCATTGCAAGCGGAGCTATTTCATGGTGCTCTAGACTTCATAGGATAGCTGCACTATCAACTACAAAGGCTGAATATATTTCAGCCACAGAGGGCTCCAAGAAAGCCGTTTGGTTAGCATGCTTGTGCATTGAGTTTGGGATGCATGAAAACGCACCTATTTTTGGATGTGATAGCCAAAGTGCCATATGTTTCTCAAAGAATTCCATGTTCCATGCTCACACAAAGCAAATTGACGTGGGATACCACTTCAGCAAAGAGGTGTCAGAGAATGGCATGATCACTTTGATCAAGGTCAATACACAATCTTGAAAATGCTCGCACTAAATGTCTACCCAAGGCACAATATCAGCTATGTATACAGATGGTGGGAGTTACTTAGCTTAAAAGAGCCTCCTTGGTCCTTTAGGTGGGAGGTTGTTGGGGATAAAAGCCCCAATGACTCCTTTTGTATAGTTTGAGCCTTCCAAGTGATAGCTCTCTCCGAGAGTTTTCTAGACATATTTTTGTTATATTTTTTGAGCCCCAAATTGGGGAGTTGTAGGCATTTACATCATTTTTAAGACTTTTGCTCATGTGTGAGCCGCCCAACTCCCTAGGTGTCTGGAGCAACCGAGTATACCACGGTGTAGCTCTCCACTTCCCTCTTTCATGTTTGGCTCCTTTTGAGGCCTACAATGGCAAGAAGCCAATAACTTTTTATTTCAAAGTGTTCATTTGTGATGCACATGTTGACACTGACAAAGACAAGAGCTCATTTTTATTGGCTATATATACCTTCATAAGTTCAGAGTTATCCAAACTTACGAACTCAAGATAGAGAACACAAATACATACACATTGGAAAAAATAACAAACAAAAGCAAGAGACTTAAGACCAATATAAGACATGAAAGTTAAAAACCAAGAAAGAAAAAACCAAGAAAGAAAACCAATACAAAAAGAGATGCACACACACTCACATGAACACGAACACATACACATACACATACACATACACATACACACACACACACACACACACACACACACACACATACACATACACATACACATACACATACACACACACACACACACACACACATACACATACACATACACACACACACACACACACACAAAACAAAAAATAATAAATAAATAATAAAAATAAAATAAAAAATAAAAAATAAAAAAATAATAATAAATAATTAAATAATAAAAAATAATAATAAATTAAAAAAGAAACAAATTAAAATAAAAAATATAAAATATAAAATATATAAAATAGAATTTAAATTAAAAGAAATTAAATAAAAAATAATAATTCCATAAATAAATAATGATTATATATATATAAATATATGTATATAAGCAAATTAAACAAAAACAAAACGAAATAAAATATGCATCGTCAACTTCTATGTCTGTCCTAAACAAGAAGTATCAGAATTACACTTTATCATGCATAGCTTGGACAAATAGCTATGACATCTCTACTCAAGTCATCAGTGCCCTAGAGTAGGTGCAGACTTTAATAAAGAGTCTTTCTAAATCAAGATCTCTAACAAAGTCAACGAACTGAGTTTCTATCACTTCCGGAAGTGAAGGGCAAACTCAGCCATGATAAAGTCTTGCACAAAGAACAAACAAATAATAAGAAGAAAGGAATTAGAATTATAAAAATTAAAATTAAAATTAATAAATATATAGATAAATAAATAAATAAATATATGAATAATAAAATATATATATATATATAAAATAATTTTAAAAAAATATATATATTAAAAATAATAATAATGAATATAAAGAAATAGCTAAGATAATAATAAAAGTAATAATAATAATTATAATAATAAACATAAAAGAACAAAAGACTAGAAAGAAGCTATAAATAGAGAGTGAAAAAGAAGGAGGGGGAGGGGAGGGAGGAGGAACCACAAAATACCTTATCATTAACCCAAATAGTGTTCCCCTTTTCTATTAAATTTACTAATGATTAATTTGAACACATGAAAAGAAGAAGAACCATAAATGAACTTGTTACGAAGTAAGAAAGTCCTTACCTTCTTTGAAACTTTCTTGAATAAATACCCTTTTTGGACAAGCAAAGAAATTAGTTGACAACATTGAATTACAAATGAAGACAAGCTTGAACATAGACGAGAAAATCTAAACAATTGAGAGCAAACAACGCCGTACTTTGCTAAATGAGAAATATTTGAATCAATATGAGGCATACGTATCATGTTAATGCTAGCAAATTCCATTTCTAATCTTTTATCATAAATGTCTACTTCCAAACCAAAAGGAGACTGAAATATTTTTAGATCTAGAAAAGCACAAGAATCACCATGTGAAGTACAATTCAGCTCACAAAAATTTTTGGGATAAATACCACCACCAAAAGCATCATTGTCTAAATACATAAAATCTTGAAAAGAACTAAAATCAGGAACAAATAGATCTACAAAGCGTCTACTATTAGAAAGTTTGTGTATAATGATAGGACAAGTATTAGCTAAAACAAGCCTTTCCATAAATTCAAATTCATAAGTAAAAAGATAAAAATTTGCAAGAAAGACAGCACAGTTTGTACCCATAGGAATTCCAATACATTGTTTGAATAAAGTATCACCAACTGAAATATACAAGTTTTCTAAAAGAAACTCTAACCAAAGAAGAATGTCGGTTTCAACTACTATTCTAGTGTAACGTTTCTTTTTACTATCTATATCTACAGACTTGGATTTCAACCATAAATAATCAAAATGTAATGCAGATTTTTCTACCAAAAGAGCCTTACATCTATCTTTGGTGAATTTAAAAGAGAAAACTTTCCTAACTAAAGAAGAAATTCTATGTTTTAAATCATTCAAATCTAACTTTGTATACAAAGTGGTGAAGTCAAAAGTTTGAAGCCCCAAAGGAACAGATTTTTCTTCTATAGTTCTTGAAGAGTTGAGAGACTTTATTACAGGAACAACACCTAGAGAATTATCTAATATCCAACTAGAGGAAGTTGGCACATCTGCATCTTTGAGTAATTCCTTCCAAATATCATGAATAGTAGGTAAAATGGCTTTAAAACAATTGCTTAACCATTTGGAAACATCCGTGAGAGAAGTATTACAAGATGCAGCTATAAATCTCGGTTTGATCGGGTTCTTATGGAATTTCCAAACTGTATATAAAAAAGGTAAATTTTGATACAATTTGAAACCATAAGATTTACAAAAATCTTGATGACTTGAAATAACTTCTCCAGAAGAAACATTGCAAAATTGATATGTAGAGGACTGAGTTTCTTTCATAAGACACTCTACATAAAACTTTTTACAAGTAAAAACAAAATTATTTGGACATTTATCCACATAAGAAATCACAAAGTTTCTATGAAAATATTTTAGTGAGGTCAAATCACTTACAGATAAGTTATCTAATGAAGGGGAATTCCTCCCTAAAGCTATATCAACCTTCATAGAAACTTTCTTCATTACTATTGATTTCCAATGTGTAAAAATTCCACGAATACCTAAAGATTCTTCAAATTTTAGAATGAAATTATCAATGCCCTTTTCTATATCTTTAAGGATGCAAGCATCCTTAGAGGTATGAAGTCTATATTTTGTTCCTCTAGAAAAAAGTTCTTTCAAGCTACTAGTAGGAAGAATAGAACAATCGGCAGAAACTATATGACCCAGATCCTTGTTTACGAAAGAGGAAAAGGAACCATTATTGCAACAACAAGATCTTCTAGAAATCGACAATCTATCTTGCTCTCTCATATTTCTTCCAATATCATTGTAATTGAAAGCTTTTTGACCCAAAGTTTTCAAATATTTGTATGTAACCAAAGGATGGACCCAAAGCTTTCTAACATAAGAAGGAAGAGATTCTATCACTTCTTTTGATTTCAAAATAGAGTTCAAACCAACTTTATCCATTTCTGGAGAAGTAAAGATAGTAATTAGTAAAACTCTTCTTGAAATCAAAGGATTATGAGAAACACAAGAGGATTTTAGAAATTTGGATATGAGAATTCGAAGTTGAAAACTATGGGATTTTCTAAGACTCAAATCCTCATGAGAGAAATTTTCCAAGATATATAGAAGTTTAAAGAGGACTCTTTTGTTATACTTTTCAAAGATTTTGAAAGAAAAAGACCCCTCTTGCATAATTCTATCCAAGAAAATTAATCTTCTTTTAAAATCACTAAACTTAAGAGATTGATCACCCAAAGAGCTAAACAAATGTTCATTAGAAGATGATGATGGGAAATCCTCATGAGAAGAGTCTAATCTATAGCATGAACTAAGGGACCTATTGGGAGAGGAAATAGAAACATTAATATTACGATGTGGAACCCAAATAGTGATCTTTCAAAGACTTATCGCTTATGTGATCCTGATAGGCTTTCTATTGTCATCTTAAACGATGTATACTTTGTTAAAGAGTCAAGTTCCAACAAATCTACTCCTAGAATCCTACTTGAGCTTAAAATTTCTATCATCCTCTCTTTGCCACTTCAAAGGAGATCGATGAAGATAGTGAACCTTCCACATCTCCAACACCTCGAAGATCATTAGGACTTCTACAAAAGAAAGCTTAAATAGAGTCAAACTTTGTTCAACATATCCTCTTTTCACATAGGCTAGAGCTCTTTGAAGCATCATCAAATGTCAAAGATACATGATAGCAAACAACTTTAGGACCTCCATTTGTTGCATCTCAAGATATTCATTTACATCCGCGTGAGTTCCTAAATCTTCCAATTGAATTAAAATCCTCCCTTTGTTGTCTCATTCACATAGTTAAAAGCACACAAGAATCCTTCCTTTCACCAGGATGTTTCAAGAATATAAGACCATATTAGATCCATATTTAGAGGATACTTCTCAAGGAACTCTAATACCATTCCAAGCTCGATTCGTACACTATAGTCTCCTCTTCCATTGCCACTGACTTCATAACTTCACAATATTATGCTATTAAGAATTACCGCTTCATGATGAAGAGATATCATCATGTTTGATCCTATTCGTTCACTTACCTCTTTAGCAGAGTATTCTATGGAGTATCCAATGAACCATAGTATCTCACAAACCCATGTCATGGACATGCTTTGGAGTACCTTGAAGATGCCTATGGTGGATATTCTTTAAAGTTCATAGGAGATTTCTTTTTGGAAGTCTTACCTTTTTATCACGATTCTTCTATTTTGTGGCACTCTAGTTGCATTTGGGAGTCCATTCCATTTTACTTATTTTCTATAATCACTCCTTTAAGGAGAATTATCCCACATTGGATGTTTTAGACCTCTAGAAAACTATAAAAGAAAACCTTCACAATATTTTATACATTATTGCTATTGGGAAGCTCACTCCTATCCATTTCTCAATTTTCTCATATCATAATCTACTCACTTTTTAAGTCTCACATTCTTTTTCCATGAGTATATTTTCGTTTCTAATTCTTCACATGTAATCTCTACAATGTGGCATTGTGTATATGTCTGTATGCAAATTTCAACTCCAAAACAAGTAGTCTTTCCTACTCTTCCTTCATCCTATCAATTATGCCTACATAGGTACTTATAAAACTCATAAAAGGTGCAAATCTGACCCTATCAAAACCCATTAACAACCTGAATAGAGGAGAAGGTAGGCATCCAATTACTGTTCAAGCACCCAATTTATTGAGACTCCATTCAATAAAGGTCGTGAATTCCTTATACAAATTCTGTTATTTAGTAAAGATGAATTTCTCCAGACCTAAACTACTGAGGCTAAACCAGTAAGCTACTGAGTTAAGCTCCTCGACTCTGTTACACAAAACCTATGACCTCGTGGGATAATCCTAGAATTTAAATGAGATGAATGATGTGACTCAAGAAGTGGTGAAACCCCCTTTTAAGTGTGAAAATATACTGGAAACAAGTATAAATCTTACGTTTTGACTTGAAGCGTAAATGCATCCCAATGTTTTACGGCGGAAAAATCGCATGTTTAGAAACACATGAACATAATATAGCTGGAATAACTATGAAGTACCACTTTCTGCTATATACGTCAAACACGTTTCAGGTTTCACATGCATTGACTTCTTCAATGTAACACCAGAGTTTACTTTCACCTGGGTCGTAAATGTGTTGAATAGAATCTCCCTTTCCCGTTCAACCCGAGCACGATGTTTTCCATAACAGAGAAGTGATTTTCCGAGCACCTCCTGACCACCAAGACTTTCAGACGCATATTTCGTAACTTCTTCACAAAGTTTATTTACTGCCAATGTTGTTTAAAGAGATCATAAGAACAGTCTGCTGGATGAACTCGCAAGCGAAGGGAAGGGCTGGTAAAACCTTACCCACTTCAACCTGACGATTCCCATTCAAAACGACCCCTTCTACTCCTTTCACTATGTCTCTTTGGTAGTGCTGGCATCAAACACTCCTGCAATCGGTCATCTCCAAAACCCAAGAGCTGCGAAGACTGCAGCGCTATAGTGGTTAAGAAAACACAGATTCTTGGCACGCACCTTCCCAGCTCTAGTGGAGTTGTAAAGCTTTTCAAGCTGTTGATGTCTTTGAAGCTCAGCGGCATCAGTGACAATTGTGTCGGAAGCACTGTACCCATGAGAGGAGAACTGCCTCGCAACGGCCTGCATAAAGCAAGATCGATGGGCGGATGGACTTCATTAGTGCCTCATTTTGATTGACTCAATGTCCCAATGACAAAGATCTCGCCAATCGATGCGATTACCTGCTGTTGCTTCACAACTTGCTCGCGAATCCTGCTTGCATGTTTACGGAACGTATCCATCTGGCTGCGGACAGAGAGATTCACATAATGCGCTATGGAATCTGCCTAAGAATGAAGCTTCTGTCTACTGTGTGTACACTAGTGAATACTCTAATCGTGATCAGCGATAGACACTATCGCATAGACAAGCAAAGGCGGAGTCCGAGCTACGGTTGCTGGTAAATCGAACCCGAAATGCGGATGCTCCAGGGAATACTCGCCAGTGCAAAGGAGCGTAGACCCAAAAAACACTGCTTTCCCAACACTAATGGTAAGTTGGTAACAGAGTAGATTGAACGATCAAAGGACTGATCTCCCCGAGAAACTTCTAACATTGCTGAAGCTGTGATTGTCAATGGAGTTGTTTTTTTTCACATACGGAATGGACCCACGATTCCATGCTGAAAAGCCGTAAGAGTAGAGGAGAGCTGGACGCAGGGTGCTCGCAAGAAAGGAGGGAAAAAGATCAGAAAAACAGGAAGGAGCAATACATCTTTTCCATGGAATGTGCAGACTCAGTTCAAATGTTGAAAAGGGTCATATTTCATCTCCTAGAAGTTGTTTTTTGGGTGATGTGAGAAGTAGGCTGGATTCACACTATGAACACCAAAATACTCAGGTCCTAACAACACAATGCAAGAATGCAGATATTTTCACCTTTTCTCAATAATGCATTCCCAAATGGCAGTGGAAGCACCTCATATGTCATATATATAGACAATTTTATTGATTTGTATGTCAAGCTCACAAGTAAGAGCATTTTTTGCTTGCTTACCATTTTTTTAGGTGGGGTTACCCTAATGCCCTATGAAATAAAAAAATGGAGACTTGCTTAATGGCTCATGGAAAACAAACACCTAAAATAGCAACTTTTACCATTTCTCAATGTGAAATAACCCTGATTTTGTCTCATTAAAGAGGTGCCTTCTTTTCTAGGTGAGGTGTGAATTAGGCTAACAAGCATGGAAATATTGGGGTGGGTTGAGACAACATAACATAGGAATTTATTTCTTCTATTTATTTTGGGGTGGTTTAAGGCAACCATGTACTTCGAATCGGAAGGGAAAACATTGCTTTACCATGTTTAAAACCCACCCTTAAAGCTATTATGCTTTTATAAAGGAAGTGAACAAAGCATAAAATGCACTAGATTCGGCATTGAATATATTAGTGTCTATTGATCATATTCTAGCCACCTTCAAGAGCTTCCCATACAACCTTCAATCCTTTCTTTGGATTGGAAAGATTTATTATGCTTTTAAAACTTTTAGAGGTTTGCATCCTTCCTCTTCTTACGATAGTTGAAGGTGGGTATCATTAGTAGACATAGCTTTGATGTGCTTATAGAATCTTTGTTAAGAATCCTAGAAACTATCTAAGCTTGACTTGATTTGAGGTGATGAAAGTTACCAAGTCTTGTGCAATTGAATATTGCACAACCAAGAGAAAAGTATGCTCTCCAACTCTTTCTTGGTTAGAAAGCCATGTGCCCCAATTCTTCCTTGTTTTAAATGCCATGCCATCCGATTATTCCTTTTTGTATCTACACCTAGGGTGCCATGAGGTGTCTCATGGAGCCATTAAGTTTTGTTTGATGTATCATGTGCCACATCAACATGGATTTTCAACTCTTATGTTATTAGGGCTGCGATACTTTGAAAACTTAAATTTGCTTCATACCAATGTACACTCCATCTCCTTCAATCTTTTAATAGATGGCGAATACGTTGTCAATAATATGGAGTTTGTCCTACTCTTTGTTGTATATGGTTTGTTCATTTAGTTATATTATCTTGATCTCTTTTTCAAAGTTTTTTCATGCTTCTTAATGAGACTGGATATACATACTATGGTATCAAATATACTTATACTCTCGAAGAAATGAGAAAAATGCATCTCCATGATTATGAATGACCCTTTTTTTTATTTTTCTAGGCCTTTTTTTTTTCTAGTTGGGCTGATGATCATGAGCTTAATTTCTATCCTTAAGGACATAATTGAGGCATCTTGATTATGAGCTTCATTTCTATCTTTAGGGACATAATTGAGTCTCTTAGCCTTCTTCTAGCATGTGAATTTCGATATAGGTTGTCTTTGATGATTGTGAGCTCAATTTCTTTGTATAGGGACATAATTGAGTATAGGGACATAATTGAATCTCTTATACTTGTTTCAACATGTAAATTCTCATATTATTTATTTGTAGGATCCTTTCACTTTAGTTCATAAAATATGAAAGGTCATGGTCCTTACATTCAGTTTTGTGCAAGAAAATTGCAGAGTGTGTACTTCTTAGCCCCAAAAAGTATCCTCTCTTCCATGTCAAAAGATTCTTAATGCTTATATTCCTCTCTTCCATGTCAAAAGGTTCTTAATGCTTATCAAAAGAAGACATCTTCCTCTCAATATATCTTAGATTCAAGAAAGAATATAGAGAATCTACCATGGTGAAGGCATCCTCTCTTGGAAGTGTTTGGAGGTACAAACCAACGTGCCACACTTCATTTTTTATGAGATTCTCCCTAGTACAAAAGAAAGGGGGTAGGGAATTCAGCTTACATGGTGCTACAACACATGGACGAGCTTGTTGGTGATATACACACTAGTATATTCACTTATATATGGGTTGGTATATGCACTAGTATATGGGTTGGTACAGATCTTATTCCATGGTTATGTATGATTAGAATAGAGCTAATTCAACGATGTTTTACTAGCTTTACATAGTTCCTATTTCCCGGTGGTTTTTCACTTACTCTAATTAGATATAGCTCTGCCTTACTACTTATTACAAATGTCATTTGAGACATTCAGTTTTCATATAGCCATTGTGAAACTATGCGTGATACTAAACCATATTCAAGGTCAAAAAAAGGGTTATATGTCTTGTGAGTGTATAGTTGTGCATATTCCAAGTTATGTATTAGGAGGTTGGCACAACAATCTCATCGAACTTATACCGACAAAACCTAATTGTGAAAGTGTGATCAAAACAATAATAATACCATGCTTTGATGTATTAAATCCTTTTCTTGAAGAGAATTTTGTATGTGCTCGTTAGGTTGTCTGCTTGGGCCTTTCACCTCTTGAGGTAGGGATGAGGGTTCAACCCCTCCTGAAGCAGAATACTTGTGGGCCTTAGGCTAGTGTATTGCCTTCGGATGGGTTTAAACCATTTGCTTTGGGCAATCCTTTC
Source organism: Ceratopteris richardii (assembly GCA_020310875.1). Taxonomy (NCBI): domain Eukaryota; kingdom Viridiplantae; phylum Streptophyta; class Polypodiopsida; order Polypodiales; family Pteridaceae; genus Ceratopteris; species Ceratopteris richardii. Next base: position 143,158,388 of record CM035432.1, read on the forward strand.
TATGAGTCGCCTTTGGGAAATTTAAACCCTACTTTGTAGGATAGTGGGGGTCCCGTGGGTACAAAGCTCCTTTTCTTGTATAGTTGTTATTTGAATCAATTCAAGTAAGGAAGATTAGGCTTTGGTCGAGCTTCCTCTTTTTTTTTTAAGAGAACTTTAATTGTTGCTCAGTAATTTTGTCTCATTGGAGAGGTGTGTTCTTTTTTGGGTGAGTCGTGATTTGAGATTTCTTCACTTGATAAACAACAACAAGCATGTAAATATTGGGGTGGCCCTTAAAACAACACAACATAATGAATTCACTTTTTTGTTCATTTATATTGTCTCCCTATCGAAAGATGATGAGGGAGGAGCAGAAATCTCATGCATCCTTTTTGTGTGCTCTCTTTTGGTTGAGCTGTGAATTAGGCTCTCCTCCCTTAATAAACAACCACAAGCATGTAAATTTTGGAGTGGTTTAAATCAGCACAAGGTCTGAAATTTACTTCTTGTTTAAATATGAAGAGGGAAGAGCAAAATTGTTATGCATCTTGTGTAGTGATCATCTTTAAGCCCATATGATGAATCTTGAAGCATTTTTTCCTTCTTCTTTTGTTCTTTCAAAAGGTATGTATCCTTTTGTAAATTGGTGGTCCAATGATGGAAATGAATTTTACATCTAACATAGTGCCATGCATCAGCCCTGGTTCATTTCATGGGGTACATGTGAACCAAGCCCTTATCCTACTAGAAGTTTTGTGTTTGAGACACCAATGATTGGAGGAGACTCATGAACTCTCACCTCGTTGGTTTGAAGATTGAATCTCAAAGATCCACTTCATATGTGAGGACAATATGGAGGGGGGTTAAGAAAACCTTAATGTCAAGGATCCAACCATATAATGAGAACTAGAATGGGAAAACATTGTGTCGATCATGTGAAAGTCCACCCTCAAAACCATGGTGAATTATCAAGGAATTGAATATAGTGTGCTCCAATACTTCCTTGTTTTGAAAAACTATGTGATCCAAGTGTTCCTTGTTGTATCTACACCTAGGGACTGAGGGATGTACAATGGAGCCCTTGATCTTTGCTTGGTCTAAAATATGCCACATCAACTTGGATTTTCAACTCTATATCTAGATTTTGAACTTTATATGTGGATTTTCAGCTATTTATGAATGAACCTAGTATACTTTATACAGTTGCATCTCCTAGCAAGTTATTTATGATTGGACCTAGTATACTTTAAAAAGTTGCATCTCCTAGCAAGCTTTCAGTGGATACCAATGTGCATTACATCTCCTATGAAGCTTTCAGTGGATACCAATGTGCTTCAAAAATATGGAGTTTGTCCGTCTAAATGCTACTTTTTTTGTGTATACTTTTTTTTCATGTTAATTATACTTGCTTAATCCCCCTTTCAAAGCTCTTTAATGCTTCTTGATAGGATTAAGTGTACTTCTTATATCTCTCCAAGGCATCAAGAGCTTGTGTCTCGATGACTATGAAGGATCCCCTCTTTGAAACTCTCCTTCCAAAAATTTCCCAACTCATTTGATGAACATGATCCCAATATCTATCTTAAGGACATATTTGGGCCTCTCGCTTCATCATGTGATTTTTTATATTTTTTAATTTGTAGGATTCTTTCACTCTACTCCATAAATACTAAAAGATATACACAAAGTCATAGTCCTTACATTCACTTTCTTGCTAAAAAAATATACAATTTATACCTCTTAACCCGAAAAAAGTGTCCTCTCTTTCACAGTCCAACCGAACAAAATTCATGGATTTTGAGGTCCAAAGTCACTTGGAGAACCTTTGGAATTAATTGAGAAAATATTGGGAAAGTGTTTGCAAGTCTATGCTTTGAGCCCTTGAGCTATTTTGATTATTTGAGCTCCCAATTGAAGGGTTTCAACCATAGGCTTGATTTATCCTAAGGTGTCAGAACCTTATCTTGAGAGAAGCTTCTCCTAGTGCCACCTTGGGGTGTACATGAGAAAAGAAGTTTCATTTGATAAAGTATACATGTGATACCATGTGGTTGGACCTTAGGAAAGTGTCCAAGGACATGCACCCCCTTGGGCTAGAAGTATATATATATATATATATATATATATATATATATATATATATATATATATATATATATATATATATATATATATATATATATATATATATATATATATATATATATATGGGTGGATTTGTTCCGGTGGATATGTGGTCTCTCTTCCCTTTGGTGATTTAGGCTAGTTGATAGGCTAGTTGATTATGTAGTTTGCTAGTTAGTTTACTCGTAAGACTTAATTTCACTACATTGGTAGCCTAGCGATTAGATCTTTATTGTATTTTTTCTTTATGATTTTGGAGATTGAGCTCACGTGAGCTAATTGTTTGACATTTACATTCATTGAATGATTGTGTAAGTTTTTTGTTCGATATCTTAGTTCATTTGAATCTCTCTTAGAGTCGTAAATTTTTTGTGTATTGTTCCCCCTTAAGTATGAGGTAGGAACCCCCACCTCTTAAGGGGATCATAGAGAGCTCATAGCCCACCTATGGTGACTAGATTTTTTGGCCAAATGGATACATGATAGGTGCCATGTGGAGTGTGTTAGATATACTTGATACTCCACCCTCAAGTAACCACAAATGATCCTTAGTGCTCTAAGTTATAAGGCCCCCATTAAGAGGAGAAGCCATTGTGAGAGCCTAAACATCTGTGGAACCCTAACTTCCAAGTTAGATGAGGTATATGTGTGACCATTGATAGTAATAGAGGATCTTTGTGGGCCTAGTCATTAGGTCAGGTAGGGCATAAAATTCTGGGCCATTAGGTTGCCATTCAAGGTGAAAATAAAGGCCTTATTGAAGTATTTCTTTGGTGATGCATGATGGTAGACTCTCCTTTTCACGAACTCCGCAATGATACCCTTACTATAGAAACCCAAACTCCAGCACCCCACACAGGGGGTGTAGAATACATAGAAAACACACAATACACAGACCATGAACATGAATTTCTTAGGTCATCCAAATACAATCAAACTTATAGTTTGATCAAATCCGACGGCCATTTGGCCGTTCACATGGACACTAACGGTAACAATCTCTCACTAGAGTCCATATATGGCCAAAGTATCTATGGGAGAAAAACAAAGAATGATAAAGAATTTTTGAGTGTAAGTATACAAACTATACCTCCCACCTGATGGGCATGTTACACAACATACAAGTAACTTTATAAGATGATGGATCAAGTAACCCCCATTAAGTGACAATAGTGTCGAAAGCTACCTAGTGGTAGAGCTTTAGTCAAAGCATTTGCAACATCATCTCGAGTATGAACCTTCTCAAAAATAATTGTTCAGCGGCTAAACACTCTCTAATGAAGTGATATTGCACCTCAATGTGCTTGGGCTTTGCAGGACGAACTGAATTCTTAGCCAATGCAAATGGCCCTCTGACTATCACTAAGCAAATGAGGTACATGCTAAGGTAGAATATATCACAAAAGTGACAGGAAAGCCACAATGCTTCCTTACATGCATCACTTGTTGCAACATAATCTATTTCTGTAGTGGAAACAACTATGCATTCTTGAAGACGAGATCTCCAATAGATAGCACCTCCAGCAAAATCTGTGTAACCAATAATGGATGCTTTCCCTCAACCCAAGCATAAATACTTGTCTTTAGTGCCACTTAAATATCTCAAAGTCATCTTGATTGTTTCCCAATGCTTCTTGCCAAGATTAGACATATATCTGCTCGCAACTCTCACTAGAAATGCAATGTCTAGTCTCATAGCTGCCATAGCATACATGAGACTACCAACAACAGACCAATAAGGAATTTTTGTCATGAATTCCTTTTCTTCATATGATTTGGGGAAATTTCACATATGTATGTGTATTCAATGCCTTTCCACCATGCATATTGAGCCTCTGTAGTACTTTGGATATGTACTCACTTTGAGACAAGTATATGCATCTTTTACTCCTATCATGAGTAATGTGCATGCCAAGAATATGTTTAACATCCCATAAATCCTTCATATCAAATGTCTGACTCAACTTCTTTTCGAGAATCGACAAGTCATAAGAGGACTTCCCAACAATCAACATATCATCGACAATGATCCTCATTGCTTCGAGAATAGCCTTTAGACTTCATAAAATCATCAAACTTTTGGTGCCATTGTCTAGGGGATTGTTTAAGTCCATATAAGCTCTTCTTCAGCTTACAAACTAGACTTTATTTGTCAAGAACTATATAACCCTTTGGTTGTTCCATATAGATCTCATCTGTAAGATCTCCATGCAAGAAAGCAATTTTCACATCCATTTGGACTAGCTCTAAGTCCTCCATTGCAACTAATCCAAGAAACATACACAGGGTAGTCATCTTGACCATTGGAGAGAAGATTTCCTCGAAATCAACACCATGTCGGTGCTTAAGAAGTTTTGCAACAAGTCATGCTTTATACTTTGGAGAAGCACTATCTAATGTGAATTTCAACTTATATACCCATTTACATGGTAAAGCTTTCCTTCCCTTTGGCAAAGGTACGAAATCCCAAGTACCGTTGTTGTGAATAGAATCCAACTCACTCTTCATGGCATGCTCCCACCTGACATGATCCTTTGTTTGCATAGCCTCTTTCTAGCAAGCAGGCTCATGAGCATCTGTTAGCATAACAAAATCTGAACCTAGAACATATCTATCAGGCGTATGTGAGACACGTGTAGGGCATCTCAATGGTTGTTGAATTGGAACATTTGCAGACTAATCTGATCGAACATTCTCTTGAACATCCCTATGTGCAACATTTTTATGCATCCTAACTTGAGGACTAGCATCCTCAAACACCACTCTTCTCACATCAACCTTGTTAATGGGTTATTTATGCATCTTAGACTCATTCAAAATGACATCACTACTTCTTATCACTGACCGTGTTTCAGGATCCAATAAGCAATATCCAAATTGGTCGTCTCCACCATATCTAAGAAAAATGCATTTCTTTGACTTATGGTCCAGCTTTGTCTAAGATTCTTGGGTATATGAACATATGCTTCACACCCAAAAACTCGAAGATGATCATAATATGGTGGCTTCCTTGTCCATAACTCTTGTGCCACTTTCAAACTTTGCCAATACTAGGTGAAAGGTTAATCACATGAACTGCAGTCAATACTGCTTTTGCCCAAAGCCTTGTGAAAGGTTTGCATGATGCAACATAGAAAATACTCTATCACAAATAGTTATATTCATCATTTCAACTACACCATTCTGTACAGGGGTATAAGGAGCTGTAAACTCTCTACGAATTCCTCTAGACTGATCGAAAAGGCTGAATTCATGTGAGGTATACTCATACCCATTATTTGAACATAAAACTTTGAGCTTTCTTCCTTTTTCAATCTCAACTAAAGAAAGCCATTTTTTGAAAATAGGGTATACATCATACTTTGATATGATAGGATATACCTAGACTTTTCTAGTAGCATCATCTATGAAAGTGACAAAGTAAAGAGAACTAATGACCTTATGGGCATAGGACCACACACATCTATATGAATGAGATCTACAGGCTGAATTGAAGATGTGCATTTTATGCACATTCCTAGTTTGCTTTCCATATTGATTGAAAAATTAGAGAGAGATGACATAAGTAAGTAGCCAGAACACGAAAGATTTTCCATTCCACTATGAGATATGTGGTGCAAATGGCCATGCCAAATACAAGCCATAGGCTATTCAGTAACAGTTAACAAGTGTTGTTTTTGTGATACAAATAAAGGATAAAGTGAGTCAGCTTTGCTTTGTTTTACAATAACCATATTGCACTTTGATATGCGAACGGGGTGAGCATAGAAAACCACCTTATAATCAAGGTCATCAAGTTGATCAACTAACATCAAGATACATGATAATTGAGGTACATGGAATACATTATGCATAGTAAATTTTGAACCATCAATGAACTCCACAACCACATCTCCAATCCCCACAACGTCACACTGGTAAGAGTCACCAAGTCTCACGGTACCAAGAGACATTGCTGCATAGTTAGAGAACCATTCTCTTTGTGGTGTCACATGGAAAGAAGCACCAAAAAACTACCAGCCATATGTGGGAAAGAGAATTAACCATAAAAGCCTTAGAGGGCACAATAATGTCAAGTTTCAACACATCAACATCATCAGAAATGGCATTAATTTCTTCAATTTTCACAATCAAAGAAGATGGTGTAGGTAGTTTTTTAACATGCCCATCAACATTTTGTCCTTTACCTTTAGCATTATTTAATGCATAGCAGTCTTTCTTCATGTGTCCTTTGTTGTGAGAATAATGGCATTCAATATCCCTCTTCCTTGATTTACTTCTACTCTTATGTCGTTGACCATTCTTTTCCTTGTTCTTGCTTTTGCCATGTTGCTTATTCTTTCCTTGGTAAGAATCATGAACATTATATGCATCTTCACTATGAGTATTAACCATAGATTTTCTACAAATCTCCTCACTCAAGAGTGCTCCACATATGTCATCATAGACTAGTCTACCACCAGGTGCACTATTGCTATTAGTTGTGCAAATCATATCCTATGATGATGGCAAGGTGCATAAAAAAAAGATTTCTTTCATTTCATTATCTATGTCCATTTTTTGAGAGTGTAACTGAGAGAATATACCATCAAACTCATTTAGATGAGGAGCAATACTATCCGTGTCCTTCATGCAAAGATCATATAACTTTCTCATCAGATACACTTTATTTGATGCCATTTCTTTTGCATAGCATAACTTCTTCCAAAGCTCCTCTGCCATTTTAGAGTCCAATACTACAAAGTAAACATTATCTGCCAAGTGCAATCAAATGGTAGACTTGGCCATTTCATCCAACTCATCCCAATCATCTTCATCCATGTCAGCACACTTCTTTGAGATTCCATTTAATGGCTTCCATTGCCTCCTCTGAATTAGCACATCTTTGATTTGATTCTCCCGTAGAGAAAAGTTTGTGCCATCAAATTTTTGAATCTCAAAATGCTCTTTGCCTTGCAAGTTATAGCTTCTCCTTAGAACACTCGCATTAGAACCTGATCCACCAGACGTGCCTGAGGCCTCTGATGCCATGATGATAGAGAAATGAATAGAATGATAATGGAGCTAGAAGAGTCCAAACATCACTATAGCCCAAGTGTTAGATTTTGGGAGCAAAACCAGTAGAGTCTGCTTAGAAAGATGAATTAATGAACAATAATGACCAACCAAAGGGATTGTGTGAGAATAAATGTGCACACACCAATAAGTGTATCAAGGAGTAAATCGACCACTATATTGTTGATAAAACCAAAAAATCTAAAAAATTTTTACAGAGTATTGTAGCTCAAGCGTAAGCACCACCTCCTTTACTTGTCAATCCGCAGAGACGTGAGGACCGGTATGAAGACCGCGAGCAAGTGAAAGCACAAGTGCGTGAGTGAAAGCACACAAACATGCACACACATACACACACGTGTGCACACGGTAAGATCAAAGAGAGGAACAATGGAAAGCTTTGATTGCAAAAGAGTTCTCTTACAAAAGCTCTATTCTCTAACAAGCTAACCTCAAAAATGAGCTCTCTAGCTCTTTTTATAGTTTTTTGACTAGTTTTGGCTCTGTCCAGACCTAGTGTCCGGCCTAGTTAAAAATTAGGTTCCAGGGCTTATTTGAGGGCTCAAACGGAGTCTAAAAATTATGAAAACTGGTAGGATGATAGTTGTAATACTCCTCAAGCTCAAGGACTCCTCGGCTTGAACAAAATGGAGTTATAAAAATAGATAATGGTATTTACAATGGTTTTTAGTGATGAAAATCACTATTTTTGTAGGGGATTCTTTTGAAAATTTGACATACACTTCTTGGAGCTCCCTACTTGCTCCCTTTCCTTGTGTGTCCACCTTTTGATGTGCTTCCATGCTTTGTCCTTGACTTTGAGCTTCAACACTCCCCCCCCTCTCGAGTCTGTCGTCCCTGATAGACCTTTGTTGTGGTGGTTGTTCCAAGTAGTGCCTTGAGAGGGAGTGTCCCTTCTGTATGAACAAAAGTCGTCTGACTTCCAGATGTGTCTGGTTCTTCATCTATCACTGCGAGTCTTTGCAAGTTGTAGTCTCTTGGTATGTGCTTCTTCCTTGGATTCTAGCATGACTGTGTCGTTGTGAGTCTCCGTTGATGTTTTCTAGATCTTCCACAGTTGATGTTCATAGTAGTCATGCCAAGTACTCATAACCCATATTGAGTGATGGGTAAGTGTGTTCGTGCATGGGTTGAGGAAAATATGTGCCTTGTGCACGGCCTTGTAATGTAGCCCTATGAATGCTTACTTGGGAAATGCATTGGAAGAAGTATGGTGCAAAAATTGGGGGTCTTGAGCTAAGCGCTCAAGGGTAGGCCGACGAAGAGGTTTCCTAAGCTATCATGGTTATGATGTTTCCAAGGTAAAGATACTTACCATGGAGAAGGTCGATGGATGTTCACTCTTCGTGTTGTACACTCGGCCTTTGGGATGGAACATTGTTGATGAATGTTCGTCTTGATGGTCCACTGATGAGATCTTTTTGAATGATTGATCATGTCTCCTCTTTTCAAAGCATCATTTGCCAAATACAGAGAATTGAATTTCTTTATATTCCTTGACCAAAAACATTCGATAACTACACCAAGCTTAGTTTCACATATTCTCTCTAGCTCACCATAAGCAGGAGTCTTCTCATCCAGTATACATACAAAGATTTGCAGGGTACCAGAGTTACCTCGTGCAGACATCTCCCTGGATGCTCTCGTATATGCAATAGTTATGCATCACTCAAGTTGCAGACCTTCAAGCTCTTCACTCCTACCATACTAAGAGGAAACCATAGTTGTGGATGCCATGCTCATGCCAAGTTCTTGACATCTCTGAGATAAGGCAGCAATTATATCATCTGCTAGCCAAGACACACTTCTATCCAGATTGATAAATGCCTAGTAATCAACAGCTCCACCTTTAACCAAGCATGACTCATTCATGTTTCATGAGCCAAACCTGGGAACAAGTGCTTCCTGCCAAACCTGGGAACAAGTGCTTCCTCTTTTTTTTTTTTTTTTTTTTGGAGGAACAATGTCACCAAACAAGAAGATAGATGTTAGTATCAGAAAAAATAGTTGACATATGTCAATGTGCTCTTGTGCATGGGACTCTCCAATGTGTCTATGCACGGCCCTATAATGTGGCCCTATATTAATGCATACTTTGGAAATGCATAACCTGAATGGTGCAAAAGACTGGGTTGTGCAAGGAGCACATGGTTTTCGCTCGTCGAGGCTTTTCGATGTTATTTGCGGATGTTAATGCCATCTATCATGGAGGTATCCATTGGATCTTGAGATGACAACTGATCCTTCCTCCTTATAGGGATCCATTTTAGAACAGCATTTGGCACTGTAGAGATTACTTCAGGCGTCTTCCTCTTTGGATGCTTTCTGAACTGTGGTATCCAATGTGCTTGGAGCTTTGGTTTGGTGGAGGCTACTTGTACTTTTGGCTTCCAAACCCATAGACTTTTTGCACATCTTCCTACTATTGATGAAGAGTTGATTTGATCTTCTTTCGGTCTCTGTACGTGGTTCTTACCCTTTTCTCTTTTTGGCTTCTTTGTTGAGACCTTTCGCATGTGGGAGAACATAGGTTGTTGTGGATGTAAGAGCTTCTTAGGTACCCACATCTGTAATTGCCCTTGTTGAGCTGCAGCTAACTTCTTAGGCACCCAAACTTGTTGGATACCTTGTGATTGAGCTTGTCCAAGCTGCTTCCTTCGTCTTCTGGCCTGATTGGCTTGCCTGGATGGGATTTGTGGGGGCAAGGCTGGTGGTTGCTCTCCTTTGCGTACCCAGATCTGCTTCATGTTCGGAATTGCTTTCTTATCGAATGGTGTCTTTCTATTTGATGTAGCAGTTGTCGTGAACGGTTGTGTTTGCTTGTGTGGTGGACTCACTACTGTGGCTACTTGATTCTTTGGAGAAGAAGAAAGATCCACCCTCCTTCGAACCTGGCCTTCCACGATTGACTCCTTCTGCATCATAGAGCTTTTGACACATACAACATCTTCTTTCATATGATTAGTCTTGGAAGAACTAAGAGAGTGTGTGGTGCCATGATCTAGGAGCATGCAGTTCTCTAATTCTAATGTAATGCATTGTTCATGTACCCAAACTTGAAGAATTTGACTTCTTAGGTTTAAGTTAACTTCATGGTCATAGATCCAATCTTGACCCAAGACAAGTGGTTCTGTAAGGTTCTCATCTTGACATACTAGCGCTTTGACTTTCATTGGAACATCTTGAAGGTAGATGGGAAGTTCCACCTCGCCCAAACAAGGGGTTTCCACACCTCCCAATCCTATGAGATAAGCTTCTATGGGATTGATGTTCAACTGCAAGTCTTGGCAGTAGGAAAGTCTAACTGCACTACTTGCTGCACCTGAGTCAATCAATGCTTTCACCGTCCTTGCACCCTTCCCTTGTCCTATCTCTATGGTCACAAAGGGTCTTTGGTCAGTGACTTGAGAAGTCGCTATGCCTGACTTTTGACACATATCCATGTGATATTTTGGGGCTTTTGAGTTGACATCTAGGCCTAATCGCCTTAACTTATTTCGCCTAATACGCTCTCTGGCCTCTGCCTGTGCTTCTTCTCTCACTCTTAACTCTTCTTCCTTTCGCTTCTTAGCAGTGTTGAGTCTCATTAGCATATCCTCAGTAAGAGGTTCTTGATATAGCTTGACTCTACAGCCACTAATATAGTTTGGCAAGATATCTCCTTCTAGAGTGGCCAACTGAACTGTACCACTAGTGGAAATTCTATTAATGATCATGGGTCCGTATCCTCTTTTTTCCAACTTACGGGCATGTTGTTTTAGTGTGTAAACCAACACTAGATCTCCCTCTTTCAATCCCTTATCCTTGATGTGTGCATCAAAGTATGCCGTTTGCCTCTTCTTTGCAGCGTAGATGCCTGCTGCCGCTCGTAGCCTCGTCTCACCTAAGCGTTCGAGATCAAAGATCCTAGAGGACAATTCATGCCCATTCCACTCATACTCTTGTGCTACTTTTAAGGCAGGGATTAAGAAATCTAATGGTAGCACAGCGTTCTGTCCGAAGACCATCTGAAATGGGGTGGCGTTGAGTACCGTTTTGTAGGCAACTCGATAAGCCCAAACAACATGATGAAGTTGTTTGTCCCAATCAGAGCGTTTATTATTTACCAGTTTTTTCAATACGTTACGAAGGATCTTATTGGTGCTCTCGGCTTGTCCATTAGCTTGTGGGTGATAGGGGGCAGACTTCTTATGTATCACCAAGAATTCTTGGAGAAGATTTTCAATGACTTCATTCAAGAAGTGTGTGCCTCTATCGCTCACCAACTCTATTGGTAGTCCATATCTCGTGAACACATTCTCGAATAAGAACTTAGCCGTCGTCTGAGCATCATTCTTTGTGGTGGCTTTGACTTCTACCCATTTTGTAAGGTAATCTGTGGCTACAATGATGTACTCTGCATGGGAGTTTCTAGCTGGGGGGTTAATAGGACTTACAAAGTCTATACCCCATTTCGAGAATGCACGTCCTCCCATCATTGGCCTCAAAGGCATCTCATCTTTTCTAAGTGGATATTGTGCACGTTGGCATGTGTCACATTTCTTCACATAGGTATGTGCATCCATATGGAGAGTTGGCCACCAAAGTCCTGAGAATAGAATGGTCTTGATCATTCGGTCAGGACCAAAATGTCCACCTGCAACACCACTGTGTGCAGTCTCTAAGACCTTTAAATAGTCTGATTCATGAACGCACATTCGTAAGTAACCATCTTTGCCCCTTCGGTATAGGTTGTCCCCCACTAAGGCATAGCCTTGAGCCTCTTGCTCCATGCTTCGTCTTCTTGCTAGACTCGCCTCTTTGGGTAATCTTCCCAACCTCATAAACTCTACCAATGGAGCACTCCAATCTAGAATTAATGACACTTGATAAAGGGTTGCATGCTCCACTGGGGGTTTTTCCTGGCACATAGGACAATTCTTAATCCACTCATGAATTTCTTTGTCCATGCTAGGCCAATACACTCCTAAACGTTTTAGATTCTGCAATGTTCGTTGTTTAGAATAATGTTTTCCTAGCAATCCTTCATGAGCTTGTTGCAACCAACTATTATGTTCATCGTCCTCAACACAACAAGCTAATACACCCTCAGTGTCTTGTTTGTACATGCTTCCTGCCAATATGTGGTATTTTTGTGATTTTACAATTTCTTCTTGTGATGTTTTCACATTCTTGTTTGCAGGGCCGAAGGTTAGGACTGGTACCAACTTATTTGCCCATTTAGGAACAACTTCTAAATTGAACAGATAAGCATCGGGTAATTCATCAGACACTCCTTGCGGTGACTCTCCTGAAGTGATGCTAGAAAGGTGATCTGCCCGAAGGTGGGTTCTACCTTTCCTGACAACAACTTCAAAGTCATATTCCATGAGTAAGAGGAACCATCTTACTAAGCGTCCAGTATTGCAAGGTTTATTGACCAAATATAACAAAGATGATCAGTGAAAAACTTGAATTTATTGGCCAATAAATAGTGCCTAAACTTCTTGACAGCATATACCATGCCTAAGCCTTCTCGCTCGGTTGTGGTATAATTTCTTTCAGCTGGGTTTAGTTGTCTACTAGCATATGCTATGGGCAAATCTAAATTTCCTTCACCTGTGGGTTGTGCTAGCACACATCCTATGGCGTGATTGGATGCATCCACAAGGACATGGAATGGTTTATTCCAATCAGGAGTGGTCAGGATTGGTGCTGTGCACAAACGTTTCTTCAATTCATTGAAAGAATTCTCGCATTCGTCATTCCACTCAAAATTAGACAAGGCATAAAGGGGTCTAGCTATGATCGCGTACATATGGATAAACCTATGGTAATATCCACAATGGCCCATAAAAGGCTTGTACCTCCTTAACATTCCTTGGCCTTGGCAGCTCCGCTATGGCTCGTACCTTATCTTCATCTGTTGAGATTCCATTCTTAGAAACAATATGACCTAAGGTTTTACCTTGACGCACCATGAACACACACTTTTCAGGATTCAGACACACTCGATACTCTCTACACTTGTTGAAGGTTTGTCTGAGCTCAGGGATGTGAAATCTTCTTTCTTGGGAATGAGCACATAAATCATCCACATACACTTCTAAGCTCTTTTGCAAGAACTCTTTGAAGACATGACACATGAGTCTTTGGAATGTTGCAAGTGCATTGGTGAGCCCAAATGGCATCACACGAAATGCAAAGATTCCCCATTTTGTGGCAAAAGCTGTTTTGTGTTGATCTTCTGGGGCAATGGCTACTTGATTGTAACCTGAAAACCCATCAAGGAAGCTATAAACTTCCTTGCCTGCAACACGCTCGAGTAGGTGTTCCGTGATTGGAAGTGGATAACTATCTCTGATCGTAGCGGCATTAACTTTTTTAAGGTTAATACACACTCGCAACTTCCCATTCTTCTTGGGCACCACTACAATGGGGGACACCCATTCAGTATGCTCAATCTCATAGATGAATCCAGCTTCAATCAGCCTATCAATTTCTTCTTTTATTTTGGCTGCATATGTATCATTATATGTGTAGGGCTTCTGTTTGGTGGGCTTGTCATCAGAAGTCATGGGGATGGTATGAGAACAAATTCTTGGATCTACCCCTTTCAAGTCTCTATAGTGCCATGCAAACACATCCCTATATTCCTTTAATAGAGCTACGAGCTCCATTTCTTCTCTTGCACTTAGGTCATCTCCTATGTATGTGCATCTCTCTACGTTCTCTTCAATGGTCACTACAATTTTCTTGGTCTTTTCTTTATTATCATATGATTCTCCTATGATGGCCTCTCTCTTAGGCATGCGTACCAAAATTTTGCGATCGTCAACTTCATATTTCTTGAAGTTTTCTGGTACTTCAAACAATGATTCCTCCTCTTCTGGTTTCACTGCTTTTCTTTTCTTTTTCTTTTGATTGCTCTCACTCCCATCCTTTGAATTTACCATTTTAATACTTGTGAGAGGTTCTTCTTCTTTCTGGGTGAACACTCCTATATCTTCTAGATAGTGCTTCTCTGAGTTAAAGCAACTATCCATCACAATGGACTCCAGATCATCATCATTCTCTTCTTCTTCTATGAGATCACTAGGGTCACATTCCTCTAGCAAGGGCTGACACATGAACACTGAGATATCATATCCCTCCTCATCACAGTGAGGTGTCCATTGTTCTTCATTGACTTCAATGTCCATGGTGGCTAAGATTTCTGGCTAGCCATGAGGCTCAAATTCCTCATCTGGAAAGATCATCGGTGTGTAGGCTGGGTCTCTAACTCGTCTATCTTGTGGTGAAGTTCCTTCTTCTCTCGCTTTCAAGCGTTTTTCCTCTTCCTCTGCGACCTTGCACATCCACAAATGAGTATCTTCGTGCAGCCATGATGGATCACGTGAACTTTTAGAATGCACAAAGATGGAATCTTCTTTCGCTTTGTGGATAGGATTCCAATGTAGAGGTGGCACATCTCTGAAGGAGTAATCCTTCAAATTGACCTTGGTGGTGACCCCTAAGTGTTGTAAGTACAAGGAGTTGGTTCCCCAATCCTGTACTATTTGCAATTGTCGTAGGAAGGGTCTTCCTAGGATCATCTCATAGACGTTATTTTTCTCAAAGTCACATATAGCAAATGTATGTTCAAACTCCACACCACAAGTGGTTAGAGTTATCCCTTCGAGCAATCCTAGAGGTCTTTCAAAATGACCGTCGGCCATTTGAAGCTTCATTCTAGTTGGTCTTAATGTGGGTTTGCCCCATTGCTTCCACAAGGAGGTGGTCGCAATAGCAACACCAGCACCTGAATCTATGATTGCTTTGGTTGTGTAACCTTGGTAGGTGATTGGAAGATAAGTATTACCTTCTTCACCCTCACACATGTCCCCTATTTTGTCTAGAGGTATCTCTGGTACCCTTTGCTTAGAGCCTGCTTTTGGCATGTTGGAATCAAGTTCTGGAACCTGATCCTTCACATGATTCCATAGCTCAGGTTTTGCTTTGAGCAGCTCTTCTACAATGAGATGACACTGAACCTTAGTGTTCTTCACGACATCCGTGTTCCTTGGAACCATTGAGTCTTCATTTCTTACTAGTATTGTGGGAGCTCTAATCTGGAGAGATTCAGATTCCCATGGGCCTGGAAATTGAGGCAATTCTTTTAGGGTATTAGATTCAAAATCTAATCTTTCGTCTTCTTGTTGTTCTGCTTCATCTCCATAAATAGATGGAATGTCTTGGGGAAATTGATCATGAAGATCATCAATCTCAGGAATAGGAGGGAAGTTACCCTTCTCCTTGGCCCATTTCTCTTCTTGTATTTCCCGCAAGAACTCTTGAGAGTACTGTTGAATTGAAGGAGGCATTCCAGCATCCGTGGAATTAGAAACATAAGCTCCCATTGGTGGTGAGCTTCCTCTATTTCAATAACTAGTTGAGCCTGTGGAGGTAAAGAAACTTGTGGTTTGTTTACCAACTGCTCTAATCTTTCTAGTATCCCTTGGAAATGCAAATCTGGCTTGACAAAGTTTGTGTGATTGAACTTTTGACTAGTCTCAAGTATAGCTTGAGCTTGTTCTACCATTTTCATTCGATCAATCTCTAAATCCACTCTAGGGTAACTCTTGTCTAGATTTGAAGCTGTTGGGCCTTCTTGAAGTCGAGCCTGGTAGGCCTTGAACATCATGTCCAAGCCTTCTGGGGTTGGATCTGCAAGAACAGACCCTGGTTGTGGCCTATTTACAATGGGTGGTGGGGTGGGATGAGGTGGAGTGGATGGAGTTTCGGTATGCGAGGGGCTTTGAGATGCAATGTCTTCTATTTTTGTTTTCACTTCTTTCAAGATTTCTTCTAGTTCTGATAACTTTTTATTCCACTTGCGATTAGCCTTCTCTCTAGTATCCTTCCATGTTCTTGTTTTCCTCCTACTAGGTTCTTCGGATTCGCTCGACTCTAATTGTTCTGCTGGTTTATCTTGTTTTAATGCTTGTGCCCTAGTAACTGCCTATATAGGAGCCACATTACTGCTACTAGCACTTGAATCCGCCACTAAGCCTACCACATTAATAGGTGTAATCTTGGGTGCTCTAGAGGGGTTCCTTGGACAATCTCTGGGGAGATGGTCTTTGCCACAATCAGGATAAAAAGCTTGTATTGTGATAGCCTGTCCTTGACTCGGGGATGGTGGATGGGGACAATCACGAAGGAAATGGTCACCCTGACATCTGAAACATGGTCCTCTAGGGGCTTGTGGTCTTACTTGTCTCAATTAGGGCCTAGGGTTAGCATTTGTGTACATGACATTGGAGTATTCAGGCTCCCAATTTTGTTCCATAGGTGGTGTCTCATATTGATACGGATAAATCTCACTATGTTCAGGTGACTCTGTGTAATAAGCATGTGGACTACCTTCATGGGAGTAGTCTGAACTATGAGCATGAGAGTCATTCTCTGAGATCAGTGGGGTCAGTGGCACCAAAGCTCTATTTGGATTTTCCTCTCCCACAACATATTTGACTAGAATCACGTTGGAAGGAGCTGGTGGTTGGTTTCCCAAGACTGGTCGTGGCCTATATTGTGCCTGATATTGCTGTTGTGGTCTATAATATGGCTGTTGGTATTGGTTTTGATACCTACCTGGTTGGTAAGGTTGTTGATAATTCTGTCTAACAGCCTGCCTATTATAGGGACAATCTTGAGCCGTGTGGTTCGTATATTTTCTCTCAATTGTGCAATATGGAGCATTCCTTTCTCTCATGTTCTGGTTGTGCAATGGGCATACATTAGCCATGTGGTCGCCTCCGCAAGTATAACACCGATTCAATGGAGTGACTCTCTGTGTTTGTTTATTTTGGACTCCCAGCTTCTTGGCAACTTGCTCAGCTATCTCCTCTATTTCCGTGGAGATTTTTGAAGTATGACTAGTAGAACTATCTGAATCCTTATAGAGTTTGGATAATCCTAACTCCTCACCCAAGTTATCTTCTATGTCAATGCATGTCCGCACGCACTCTTCTATGGATCTAGGCTCTTTCAAGTATACATATGATCTTAACTTTGTGCTCAGTAAGCCATCTAAAAACAAAGCCACTTGTTTGGCTGGTGTGGGTAGCTCTGGAGCAGGGCATCTTTCTAGGTACTGTCTAAACCTTCTACCTGCTAGTCGCACTGTTTCTTGGGGTGTCTGCTTGAAGCTGTGGATTAAAGATGAAGTGTTATGCATGATACCACTCTTGTAAAATTCTACAATGAATTCGTCTAGCAGTTGACCTATATCGCGATAGTTGCGACTACTTAGTGGTTGAAACCAAGCTAAGGCAGTGCCCTTAAGAGTCAGACCAAATGCCTCGTACTGGGTGAACAAATCCTCAACCTGTTCAGCTCTTAACACTTGTTTGAACTCGGCCACATGATCATAAGGATCTCCTGACCCGTCAAAATAATTCTTCATTGCCTTGATCACTTGAGTGGGTCTAAGGGTTCTTGGGTGCTCTCGGGGTCTAGGCAATGGAATATCCTGTTCATCTCTTTGTTGCCTATGTGCTTGATGTCTCTCTCTTTCAGGTCTTTCATTTTCAAATCCTGACCTATTCCTGCCCACGGTGTGTGCAAAACTTACCTCAGGTCTCTCTCTAGTTCTTTCTCTCTGGGCTTCATGAGCGTGGGATGATCCTACTCCTTGGAGACCATGGGAAACATTGGATCTTGGTGGAGGGAAAAATCAATTCACTCTTCCAAGTATATGCATGTCTATCATTTTCTGTTACCAAGAATATCTTCTCTAATGTGTTATCCAGGTAGACAACTTTGCCTGGTATCTCAGGATCTTTGAATTCATAGATGATGACTATGCCCAATTGGCTAGGTTGATCTGGCTTGAATCTCCAAAAGGCTTCCTCTGTTTCTCTATTCAAGAAGAGTTATATGCTTTTGTTGTCTTGAGGGATCCAATCTGGTGTGATCACTCTGGTCAGAACTGACTTACCTCTAGGAGTCTGGGGTCCTTGTCCTACATTTCCTTGTTCTAGGTCTCCTATCTCATTCTCATGAATGACATTTCCAAACTCATCGGTCCTATCTGGTAGGTTGGTGACCACATACATGGTTCCTTCCTTATCAATTTATGAACCCTCTTCGAACTTGACCACCGGGTGTTCCAGTCCAAAGGGTTGATCTAGATTTTTGAGTTGGACCACTGATCGCCTCAGGCCATCCTCATAGATGCGAGCACCTAATCGGTTGGTCCGAATATATTCCAATTGTGTCTTATAGGGTCCTTCTGGTGTTTGTAGATGGGCAGTTCCTGAGCCACCTGTAGATTTTCCCATGCTAAAAGACATTTCTGAGTCACTTGTGTCAGAGTTTAGTACGTAAGGACAACCACTTAGTTGTTGTGCCCAAGACTTTGCTGTGTGGTTGACACTGGACTGAGAAGATCTAATGCTTTTTCTATCCTTTCCTAGGTGTCTACCAGATCTCAAGTTCATAAGCTTTGGCTAAGAGTCCAAAATTTCCCCTTGGTATGGTTCACAAATCCTTTGGAGTCCCCTTGGGTTCTTGGTCCCACCTGAGGGTCAACTTCAAAATATAGAGCTAAAAAAATGGACTTTGGATGAAAAAGTTATGTCAAATTAGGCTCCTGGGGGTCAAAACAGGCAAACAGGACCTTTTGGAAAAAATCGCGATTTTGTGAACTTCAAGAGAATCGCGATTTTGTGAACTTCAAGAGAATCGGGATTTTGTGAACTTGAAGAGAATCGCGATTTTGTGAACTTCAAGAGAATCGCGATTTTGTGAACTTCAAGAGAATCACAATTGTATGAAATCAGAGAATCCCGATTTTGTACCTTGAGAATCGTGTTTTCACAAAATCGTGTTTTGAAAATCACGATTTTGAGCAGAGAATCATGTTTTTTGAAAATCGAGACTTTGAGCAAAGAATCGTGTTTTCACAAAATCGCCTTTTTCACAAAATCATGTTTTTTTGAAAATCGCGATTTTGAGCAAAAAATCGTGTTTTCACAGAATCGCCTTTTTCATAAAATCGTGTTTTTACTGAAAATCGTGATTGGTGAGAATCGCGATTTTGAGCAGAGAATTGTGTTTTCTGAAAATCGCGATTTTGAGCAAAAAAACGTGTTTTCATAGAATCGTCTTTTTCACAAAATCGTGTTTTTACTGAAAATCGTGATTGGTGAGAATTGCAATTTTGAGCAGAAAATCGTGTTTTCACAGAATCGTGTTCTAGAGAATCGCGATTTTGTCTCAGAGAATCGTGATTCACAAAATCGCGTTTTTCACAAAATCATGGTTCTCAGAATCGTGTTTTTTGACGTGAAAATCGCGATTTTGTCTCAGAGAATCGTGTTTTCACAAAATTATGTTTTAGAGAATCGTGTTCTCACAGAATCGTGTTTTTGGTTGAAAATCGTGATTTGTGAGAATCACAATTTTGAGCACAACCACAGAATCGCGATTCTGAGAATGACCACAGAATCGTGATTCTTTCAGCAAGCTTTTAGGCGAGAAACAGAAAATCGTGATTTTTCAAAAAAATTTGAATTTTCACAGAATCGCGATTTTCATCAGAAAATCGTGGTTTTTGGCGGGAACTTTGAATTTTTGAGCACCGAGCAATGGCGAGCTCCGTATGTGCAGAAAATCATGAAAAAACACAACGCTTGCTCTCCCTTGCACCTCCTAAATCCCTCTGACACAATAATGCATGAAAAATGGTATGGAAATGGTGAAAATGCACTAAAAAACAAGAAATTTCTATGAAGAAGAAGATGGAAGAAGGTGGAGATGATGATGATGATGAAGATGAAGAGGAAAAAACAGAAAATGAACTGAAATGACAGTTTTTTTACCTTCCAACGTCGCAAATCTACGATCTTATCATCACAACGCTCGTCCTCGAAGCTCTCTCCCCGGCAACGGCGCCAAAATTTGGTGTAGCTCAAGCGTAAGCACCACCTCCTTTACTTGTCAATCCGCGGAGACGTGAGGACCGGTATGAAGACCGCGAGCAAGTGAAAGCACAAGTGCGTGAGTGAAAGCACACAAATATGCACACACATACACACACGCGCACACGGTAAGATCAAAGAGAGGAACAATGGAAAGCTTTGATTGCAAAAGAGTTCTCTTACAAAAGCTCTATTCTCTAACAAGCTAACCTCAAAAATGAGCTCTCTAGCTCTTTTTATAGTTTTTTGACTAGTTTTGGCCCTGTCCAGACCTAGTGTCCGGCCTAGTTAAAAATTAGGTTCCAGGGCTTATTTGAGGGCTCAAACGGAGTCTAAAAATTATGAAAATTGGTAGGATGATAGTTCTAATACTCCTCAAGCTCAAGGACTCCCCGGCTTGAACAAAATGGAGTTATAAAAATAGATAATGATATTTACAATGGTTTTTAGTGATGAAAATCACTATTTTTGTAGGGGATTCTTCTGAAAAATTGACATACACTTTTTGGAGCTCCCTACTTGCTCCCTTTCCTTGTGTGTCCACCTTTTGATGTGCTTCCATGCTTTGTCCTTGACTTTGAGCTTCAACAAGTATCCTCTGCAAAATGAGTGTATGACGAGTGTCAAAAAACTCATAAAGCTGAAAGTACTGATATGTTAATCTGCATCAGTGATTTCACTGCATATAATCAGTTAACCAAAATAAGCCAACTTGGCTTATCGAGCACCTATGAAAAACTAGCATACATCTCCTATGGCGAGGTTGGGTAAGGCTTCCATCTACATCACGGAAGAGATTCTGACATCTGGGTGTCTCCCAATTAAGAAAACCTCACAATGACCCTCTTTATGAATGTCAAACGCGTTTTTACATAACCACTATATCAATGACCACATGGAAATACATAAGAAATAACCACGAAAAGCGTACACAGTGTGTATGTGCTCAATATATGCAATAAAATGGCACTAAAAGGCTGAATTCATAGCCCAAAAACTAGCCAAGAACATCTACAAGTGTGTGTAAACTCTATTCTTTCTGCTCAGAAAACATGCATAAACTTGCAATGGTTGCTCCCACCACAACGAAAACCTTTCAAGGAACCTATAGATTTACTAGTGTGGCTGAAAATCACAGCCCCAAAGCTGAATTTACTAGTTAGAGAAGTACAAAGAGCACTCTTGTTGATGTTCTTGAGCCTGTGTAAAGAGATCTATGCACAAAAGTACTCCAAAATGGCTCCAAGAGTCACCCCAAAAATGCTTCAAAATAGGCTTTGAAAGTAAAGAATGGAGTTTTGAGGAAACAAAACATGATCAAGGTAATAGTAACCTTAATCTTTCCCCTTCTTCGGACACCACAAGAGTGTAGCTTAGTGACAATAGAGCTTGTCGATTAAATGAGCTTCGAGGGGAACAAATTAGGATGGGTGACCTCCCAGGACATGTTGGGAACCTTTGTCCTCCTTGATCATTGAGGTCCTCCCTTGCGTGTAGCCAACGGTGACTTGGATAGCAAGGTATGCCTTGGCCATCACCTTAGTCGTAAGCCTTGGGTGGGTGGGAGGGGGTTTGCTTGCTTCGCTTGCACAAAAGGAACAAACCTTTTGCTTCGAAATGCTCTAATACTAGTGAAGTATTTCTTTGGTCATGCATGATGGTAGACTCTCCTTCTCAAGAGCTCCAAAACGATACCCTTGATGTAGAAACCCGAACTCCAGAACCATACACAGTACCCTTAATGTAGAAACCCGAACTCTACAACTGTACACAGTACTCCACGGAGGAGATGTAGAATACATAGAAGACACACAATACACAGACCACGAACATAGATTTCTTAGGTCCTACAAATGCGGGCAAGCTTATAGTCTATGGCTAACTAGGCCACTATATGTTTATTAAAGAACATATACAAAAGTGTTCGACGGCCATTTGACCTTTCACATGGACACTAACCGTAACACTTGTGGTGCCACGCAGTTTTCCCATAGAACCTTAATGGCGGGAGTGTAGAGGGGGGCTTGCCCCCTTTTATGAGGTTCGAGGGGCCTATTACCATAGGGCCAATATGTTAGGACTTTTGTTCATGGAGATATTGTCGGATTGTATATTTTGCCGACTATTTTGTATCTCCCGACTATGTTTATCTATACCGACTCCCCTTGTAAAAACTATATAAGCATGGCCTAAGTTGAGCATTATAGATCATTGTGCACTATTAAGTCCTTCATCTAGAGTTTGTCTAGATTGCCATCTAAGTTCCACATTGGAGTCCATGGGTGGACAACACCATTGTTGTAACTGCATTACTCTTGGCAATCTGAGAATTTGAGTTCTCTATCTCTCAGTTTGTGTTTAACTTTGTTTGTATTTTTCCCTCAACTTTATCTATTGATCCATTCCATTGTGTTGTTATTTCCTTACATGGTATCAGAGTGCAGGAGGCTTTGAGTGGTGCAAAAGCAAAAACACAGAGGTTGTAAAGGTTTCAATGACAAAAGAGAGAGAAGATGTCAAGTGGTGCATCATCATCTACAACTAGGTATCAAGGTGGCTCGTCAAGAGGAGTAGGTGGAGCATAGATAGGAGCAACAATGATGCTGGTCATCCCAACATTGCGGATATGACCAACAACCTTCATTGAAGGTAAACTTGATGGTACAAACTACACCCTCTAGAAGTTTAAAATTACTTCTATCCTTGATTCATATGAGCTTCTGGAGACTATTCTTGGGACTAATCATGAGCCCCAAGAAACACCTCATCCAAAAAATCTTGGTTGAGTGATTCCTCCTGATGCTCATCTTCTACGTGATTGGAAACATAGACATGCAGATGCACTCTGTGCTCTAGTTATAAGTGCTATTGATAGTGTTTTTACTCTCATTTAGCATACTACCAAGGCATGTGAAGCATGGAACATATTGAGAAATCAATATGAAACTCATAATTAGACACATATTCAGAACTTGGAGAATCAGCTAATAGCAGAAAGGATAAAGAATCTATGAGATCGAATGGTGGGAGCAAGTGTACAGAAGTCAAGTGAGGAGCTAGCTTGGTGTTGTCTTTGAATCTGTCCACCAAAGTTTGATGGTTTGGTAACTGCTCTTAATACTCAAATCAAACCTCAACCACTAATGTTTGAAGAATTCACTACCTTACTCACGAAGGAGGAGCTCCGGCTCAAGGCAAGGAGTGGTGGTAGCAAAGGAGATGTTGCATTCATAGAAAATGCCAAAGGGGGCAAAGCATACTCTTCAAAAGATGCCTTACTCATACATCTTCTTTAAAACTTCTAAAGTTGAATATGCATTTTGTATAAAAGAATACATTTTCTTTAAGAGGATAAAGGATAGCCTTGTTTTAGGTAAATGTCACTTTGTCCCATTTAGCATTTCTTGAATACAACCAAATGTATTAGGTACATTTTTCTTTTCCATTTTAGGAATCTAAGGCCTTATTCTATGCGGTTTTATATTTGAGGCTTATCCCTATGTTTCTTATCGAATCTTGAGTCTATTTCCACTCTTGCCATCAGAAAAAAATTTCAAAGGGAGTTAGCTCCCACTATCCCATATTAGTGAGTTCTATCTTCAATCCATAGAGCTACATCCTTTCTCTTTCCACCTTCTTTGTCCTCAAATGCTTTTTGATCATTTTCCATGATCATGTATTCCATCATGGTATTCCAAGGTGCCATGTATATGAGGGCAAGGATTGAGGTGTCTAATTCTCAAGCCAATAAAAGATTTCTAAGATCCACAATGATCAAATCATAAGAGGTTTGAACCCTTTGAACTATCTAGGTTATTTGACTTTTCCATATTCCTTTAGCCAAGTTCTTTTGACATAAGACCAAGTCTTTGTCCTTTAGATCCCTTCTTCTCTATTGATATTTACCCCTAGACTTTTCTTGGGATCTTTAACTCATAATTGTTGCTTGAGTCTTTAACATCCTGTTGATGTTCTCAGAACCTTTAATTGTTCTTCTTCTAGGGATCAACAATTATATGTGATATGTTTGACTTAAACAAGTTTTGATGCTTACCTATCCAAACTTTCTTGTTCCATTTTATCCATTGTCAAGTACCTTAATATAGATATGCTTTAATCCATTGGCTAGCTTACTTTGGTTTACTACCAATTTGAAATTCTTTCAGGACTTCCATCCTTGCATATCTTGTTCTTACTTTTTTTTTTAGTTTAAATCGCAAACACAAAGTAATCGATGTCATATGTACTCCTTAACTTTCATGATAAGAGTCAAGAAATGCATCTTTTGATTAGAAGTATCATATTAGTGACACCTTTCTTCCCCCCTTAAAGATTTTTTTGTCCCCGAAAATTATAGGTTTTAAGTGAATTGATGCTCATTCAATTTCCTAAGTATAAATCTAAGTAGGTCTTTATATATGCTCAATCATCTTTTCTTCCTATCTAATTCATCAAATCATGGAATATCCCTGAGTTCAAGATTCCATTATCTTTAAATCCACCATCCCATACCAGCAAATCCACTTCAGTGAAAGTATAAACCTAGACTTCCCATACCATCCAATTTAGACTCTCACCTTAGTGCAAACAACTTTAGTTCTTACTCTAGATACCTTTAGTCTAGTCAATTAGTATACATAGACATGTAAGTTTTGTACTTGCCCTGTCTCAATTTATATTTGAAAAGAATTTTTGAAGATTGAGTACTCATTGAACTATTTCTTTGATCATACACAATCAAAAGTATCTTTTTTATGTCATTTGAGGTAATAGTCTCACACTAAGTATTATCTGTTGACATAGCTAGGCATTCATCTTAAAGGAAATAATCAATCATATGTTTATCCAAATGGTTACATCTCAACCATGTTGGTGAATTGTCCCTTGCTCATAAAGCATATTTTTGAGTACTAACAGTTAGAGTATCTTTCAACCCTTTACTCTTTCTCTTCTTTGGCTATGTATTTATAAGTTTACAACTCTTTACTCCTAGAACAACTCTCCTTGCTCTGAATGGATCGTACTCCTTGTCGAAAGGGGATGATCGTGCTGGATGATAACTTTTTTCAAAAAGTGTCATGCTTCAGTCTTGTGCCCTTGCTTGTCACTTTATGATATTTTCTTCCCTCCATTAGTTGATCATTGTCCTCAATGTTCAACTCTTTGAAGTTGTTAAGGCCTTTGAACTTCATGACTTCTTTCATGATTATGAAAGGTCAACCCATCATTGTGTGGCGGGTTTCATATATGTTTTAGTTTCTCTTTTAGATGTCTTTCAATCCAATTTTGTATCACCACTAACCTATGGCTTATAAGAAGAGAAACATTGTTTCACTTGTAGCTTAAGTCCTTGGCCTTGTTTATTAGCCATGCCATTGGTTTTATGGAACTTGAGGATCCATAAATAAGACTTCCTTAAGGTTTTTCGATCTATGTTAAATTTTATTGGTTTTTGAGTAAGCAAGCATATAAAAATCACAAAAGTTAATGGTTATTGAGTCACATAATGTCAACATACCATTAAAATTTTATGCTTTTGAATTCATACGAAGAAATCTAATTTCTCTCTCATGTCCCATCAACCCACGCATACACGATTCAATTCATTGACATACTTAAGACATGCCAAAAATCATATACATCTTTGTTTAAATATGTTTAGCATACATTATGCTCAATAATTGAACCCCTTTTCAAAGCATCCATAGAATTCACCCCAGGAATTCCATTTTATGTTGATGGAGAATGCTTTTATATTCATCTATGCCTTAACTTAACTGCAACGCATGCATCTTTTTATGTTCATATGGACCACCTACTTCATTCGAAATGAATCTCTCCATGCATTACTTTGGCATGGCCAAGAAAATAAAAATAAATTAGCAAAAATGGAAATAGTACTTATCTCCATTATAGCTACGTTTGTCCTTTGTTTCTTTGCATATTGAGGCTTGTCCATTGAAAATATTTGAAATTGGGGTTGCTAGTTTTGGGCCATTCCACCTCTAAAGTCCTTCATGAATAAATGTCTGAGTATGCATCATGAATAAATGAATAAATGCATACTTGCACTCATATATGGAACACCTTTTATACTTGCACATTAAATATGAAATGATCTGAGAGACTATTAATGAATGCCACCTCATACATATAATATCCATAAGAAAGAAATGAAGTGTACTTTAACTTAAATGAATGGTTCCTCGAATGCATTATAATAAAGGTATTCCATGGATCATGAGGCATGCATTCGTTTTATTTTATGTTCCCTTACTTTCAAGCCATCCACTTTATTTTTAAAGAACCAATTTGGAGAAATGCTCTCTGCTCAAAATCGTTTCTTAGGCGCTTGTAGAGCCTCCATATATCCCATAAATAAGATGGACCTATCGTCAAAAGCACCTATATACTCAAGTGCCATCATATCATTCAAAGGGAAGAGAAGATACTCGTAGGTGCCTCCCTCTCTAACACCACATTGGGTTGGCACATGTCTAGGTTGTAAATTTGAGGCCACCTTTATATTGGCTTCCACAAGGTGTATGCGGAGGTTCACATAGTTTCTCTCAATGGGGTAGATGTAGCAGATCTTTTTTGCAGTCGAGCCTCTAAGGAGATCAAACCTTTGACAAGAAAAACTCACTTGTGAGATGCAAAGATCAAAGACACATGAAATATCAAAAGAAATTCAAACGAAAACAAAAATTTTAACCTAGCTTTGAGTACTAATGTAGTAAAACTACAAAGTTCTACCATGAAATCTAATAGAGCTCAAGCATCTAAACCACCAAGGGGAAGCGAGTCCTCATTTCCACCCATCCAACTCCACCCATATACATACCTCTAGGCCAAGGGGGAGCACACCCTTGGGTTTGTCCAGGTGTCCAACCAAGTGTCCCTCATGTAGACACTTTCCCAACGTCATTATATGCCTTCTAATTTCCCAAGGTCTATCACATGCCTTCTAAATCAAACGAGGATTCTTCTCTAACATATACCCAAGGTGGCTCCTAGAGAAGCTTCTCCCAAGACTAAGGTTCCCACACCTTAGGATAAATCAAGCCTAAGACTTACTACTATTCAATTTGGAGCTCATGTGAATAAGTACCCCAAGTGTTAAAACCAATGGTTTAACCCAACGGTTCAAGCATGTGCCAAGGGTAAATCAAGGGTTGAATCAATGCTAATATACACCATATTCCAACCTTTAAAATCCATATATTCAGCCTTCCAGACCAATGAATTATAAAACATATGTATACTTAATGTTAGAACCCCATTCCAATCATGAACTTACATTTAACAAAATATTCATAATTTGCATTCATGTCCATGCCATGCTATAATAAACTTCAATGTTTAATCTCTAATCATCTTATCGAAGGTGGTTCCATTTAATGCTAACGAAAAACCTATTTCTATTCCATTATGCCTTTCGTGCATCACTTAAATGAGTCATTATATGCACCATTCCATGTGCATTAGAGTTCATCTACTCATTTTTATATGCATCTTTCATGCATTACTCTAGTATGTCAAATGAAACAAAATAAATGGGAAATTTGGAAACAATAATTGCCTTCATTATAGTCATGTCCATCCATTATCTCTTTGCATAGAGAGGCTTGTGCATTGGAATCCCAAGTTGATGGGTGCCTCTACCATACAAGATCGCACCTGTGTGTGTTTGGACATTCTAGATTCTACAAAATTTCATTGTCCTTTCTTGGGCATATACATACTTATTTGTATGCCCAAAGTATACATCTAACCATAAATATATTTAAATGCATATTTTCCTTAATATATCAAACCCCTTTGTGCTTACCGCATCACGTATGACATGTATACCATTAATATATTACATGGAAAGGAAGTCTACTTAGCTTAAATGAATACTTTGTCATATCCATTATGATGGAAAAGTACTCTATTGGCTATAATCTTTGCACCATGCATGATAAAAATAATGCTCATCTTCAATTCATGCCTCGAAACTTCCTTTTGTTGAAGTTAAGAACGGATAAGTCATTCGCCACTTCGAATTCTAATGTTCCTCAGATTCTTGGAAGTATTTGTTCTCCAAGTAAGATACCTCTATACAACTCTCTATGTCTTTGTCATGTCAAATAGATTGTCATACTTCCTTCAGAAACTAAAGAAAGTTTGTGTGTGTGTGTGTGTGTGATAATTGGGAAGAAAGAGGTCTATAGTTCTTTTATATTAAGAGAGAATCGTCTCTCAAAAGGGTGCATGTGGAGTTAGGAGTTGGGATGTTTTTGTTTTGTGCAAATTATCCCATATAGAAGGAAACTCACAATGCCGCATGGTATACAAGTTATTCATTCTTATCTCCATTTGTTGAGGATAAAAGAGGGAGGGTGTCTCGCACACAAATTACATGCCTAAGTGGGTTGGCTAGTGGATGACCATTCACAAGGCTTATTGGCTCCCCCATCAGGGGGTGGGTGTGTCACTCAACATACTTGACCCTCCTCCATATGGGGTTAGCAGTTGGGATGCTTTTGTTTTGTGTAAATTATCCCATATAGAAGGAAAATCACACTGCCACATGCTATATAAGCAAGAGTTCTTCGTTCTTATTTCCATCAATGGAGGATAGAAGATGGAGGGTGCCTTGCACAAAGGTTACATGTCTAAGCGAGTTGGTTGATGGCCGACCACTCATGAGGCATACTAGCTCCCCTGTCAGGTGGTAAGTGTGTCATTGAGCATACTTGAGCCTCCTCCAGACATGAATTTTGGCACATCTCTAAAGAAAACATGAGGCTTCTCAACAAAAAAGAAAATGTGAATCATATGCTTCTCATGTAGCAAAACAATGTAAAGAAAATGAGTGAGAGAGCTTCATGCTGAAGATTATCACCTAGACCACAACACATTCCTAGCTCTGAGTACGACTGTAGTTAATTAGCTATACCACAACACTTTCTTAGCTCTGAGTGCTAATGTAGTGTAACTACAAATCTTACCATCACATCCACCTACCAAGAGAGTCCAATCAGCTCACAAGATGTGTTTGATACACTCATGCCTTTGTTCCAAAATGGTGCGCTTGACTATGGCCATGTAGATCAGCCAACTGAAGCTCAAAGGGCTGAAAAATTCCAACAAAATAGAGCTGAAAATGCAAAAAAAATCCAACCAACAATTAGCTCACAATATGTGTTTGATACACTCATGCCTTTGTTCCAAAATGGTGCGCTTGACTATGGCCATGTAGATCAGCCAACTGAAGCTCAGAGCGCTGAAAAATTCCAACAAAATAGAGCTGAAAATGCAAAAAAATTCCAGCTAAACATGGCAAAAAATTTTCAGCCAAAAAATGTCGAAACTGTTAGAAATTTCCAGCCACATATGACTGAACATTTGCATCAAAATATGGTTCAAAATGAGCATGAATTCAGCCCACGCATGATGTACATGTTGATGATGTATTGCATAATGAACGCATGTCTATCAAGAGTGCACAAACTATGCCAAAGTGGCTAAAGCAAACTTTGTAGGACAACAAATTGAGTGCACCTTTACTTGGTAGAACAAGACCAAGCTCTCACCATGCATCAAGTAATTTTGTGGATTATTCTCTTATTGCTACAACATGTAATGAAGAGACACTTTCTATCGAAGATGCATATGACGATCCACAATGGATGTGCTATGCAATCAGAAATGGATTCCATACATAGGAATGGTACTTAAGGGTTATGTGAATTGTCAAAAGGAAAGAATGCCATTGATACAAAGTAGGTTTATAAGATTAGGAGAAAATATGATGGTAGCATTGATCGCTACAAAGCTAGATTGGTTGCCAAAAGATATGCTCAACAATATGGCATTGACTATGAGGAAAACTTTGCACCTACTTCACGCATGACTACCATTCGTACCGTGATTGCATTGGCTGCCCATCGAGGTTGGAAGGTACATTAGTTGGACATACAAATAGCCTTCTTGAATTTTGATTTGCAAGAAGAGGTCTATGTGAAGCAACCTCCTGGATTTGCCATGAAACGGCAAGAGCATATGGTTTGTCACTTGCATAAAGGCTTTAATGGTCTCAAGCAAGCCCCGTGTTCATGGTATGACAAAATACATAAGCACTTGGGTACTTTTGGCTTCACACGTAGTTCAATTGAAAGCAAACTCTATGTACACAAAGATGGGGCTGATCTTATAGTGCTTGTTCTTTATGTCAATGGCATTCTCTTGACTGGGTCATGTGATGCAAAACTTGACATTCTTATGGATGATTTGCGGCATACTTTTTATGTCACTTATCTTGGTCTTTTGAGCTACTATCTTGGCATCTAGTTTGTATCCATTGAGGGGGGAATTGTTCTGCATCAAGCAAAGTATGTTGAAAAACTACTTCAGTATTTTGACTTTGAGTATTGTAAGCCAGTTTCCACACCATTTGAGATAGGATTTAGATTCTCAGTTGAGGATTCGAGTGATGCATTTGACACTTCTCTTTATCAGCAAGTTGTGGGATGTCTTATGTATGCATGTAACACAAAGGTCAGATATACAGTATGTAGTTTCCTAGTTGAGTCGATTCATCCATAGCCCTGGCACTAGGCATTAGAAAACAGTAAAACGTGTGTTTAGATAGCTCAGAGGCACTTTGAGCTTAGGTCTCTTTTATGGCAGAGATATTCAGCCCTGCTTGCATGCTTTTATAGATAGTGATTGGGCTGGTTGTTATGATATTCACGCGTCCACTAGTGGCAATTGCTTTTTCCTTAGAGACTCATGCATATCTTGGTTGATTAAGAAGCAATCTGCAGTGGCGACATCAAGTTGTGAAGCTAAGTACCGGGCAGTTTTCACAGTTGCAGTGGAATGTATATGGATGAGACGCCCATTGATGGATCTTTGCATGGAGATCAATGCTGCCACACATATTCTCACTGATAGTTAGAGTGCTTTGGCTGTTGCATGAAACTAGTGTTTCATGCATGGACCAAACATATTGAGGTGCATTATCACTATGTGAGAGAGCACTTTCATGCAAGAGATATTGATTTGGTATATGTGCCTACACAAGATAATGTGGCAGACACATTCACCAAAGCCTCTTCCACAGGAAAAGTTTGAAGCTTTTCGCTAAGCTTTAGGCTTACTACCTTGTGGGGGTTGATCTATCACTCCCTGTATGTGTTCACATCATTCGCTCCACGGGGGTTTTTTACACTTATGTGTTCCTCGAGTAGCATTGATGTGAACCTTTTCCCTATACATGGGCACTTTTTACTGTAGTGTTGGCTAAAGGTTTTTTTCCTCATGTTACCACATACATGATTCACTCATATGTGATGGTACCTTGTACTTAGGGATACTATTCAACCCTTACTTCCGTTCAGTTCATTGTCAATAGAGAGAGCTATTCCAACCATCATCTTCTCTGTGTGTCTTCCTGCATTTGTGCTCCTTGTGTGTGCTTCTCGTGTGTCTCTCGCACTTCTACACACACCCAACACTCTCCAACTCCACCCATATAAATACCTCTAGGCTAAGGGGGTGCATGTCCTTGGGCTGCCTTGTAATTTGCCAAGGTCTATCACATGCCTTTTAAATCAAATGAGGATTCTTCTCTCACATACACCCCAAGGTGGTACTTAAAGAAGCTTCTCCCAAGACTAAGGTTCCCACACCTTAGGATAAATCAAGCATAAGGTTCACAACCATTGAATTGAGAGCTCATATGAATAAATACCCCAAGGGTTCAACTCAAAGGTTCAAGCATGTTCAAAGGTTAAATCAAGGGCTAGACCAAGGCAAAATATACATCATATTCTAACCTTAGAATCCATATATGTGGCCTTCTGAACCCATGAATTATATTCAAAACTTCTTGCATTATTATGTCCTCCTAGGTGAGTAATCTTGTACTCAAAAGTATATTTTTAGAAATCTTCTATTTTATTCAAAGGGCACAATCCAATGCTCCCTTTACAATCATCAATCATTGTCTCTTGTAAAATTATGTCCTCTTGAGGCAACCATCCTACTATTGTTCAACATCGAGTTTTGTGAAGTGCGAAAATACTGGGTGTTGGTTGATACTGCTCAAATATAGAGTTTGCATATACAAAATCCCACTCAGCTAGCCTTAAAGTGAGACGAAATATAATAGCCTTTAGAATATTTTAAAAACAATTTGCAAATGAATCTTTTAATTCATCATTAAGGGAAATTTGGGGGTTTTTGGGATCAATTGTGGGAAATTTTGGTGGAGAATTGTTATTGTAATTGTTTATGTGAAATGCCAACTGAATGCCACACACTTTTGTGTACATTCATGAATAAAACATATGGTGGCTTAGTCTGCTAGACACTCTAAGTTTGAGTGCATTTGTAACACCTAATAACTCTATGTTCGTGCTCTCTAGGTACTGTGTGTTTTTTGCGTATTCTATAGGCCCCATTGCAAAGTACTATGTGTGGCATCTAGATCTTGGTTATGTACTATGAGAGTATCATCCTAGATCTCTCAAGAAGGAGAATCCCCCATGGTGCGTCGCCATCACAATACTTCACTAGTATCAGAGCATTCGGATGCAAAAAGCTTTGTTGCTTTTGTGCGAGCAAAGCGAGCACCCACTTGAGGCTTTTTCCAAGGCTTATGAATTACCATTAGTGACCATGTGAAAGGCCAAATGGACACTGGATACTTTTGTGTATGTTCTTTAATAAAACATATAGTGGCCTAGTTAGCTACACACTGTAAGTTTGATTGCATTTGTAACACTTAAGAAGTCTGTGTTCATTCTCTCTGTGTACTGTGTGTTTTTTGTGTATTCTATAGGCCCTCTATGGGGTATTGTGTGCAACATCAAGATCTCAGAATTGTATTACGAGGGTATCATCATGGAGCTCTCAAGAAGGAGAATCCACTATGGTGCATCACCATCACAACACTTCACTAACATCAAAGCATTACGAGGCAAAAAGCTTTGTTCCTTTTGTGTGAGTGAAGCAAGCACCCACCCGCCCACTCGAGGCTTTCTCGAAGGTGGCGACCAAGGCATAGACCTTGGCATACCTTATCATCCGAGTCACTGAATTCATTGTTGGCACCATTAGCTCCATGCGAGCGACAACCGCAATGATCAAGGAAGATAAATGTTCCCAGTACTTCTCAGGAGGTCACCCATCCCAATACCATTCTCCCCGGAGCTCGCTTAACTGGCAATCTCTTGCAACTGAGCTACACTCTTGTGGTGTTTGCAAAAGGGGAAGACTAAGGTTCATATTATCTTGAACACATTTTGGGCCCTCAAAGCTTCATTGGTTTCTTTCAAAGCTTGTTTTGAAGCATTTTTGGGGTGATTCTTGGAGCCATTTTTGAGTACTTTCATGCATAGTTCTCTTTGCATAAGTTCAAGAACATCAAGAAGAGTGCTCTTTGTAGTTCTTTGACAATGAATATTCAGCCTTGGCCTATGTTTTCAGTCACGCTAGTAAATCTGCAGGTTTCTTGAAAAGTTTTCAGTTGTGATGGGAGCAGCCATTGCAAGTTTCTATAAGTTTTGTGCGCCTAAAGAATGGAGTTGTCAGACACTTACATGTGTTGTTGACTAGTGTTCAAGCTGTAAATTCAGACTTTTGGTGCCATTTTACTACATACAATGAGCACATACACAATATGTATGCTTTTATGGATACTGTTTATGTACATCCATGTGGTCATTGATATCTTGGTTATGTTTTTGCATAAAGCCTTCGATGTTGATAAAGAGGTTTGTGGTGAGGTTGTTACAACTAGGAGACACCCAGATGTCAGGTTCTCTTTGGTGATGTAGGTGGAAGAGTTGACCAACCTCTCCATAGGAGATGTATGTTGGTTGTTCATAGGTGCTCGATGAGCTTGGTTGGCTTCTTTCAATTAAGTGGTTATATGCAATGGAGTTAGTGATTTACTATGTAGGTTTACATGGCATTACTTAGAGTTTAATGATTTTTGTGTCACTGGCCATTGCTCATTTTGTAGAGGAGACTCTAGCAATTTTTTTCCAGATTTTTGTTTTTCAACTATATCGTTATACTTTATGGAATAATTGAATGTTATATGGATTTTAATGTCTTGAGGTTTTTAATGTGATTGTGTTTTGATTTAGCAAGTGAAGAATCATGAGGGGATGAATGCATGTGGACTTATTTAGATGTTTTTGAAGATAATGTAAAGATAGTATTTTAGATATTTTTTGTAAAAATTGTAGATCCCTTAGAAAGCGATGTTTTTGTAAAAATAGTAGATCGCTTAGAAAACGGTGATTTTGTAAATAAATAATTTTGTGCAACCATCCTTCTTTGCTAGGGGTTTCAAACGAAAAACCATTAATAACTCCAAGTTCTTGAATTTCTCAAATTCAATTCCCATTGGTTATACTTGATCAATTTGTAGCGACAAGAGTTGTTTACTTCTTGTCTTTAGATTTGTTTCTAACTAAAGCTTTAAGTAGCTATCCGTGAGACTTTATAGGAATCTTTCTACTGCTTAAGTCTAAGCATCCACTCATGCTTTTGGATTTCACCTTTAAGAAATCCCTTGTATAGACTTGGAACAACTTACTCTTTTCACACTTTTCCATTGGATTAAATGGAACTTGAGTAAAAATTTCCCAAAAGGAATTTGACTTTCAATATTCGATCAAATTTTTTAGTAGTTCCAATTGAAATTTTTTAGACAAACCTTGCCAATCTTGATCAAGTCTTGTTGACCTTGCGACAAAAATAAAGACTTATTTTTTTTACTTGAGATCTCTCAAACATGTCTAAAGCTGTATAGCTTACCTACAAGATTTATTGAGATCTTTCCCTCAACCCAGTCCAAACATATGCTAATGCCTTTCATATTCCAAAGCTAAGAATCTCATAATATTGATTTACATTTAGGTTATATCAATCATTGGACTTTAAGTACCACTACCGATGGTTTGGAACTTCTGGGGAATTACTTGCTGTCTAACGAGTTTGAAGAATTCCATTTTCACTACTAGGGAGAATTTTATTCTTCAAGGACTTGAGATTCCTTCCAAGGAATCAAATAACCTGAGTAAATGATTCATCATGGAATCCATTGCACTACTAGAAGGATATTTGAAAGAAATTATGTACTTTTAGACAATATTCTAAAGCTTTATTACTTCAACTGTGTTCATTTCTTGAGTATCAAACTAGAGGATAAATACCATCTTTAGGGTATGGTTTCCCATTCCACTATGAAAGTTTACCTTGAACTTTCATTTATATAATATGTATTCTTATTCTTGAGTTTGAAACAAAAATTATTATGATTGGTCAATCTTCAGATGTTACTAGAGTACTTCAAACATAATTCAACAATCCACTTTGATTGCATAGTTTAAAGTACAAACATCTTTTGATGATTGATCCAATATACAATAATGCTACTATGAGCACATAATTTTGGACTTTGTATCTGGTTTAGGAAAATTTCATGGATTGGAGATCCATTTCTTGGAACTTTGTATTCCTAAATGGAATTTTCATAGTTTGATTAATCTTGTTAGGAATTTATCTCATTTTCTAAAGGTCCTTTGCTTAGGTTTCCTCTTGAAGCTTCAATTAGCTTAAACAAAACAAAAAAACAACTCTCTAAACTTTCTAAAAGGAAGTGTTCTATCAAGTTTCCATGTTTGTTTAGCAGGTAGCACCGTTACCAGAGATGCAATTAGGGAACCTAACATCCACCTATTGAATGTCAAAGTTCAATTGATACTAAGGTTCAATCTTTGATTTCCATCACTCCTTGGGATGAAATTGTTGGGGATGTAAGGGTCATGTGACCTTACTCCCATATTCATATATATACATCATATATAGAGCATTGCCTCAAGAGAGATCATTATGTGGGTTTCGAGGCTCCCATGCATATCCGCGTGTCTCTCCTCTCTTCTCTCTCCCTCCATCTCCTCCTTCCTCCTCTTGTTCTTCACACCAAAGCCCTTCATTGATATCAGAGCATGTTGAAGACTGGTGTGCAAGAAGCTTCAATGGAAGCTTAGGTTAGAAGAGGTAGAAGTGCAGGTCGGCATCTCTTGATAGCTGTTCAGTATTTCGGTCATAGCTCAAGCTACGAAGCTCGGATTGATGCATTTTAAAATTCTGTGCGTAGCTAACACAGAGAGCTACAACTTCACAGAAGGGCGCAGAACCTGGTTCGGACTTCTGAAGTGCCGAAAATTCGAAAAACGCAGAGTATTGTAGAAGGTGAATCTACATTGAGTAGGACAGCAGGTTGGTTTTTGAGTCATAACTTGAGTTCCACAGTTCAGAATTCGATGATTCAACTTGCTGCTCGTAGCTTGGAAAGATAGCTACAACTTTGTAGAAGAACTCAGATCCAGATTCAGAGTTTTAGGTTGCCGAAATTGCAGAATACAGAGTAGTACTATTGCAAGTGAAATTGAAATTGACAACAGGTGCTTGTTTTGAGCATATCTTGAACTACGCATCTCCGATTGAGGTGTTCTTTATCTCGTTACGTAGCCAAGAATTAGATCTCGAAGTTTGCTGAAGAGCAAAAGTTCAGATTCAGAGGTTATCACCTCTGAAACAGCAAAACACAGATCACCACATTTTTGCTATGAGAACCCTAATTTCTCTTGGATGTTGAATTTGCTTTGGAACTTCTTCGAGAGAGAATTTATGGTGTGCAAGCTCTTATTTTCAGAGCTTCAAAGCATTGTACATGTATGATCATTGTGGTAGCTCCTCCATATGAGAGTAGAGCATGATCTTGTCACGCGTTTGGCATGTAAAATGACATT
Source organism: Ceratopteris richardii (assembly GCA_020310875.1). NCBI lineage: Eukaryota > Viridiplantae > Streptophyta > Polypodiopsida > Polypodiales > Pteridaceae > Ceratopteris > Ceratopteris richardii. The sequence goes on from CM035432.1 coordinate 143,195,337, forward strand.
GTGGTATACTCTTTTTTTGAGAATTATGTCATCATGAATTCGATCATGGATGTATAGTGGCATTGTGGTCTATATCTTGCTTATGCCACTTGGTTATGGATTTACTTGCCTGTTTCACATACTTTTGTGAGAGTTGATTTTGGATCTTGTTTGGTACTTGTATCTTTGTTTTCTTTACAGGTACAGGATCCAGATTGGAGCCTCAGTTACACATTCGTTTGTCACTATTATTAGCATTTGGTCATTGATTGATATATATTTGCCAGTGTGATTCTTGGCATATGTGGATGGTGATTCCCATATGTTTATTTTGGTTCTAGAGTCCATTTTACATAGGAGATGCTGTCGAAATTTCGATAGCATTTATGCTAGAAGAGAACTCTAGTGGATCTTGAAACTTGTGCGATAGCTTTGGATCATTGTTTATCTCCATTCATTTGGACTTGGTCACAGGTTATTTGTGATAGGTTGGACCATCTTGCAGGATTCATTCTTGAGTAGGAGGTGCATCACCATTGTATTGGCATGTATTGCCATTAGTTTTTGGGCACATGTAGTTGCCATTATCTTTTTATTAGATCAGTGACAGGTGGTGAAAGATTACTCATTGTTCTTTTGTTATTGGTTATCTTGTTTGATTGCTCAGTTTACAAGGGATACTCTGCCGAAATTTTCCCAGGATTCTTTCACATCTACTTGGTCACTTTTTTTATGTGACAGGTGGTTCACATAGTTCCTTCTCCATCGAGACATTTGCGATATGACTTATGCATATGGATATGCAGGTGTGATCCTATTGAGGATAGAGTATCGTTTTTAGTCTCTTATTACATTGCTAGTCTCTTGGATTGCCAGCATGATGTCTTCTCGATTTGATGGCATTGACTTTCCGAGATGGAAAGCTCAGATGTGGCATACATTGGTTCGTGCATGGTTACACATGTATGTGCATAGAGATGCACAAAGGCCTCGTGACATGCCCGATCACGTATGGATGGATATGGATGCATTGGCCAGCTCCACTATCCAGTTACAGCTTGTGGATTCTATATACGAGTATGTTATGTATGAGGAGACGAGTAGTGCATTATGGCAGAGACTACATGATATATATGTGAGTCCTTTGACTCATATGAGACATAGATCACATCGACGACTTCGATGTTGGCACTGTGGTCATGAGGGCCATATTCGACGATGTTGCTTCAGGCGGATGCGACGACGACGTCAGCGATATGCACGTGATTCAGGTCAGGTAGTGATTTCAGGAGAGTCTATGGCAGTTGATTATGCTAGTGATGGTGATATCACTTTCTCCTATGGTTCATCTCATGATTCCTCTTGCTCATTGGATAGCACACATATGGCTTGGTTGCTTGATGCATTAGCCACTTTTCATGTTACTCCATATCGTGAGTGGTTTTGTCGATTCTCAGGTGAGAGTCGTGGATGTGTGCACATGCCTGATGGTACGACATATGACATTGAGGGTGCAGGAGATGTATGCCTTATGCTACTTAGTGGAGCATCACTTATACTCAGACATGTACGCTATGTGCCTTCATTCCCTATGAGGTTGATTTCAGTTAGCCAGTTACAGGAGAGCAGGTGTTATGCATTCCTTGGTGAGCATCATTTTCAGTTGCAGTTGGGACAGCTTATGCTTGTCAGAGGTGCTAGGATTGGGCACAGGTATCCACTGCAGGTCTTCATGTGAGAGACAGTCTCGTCTCAGTGGGAGTTCAGCCTTATGTGCGGTGTGAGACTCGTCATGTCTCATTTTGCCTACCTACACATAGGTCTAGTGACATTCATGTTGCACATATATGGCAGGATTCAGATGCTCAGATGGATGCACATGTAGAGCATGTTTTGGATGCTCATGATGCTTATGTAGAGCATGGTTTGGTTGATCATGTGGATGCTCTTATGGAGCACACTTTGGATTGTCAGTTGGATGCTTTCGAGCATGATGTGGATGCTCATGTAGAGCATTATGATGATACTCAGTTAGAGTGTGATCATCAGTTTGACCTTGGTGTTGATGTTGTGCAGTTAGCTCATGTGGAGCATGATGATACACTTGGTGTGGTAGAGCAGGATAGCTCTTATGATACACAGTGTATGGCAGAGCATACTAGCTCTCATGATGCACAACTAGATACATCCTTGGTTGTGAGCATGGTTGATTTAGATGCTGAGGAGTCAGCAGTTATGCAGTCATTCTTGGATTCGCTCATGCCAGATGTTGACACACATATATCAGGACATGTTGGTCTTGATGATGGTGCTTTGGATGCCTTGGATAGAGGCATGGCTAACATGCTTAGGTTAGCCACGATAGCACATGTTTCGTCAGCATTCGAGAGTCTGATGTACGAGTTGTTATGCTCAAGACCAGACATTGCAGTTGCTATTGGAGCATTTGCACTTGGAGTTGTTAGTCGTTGATGATTGACATAGGCATAGAGCGAGTGGGAGCTTTGCAAGAACTTCGTCAGTTCTTGCATCAGTCAGATGTGAGCTCGACTCTTATCGATATGAGTCTAGAGCAGTTTGAGGTGCATGGATACACCTTGTTTGAGGCAGTTGGTGTAGGCTGATCTGGTATGGGTAGAGATCCGGACTCTTCCTATACATTATTGTATAGTCCTACATCATTCTTTGTATATTTTTCCACTTATGGTCACATTGACCCTTAAGTGGGAGATTGTTGGGGATGTAAGGGTCATGTGACCTTACTCCCATATTCATATATATACATCATATATAGAGCATTGCCTCAAGAGAGATCATTATGTGGGTTTCGAGGCTCCCACGCATATCCGCGCGTCTCTCCTCTCTTCTCTCTCCCTCCATCTCCTCCTTCCTCCTCTTGTTCTACACACCAAAGCCCTTCAGAAATTAAGTGAGAATTTACAAAAATTACATAGTTTTTCTTGTCACTTTGCATCCTTACTAGGGATGCATCTTATGGAATATAACAACTATCTTTTCAACTTTAAAAGTTCAATTAGTGTAAGTCCCATTTAGCTTTATTTTGATCATGTCTTGGGATAAAATCAAATAAGAGCATTCATTAGAACATGCTCAAGGATCTAAGAAAACTTTTCTAAAGTTATTATCCTACTTAGATGCATGAGAATGCACACAAGCAAGTGTAAAATCTCATTCTAAATTTGTCTTTAGGATTGTCTAAGTATCACCTGGACTTAGAATCATCATAAAGTGGATATGTTTGCAAGTACCCATGTTTTCTTGCTCATCAAGGTTGCAAGAAAACTAATGCTTGACTTTCGATGTGCCTACTTTTAATAAGCAAGACATCGAGTATACTTAATGTATCTTAGGCATCGCCTAGGAAAGGAATGGACTAATTACCCAAGTTGCAAGATAGATAGCATACCATTGCAACTAACTAGTTTTCCTTCTTTCCTAATATCAAGCTTGAGCATTTAAAAGTAAGCTATTATTAGGAAAGTACTCATTCATCATCTACTTAACAAAAAAAATGATATTTCCACATGCAAATGCATGTGAATGCATGCATGTGTTGGCATTTTTTTTTCTTTTCATGCATCAAAATTAATTCAAGCAGTCCTTGAGCTTGCTTTGCATGCATATCATCCATCCATGCATAAACATACTACTTGCTACCTTTCAAAAAGATATAACTATGCATGTGCACAAACTTGAGTGCATTTAATATCTTCTCCAAGAAATAATAAAGTTTATGTTGTGCATACATCATTCTTTTAGAAGGAAAAATGCAAAGGATAAATGCACCAACATTCTTTCATTTCCATGCGATGATTCATACATGCATGCCTTTGTTTGATAAATGTTTCAATATGTCTATGCTCTCCCATATAGCTTTCATTAATTTGCATCAATATTAAGAAAAATGAAGATTATTGCCATGCTTTAATGATAATCAAATACACTCTAGATGAAAGCATAGAGAAAACCAAGTATTGAAATCAAAACATCAACTTAGAAAATACTTATCTTTAGATCAATCTATGCCCTTCCATTGTCCATGAGAAGAGCCATTTTCCACCTTTGTTGACTTCAATCTCCTTAAAAAAGAGCCTACCTATCATTGTTTGTGATTTCAAACATTAGATGGAGTTGACCACTGACATGAAGTCATTGAACATGTCAATGATGACACAAGTTTGATCCATCTCTAGAGCATCTCTTGATTCAGCTCATGAATGAATATCGTCCTTTGAACTTTGATGGAATGAAGGACCATGTTCAATTCCAAATGCATGAGAATTCCACAAAAAATATTGATCTTAAGCACAAATTACTTCGTGGTCATGAGCATCTCCCCTGCACTAAGACATTGCGAGATCAAAACTCAGGTTGAGATGTTAATCACTAGCCTTTTGCTAGGCTTAGGTCATGGGTGGGAACTCGGTCTCTAGTTTATATAAAATTAAATAACTTCCATTTCAATTCCATAAAGCTATAGGTAATACCGGTTACACCATAAGAATTTCCACTTATGAAGATGGGTTCAAGTTTTTGCGTGCAGACTTGCATTGTCGATTTGGATAGCACGGCATCTTCAGCTTCCAACGCTCTATGTTCAAACCCCATCTACTGCTTGAAGTTCAAATATCTTTTACTTCGGGGTGCATTGCATATCATGAAATTTGTTTATCTTATTTTATTTATTATTCGTATATGTGATCAAAGCATGATTGCGGGTCACGAGTTCCAATCTAGCCACCATCGAGACTGGAATTAGTGCCTGAATACATATTTTGCTTGTCTTCATCAAGTTAGAAGAAAGATTAGCTGCATGCAACGGAGGCCCAATCTTGCAGTTAGAGGAGTGAACAGTGCACACTCATGTGCAAAGTTCAACTCTTGAATATCGCTACACATAACATAAAAAACATTCGAGATTTTTAGCTTTGAAATCTGAGATAGATCTTATAATGATATAATAATATCATGGCATCCTAGTTACATCCTCAACTTTGCGAAGTAGAGACATAGGTTCGATTCCCACTGCACCACATACGTTGTGGGTGGACTTATAATGTTCCCTTCTTTTGTTACGAATATAACTTTCATACATGAAAAAGAGAAGCTTCACACACGCAAAAAGAAATCTGAGAAACTTCATGTATGGAAAAGATCACGCACATAAATATATGCATAGATATTCCAAAACTATGAAAGAGTCTTGCATGAGAATATCAAAAGTCAATAGCTATTTGAAACATAACGATAAGAAGAGTATCATGAAGAAGATGATGGGAGCAAAGTCTCCGTGGAAGCTAGCCTAAAGCTTTGATGCCAATGCAAGAGATCACTACCGCCATATTTACATGTTTTTTTACTCTAGCTAGGCTGGTTACTATGACACTCGTGTGTCTACTAGTGGTGTTTGCTTCATGATTGGTAGCTCATGTATATCTTGGATGAGCAAGAAGGAACCTACTATGGCCACTTCTAGTTGTGAGGTTGAGTATAGAGTAGCTTTCACAATGGCTATTGAGTAAGTGTGGCTCGGTCACCTTTTGGTTGATGTGGGTGTTGGTCAGTCTTCTACCACGACCATCTTCACTGATAGTCAGAGTGCATTTGTAGTTGCAAGGAACCCTATGTTCCATGCTCGCAGAACGCACATTGAGGTGCATTATCATTATGTCAAGGAGAGGTTCTCTATTGGAGGGATCAATTTGGTATATGTGCCCACACAAGATAACATTGCAAATCTTTTCACAAAGGCTTTGCCTTGGGAGAAGTTTGAAGTTTTCTGCAAAGCTTTGGACTTACTTCTTTTTGTGGATTGATCTCTTTCCACATAGCTTGACACTTCCTTATACATGAGTGCCAGCTCATTGTTCACTACATCACTCCAAGGTGGGATTTGTTGATATATTTCGGTAGTTATGTGTGTGAACACACTTAGGAACGCTAGGGTACTTTTTTCCTTCTTTAGAGGATTTTTTTTCCCTCCATTTTGTATATACACCTATAACCTTAATGTGTGACTTATATTTGTACATTCACTTGGTAATACATTCAATATTGTGTGTTGTGTTGCAAGCTTTCTGATCTTTTTTTGTGGTGTTCATGTGCTTCCGCAGACCTCAAAATCCAACAATATCTACTCTCCAAATAGTTTTCTAAATTTGAAAGAACAATGAAGGTATCCAAGGGATCCTCTTTATCCCCCATATTCAAAGATCGATGCTACCAATGCACCACACACCCTTGACAATGTGGCTAAATATTGCAAAACACAAGACGAAAAAGATAAAAGATCCATTTAAGAATTCCAATATAAAATGCAAATAAAATGAGGCCAAATGACATGAACTCTAGTAACAAAGGTAAAATGATGTAACTGAAGTGTAAATATGGATATATATGATCAAGAGCCAAAGGAAAAGATGCCAATTCATGATACATGTCCTGTAATTATTGGAAGAAAAAAGAAACTTTATGAGAAAGTACTTTGTTACTAGTACTTTATGAGAAAGTACTTTGTTACTTTGTTACTACTGACACATTTTTCATGTGATGTTTGTCCAAAGTTTTTTGGTATTCTTTTGATGTTTGTCCAAGCTTTCTTGGTATGGAATTTTTTTCTTTTTTGCCCAAACTTTAAATTTTTGGTATGGAAATACTGGATACACCAAGGGGGGAAAAGAGAAAAAAAGTTTACCAACCTCTTATTCCCTATATGGAGCCATTGTATATATATGAGGGACCTACTATGCCTTCAAGGGAGCTACTAGCATGAGGGAGCTACCATATTAGGAGTGTCTAAATGGGGGTTTGCTTTTTCAACTCCAGATTTTTGGTAGGGCATGGAGTTGGACTCATTTAATGAGAGATCCATTAACTTTTGTACAAATCAATGAAACTTTTGTTAAGTTGATCTTCTATATCCTTTCCCTTTGTATAACATGAATGGTATATTGAAATGTAGTATCTATCTAATAGTGCTGATCTCTGCTCGATTTAATTCCATGGGTAAAACATTAGATGCAAAGTAATGAAATTTGAGTAGTATCCAATTGATACTCTTACTTTGGAACACCTGATCAAAACTACCATCTTCAACTATGGGCATTCAAGATTGGAAGGAAAATATTAGTGCCTATGGAGACAGTCAAAACATGGGTTTGGGTGGGGAATGGCCATGGATGCATGTGCTACTTGTAATATTCATTCACAGACCTTCATAATGAAGTCATGCCATCATGTCCTTAGGCTATCTACACAAGGTGTTGCTCACCCCATGCTGTATTAATCAATGCTACCTCCATGTGGAGTTTTCTCTTTAAGCACTCAAGGTGAGTATGACATGTTGATGAGGACCATCATCTATGAACCCACCTTTAGGTCGATGATACACAAAGATGAGAACAACAAGTCTAGATTAATTATGCTACCAACCTTGTGTTTGAATGAGCTAGTGGTATTAAAGAACCAAAGCATACAAAATCTCTCACGAGATGAAAGTAGATGCGAGGGGTGAAGTAGATGGAGAAAAGCAAAACATCTTTTGGGTTTGGTAGCAGATGTCTTCCCCTCTATGAGAAAAATTCATCAAATGAAAAGAACTCCTCAAAGATCAAGATCCACTCACCCTTGTGCTTCCATCACCTAGGTAACGGCATAAAAGGAGAAATCATTTGCGAGTCTTTTATTGGTACCGTGTGAACGCCGCTTAACACCTTATGTGTGACAAGCATCTTCTGAAACCTTAATCGAGCGCCAAGTGTCACTGGAGCAGTATGAACGTGGCCGGAGGCTGTTGCTTTAGAAAATGACGAGTTTTCTTTAATTTTCTTTTTCCCGATTCAAATTTCAGAAGAGCCGTGATTTTGTATTCCAAGTATTTTTCAGCCTTAACAAAGCTGTCTGCGCGCTGATGCAGACGTTCTCTCTTCTCACCTTCGGTGGGGCTTTCGCATCAAGGACTCTCCTCGTCTCTTATTACTCTCCTGAAGTAAGAGCATTCCATGGTCGACAGCTACCTGGACATCATGTACAAACGTCTGCCTTCTCGCGATTACCGCTCTGATGACCCAGGTAACTCAACTCAGTCTAGTTTCTGCGAAACGTCCATCTGCATGATGTTTCATCACATATCCTTTCTATGATACGTTTCCTCTTCGCATCTGCATTTGGCATTGTCAGTTACGTTAGTAGTCTATACATGAGGGATGTTATTTCGGAAGTCATCCGGTTCTTGAATTCTCTGCGCAAGGCAGCGAATGATCAGCCTCATCGCCTCACTTCCATTACCTCAATCGTGTTCCGTTCCGGCTGTGGGTCTGAAAAAATGCTCGCTTTTCCATGCAGGTTTCGCGTCATTGTCCATATCATTGGATCCTCTAATTGAAGTGCCGATAGCATCACCACCATGGCATCTCTCATTTCCGCATGTATCAGTTGCTTTGCTCGCAGCAGTTCTATTCGGTTACCACATGGGGTACCCTTTCAACTCAATTTGCCTTTCATTCTTTTGCGTTCTTCAATTTACTTTGAGATGAACGAATTTGTGATAGCAGTGTCTCCAGTCCAGCTTTTACATTTTTTTTTCCTTCAATTTATTTCGTGTTCGTCAATTTATCGTTGTACGAATTATTTTATGATGTCAGTGGCTTGCATTAAGTTCTCAAGCTTTTGGTTCTGTCCTTTTTTAGTGTGGTAAATGCCCCTCTTCAAGCTATATCCGAGGATCTGGGGTTTTCTGGGAACGCACTAGCACAAGGTAACGCTCATTCATCACTTCCAGCTTTTTTTGACCCTTATGCGACAGGGGAACGATACAATGAGAGGAACTTATTGTAGGTTGGGTCGTAAGTACGTGTCTATTTGGAGCTTTCTTTGGCTGTGCGACAAGTGGGAGTATTGCTGATACATTTGGCCGGCGTCGTGCTTTCCAACTTAGCACTGTTCCTATGTTGCTCGGGGCATGTATTAGGTGAGTTATTGAGATCCTAGTCTGATGACCTTGAGATTATCTGGTAGATGCTCCACTTATGGAAGCTTTTTGTAGCTAGTTCTATTTTGGATGCCGACCTTTTTCTGTGACTTGACTATGGCGTTGGATCGTCTCCCCCCACTCTTCCCCCCAAACTTTCTGAAGAGTGTTTTACATAAAGTTTTGTCATGTAGATGGATAGTAAATGGAGGCTTTGAGACTGATCTGTACTTGCTTGCTACGTTATGCAGTGCCTCTGCCTCAAATTTGAATTCCATGATTCTTGGCCGCCTTTTGGTTGGGGTGGGTCTTGGTATCTCTGGACCTGTTACGGCGCTCTATGTGACAGAGGTGTATATCTACTTACAGTCGTTTGTTCTTAATTATATTTCTAGCAACGTTGTGGTACTTGACACGGAGTCCATAGTGATTTGAACTTAATAATCGGGACTTGCAGATCTCACCTACAGCTGTGCGTGGCACATTTGGCAGTCTTGCACAGATTGCTAATTGTATTGGTATTCTCGGTGCTTTGGTTATGGGGTTACCAGTGGCAACCATTCCTGGTTGGTAGGTTTCTAGGAGAACTTTTTGGTGGTCACTTACGAAGATATAAGGTGCTATATGGAATATGCTTTACTACAGGTGGAGAAAATGTTTCTGGATAGCTACAATGCCTGCAGCACTCCTTGCAATTGGAATGGAATTTTGTTCTGAAAGCCCTCGGTGGCTCTTTAAGGTGTTTTTTGTGGGGTTCGAAACTTACATAGCTTTTTTAATTGCTCACCAGCACTGATGCAAGAGTGCCATGTTATCTCACTTTGGAATTGAACGAGCTGTTTCTCTCCTTATTCTGTTTGTTTGGCTTTGCATGCTCATCAGAGTTCCAGGTTGGCAGATGCTGAGCATGAGATTGAAAGACTCTGGGGGGCAGCCTATGTCAAATGTGCTCTCTCTGAGCTGATACGCGGCGAGAAGCATGAAGAGGATGAACCAGCAACGTTTGCTGATCTTCTTTCAGATCGATACAGAAAAGGTGTTTCCTCTTTGGTGTTGTGTTCTTATTTTTCCTTTATTGAGGTCACATGATTGTGTCAGCGAGTTCTATGCAAGGATGCATTTTCATTTATCAATGCATAAATGGCTGACCTGGTTTCTCTGTTATTCTTAGTGGTGATAATTGGAGCCGCGTTGTTTGCTTTCCAACAGCTAGCAGGGATCAATGCTGTATTTTACTTTTCATCTACGGTATTCAGAAGTGCAGGAATAACTTCAGATTTGGTGGCCAGCGTTTCTGTTGGTGTAGTCAACCTCCTCGGTAAGTAACTAACATCAGAGCTTTGTGCAACAGGTAAGATATACTGTATCAAAGCATAGTATGATGATCTCCATTCTAAATATTTGTGCTTTTTTATGCAGCATCCATCATAGCTGCATGCCTTATGGATAGCCAAGGCAGACGGAACCTATTAATATGGAGCTTTACTGGCATGGTGAGATGAATTTCTTGTAAATTGCATTGTTAGCATGACAAGAAACATGCAATTGGTTGTAGCTTATATATGGGAGGTCACATTTGAATTTCAGTTTATAGCTTTGGCAGTACAAGCAATTGTAGGAAGTATATCAGCCTTGTCTTCTTTGCAAAAGACTGTTTCTCTATCTGGGACTCTAATGTAAGTGGTGCTTCTACATCTATCTTTTGATGAAGATCTCTTGTTATTAATAGTGGCCGATAGTACAGGTATGTTCTGTCTTTTGCTTTGGGAGTAGGACCTGTACCAGCATTACTCCTCCCAGAAATTTTTCCGAATCGGATCCGAGCCAAGGCAATGGCTGTCAGTATGTGTGTGCACTGGGTGAGATATGGCTTCTGTGAATTGTATTACTGTGTTTATCTTTTATCTTTTAACTCGTACTTTTAACAGGTAGCAAATTGTTTTGTGGGGTTGATGTTTCTTCACTTGCTAGAGCGATTTGGAGCTCCCTCATTATATAGCTTCTTTGCTTTGGTTTGCTGTATGGCTGTATTATTTGTTAGAAGAAATGTCATGGAAACCAAAGGGAAGTCGCTGGAGGAAATAGAGGCTGCTTTATTGCCTGAAAAATGACATCATAATGTGGCAGCATTACTTGTTCGAAAAGGTCACAGAAACTGATGGAAAGTCACTTGAGGAAATAGAGGCTGCTCTCATTGCCTGAAAAATGGCTTCATAATGCAAGCAAGGGTTGTGTACCCTCCTTAGGCGTCTTCCTGATTTGCTTTGACAGTTCTGACCATTTTTAAAATCTACTAATGAATGCCTGCACAGGACAATGACGACGACAAGAACACTGCCCAACCAAGTGGCTATAGCACCATATGTTTTTTTCGCTTTTTTGGACAGTATATCTGGTTGTTGGAGAGGTTTCAAATAAACAAGTGTCATCCATGTTGCTCACTACTGAGAGCTTTTCTCTGACCTGTCGGAATTCAGTAGGAGATATGTCTACAACAGCAATTAGGTGTTGTAAACTCCCCTGGTTGTACAAGGTCATCAGATTTTTTGTATACCTAAGCGGATCCCTGTAGACAAGCTAGAAAATCTAGAAGAACCATATAGCAGCAGCTGTTGCAATGCATTGTAGTGTGAATGTGATGTTTACCTTGGCAATAATGGGTGGCCTGTGGAGTAAAGTATATGAAATTGTAGCATCATAATGTTATTTGAAGAGAGAATTGTGCTTTATTTTATCCTGAAAAGGTCCCCAGGTTGAACTAAGTCTGTGAAATACAGTTTCAAATTTGTTCTTGGAGTTGTGCATGGCAGCAAGAACTGCTAATGGAGATGGAGAACTTGTTAAATTCTCTAGTTGGAGTCTTCTTTTCTCCTTTATCAGCATATGATAAGGATTTTTGTGAAGGATGGACTTATTGTTTGCCAAAGCAAATACAGTTTTAAATTTGTTCTTGGAGTTGTGCATGGCAGCAATGACTGCTAATGGAGATGGAGAACTTGTTAAATTCTCTAGTTGGAGTCTTCTTTTCTCCTTTATCAGCATATGATAAGGATTTTTGTGAAGGATGAAGGACTTATTGCTTGCCAAGGCAAACAACAGGGGTGGAGGCTAACTGATACTTCGAGTTAGCAGAAATTCCTGTTTCTGCTTATTTCTCGTGATGTGTATGGGCATTCAGATGATTTAGGTCATGAAATTGTTATATGGGGAGAAATAGTTCTTACTTTTCTAGCTCACTTCGGAAGAGAGAGTAGCTTTGCATTAGACATAGATATTTTAAATTTAGACCCTGCTTTCGATCTAGAACAAGATGCTCTGATCCGAGTTCTTGTTCTAATTTAAGCAAATAATTTAATTTATGAAGAAGCAAGATGTATGCACTATCTTAATCCTCGGTAAAGCATGGCAAAGAGATCCTAATGCATAACTGGTAAAAGGCACTTATTCTTTAATATGAATAAAATGAAATGGAATATCTGATGTTTGCATGGTGATGAAGCTCACAGTTCTGTTTTGACCAATGCATGTCAGATTTTGGTAATGTTGGCAATTAAATTCCGAAAGAACTAGCTTTTTGTTTAAGTGAAACAGTAGGATACATCGAGTATTTGACTTCCTCTATTCAGGGCCTATGAATATATTCATAACGAGTATTTAAGAGAAAAGGACATGCTGATGAGAAGTCCTATTTTTACTGTATTCAGGGTTTATGGAGCATGTCCAACGAGGATTCTATTTTCAATGAGCCTTCATTCTAGATGTATGCAAACAGGTCTGTTAAGTGCTTTTCAAGGCATTAGTTAGAGTGAAAATCAACAATGCTTCTTTGAGTTTATCGTCAGGATATATGCTGTTGATCATTTCTTAATGATGCATGTTTGGAGCGCTGTGTAGATGTTGACTAATTGTGTCTACAATAGAAAATGGCTTTGCTGTAAGTGGGCTGCAGGTCCTTCAATGTTGTTATTGAAATCTATTCGGGGATCAGGATTCACATTTTAATGAGTCTTTATGCCAACTGTATGCAAACAAGTGTGTAAAAAGTAGCTTTTAAGCATTAGTTGGAGGTTAAGAAGTAAAAGAATAAAGGAAAAAAGAAGTGCATGCAAACAAGTGTGTAAAAGTTGCTTTTTTTTCTTCTTATTTCTTGATGCCATGTGTTTTGAGCGTTATGTATAGGTGTTAATGCTATTTTATAGAACTGAAGTTGTACTGAATGTTATAGTGTTGGATAATACTATGAATGATTAGAGTCATGAAATGCGTTCCTCTATTCAACACTACGTCTAAGAGATCCAAAACGTGAAAAAAGCTGATTAGTTAAGACTTGTTCTATTGCTAGTGCATTTTCTCTTTTAAGGGGCCAAACTTCCCCCCATTCAGCTGCATAGTCTGTGCAGGTAATAGGTTGTAATGGTAAAAGATGTTGGGGTAGAGGCTCTCCCAATCTTTGGCAAGTATCACAGGCAGAGACATAATGTTGAAAATTTTTATGAAGAGTAGGCCACCATAGACCAGACTGAATATTTTTCTTGCCAGTGAGATTCACTCCAAAGTGCCTGTTGTGGAATGGTGACGAGTGTCAGAAACTACACCTGATTGTAGTGCCTGTTGTGGAGTGGTGATGATCGTTCAAACAGTTGATCGTTCAAGCTCCTGTGATATCCCGGTAATACAATTGACTCGTTAGGATTCTGAATTGACTACTACATGGAGCGTATTTCTCCTTGCGATGGTAGTAAAAAGTGAATGCATTATGCCCTTTCCGAGAAAACTATATAGTAATTCATACCACATATAATTAGTTGAATAAAATTGCAATCCATTGGTTGTTTTGTGATTATGAATAAATCTATATCTAGAAAAGCATCTTTTACTCCCTTTGGTTGTTTTTCGGAATCGAGTTAAGATATGTAATCAGCCACAGTATATGATGCTCCAAGTCAATGGCAGTTTTCAAAATCAAATTCTTGTAGAAACAAATCCCATCTAACCAATCATCTTATTAATGATCGCTGTCAGACTAGATAAAGTAGGCTTGAATGTGTGAAAAGTGGAGAATGATATGCTTGGGACTCGTCTCAGCTCATTTATAATCTTGCATAGTCACGATCTAGAGTTCTCTCTAAGGTTCCTCTACTCATCTAGCCATTATGAGTAGGTACCTAGTTTGACCTCTTTGGATTTTGGCCTTGGCTATCCTTCGAGCAAGGAACATCTTGTTCCTTCAGGCATGTAGATCTCTGGAATATAACACTCTCCCCCTTTCTTAAGATCATTGTCCTAAATGATATAAGTGGAGCTACAAACTTGGGAACCAAAAGCTGTGAGCGTGTTGGGTGTCATACTGATGATAAAAATGACTAGTTTCTTTGCCCTCTAACTAGCATTTCCACCAAGAAATAGTGGCGTTTGCATCGGATATAGTCTACGAATTCCTATGATGCCTAACCAGTTCATGTGTGTGCAGCATAAGTACTTAAGAATATCCTCGGACCGCTTATGCCTAGACCTTGACCAGTAACTTGTGACAACTTATCACCGGTAGAGACCTTGGCGGCTTGCCCTTGTCTCCTTGAAATATCCATTAATAATTTGTCAAATGGTATAATTGTGTAATGAACAAAATCACCTACTCTACTAGAGTAATGAACAATTTTATGCTCATCCAATAATACGAGTCACTTGTGGAGCCTCCACCATCTAGTTCAATAACTATCTGAACATAATTCTGATATATTGAAAATAAATGGAAATCTTTTTCAAATAGTGTGTCAAACTATGAACTCAAGCAAATTTGCTTGATTTATTCACTATTATAAAATGAAAGTAGAAAGGATTCTTATCTTGGTCCATACTATGAATCGAAGATCTCAATTTGTCGTAAGATAAGAGATGATGATGCAAACTATGTACCAAAATCTCAATCTCCTATATCCAATATGTGATGATCTAAATTGTGGATCAAAGTCTCTCATTTGAAATAACTCCCAATCTTATGGAACCAAGTCTATCATACTAAATAAAGATATGTTGAAATGTATAGAATCTATTGGAACTAATTCCGCCTTGTCAACGATTGCTGCAACTTGTTCCAATTGGATAAAACTTACTTTACATCTGACCATATGTATGATTGAATAATCCCTAACTAGGAACAAATGTCTTTAGTAAACCACCTCTATGGAATGTATCAATAATATTGTGGCACTCCTAGAGATAAAGAAAACCCATAACATGACTCTACCAAATACATCGAAAACATGGTAAGTAGATGTGTGCACACTCATAGCCAACTATGCTAAGCATCTAGCTCACCTCATACATATTATGTACAAACCATGGCGTCATCTCAAGCATATAAAATAAAGTAGTATATACTCTATGAATTATTTCTTAATGCAATTGCCAATTCAAAGATTTTTATATGCAAATCTTTCCTTTTCGCTTCTAGGCCACTTGCCTTGTTTGCCATCATATATAGAGTGATTGTATCAAATGCTCCTCTATTGTCTAATAGTAATAAGATCATATGGATGACCTCCAAACCATAAAAGATATAGTGCGGATGACTTCTTTGCCATGCCATCTATCCTACACCTGAGTAGAATATAAAGTTTGATATCCCATACCACCAAACTGTATACCCCATATAGATGTGTATGAGATTATAGTCAAATACTTCTCAACATAATAAGAACAAATAGGTGAGTACTCACAACCATAACTATTAAACATGAAATCATGAAGTGTTCCGGAAGTGTTTCCTTTTTTCTACATAAAGGCCATAGTCATGATTTGTAACTATCTTTACATCAACTCAACTAGAGTTGAGGATTGGTGTGATAAATCCTCAGTGTTATATTTGTAATTCGTTAATGGAAGGGTTGAACACTCCATCACGAACTATAGTAATATATAGGTTTATCTTCTTGACGCCTCTAGACTCATGAAATAAATTCCAAGTTTCAATTTCTTTTTGTCCAAATTTAGATCAACTGCTCTAGTTTGGCTTCACAAAATTTCAACTTGAAATTCACTAAAGTACTCATTGAATTTTACCATTCCTTCTTTGCTACACTTGCGCTTAGATGGGCTTACAATCAATGCTTCTACACTTTCAGAATCTCTTCTAACTATGATTATACATTCCAAATTCTATGAAATACAACTACACCATAGAATCTATAATGGAGTATCTACTCCAAGAATGTTTTTTCGCAATTGAAGCTTGCATTTCATCTTTGTAGCGGTCTTTGGAAAATCCTCACCAAAGATTGTTCTATGAATTAGGGGACATTTTGTTACACTTATATGTCCCTTGAGTAGCTTTGATTTGAATTGTTTCGCTATACATGGGCACTTCTTACTCTAGTGCTTGCTAGAGTGTTGTATAAATGTGTCCAAGTAGGGAAAGTTATGGTTTTAAGGGTTTGAAATCCTATGGAGAACCATTGGAGTTCTATGGAAAATTCTTGGGAAAGTATTTCCAAGTATAAGCTTTGAACCCTCGAGTTATTTAGATCATTTGAGCTCCTATTTGAAGGGTCTCAACCTTAGGCTTGATTTATTTTAAGGTGTGGGAACCTTAGCCTTGAGAGAAGCTTTTCCTAGTGAAACCTTGGGGTATACCCGAGATGAGGAGACTCACTTGATTAAGTATCCCTGTGATACCATGTTGTTGGACCGTAGGGAAGTGTCCACATGAGGGATAGTTGGAGGGACACTTGGAAGTGTTTAAGGACATGCACCACCTTCTCCTAGAGGCATACATATGGATGGATTTGGTTGGGTGGAGACATGCTCTCTCTTATGACTATGGTCTTGCTAGATGTTAAGCCTCTTGCTACTTAGATTTAAAGGTAAAAATTGTAGTTACATTACATAGGTATTAAGAGCTAGGTTTGAGCCAAGCTAGATGGTCTCTATAGGATATTTGATTGGGTTTCATGCAAACTCGAAGACACAATTTTCTCCGTGCATAAGAAATATTTCTCTAAGAGTGTATCAGGAAGCCTTCATGCCTACAAAAATGAACCATGGATTTTGGGGCAAGTGGTTGGCTCATCATACTCTTAGTCGATAACTTATGAGTTCAATTTCCCTCGGATATTTTCACAAATCTCAAGCCCCATAAAATTTTACATTTTTGTTCACTTTGTACCTTAGAAATGTATAACTTCTAGGAGTGTGCAATAGAGGTCCTACCTCTATTTTGATAGCGGCAGAAACTAGATTCATCTTTTGCATTCAACAAAAAGGAGAGGAATCTTTAGATGTTTTATACTTGACTTACTTTTTTATGATCCTTTTCAAGAAAGTTGTTTTTTATGTCGAAGTGATGTACTTTCCAACCTTATTGGGCAATCAATGCAACCATGGTATGAATGGTAGTCATGTGTGAAGTAGGTGCAAAAGTTTCCTCATACTCAATGCCATATTTTTGCACAGTTCCTTTGGCAACCAATCTAGCTTTGTATGCTACCATTTGACTTCCTCTTTATCTTGTAAACTCGCTTTGTACCAATGCCATTTTTTCCTTTTTGAAATTCACATAACTTGCAAGTACCATTCCTATGTATGGAATCCATTTTTGGTTACATACTACTCATCCATTGTGGATCATCACATTCATCTTTAAAAGTAAGTGGCTCTTCATTGCATGATGTTGCAATAAGAGAATAATCAATAAAATTACTTGATGCATGATGAGACCTTGATCTTGTTCCACCAAGTAAAAGTGCACTTGATTTGCTATCCGTCAAAGTTTGTATCAAACACATCGTTGGCATGAGTGTATCAAGCACACCGCTTTGGAACAAAGGCATGACCTAAATGTTTGGCTGTTGTTTGCATTCAAGTAGAGGGAAAATTGAATTTTCAATGAATTCCAAATCTCTTCTCACAATTATTGTATCCATCAATGGATGGTACAAATTATATCCCTTACTTTCCGCACTATAAGCAACAAATACATATTTCTTTGCCTCATCGTCAAGTTTGTGATGTTGTTGTGATGGCACAAGAACATAAGACAAACAACCAAACCTGCACATATGATAATCATAGGATTATACCCCAAGCCTGTTATCGTTAGTGTCCATGTGAAAGGCCAAATGGCCATCATACACTGTTGTACATGTCCCTTAATAAAACATATAGTGGCTTGGTCAGCTACATACTGTAAGTTAGACTACATTTGTGTGACTTAAGAAATTTGTGTATTGTGTGATTTCTATGTATTCTGTAGCCTTGTTGTGGACTAGTGTGTGTGGTGTATGGAGCTTGGTTTTCTACCACGAGGATATCGTTGTGGAGCTCTTGAGAAGGAGAGTCCACTGTGGTGCATTTTCGTCAAAATACTTCACTGGTATCAGAGCATTCAGACACAAAATCTTTGTTCCTTCTGTGCGAGCCAAGCGAGCACTCGCCCATCCACCCAAGGCTTTCTCCAAGTCTTAGGATCAAAGCGGTGACCTTGACATACCTTGTCATCTGAGTCACCAAAGTCACCATTGGCACCATTGGGTGCGCGCAAGGAAGGAACTCAACCATCAAGAAAGATGGAGGTTTGCGACACTTCCCCAGAGGTCACCCATCCCAGTTTGTTCCCCACGGAGCCCACTTAGCTGACAAGCTCTCTTGCCACTTAGCTACGCTCTTGTGCTATCTGCAAAAGGGGAACGACTAAGGTTAACATTACCTTGAACATGTTTTGGTCCCTCAAAGCTTCATTCTTTGCTTTCAAAGCTTGTGTTGAAGCATTTTTGGGATGATTTTTGGAGTCACTTTGTGGTACTTTTGTGCATAGTTCTCATTACATAGGTTAAAGAACATCCCGAAGGGTGCTCTTTTGTACTTATCTGACAACAAATATTCATCTTTGGGGCTGTGTTTTCTACCACAATAGTAAATCTATAAGTTTCTTGAAACATTTTCAATTGTAGTGGGAATAGCCACCACAAATTTATGCAAGTTTTTTGAGCCTAAAGAACGAAGTTGACAAATACTTGTAGGTGTTGTTCGTGAGTGTTTGGGCTATGAGTTCAACCTTTCAATGTCATCTTATTGCATATACTGAGTACATACACACTATGTACGCTTCTATGGATACTGCTTATGTACATCCATGTGATCATTGATATAGTGGTTATATTTTTTGCATAAAGCCTTCTATGTTTGATAAAGAGGGTCGTGGTGAGGTTTTTTTAATTTGGAGACACTCAAATATCGGGGTCTCCTGGGTGATGCAGGTGGAAGACTTACCAACCTCACCATAGGAGATGTATGATAGTTGTTCATAGGTGCTCGATAAGCCTAGTTGGCTTCTTTTGGGTAACAAATTTTGGGTAACTAATTATATGTAGTAGATTCAGTGATTCACTATGCAGGTTAACATGTCAGTAGTTGTAGCTTTATGAGAATGTTGACATCGAGCTCATTTTAATGAGGATACTCTAGCAAATGTTTTCCAAAATTTTTGGTTTTGTCAACTATACAGTGGTCGAATTACTCCTTGATACAGTTATTGTTGTGAGCACATTTATTCTCACATAATCCTTTTGGTTGGTCATTACAGTTTATTAATTCATTTTTTCAAGAAGATTGTTGAATTTTTCTAGAATCTGACACTTGATCATCTTTTTTTGAGCTTTAGTGGTGTTTGGAATCTTCTAGCTCCATGATCATTCTATTCACTTCTCTATAATCATGGCATGAGATGTCTCAAGCACCTCTGGTGGATCAGGGCCTAGTGCTAGTGTTTTGAGGAGGAGCTATAACTTGGAGGGCAAAGAACAATTTGGGATCCAAAAATTTGATGGCACAAACTTCGCTCTATGCAAGAATCAGATTAAAGATGTGCTCATTCAGAGGAGGCAATGGAAGCCGGTAAATGGAATCTTAAATAAGCCTACTGACATGGATGAAGATGATTGGGATGAGTTGGATGAAATGGCTAGGTCTACCATTCGATTGCACCTCGTAGGTAATGTTTATTTACAGTATTGGACTGTGAAAGTGCATAGGAGCTTTGGAAGTTATGAAATACACATTTAAAAGAAACACATCAAATAAAGTATATATGATGAGAAAGTTATATGACCTTCACGTGGACACAAATAGTGTTGCTTTTCCTCTAAATGAGTTTGATGCTATATTCTCCCAGTTATAGGCTCAAAAAATGGACATCAATAATGAAATGAAAGCAATCTTGTTGTTATGCACCTTGCCATCATGGTGGGATACATTTTGCACTCCTATTAGCAATAGTGCATCTGGTGGTAAACTAGTATATGATGACATATGTGGGGCACTCTTGAATGATGAGATTTATAGAAAATCTACGGTTGGCACTCAGAGTGGAGATGCATATAATGTTCGTAATTCTTTCCAAGGAAAGAATCAACAACATGACAAGAGCAAGAACAAAGAAAAGAATAGTCAATGAAATAAGAGTAGAAGTAAATCAAGGAAGGGGGATATCAAATGCCATTATTGTCATAAGAAAGGACATGAAGAAACACTACTATGCATTAAAGAATGCTAAAGGTAAAGGGAAAAATGTTGATGGGCATGTTAAACAACTACTTGCACCATCTACTTCGATTGTGAAGATTGAAGAAATCAATGCTATTTCTGATGATGTTGATGTGCTTACAATTAACAGCTGCCTACTGAGGCTCTTCTGGTTGATTCTCTTTCCCACACATGGCTCCTAGATTCTGGTGCTTCTTTCCATGTGGCACCACATAGAGACTGGTTCTCTACGTATGCAACAAAGTCTCTTTGTATTATGAGACTTGTTGATTCTTATCAATGTGATGTTGTTATGATTGGAGATGTGGTTGTGTAGTTCATTGATGGTTCAAAATTTACTATGCATAATGTACACCATGTACCTCACTTATCACATAGTTTGATGTCATTTGGTCAACTTGATGACCTTGGTTACAAGGTGGTCTTCTATGCTCAGTCCTTTCGGATATCAAAGGCCATTATGGTTATTGCAAAATGAAGCAAAGTTGGATCACTTTATCCTTTATTTGTATCACAAAAAGAACACTTGATGGTTGTTACTCAACAACCTATGGCTTGTATCTAGCATGGTTGTTTGGGCCATATATCACATAGTGGAATGGAAAATCTTTCTCATTCTGACTATTTACCTGTGTCATCTTTCTCTGATATTTCATTTTGTGAGCATTGTCAATATGGAAAGCAAACTAGGAATGTGCACAAGATGCATACTGACTCTTCAATTCAGCCTTTAAATCTCATTCATACAGATGTGTCTAGTGCCAACTTTCAGAAAATGTCTTGCTTCAGCTGAAATTGAAAAAGGAACTAAGCTTAAGGCTTTATATTCAGATAATGGGGGTGATTATACCTCACATGAATTCAGCCTTTTGTGTCAGTCTAGAGGAATTCGTAGAGAGTTCACAACTCCTTATACCCTAATAAAAAATGGTGTAGCTGAAAGGATGAATAGAACTATTTAGGATAGAGTAGTTTCTATGTTGCATCATGCAAACCTTTCACAAGGCTTTTGGGTAGAAGCAGTATTAACTGCAATTCATGTGATTAACCTCTCACCTAGTACTGCCAAAGGTTTGAAAGTGGCACAAGAGTTATGGACAGGGAAGACACCATATTATGAGCATCTTTGAGTTTTTGGGTGTGAATCATATGTTCATATACCCAAGAACCTTAGACAAAGGCTGGACCATAAGTTAAAGAAATGCATTTTTCTTGGATATGGTCAAGAAGGCCAATTCGGATATTGCTTATGGGATCTTGAAAGACGGTCTGTGATCGATCATAGTGATGTCATTTTTAATGAGTCTAAGATGCATAAACAACCCATTAAGGAGGTTGAAGTGAGAAGAGTGGTGTTTGAGGATACTAATCCTCTAGTTATTATGCATAAAAATGTTGCACATAGGGATATTCAAGAGGATGTCCGATCATATGTCTCCAAATGTTCCAGTCCAGTAACAATTGAGACGCTCTACACATGTCTCACATCCACATGATAAATATCTTCCAGGCTTGGATTTTGTTATGCGAATAGATGCTGGTGAGCCGTCTTGCTACAAAGAGGCTATGCAGATAGAGGATCATGTCAAGTGGCAGCGTGCCATGAGGAGTGAGTTGGATTTTATTCACAAGAATGGTACTTGGGATTTAGTACCTTTGCCAAAGGGCTGGAAAGCTTTACCATGTAAATGGGTATATAAACTAAAATTCACATCAAATAGTGCTTCTCCAAAGTATAAAGCATGACTTTTTGTAAAGAGTTTTAAACAACATGGTGTTGATTTTGTGGAAATCTTCTCTCCAGTGGTCAAGATGACTACCCTTCGAATGTTGCTTGGATTCATTGCAATGGGGGACTTAGAGCTAGTCCAAATGGATGTGAAAACTACTTTCTTGCATGTAGATCCTAGAAATGAGATCTATATAGAACAACCAAAGGGTTATGTAGTTCTTGGTAAAGAAAGCCTAGTTTTTAAGTTGAAGAAGAGCTTATATGGACTTAATCAGTCCCCTAGACAATGGTACCAAAAGTTTGATGCTTTTATGAAGTCTCAAGGCTATCCTTGAAGCGATGAGGATCATTGTCTCTACACAAAGAGATGCTCATATGGTAGCTTACATTTGACATGAAGGATTTGGGGGATGCCAAACATATTCTTGGCATGTGCATTACTTGTGATAGAAGTAAAAGATGCATATACTTGTCTCAAAGTGAGTACATATCCAAAGTACTTCAGAGGTGGCGACTTCGGAATGGGGCATCTTTTGATATACCATCTAAACCTATGTCCAACAAGCCTAACTATTTCTTGCGGAATCTGTTTGAAGTTGTGAATTAGAGATAATGTGTTGTGCCTGATCCCACTCTTTGAAAACTTGATAATGAAGGTCTCTAATAAGTGATGGATATCCCTAAATTGTCTGTGTTGTAGGGGTTGGAAACATGCTAGGGTAGTGTTCTTTAATGTTAATCCAAATGCATTGTATTGAGTGAACATATCGTCCAGCTGATTTGCTTTCAATACTTGCTTGAACTCAGCCACATGATCATAGGGATCACCTGTTCCATCAAAGTAATTTTTCATGGATTTCACTAAATGGGATTAGTCTCAATATTTTGGGGTGCTCTCTGGGTCTAGGTAGAGGAAATTCTTCTCTACCCATTGAGGCTTGGGTTCTCTCATTCTCTCACATTCCAATTTAGTAGTCCCTATTCTGGATCGATCTTCCTATAGGGTCAGCAAAGCTTACCTTGGGTCTTTCTCTGACCATTTTCCTTGTGTGAACCATGAGCTTGGGATGTTCTTGCTCCTTGATTTCCCATGGAGATATTTGATCTAGGTTGAGGAAAGACAAAATCTCCTCTCCATGTGTAAACATGCTTACCATGTTCTGATACTACAAATACACATTCAAACATACTATCCAAGTACACTTTTCCTAGGGTAGGTCCTTGAATTTGTAAATGGTGATTGCTCCTATTTCAATGGGCTGTTTAGGTTTATACCTCCATAAATGCCTCGTTTGTTTCCTTGTTCAGGAACACTTCTATACTCCTATTGTCTTGGGAAATCCACTGTGGGGTGAGTACTCTGGTCAAGACAGATTTGCCTCTAGGCGTTCTAGGTTCTTCTTCTAGGTTTTCATGTCCTAACTCTCCCACTTCCGTTTCTAGGATCACTACCCCAAATTCATTGGTAATGTTGCGTTGATTGGCCACTATGTACATGGTTCCTTCTTTATCTATGTAGGCATCTTCTTCAAACTTAACCATAGGATGTTCCAAATATCCCATAGGTTGGTCTAGGTTTCACAATTGGACCATTGCTCTCCTCAAAACCGTCCTCATAGTTCTGAGCACCTAATCGATTGGTTTGAACATATTCCAATTGAGTTTTGTAGGGACCTTCTAGCCTTTCTAGGTAGGCCACTTTTGAGCTTCTCCCTGATCTCTTCATGTTGTAAGACATCTCTAAATTACTAGCTTTTGAGCTCAATACGATTTTTGGGCCATGGATCTTGTAGTGATTTTAACACTAGCCTCAAAGGATCTCACACTAGGACGATTGGCCTTTCTTATGTGCTTGCCTGATCTTAGGTTTATGAATTTGTTTCCTTTAGGCACTTGGTGTGAATTTTCATCACACAATTTCTTTCTTTCTCAATTACTTGATTGGTTTTTACTTTCCCTTGGTTTCTTATAAGTAATGTACATGAGGTACTATTTTTTGTTACTGTTTAAGTTATCACAATGTTGAAATTAAGTTCTTTTTCGCTTTGGTGTGCTCGTACTGATGTGCTTATTCTTGAGGCTAATTTCTTAGAGCGTTTTTAAGACTTGAGTTCCTATCGCCTCTGTAAGTCCTAGGGTTACTTCTTATGTGCAACTAAATTGAATAGGGCAATCTGATCACTTACCACCTTAGCTTTCACTCTTAGCAAGTCCTCGGATGAGCCCTAGTCTAGGTGTTTTCCTTGAACCAAGCTTCTTTTTGCCGCATGTCAAAAGATTGTGATAATGATATCTCCACTTGCCTTGCACCAAAAGACACAATTTCTTATAAAAAAATGAAAAAAATTTTATCAATTTTTGGAAACCCTAATTTTTGTTGTTTAGGTAGATTGTCACAATGGTGTGGCAAGATCACAATGGTGTGAGGCCATTACGATGGCATGGTAGACCATCGCGATGATGTATGATTGTCACAATGGCGTAACAAGACTGTCGTGATGATGTGGCAGGATTGCAATGGTGTGTGACTATCAAGATCGCGTGACAAGACCGTTGCGATGGTGTGTGACTGTCAAGATGGCATGGTAGACCGTCACGATGGTGTGTGACCGTCATGATGGCATGGTAGGATCGCGATGGTGTAGCACTATCATTATGGCATCAGATCGTCGTGATGGTGTGTGATCGTCATGATGGCATGGCAAACTGTCATGATGGCATCAGACCGTGATGATTGCATAAGACCATCACAATGGCATGACAAGATCATGGCATCAGACCATCGCAAGGATGTGAGCCAATCATGATGGTCTGGAAATACATGAAATTTTTATTTTCATTTGTGGATTCCTAGGCGCGCAAGGATGCTCCACAAGGTACAAGGGATGCATCTTTGGAATTCCACACTTCTCAAACAGTCGTGATGGTATGAGAGATTCGACAGAAATGTAGATGGAGATGCAAAAATTTACCTGTTTTGTGTAGCTGGGCCTCGTGTTGAAGCTCCATCCTGCAAGAAACACTCACAAGTGCACACAAATCTACAATCACACTTGCTCTCACTCTCTCTAGCTCTCTCACAAATGAGGAAAATGATGGAATATGGGTGGATATTATCAGGGGAGCAGTAGATTGTGCTCTCTGACTACACTAGATAAGATTTTGGAAATACACTTTTGATTACAAGAACACCTACGTAGGGAAAATGATACAAGAATAGGTGACTGATACAATATGTCCCACAACCCGGGACCGATAGGTAGGGAAAACTAGAGTAAAGATGATACAAGAGATCCCACAACCCGGGATTGTAAGTATGAGACAAGATATCTCGATTACAAGAACTCCCTTCTCGGAGATGATCTAGATACAAGAAAGAACTCGACAGGATCTCGTACTATGAGATTACAAGAGGACAAGACATGATGTCCAAGAATTAGACTAGACAAGACTAGAACAAGGAACAATACTAGAACTTGAACTGGAACTTGAAAGTACTTACTTGGTGATCACGACACCTTGAGCTCCCAAGACTGGCATCCACAAGACCGATTATGAATGTAGCCAACCCCTCCTTTTATAGGTTTTCAAGGGTGTTTACGATTTGTTGATGTCATCGATGACATCATCAACTAGAAACAAGACCTCCGAGTGTCAGAATTCAGCTAATAGGCGGTCGATCTTGGGGTTTTGGCAATTTCAGACGCAATGGTAGCATTAGTTTCTTCAAAATCTTAACCAAACATGAGATATAGGAAATTGACATGGAATCTAAGGTTTAAGATGGTTTTCTTTGTGTCCATGATATCACCTCCCTCTCAAGCGACGAGTTCCATGAGGAGCAGCCATGTTCTCTAGCTTGGGTTTCATTGGATTCTTCTTATGGAATTCACGAACCTTGAATTTCGCTCTCTGAAATTTTTCTATAAGCTCCCAAGTAGGATCACTGATGTCATATGTTTTCCAATGAATAAAGTATTCCAATCGTCCTCGAGAGATTCTTGAATCTAAGACATGCTCAACCTCAAATTCTTCATGATCCTTAATCTTAAAAGGTGGTGAAGGGCTGGGTCTCCCTTGAGCTTCCTTAGGTTCATCACAAGATAGGTCCTTGGAGCTTTTAGTGGTGCATTGTAGTGTTTCCAAGATCTTTGATGGAGTTCCTTGAGTAAGCACACCTCCTTGATTGTACATGACCTCCTTCTCCTTTACCTTCTTATAATCTTCAATCGCTTGATCAATAACATCATCCAAGGTATCTCCTTGAGGCATGGATAGCAAGAGATATTTGACTTCACGATTGAGGCCACTTCGAAACTGATTAACCATGAAGCCTTCTTGATATGTAGTTCCACGAAACAATATCTTGATATTCAAGGCATAGGTTGAAACTGATCGATCATCTTGTCGTAGCAATCTTTTTATCTCTTGGACATGTTTGATCAAGTCCTTTATGGTAGATTGAATCTCCTTGCATAGGGAATCCATGGTGCTTGGACTTGATGAAGACAGTCTTGCCAAAATGTCAAGGGATTGTGCTCTCTGACTACACTAGACAAGATTTTGGAAATACACTTCTGATTACAAGAACATCCACGTAGGGAAAATGATACAAGAATACGTGACTGATACAATATGTCCCACAACCCGGGACCGATAGGTATGGAAAACTAGACTAAAGATGATACAAGAGATCCCACAACCCGGGATTGTAAGTATGAGACAAGATATTTGGATTACAAGAACTCCCTTCTGGGAGATGAACTAGATACAAGAAAGAACTCGAGAGGATCTCATACTACGAGATTACAAGAGGACAAGACAGGATGTCCAAGAACTAGACTAGACAAGACTAGAACAAGGAACAATACTAGACCTTGAAAGTACTTATTTGGTGATCACGACGCCTTGAGCTCCCAAGACTGGCATCCACAAGACTGATTATGAATGTGGCCAACCCCTCCTTTTATAGGTTTTCAAGGGTGGTTACGATTTGCTGATGTCATCAATGATATCATCAACTAGAAACAAGACCTCCGAGTGTCAGAATTCAACAAATAGGCGGTCGAGCGTGGGGTTTTGGCACATTTCAGATGCAATGGTAGCATTAGTTTCTCCAAAATCTTAACCAAACATGAGATATAGGAAATTGACATGGAATCTAAGGTTTAATATGGTTTTCTTTGTGTCCATGACAGATATGGTGAAATGGTGAATTTTTTGGGAGTAGAGGGGAAGGTGAAGGGACAAAAATGAGGGTAGGGAAGGTGAGATGGGGAAAAAATGATGCAAAAACAACAACAAAACACTATCTACTTACCTTCCAAAACCACTCTCCTAACACTCTTAGCATCACATGTTCGTCCTTGATTTCGTCCCTGATAGCGACATCAAATTTGGTGTTGTTATAGACAAGGGCAAGTACCACATCAAGAAGCTCCACCTCCTTAATTTTCAATTCATGGAAGAGGTAGGATGATATGAAGATCATGCATGAGTGATGTGTGCAAAAATGAAGGTGAGAAGCACACTAGTGCACACACAGATACATGCATGCACACACATGGAAGAGACAATAGGAACGATAATGGAAGGAGAAACACTATCTTGCATTACTCAATCTCGCTACAAGCTTGCTCTAACTTGCTAATCTCAACTAACCAACCTCAAAAATATCTCTCTAGCTCTTTTTATAGTTTTTAGACTAGTTTTGACTAGCTTCAAACCTAGTGTCCGACCTAGTTAAAAAATAGGTTCCCGAGCTTATTTGGGGATCCAAATGATGTCTAAAAATTATAAAAATTGGTACATAGGCTCTACTTAGGCTCCTCTCAAGGACTCCTCTGCTTGCACAAAATGGAGCATGGCATAACAAAATTGTACGTTTCTATATACAAAGGTTAGTGATAAAAAAACAATGTTAGTGTTCTGATCATGGATTGATGAATGAACCTTGAAAAATTATTTTCTTGGTCTGATCTTCATGCCTCTCCTCTTACATGCTTCCTCGATGTCTATGCTTATGGTTGCTGCTAGCATCACCTTTACCCACATATTGTAAATTTAGCAAGGATGATTATCCCAAATCAAATGAGGAAAAGGAATCCATGAACAAAATTCCTTATCAATCTATTGTTGGTAGTCTCATGTATGCTATGGTAGCTACAAGATGAGACATTGCATTTGTAGTGGGAGTTGTGAGCAGATATATTTCTAATCCTAGGAAGACGCATTGGGAAGTGGTCAACATGATTTTGAGATATATGAGTAGCACTAAGGACAAGTTTCTATGCTTGGGTAGAGGGAAAGCATCCATAATTGGTTACATAGATTTTGATTATGATGGTTGTGTAGACAATCATAAGTCTACGTCAAGGTGCATTTTTCATTTTGCTGGAGGTGCTATCTCTTGGAGATCTCATCTTGAAGAATGTACAACTATTTCCACTACAGAAGCAAAGTATGCCGCAACAAGTGAGGCATGTAAGGAAGCATTGTGGCTTTCCCGTCTTGCTTGTTATATAGGTGTACCTAAGCATATACCTGATTTTCTCAGTGATAGTCAATGTGCCATTGCATTGGCTAAGAATCCGGTCTATCATGCAAAGACCAAGCACATTGAGGGCAGTATCACTTCATTAGAGATTTCTTAGCCACTGAGTGCATTATTCTTGGGAAGGTTCATACTGCAAATGCTTTGACTAAAGCTCTACCATAGGATAACTTTGGACACTGTTGTCACTTGATGGGAGTTACTCGATGCATGATCTTACAAAGTTACTTATATATTGTGTAACATGCCCATCATGTGGGATGTATAGTTTGTATATTTACACTCAATTATTCTTTATCATTCTTTACTTTTCTCCCCTAGACACTTTGGCCATATTGGCCGTCATCGGGTGATTGTTATCGTTGGTGTCCATGTGAAAGGCCAAATGGCCATCAGACACTTTGGTATATGTTCTTTAATAAAACAGATAGTGGCCTAGATAGCCATACACTATAAGTTCAACCGCATTTGTAACACCCAAGAAATGTGTGTTCATGCCCTCTATGTATTGTGTTTTCTGCGTATTATGCAATCTTCATGCAGAGGCTTGGTCAGCCATACACTATAAGTTCAAGCGCATTTGTAACACCCAAGAAATCTATGTTCATGCCCTCTATGTACTGTGTTTTCTGCATATTATGCAAGATTTGTGCAAAGTACAATCTGTGGTGTCTAGATATAGGTTTTCATCATCGAGGGTATTGTCATGGATCTCTCAAGAAGGAGAGTCCATTGAGGTGCATCACTATCAAAATACTTCAATATATATTTAACCCTTTTTATTAAGATCATAGCTTATGAAGACGCACTTTTCTACTTTACGGTCCAATTTGCCTCTGATTTGAGATGGTATATGTGCATATGCAATGCACCCAAATCTCTGGCAATGGTCCAAGATTGGTCTTCTTCCAATCCAAGCTTCATAGGGAGTCCTACCACTGAAGGACTTTGAAGGTAATCTATTTATCAAGTATGTGGTAGTAGATACTACTTCTACCCATAAATATTTTGGTAGCTTCTTCTCATTCAACAGAGACTTTGCTACCTCCACAATGGCCCTATTCCTCCTCTCTGCCATTCCATTTTTCTCAGGAGTGTACTTGGCAATGATTTCTCTTTTGCTTCCTCTTTCTTAAAGATAGAAATCAAATTCATGGGGGAATTATTGTCCCCCCTCCATCAAACATTAGTATCTTTAGGGTTTTACCTTTTTTATTATTCACAAGAGCTAAATGTTTATTAAAACATGAAAACCATGTGTTAAGATTTTCCCCATGTGTGTGTTGAAATCTGGAACTTCCATATCCATGTAGAGATCCATGCCTATGGTGAAAGCTTCCCACTTATCATTAGACTTGATCCCATTGATGGCTTGCCTCATAATGTGCTCTTCATCAATGATTGCTCCAATGCTTTCAAGTTGATCTACAATGTCCTTCTTCTTGGTGACAAAACCAATCACACTTTGCTTGGGCCTCTTCTTGAGTGTTGTAAACTCCATCCATAACTAATTCTTCCTAGCTTTGGTACTTGAGAAAAAGAAATCTTCCAAAGCATTCCATGTCTCTTGAGAGATCTTGCAATTCCCAATATGAGGAAGTACGAAATCACAGATAGATTTGAGAATATGTGACCTTACCAAAGCATCCTTTACACACCATGTATTCAACCTTTTTTGTTCCTTTAGTTGGTACGTTGTTTCTAAGTATTGGCTTCATCTCATATGCTCACATATATCCATACACATATCTTCCTTGCAAGTAAGACTCCATCCTAAGAGACTATGTTGAATAGTTTCTTCAATCCAATTTGTCAATAGACGAGGGAAATCCATCACCCATAATGCCTACTCTTTGACTATGATTTGATACTCCTATGAGGAGGTGATGGATAGTGTGTAGGGATGATCTTGGAAAAATTGTTAATAGACTCCCTCAGCTTCCAATATATGAATTTAGACCACTATAGTACTTTGGAGCATCATTAGCAAAACTCTTTTCCAAAAAAGATAAGTTATGAGTACAAATCACTTTAAAAACCTTCTATTTAGGGAAGAAGGCTCTCAATGTTTTACTCAGAGCTTACATTTTGGTAGCAATTGACCCACGAATTTTTACACGCTTTCAAATGAAGTGTTAAGCAAGCTATACCAAGTCATTTCATGAATTTAGGATGACTACACTTAGAGAAATGTGCATAAGAATTTAGAGGGGTAATCCTCACTTTTCAGGATAAACATGATACAGATTTAATCATAACTCAAGATCTATGTATCCCATGGTTATGAAACTTTGTAGACATGCTTAAATAGTCCTATCTTAGTGTTCAAATTGATGGATTGGATAGTGAGTACTTACACATAGAGAAATGACTCAGAGAACTTGACATAGTTGCTCAATCTACTATAATAGTGAATAGAGATTCATATACCAATGAGAATGAAGTATAGAATGTATGAGTAGTGGACATCTAATACAAAGAGAGTGTGGAGGACTTTTCTATCTTTGAGGCAATACATACTTCACACAAGATGAGTGTGATCATCAACTCTAATATGCTCTCTTACCCATGACTCAAAGACATAGAGTATATATACACTTTTTGATTTTCTCAAGCTGTTAGACTTGCTTCATGCACCAACAACAACAATGTATAAAAGTAGATGATAAATTAGTGAAATTTACTCTTGTTGTGTACAATTCTAAAAGCAAGGTCTATCGTCTATATCATCCACAAATGAAATGCATTTTGGTTATTCACAATGTTGTTTTCCTGGAAGATGCAATTCAGCCCTTACTTTCATGTATCCAGGAGACATCAATTAGCTCAAAAGGTGTGTATGACACTTTTCTGCCTCTTTTTACAAGTGGATATTCAAGAGCTCATCAAATAGGAAATTTCTTAGCCTTCATAGATTTGAAATGGTCATGTAGATCATTCCATTTCTGATTCAAATTCACATGATGAACTTCTTGATGAGAGGGTTGATATAGAAGAGGTAGAAACTATGCCTAAATGGTTGGTGTTGATAGAGATAACAAATTAGATGCACCTTTGTCGTATCATACTCATCTGGGCTCTCATAGTGCTTCCTTTGCATCATATTGGAATGCAATGGCTACCTCTAGTCTTTTTGTGATGAGAACGATCCTATCTTTTTGATGAATCACATAATTCCAAAAATTGGATGCTTGCTATGCAGTCAGAATATGATGCTATTATGAAGAATGGTACTTGGTCTTTGTGCGATTCTCCTCCATACAAAAAGGCCCTTGACACTATATGGGTATACAAGTTCAAACCTAAGCGTGGTGGAATAGCTGATATGTATAAGGCTAGGCTTGTTGCCAAAGGTTATGCTCAATAGAGAGGCATTGATTTTGATGAGACCTTTGCTCCCACATGTTGAATGACCACTATTTGTGGCATTTGTGCACTTAGAACTCATCATACTTGGAATGTAGATCACTTGCATATTAAATTGCATTTGTAAATGGTGAATTACATGAAGAAGTACATGCATTTCAGCCTCATCGTTTTGTGTAGAAAGGGCATGAAAACAAAGTGTGTAGGTTGAAAAAGTCAATATATGGTTTGAAACAAGCACCACGTGCTTGCTATGAGAAAATAAATTCCTAAGTTATTGTAACATTTTGGCCTTGAAGACTACAAACCTATTTCCACCCCCATGGAAACAGGTTTAGGATTGAATCTTCATGATGTGTCAACTAATGGTTTTTGCTTCATGCTTGGTAGCTCATTTATATCTTGCTTGAAAAACAAGCAACCTACTATGGCCACGTCTAGTTTTGAGGCTGAGCATAGGTCAACTTTCGCAACAATTTTTGCGTTTGTGTGGCTCAAATGCCTTTTGGTTGATTTGGGTGTTGGTCAATCTTTGCCACCACAATCTTTATTGAAAATCAAAGTGCATTGGCGATTGCAAGGATCCTTGTGTTCCATGCTCCCACAAAGCACATTGAGGTGCATTATCATTATGTTAAGGAGAGGTTCTCTATTGAAGAGATTAGTTCGGCTTATGTGCCCACACAAGATAAAAAGGCTATCTAGGGAGAATTTTGAAGCTTTTTGCAAAGCTTTGGGCTTACTTTGTTTTGTGGATTGATTTCTTTCCACATAGCTTAACACTTCCTTATACATGATTGCCAGTTCCCTATTCACCGCATCACTCCTAGGGGGGATTTTTGGATATATTTTTGTAGTGATGTGTGTGAACATACTTAGGATTATTGGGGTGCTTTTTTCCATCTTTAGGAGGATTTTTTTTTCCTAGCTTGTATATATGCCTATAACCCTTATGGGTTACTTATCTTCTGTACATTCACTTGGTAATACATTTTGTATTGTATTGTGCTCCAAGCTTCTCCTTCTTCCTTTTGTTTTTCATGTGCTTTCATAGATCTTGAACTTCAACAATAAAGACCTTAAGGGAGAAGGAAATTTGAGGCATTTGCAAAATTTTTAGCTAAATTTTAGGAATTGAATACCTAGAGATTCCTTCTTGAAGTAACACCAATGCTTAATGTAAAGGATTACATTAATTGATGTGTATATCTTGCTCAATAATGAAGTAAAAATAAGAGATAGATAAGTTTGGAAGTATAAATTGAAGACTTGGAAAGATCCCCTTGCCATAAAGATGGAAGGAAACAATATATATATGAAATAATGAGAACCTAAACTTATCTAAGTTAATTGGTAGCTTAGAAAATTTTCTATCAAAAAAAATTTCATTATGACACAAGCCCAATGTCATGTATACATTTGTGTAGGAGAACTTAGCATATGCAATGCTATCTATAAATATAAAATATTCTTAGTGATGATTCCATAGAGATTTTTCATGAGATATACTAAGTATGATGGCACCCCAAAATGGGTCCATAATTTTCATGATATAAAGCTCTAAGTAGGTTCCATCAAAGACAGTGATGGAAAGGAAATATGAGAAAAGTTTACTTTCACCAAGAGGAATGGTGTAAAGTAGTCAAATTACAATGAAACTTTGTGAATTTCTTCCTCTTATAAGAACTTTCATGTTATTCCAAGGCTTCATTCATTCAAAAGATTAGTTTCTCAATATGAAATCCAATATTGGCTCTGTTTAGGAGATGTAAAGGTTCCTTGTGTAAGGAACTTAAAATTCTTAAGATACAAATATGAAATGGAAAGATATTACTATTTCATGATAAGGGTATCTTTAGAAATTCTATAGAATTCATTCTCTTATCATTTGGTTAGCCTTGAAGCTAAATCCACCTTTCCTAACACAAATAAACATGAAGTTATATTTTTTTTGGGGAACATGAAAATTCATGAGCATTCCCAAAAATTATGAGAAAAATTATAAATATGTTGGAATAGGTTGTCAACTAGATACCTTGTGAGAATCCCAATGATTATCCCTTGTTTGTCAC
The DNA here is from genome assembly GCA_020310875.1 of Ceratopteris richardii. Taxonomy (NCBI): domain Eukaryota; kingdom Viridiplantae; phylum Streptophyta; class Polypodiopsida; order Polypodiales; family Pteridaceae; genus Ceratopteris; species Ceratopteris richardii. The sequence goes on from CM035432.1 coordinate 143,229,566, forward strand.
AAGGGAAAGCATGAGCTTTGAGGATGAAGACAGATGTTCCCCCAATTATAAATATGGCCACACACAAAGATTTTTCATGTGTCAAACCTCCCGAGCACATACGGTTTTAATTTCATCTCTTTCACTTTACATGTGATTACCAATGTGGCTTCTCATATGAGTGCCACGTGGTGCTGGTGTAATCCACATTAGCTCTCTCCTAAGGGTGGGTTCACACACCCACACCACAAAGATTCTTACTAAAACCAAATAACATTTCCTTCCCATTAATTTCATTTTTGTCCTAAAAAATGATGTTGGAAGGTCCTAGTGAAAGAGAGAGAGATATAATATAATGGATACTCCCATTGAACCCCATGTATTCAATGTACATGGTCATATCTTTGTGGTGTTTCCCTGTGTCCTTCCCCTTAATAATACTCTTCGGAAGGCAACATACCCACTCCCATGTAGCACTATCTTTTGAACCATCTTTCCACTTTACTAGGCACTCTATATAAGTGAATTATCATCCATTTCTCTCGAGTGCAAAGTATGATCTCATGCTCATGTGGAACAAATTGAACAAAAATAGGCTATACTACCTCATTATTTGGAACAAGGTTGTCAATTTCACCCATCCTCTTCTTAAGTTTGCTAACATTAAATACTGGATGGATTTGGCTACTCTCTAGAAATTGGAGTTGGTAAGCCATCTTTCCTATTCTCTTTAGTATCAAGAATGGTCCACAATATACCTAGAAGATAATATTAGACAATGTCCCATCTTCATGGTTTCAGACCTAGAGGGAACTCTAAGATAGACTTGCTCTCCTACCTTAAAGTTGATTCCTCTCCTTTGAGGGTCAACATAGGCTCTAGCCTTGTCCCGATCTTTCGTAATGTTGTCCTTAACAAGCCTAAGTTGTTCATCTTTTCCAAGAAGTCCTCTGCAACTTGGAATTCCTCATGCTGCAATCCTATTGCATAAGGGGCTCTTGGTTGAAACCCATACACAAGTATAAATGGACTATGCCTAGTAGAAGAGTGCTTGGTACTATTATGTGAAAATTCCACTATAGATAACTACTCTTCCCAATTAGTTTGCCTTTGATTTGCATATGCTTGAAACATATCTTCTAGGATTTAGGTAATCCTTTCTATTTGCCCATCCTTTTGTGGATGTTCGGTTGTGCTCATGCCAAGTTTAGTATCCAACCTTTTGAAGATTGCTCTCCAAAAGTGTCTAGTAAACTTCTTATCCCAATGCAAAACAATGTCTAAAGGAAGATCATATAATCGGTATAGTTTCTCAACAAATAACCTAGCCAACTCAGGTGTCTTCACTATACTACATGTCAAAATAAAACTAGCCATTTTGGTTAACCTTTCACAATTACCCGGACTGAGTTGTGCCCTCTTTGTGTCTTAGGTAATCCCACTATAAGATCCATGGAGATACTCTCCCACTTCCCTTTGAGAATATCCAATGGGTGGAGTAGTCCTCCAATCCTTTACCTCTCAACTTTATTGACATGTCATTTAGTGCATTTAAGCACATACTCTATGATGTCCTTATGAAATCTAGGCTAGTAAAACTTCCTCTTAACAAGATCATAAGTATGGTTAACTCTTGGGTGTCTCACACTACGTGTGTCATGACACTCATACAATATGTATCGTCTCATCTCAAAATATCTAGGGAGACTTACCTTACCTTTGTATAATAGATATCCATCATGGATACTGTAATTCTTCCACTTGAATCCGTCTTGAGTACCCTTTGATACTCCATCCTCACCAGAAACCCATGTAACAAGATCCCCTTTCTCTATGGCTTCCCAAATCTTGGTATATGCAAGATCAAGCCTACATTTCCCTTTGATGAACTTAAGCGGCTCACTAGTGATCTAAGTAAAACTCAGTCCATTGAGCATAGGCATGCGGCTAAGCGAGTCAATCACCACATTAAATTTTCCCTTCCTATACCTAAGCTCATAGTCAAACTCCTTAAGGGTCTCTACGCAGCAGGCCTTATGGCCTTTTAGCTATCTTTGATTAGAGAGCCACTTAATGCCCCCTTGATCAAACATTATCCTAACTTTGGCACCATATAGATAATGATGCCACTTCTTCAAAGCATGGACAATTACATACAACTCCTTCTCATAGACATAGTAATTCTTTTGAGCGTGTTCTATATTTTTGTTCTCAAAAGCCATCGGTGAACCACCATGAACTAAACCTGCTCCCATAGTGAAATCACTCATGTCAGTCTCAACCATAAAGGGTTTATTGGGATTCACTATATGTAAAAGTGGAGTTGTAACAATTGACATCTTCAAATTTTCCATACTCATTTGTGTTCATCTCCCTAATAAAAGGTTTTCCCTTTGCCTTTAAGTTGTTTTATCATTAGGAAAACAATTTTGGCATAATTCTTAATGAATTTTTGATAGAAACTTGATAGACCTATGAAAATCTAATTATATCTTGGGAAACTATTTGCCCAAGGTATCTAATCTTTGTTTTGAAAAATTCACAATTTGATTCCTTAGCAAAGGGTGAATTTTCCTGTAACACTTGGAATACTTTTCTCAAGTGCTCCAAGTTTTCTTGTTCTAATCTACTACAAATCAAATTATCGACCAAGAAATACTAAAAAGTGCCCTAGAGATGGTCGTAGAACACTATTCATGAGCTTCATGAAAGTGTCGGAAGCATTGGTGAGACCAAAGGCATCACAAAAAACTCATAGTGCCTATATCTAGTCCTAGAAGTAGTTTTAGGGACATCTTCTACCCTAATTCTAATATGATGATCCTAAACTAAGATCAAGCTTGGTGAAGTACCTAACTTGAAGTAACTCATCAAATAGGTCTTCCAATATAAGCATTGGAAACTTGTTTTTGATCATTGACTTATTTGATTCCATATAATGTATACGAAGTCTCACAGAACCATCTTTCTTTTTTACTAAGAGCATTGGTGATGCCCAAGGTGAGTTACTAGGTCTAATGAAGCCTTTAACTAGATAGTCCTAAAGTTGCTTCTCTACCTCCTCATCCTGAGATACACTAATCCTATAAGGTGGCTTACAAATAGGATTCATGTTAGTAACTACCTTAATGGCATGGTCAATGTCCCCAGTCTCTGGTGGTATCCCTCTAAGTAAGTCACTGGGACAAACATGTTTAAAATCAAACATTTAGATACTTAAACCATTTAATCACACACTCTTGTAGAAATGAATAATGGAAAGTTTTGTCCTTATTTACATTACTTTCATGCCAATATACATTAGATGAAGTGCATATACACTACTCAAAATCATGACTATACAATAAAAAGATATGTTGTACATTTTGAGAATAAAACAAACTATGTAACTCTAAAGATGAGATGATAGGTGCACTAGGTAAATCTCTCTCTCTCTCTCTCTCTCTCTCTCTCTCTCCCCCCCCTAGTACAAAATTTAGTTTCATTTTTCACAAATTCAAGTTTATTGTTTTGACAATCGTGTTTAAGTGTGTCTCCCAAACCCCAAAGCCACTCTTTTCCTAATACAAGGTTTATCATATCCATATTCATTATTTGGAAGTCCACATGGTCTATGTATCCCTATATCTTGACCTCCAAATTGGATACCATAGTATCCATATTTTGTTATCCTCACCTTGCATCATAGATATTACGTATTTATGTGCACTGGGTTGTTGGGGAATCTTCAATTTCTTGACAAGAACATTCTTTATCAAATTACTGTTGGAGATAGACGTCTGCGGAAGCACGCGAACAGCACAAGGAAGAAGAAGAAGCTTGGAGCACAAACACACAATACTGAATGTATTACTAGAGAATGTACAAAGATAAGTAGCCCATTAGGGCAATAGGCGTATATACAAGCCGGGGGAAAAAAACCTCCTAAAGAGGGAAAAAAGTGCCCCGGCGGTCCTAGAGTGTTGACACACATCACTACCTAAATATATCAACAAATCCTCCCAGGAGCGGTGAACAAGGAGCTGGCACTCATGTATAAGGAAGTGCCAAGCTATGTGGAAATCACTCCACAAAAGGAAGTAAGCCTAAAGCTTTGTGGAAAGCTTCAAACTTCTCCCTAGGCAGAGCCTTCGTGAAAAGGTCTGCAATGTTCTCCTGCGTGGGCACATATGCCAAGCTGATCTCCCTAGTAGAGAACCTCTCCCTGACATAGTGATAATGCACCTCAATGTGCTTAGTGCGAGCATGGAACACAGGGTTCCTCGCAACTGCCAATGCGCTCTGACTGTCAGTGAAGATGGTGGTGGCAGAAGACTGGCCAACACCCAAATCAGCCATAAGGCGTTTGAGCCACACACACTCAACAGTCGCTGTGAAAGCTACCCTATACTCAGCCTCACAACTGGAAGTGGCCACAGTAGGCTGCTTCTTGCTCAACCAAGATATACATGAGCTACCAAGCATGAAGCAAAAACCACTGGTGGACACACGAGTGTCATAGCAACCAACCCAATCTGAGTCAGAAAAAGCATGCAAATCTGGCGGTAGTGATCCCCCCTTGGGATAAAACAACCCAAGTAGCCGAGTACCACTCAAGTAGCGAAAGATGTGCTTAACCGCTTTCCAATGCGTGACTCCTGGGCAATGCATAAACCTGCTCATCTGTGAGACAGCAAACTGAATATCTGGCTGAGTAATGCATAAGTAAATCAAGCATCCAACAACCTGCTGATAGAGTACAGCATCAAATGCATCTCCAGCATCATGAAGACTCAATCGTAAACCTGTCTCCATAGGAGTGGCAATAGGCTTACAGTCTTCAAGGCCAAAACGCTGCAATAATGTGTCAATATATTTCGTTTGACACAAAGCCATTCCACCATCAACTTGCATAAACTGAATGCCCAAATAGTGATGCAAATGCCCCAAATCAGACATCTCAAATGAGGCATGCAAATCAGCCTTAAAATCAGCAATATGTGTCTCAATAGGACGAGTGAGCAGCATGCCATCAACATAGACAACAATGATCAGAAGCACATCATTAGCACGTTTAACATATAAGGTGCTTTCAGTTGGACTGTTCTCAAAACCATGTGCAATCAGATAGGCATGTATCTTCTCATACCAAGCACGTGGTGCTTGCTTTAAACCATATAATGCCTTCTTTAACCTGCAAACCTGGTTTTCATGCCCTTTCTGCACAAAGCCACGGGGCTGAAAAACATACACTTCTTCATGCAAGTCACCATTCAGAAATGTTGTTTTAATGTCCAACTGATGTACATTCCAACCATGATGGGCTGCAAGTGCACAAATGCTCCAAACAGTAGTCATACGGCATGTAGGTGCAAAGGTCTCATCAAAATCAATGCCTCTTTCCTTTGCATAACCCTTTGCAACAAGCCTAGCCTTATACCTGTCAACTGTACCATCAGGTTTATGCTTCAGCTTGTATACCCACTTAGTGCCAATGGCCTTCTTGCTAGGAGGCAAGTCACATAAAGACCATGTACCATTCTTCATTATAGCATCATATTCAGATTGCATAGTAGCCATCCAATTTTCTGAATTTTGTGCTTCATCAAAAGAAACAGGCTCATTCTCATCACAGAGACTAGATGCATAGCAATCTGATGCAAAGGAGGCACTATGAGAGCCTGAACGAGTACGATATGACAAAGGTGCATCTAATTTGCTGTCACGCAAAGTCTGCACCAGCCATTTTGGCATAGTTTTTGCCTGCTCAATATCAACTCTCTCATCAACAAGTGCATCATGTAAATCTACATCAGAAATGGAATGATCTGCATCATCATATGAAACCTGCAAAGGCTGAGAAGTTGTCTCATTAGGACCAGCATTAGCCTGTCCACCTGTAAAAAGAGGCATCAAAGTATCATACATGTCTTTGGAGCTAACAGATGTCTCCTTAGTACATGAAAGCAATGGCTGAATAGCATCTTCCACAAAGACAACATCACGGCTAACCAGAATGCATTTAGTCTGTGGATGATACAGACGATAGCCTTTACTTTCAGAACTGTACCCAACAAAAATACATTTTACTGCCTTATCATCCAATTTTCTGCGATGTTATTCGGGCACTAATGCATATGCCAAACAACCAAAAAAAACGAAGATGAGCAACATATGGCTTGCGGTCATGCCAAGCCTCATATGGAGTGATAGACTGCAACGCTTTAGTGGGACACCTGTTCAGTACATATGCTGCACACATGACAGCCTCAAGCCAGAAACTATGTGGTAAAGCCTGACTTTTGACCATGCACCTCGCCATCTCCATGAGTGACCTGTTCTTTCGTTCAGCAACTCCATTCTGTTGAGGTGTATACGGCACTGTACACTGGTGTTTTATCCCACGTTCAGCCAGAAATGCATTAAAATCTGAAGACATATATTCCCCCCCTCGATCAAAACGAAGGGTACCCATTTTACATGCTGACAGATTTTCAACCAAAACCAAAAACTGTTTGAAGCACATGAACACTTTGGACTTTGCTTTGAGTGGATATACCCATGCATGCCTAGAAAAATCATCAATGAAAGTCACGAAGTAAAGGTAATTTCCAAAAGAGGGTGTCTGCATAGGACCACAGACATCACTATGTACAAGCTGCAATTTCTGCGTAGCCCAAACTGAACCATCTTTTGGAAAGGAAGAACGCTGCATTTCGCCCAAAATACAGCCTTCACAAACATGTTTTCTAGGTGCCTCAAGTTTGGGCAAAGAGGACACCATTTCAGATTTCTGAAGGCGTAACAAACTAGCAAAATTCAGATAACCAAAGCGTGCATGCCAAAGCTTTGCATCTGATATAGCCTGAGAATCATGAACTGCACATGCCGCTTATACAGCCCACGACATAAGATGCCAGAAGCAATAATCACATCGCCATTTGAGAGATCATGGACTGTACACCTGTCATCAACAAATTTCACAACCAAGCCAATCTTGGCTAATGCAGAAACTGATAACAGGTTCTTTTTGATCCCTGGCACAAATAAAGCATCTGACAAAGTGAAAGAACTACCATCAGCAGTAGTCAGAATGATCTTACCAACTCCCATAACAGGATAAGAGGAGTTATTGGCGCATGTGACAATATTCCCTGTAGGGGCAGGCTCGAGTGAAGAGAAGAAACTGCGCTACGAGGTAATATGTTTGGTCGCTCCACTGTCAAAGTACCAAACATCTGAGTCTACTGCAGACATGCACTGATCATGAGAAGATGGGTCAAAACTGCAGACAGTAGTAAACGCCCATTCTTCTTCCTGCACAAGATTTGCAGACTCTGTTTTTGGTGTAGAGGCCTCTGCAACAACCATTCCGGCCTCTTTCTTCTTTGCCTCTTTAGCAGCCAGTTTTGGACAGTTCTTTATAATATGATCATTTCCTTTACAGTACTTGCAGAACAATTTTTGCTTTTCTGATTTCTTCTCATCTTTATCTTGGTTCTTCGATTGTGCAGCATTTGCAGATTTCTGCTTACTAGTAGAAGAGCTCCATTTTCCTTTGCCCTTCTGACTAGCTAGGAAAGCTTGATCTGCAACACGCATAATGGACCTGTTCTGCCTGGACTGATCTTCCTGCAACAGAACAGAGACTAATTCCTCAAATGACAAGGCATTCAGATTGCCTTTCATCATCAACCGAAGAGTAGAGGCAAAACTCTGCTATGAATCAGGAAGACCATTCAGAACGGTCTGCACAAGTGAGCTATCTGGTATAACCTCATCAGCAGAAATCAATTGTTCCTTTAGGTCTTTGATCTTTGTAAGAAAATTGTCCATAGAATCACCTTCATTCATGTGCTCACTCTCCAACTGTTTTCGGAGGTAAGCAACACGAGCCTCATTCCTAGCCTGGTACAAAGTGGTAAGTGTATCCCAAGCATCCTTTGCTGTTCTGCAAGAGCGAATGTGAGGAATAATGGCACGTTTGACAGACAAAGCTATCAATGCATGTGCCTGGGCATCTCTGCCATCCCAACGAATCTGCTTTGCAGTAGGTGCAACAGAAACAGCAGCACGAATAGGAATCTGCGGAATATCATCTTCGACACCATCTTCATCAGCTCCAACACCTGTATTTGCAGTACCTGTCGTTACAGGTGTAACAGGACGTCTTTCAACACCCTGCACAATGTTCCACAATCCTTTTGCAACCAGTACATGTCGCATCATATAAGCCCATAATGGGTAGTTGGTACCATCCAACTTATCCTCAACAGCCAACATACGGAATACATCACTGCTTTCAGCCATGGCCGGTGACTAAAATACCTTGATGCAGAAAATTGACTGTATCTCAAAAAGTTGAACGGAACTGCCCAGACGAGTTCTGCTAGACCTGTAGCAGACTTCGAGACGCTTAAACTGGCGAATAGAAACTGGTATATACCTTTGGCACAAAAGGATGAAATAGCCTGCACAAGCGCTGCGATAGTGCGTTCGGAGGCCGAAACGAGCTCAGATCGCGATTTCGGCACCACACAGCAAAGCTGTTTTGATCTGGGAAACACCCTGAGTATGCTCACCAAATTTCGTGCGAATCTGAGACTGCAAACAGAGGAGTGTCGACGGCGCCCTAGAAGAAGCGACGACCTGCTCTGATACCAATTGTTGGAGATAGACGTTTGCGGAAGCACGCGAATAACACAAGGAAGAAGAAGACGCTTGGAGCACAAACACACAATCCTGAATGTATTACTAGAGAATGTACAAAGATAAGTAGCCCATTAGGGCAATAGGCGTATATACAAGCCGGGGGAAAAAAACCTCCTAAAGAGGGAAAAAAGTACCCCGGCGGTCCTAGAGTGTTCACACACATCACTACCTAAATATATCAACAATTATGTGTGGTAGAATCATCTATCATGAATCTTACTCTAGTCTTATAAACACTACCATGAAGCTCAACTAAGTCATGTGGTCCAAAGTATGGTGACCACAATGACTGAGTTAAACAATAGGTATGTCATATGCCCTTATGCATCACTTCCACCTCCTTGAAGATGGAGCTAACATGTATTGGAAGTGTCTTCCCAAGGTGGACCACGTTTTTGCCCTTCTTTAGTCCCTTGTCCTCCTTTCTTTTCTTCCTCCTTATGAAGTTGATAGTTCCATTGTGCATAATTACGAGACAAGCATCTAGAGCACATGTTTTCTCTCTTGGCCCTTTCATATTGTTCAATAGGTAACTTGGGCACTTTTTATCTTTGTTTCTTTATGAAGATTTTGTTTTTTCCCATAACTAACTTTTTCCTTTAATTTTCTAGTATTGAAAGGTTTGAGGGGTTGATCCATCTCCATAAGAGTAATCGAGGATGGTTATGGTACTCATATATCTATGTATATTTTATTGCATCCTCAAAAGTTTTTGGTGTATTCATCCTTACTTCTCTTTTTATGGCCTTATCTAATGATCTCCCAAAGCCCCTAGTCTTTTGGAAATCATCCACACCCTTCAGCTTTAAAATGATCTCTCTATAATGGGATATGTAGATTGATAATGGTCTACCTCTGTGTAATGGTATCCCACTCATCCCAATTCCTCGCTTCCTCATTTTCAGGAAGAAACTCTTTTAAGAAAAGAGTTTCAAATTGAGTCCAATTAGTATGGATGGAAGTTTGACTCCATGAGACTCATACCACTTATAAGCTCGTGGTCAAGTGAGATTTGCTTCAAGCACACAATACTCAAGTGGGGTGTTTTTCAGTTAATGTAGGTCATTCGACTTTTGAAAAAAAATATAGATTGCATCCTTGTTTCTCTCTTGGTCATCCCTTGTGAAGGTTGGTGGTTTGAGGTCTTTCAAGAGGGAATTCTCCCTAGGACTCTCTCTCTAATGTTTACCAAGTTGGAGAATATCCTTCCTAGTCATCTCAAATGTATGAAGAGTAGGAATTTCTCTTTCCTTCTTAGCTAGAAAAGAGGTGAATTATGTTTCTAAAGAGACCATTTGAGTCTTTAGTAGCTCTATAAGAGAGGTCATACCAATAACTGTTTCTATCCTAAGGGTTTGCTCTTTAAGCTCATTGAATTGTTTGTGAGTCACAAAGTCATCATAGAGTTCAATGTAAGAGTACTCTTCTTCTTGCTTGAACTCTCCAATCTTTTGGTCCCATCCTTCTAGAATTTGTTGCTTAGGTGGGGAAGTATTTTCTATTTTTTGTTGAACCTCAATTTCCCTATTTATCTCCCCCCCCAAGTGTATAACTAGAGAGCTTAAATGAAGGTGGAAGTAAACTTTATATGACAAGAAAGAGAGAAATATCACAAGAGCAACTCCTTGATATTATCAAGCTATCCAAAGTAGTTTTGAAGTGATCCTTGATGTGATGAAGCTCTGGTTTGGACTCCTCAAGAGGCCAAAAGAAAATTTGAAATGTTTGATTGGCCTGAGGAGGATCTTGGCACCAGAAACCAACAAAAAAGGCTCCAAAAACAACTTTTAATTGCTCAAAAAGCCAAAACGTATCAAAACTGAATAATTTTTTGGTTCTTTCTAGCCCTCACCAAACGTAAAAAAGTACTCCGGCACCAATACATCAAGTTGATGGTGCCAATCCAAGTGACAAAAGTGGATTTTTGGAGACCAAATGCTCCAAAACAAGGCCCAAGAGCAGCCAACTAATTCTTGCTGAAGCACTCATGGGCCCTTTTAACATGTTAAGTCTCATTCAAATGATGAACCGTTTGTTGCTAGCAAAGTTTAGGTGATAAGCTTTGCATAAAGACCTCTCTGAGTCAGAACTTATGACTCAAAGAAGTCGATGATGTAGGTGTAGGTAGGTGGAATGAGAAAATTGATGGGAGGATCAAATTGCAAGGTCAAAAAATGATCTCAAGAAGGTCCTTCACCCGATCTTCTTGTCCCATCCCATCAAATAAACTTCATTAATAAAGGTGAAGCTTATCATGACTGGAAGTTACTTCAGGAATCCAAAAAGAAGGAAGATACTAAAGGATAAAGCAAGCAAACTTCCATGATCTTCATTAAGGCTTCAGGTAAGTCAATCATAATCTTACTTCAATTGTGGAAGTTTGAAGTAAAGATTTTCTTAGTTCTTAATAAATATGCTTGATGAGTTTTTGAAGAGAAGAAACTTAACAAGATCCTTTCAAACAAGTCAGTTTTAGTTAATCCAAAACACTTTGCCGATAATACAACTAGGTGAACCAATCTATTGACTCAAATTTATTCACTAGATTTGCATAAAGGAGTCTCAAGAAATAGTGAAAGCGATTAACATGTGACAACTGAAGTATTAACTAAAACATCATCAATACAATTATAAGGCTTGGTGGCTCAAGACATTAATATTTAATAGCACACTAGATTTTGGTGGCTTGATGATGTTTTCACTTAACTCAAAGAACTTCTATGAGAATCTAGTTTACTTTTCATAAACACAATTATAATACATACGAACCTTGATGCAAACATATCCTTAAACTTTTGAGTCTCACTCGGTTTGAATCGAATCACTTTTAGTATCTTAGAAGCTTGAATCAATTACACGGAGTCTCATTTCTTCCTTCATGTTTCTCAAAACCTTGGACTTGACTCTGAAGGAAAATTTGGGTCATTTTTAGATCAGGTTCAAGCAGATGGAATAGATAACTAAATTAAACATCATTAGATAGATGTTTTGTATTTAACCTATTAATTCTAAGTAGACACTCACATCTAACATGAATCATTAATTCATTTAGTATTGCTTCAAAATCATTACTCATAGCAAATGACATGGATGAAGAAGGATTATAAAGTTCTCTAAAAGAGTTTGAACAAAACTCTTGTTGAGATAAAAGAGTTTATATTTGTTTATAGTTTTAAAAATTCCAAAGGATTCAAGTCTTTGAGAAAGTACCCGAGGATTGAAGTTGGTTGCCCAAATGAAACACTTCTACATTCTACCAAGACTTTATAGCTTAGTTCAACATAGTAGTCCTCTCGCCAAAGAAAAGATTCCATAGAAGTTGAAGTGAAATTCAATAGAAAACATCTAAGTTAGATGTTTTTTGGTCAACCTGAAGTTCATGGAATTTGATCTCAACATCTTGAATTAGTTAGAGGATCCACCTATGTTACAAGGTCCATGCACAAGTGGTATCCAAAAATGGATCCATATAGCTCAATTGGAAATGTTTGAAGTCAAGCTTCAAGCAACAAATTTGTAGGAAATCAATCATGGACATGTGGAGCAATCTAATAAATCCAAAAGCCATGAGATTCCATCAGGAAAAGTCACTCAACCACCCCCCAAGTCATCTCAACTAAGTCCTCCAATTTAGGAGGCTGATTTGGAAAGGTAGTTCTTATATTTTAGGGGCACACTTCTTGCTAAAAAAAGTATGTATTGTTGATATATTTAAGTAGTGATGTGTGTGAACACTCTAGGACTAGCAGGGCATTCTTTCCCTCTTTAGGAGGTTTTTTCCCCCCAACTTGTATATACGCCTATTTCCCTAATGGCTACTTATCTTTGTGCATTCTAGTGGTAATACATTCAGTATTGTGTGTTGTGCTCCAAGCTTCTTCTTCTTCCTTGTGCTGTTTGTGTGCTTCTACAGACATCTAACTCCAACAATTGGTATCAGAGCAGGTCGTCGCTTCATCTAGGGCGAAGTCCACACCTCTCCGATTGCAGTCTGAGAATCACACGAATTTTGTTGAGCATACTCATGGTGTTTCAGAGATCAAAACGGCTTTGCTCTGTGGTGCCAAAATTGCGATCTGAGCTCATTTCGGCCTCTGAATGCACTATCACAGTGCTTGTGCACGATATTTCATCTTTTTGTGCCAAAGGTATATACCAATTTTGGTTTGCTAGTATAAGCATCTTGAAGTCTGCTATAGGTTTAGCAAAATTTGTCTGGGAAGTTCCGTTCAACTTTTTGAGATACAATCAATTTTTTGCATCAAGGTATTTTAGTTATCGGCCATGGCAGAAAGCAATGATGTATTCTGTATGTTGGCTGTTGAGGATAAGTTGGATGGTACCAAATACCCATTATGGGCTTATATGATGCGACATGTATTGGTTGCAAAAGGACTATGGAACATTGTGCAAGGTGTTGAAAAATGTCCTATCACACATGAAACTGTTACAACTACAGGTACTAAAGTTGATGCAGAAGGTGTCGAAGATGGTGATATTCTGTAGATTCTTGTTCGTGCTGCATGTTTCTATCGCACCTACTGCACAACAAATTTGTTGGGATGGCAGAGATGCTCATGCACATGCATTGATAGCTTTGTCTGTCAAACATGCCAATATTCCTCACAATCACACTTGCAGAATAGAGAAGGATGCTTGGGATACACTTACCACATTGTACTAGGATATGAATGAGGTTGCTTACGTCTCAAAACAGTTGGAGAGTGAGCACATGAATGAAGATGATTCTATGGATAGTTTTCTAACAAAGATAAAGAATTTGAAGGGATAATTGATTTCTGCAGATGAAGTCCTTCCTGACAGTTCACTTGTGCAGACTTTTCTGAATGATCTTCCTAACTCATATCAGAGTTTTGCTTCTACTCTTCGTTTGATGATGAAAGGCAATCAAAATGCCCTTTCATTTGAACAATTAGTTTCTTTTTTGTTGCAGGGAGACCAACCTAGGAAGAATAGGTCTATTATGCGTGTTGTAGATCAAGATTTCCTGGCTAGTCAGAAGGGAAAAGGTAAATGGAGCTCTTCTACTAGTAAGCAGAAAACTGCAAATGCTGCATATTCGAAGAAGGAAGACAAAGATGAGAAGAAATCAGAAAAGCAGAATTTGTTTTGCAAATACTATAAAGCAAATAATCATGTTATTGAGAGCTGTCCAAAACTGGATGCTAAAGAGGCAAAGAAGAAAGAGGCCGGAATGGTTGTTGTAGGGGCCTCTACAAAAACAGACTCTACTAATCTTGTGCAGGATGAAGAATGGGCATTTACTACTGTTTGCAGTTTTGAACCATCTTGTCATGAGCAGTGCATGTCTGCAGTAGGCTCAGATGTTTGGTAGTTTGATAGTGGGGCGACCAAACATATTACCTCGCAACACAGTTTCTTCTCTTCACTCGAGCCTGCCCCTACAGGGAATACTGTTACATGCACCAACAACTCCTCTTATCATGTTATGGGAGTTGGTAAGATCATTTTGACTATTGTTGATGGTAGTCCTTTTGAGCAATTGGTTTCTCTCATGGTCACAAAAGAGATGAACATAGGTGGAAGTTCAACTAAAAGAAAGGATTTTTTTATGTAGGTAATCAAAGGGGCAAAGGAAGAGGAGGACAAGGGAGGAGCAAAGGAAGGTTTGGAGGAAGGAAAGGCCACTCAAGCAATCAAGGACATGACCAAGGCACCTCATCACAAAGAGGTAGAAGAAGAACAAGAGGAAGAGGAGGAAGGCATCAATTAAACAGGAATCAAGATGGCAAAGGCTGTTACAAATGTGGCAAGTTTTGCCACTATGCTAGAGATTTCTACCAAGGAGAAAACCAAAGGAGGTATAATCAAGTTTCTTCATACAAAGACCAAGGTAATTATGCTTCTACAAGTTCAAAAAATTACAATATCTTGATGATGCACATAAATGAACAAACAAGGTAGATAACACTTGATATATTGATAGTGGATGTAGCAACCATATGAGTTGCAATGCTTCTTGGTTTACTAATCTACATGCTCCCAAAGGTAAAGAACATGTAGAAAAAAGTGATGATACAACACATGAGATATCCCATGTTTGAGATGTAGCTTTGTATGACAAGGAGGAAGGAAGATGTCTCAAGGATGTCTTTCATGTACCTAGCATCACAAAGAAATTGGTGTCCGTAGGGAAAATGGTTTAAAGAGACTATCAAGTAAGGTTCAACAAAGGTGGATGCTTTGTGGGGAGCCCTAAGCAAGGGCACAAGGTCATATCAAGAGGAAGGAAGCAATGGAGAATCTTCACTTTGGAGGTAAATTCTCATTCCAGTCAACATGTCTACTTCACATATGGAAAGAAGAAGATTTTGGAGTTGGACTTGTGGCACAAGAGGAGGTCACATCAACATACAAAGAATGGAAGAAATGGAATTTAAGAGCCTGGTTTAAGGGTTTCCCAACTTCCAAGGACAAGGTATGAAACATTTATTTGAATCTTGTTGACTAGGGAAGCAAATGACTTTTCCATTCAAGAAGACTGGCTACATAAGCCAGGAACCTAGATGGATCTATTTCTAGGTTCAAACTAAGATTGGTGGCCAAGGGTTTTGCACAAACCTATGGAGTGGTCTTTGACGAGACATTCAGCCCCATGGCAAAGATGAGCACAATTAGGAAACTTGTTGAAATGTCTGCAAGAAAAGGATGGAAGCTTTCAATAGGATATCAAGAATGCCTTTCTCGATGGAGACTTGGAGGAAGATGTATAAATGGAGCAACCACTAGGTTTTGTTCATAAAAAGTTTCCACATCATGTTTATAGGTTGAAGAAGGTAGTTTATGACCTAAAGCAAGCTCCAAGGGCTTGGAACCAAAGATTGGTGGACTATTTGATCAAATGTGGTTACAATCAATGCAAGGCAGATCCATCTCTCTTCATCAAACAAAGATGAGAACTTATAGTCTACATGTCTGTGTATGTCGACGACCTTATAATTATCGGTAATGATACAAAAGGCATTGAAGAGATCAAGGACAAGCTTGGAAAGGAGTTCAAGATCTCTAATCTTGGAGACCTTAGGTATTTTCTTGGCATCGAAGTTGTGTATAAAGAAGAAGGTACGATGCTCATACAATGGAAGTATATTCTAGACCTACTTGAGAGGTTTGGGATGCTACATTGCAAGCCCATTTCAAATCCCATGGAAGTTAATGTAAAAGCTAAGCTCCATTGATGGAGAGCCATTAGAGAATGTGACTTTTTATCAGTCTATTGTGGGCCCTTTCAACTATGTCTCGATAACTAGGCCCGACATAGCACATGGAGTTGAAGTTTATCCCAATTTATACGTAGTCCAAGGACTACACACTTGCAAACTGCAAGAAGAATGTTAGGGTATCTCAAGCCCCACTATAAATGAAGGATTGTTCTACTCATGTGATGATTATATGCATGTAAAAGCTTACTCCAATGCCGATTGGGCTGGTTCGAAGGAAGATAGAAGGAGTACAAGTGGTTACCTAGTCATGCTAGGTGGCAAGATCATCTCATGGATTTCAAAGAAGCAACCCACAATGGCATTGTCTTCCATCGAGGCTAATTCTGGAGATTTGGCTCAAGTCACATGTGAGCCAATGTTGATTAAGAATTTATTTATGGAGCTTAATTTGCAAGTTGACACATATCCAATCTTTTGTGACAATATGAATAGCATTCATCTAGCACCGAATCTTGGTTATCATGCTAGAACCAAGCATATTGAAATGCACTATCACTTCATAAGGGAAAAGGTGATATCCAAGGAAGTTTCAATACATCATATTGGTTCCAAGGACCAAGTTGCACACATGTTTACAAAGGCTTTGGATGGAATGAAGATTTCAAAGTTCAAACAATGCATCAACATGAAGGAGCTTGGATGAAGATGATGAATTGAAGCTTGAGGGAGAGTGTTAAAAGTCAAGCTTTAAGAAAACAATTTGTGGGAAATCAATCATGGACATGTGGAGAAGCATAAGGAAGCCAAAATCCACGAGATTCCATCAATAAAATTCACTCAACCACTCCCCAAGTCATCGAAACTAAGTCCTCCCATTTAGGAGGCTGATTTGGAAAGGTAGTTCTTAGCTTTTAGGGGCACACTGATCACTATAAAGTAGCATGTATCCCGACTTCTTTTAAGTCATCTTATTGGAGTTTTATTTCATGTAGAGTGAGCACTAATTGTTGGAGTTGTAATGAGCAATCCCCTTGCTTAAGATAGCCCCTTGCTTGCTTGTTTCTTTTCTTTGAGTAGGCATATCTATGTGTGTGTGCAGGCAATGTTGCAACTCTCTACCCTTGAGTTGTTAGCATTGCTTCTCCCTCCTTATGTATTCATTTGATGCAATTCTTATCTCATCGGATAGCTATTGAAGTCTATTTTAAGCTGACATATTCTCTTGATCAGTCTTGGAGTATTTTGGGAGAAACATTTATTTTAGTGAAGTTGGGTGGTGCTATCTCTCTTTGTGTGTAGGCTTTGTTGGAACTATTTTGCTATGAGTTGTAAGGGCTGATTCTCCTTCTCTGTTTTTTCATTTGCTATGATTTTTGTGTCATTGGGTAGCTATTAGAATTCTCTAAAGTTAACCCAATCATGAGATTCATTATCTATATAATCTCTAAGAATAGCTTGTTGGAGTGAAGTGAGGTCGCTGTTGACTAGCAGTTGTGAGCATTCAACTAACTCATCTTGTGTATATTGATTCTCTTTGTGTAGGCATCCATTTGAAGTGAAAATTGATTTGTTGGAAAGCCCATGGTTTCTACTAGAGGGCCACAAAAGCTTACAGAGAGTTCCCTACATATGCTCTGATAGAGAGCAGTTTTGGGGTATAGAGGTCAAAGAAGGATACCTGTGGAGGTCATTCACGCTTTGTTGACATTGCGTAGGGGTTGAGATACATCCACCAATAGGAAATACTTAGAATCCACCAACTTCATATGTTGGTGCTATGGATGCCCAATTCACACATAGAAAATCATTGAATTAATTTTTGGATCTATCCATTTCATTCTTTCCATACTTTGCATTTGATTCAATCACTCACATGCAAAGCTAGATGGTTTTTAGAATGCTTTGGGAAGGAATCAGCCCACACATGGATTCCCCTCTTTTTAGGTCTAGTTCGGGATAGAATTCCCTTCTAATAAAGAGGCAAATCAAAGAGATGGAGACCTATTGGAGTTAGACATCTGCGGAAGCACGCGAATAGCACAAGGAAGAAGAAGAAGAAGAATCTTGGAGCACAACACACAATACTAAATGTATTACTAGAGAATGTACAAAGATAAGTAGCCCATTAGGGAAATAGGCGTACATACAAGCTAAGGGAAAAAACCTCCTAAAGAGGGAAAAAAGTGCCCCGGCGGTCCTAGAGTGTTCACACACATCACTACCTAAATATATCAACAAATCCCCCCTGGGAGTGATGTGGTGAACAAGTAGCTGGCACTCATGTATAAGGAAGTGCCAAGATATGTGGAAATCACTCCACAAAAGGGATTAAGCCCAAAGCTTTGCAAAAAGCTTCAAACTTCTCCCTAGACAAAGCCTTTGTGAAAAGGTATGCAATGTTCTCCTACATGGGCACATATGCCAAGCTGATCTCCCCAGCAGAATCTGACATAGCCTGAGAATCATGTACTGCACATGCCAAATCATTTATAGATCTTTCATATTCTGTGAGCTTATACAACCCATGACATAAAATGCCAGAAGCAATAATCACATTGCCATTTGAAAGATCATGAACTATATATCTACGTCAACAAATTTCACAACCAAGCCAATCTTGGCTG
The DNA here is from genome assembly GCA_020310875.1 of Ceratopteris richardii. NCBI lineage: Eukaryota > Viridiplantae > Streptophyta > Polypodiopsida > Polypodiales > Pteridaceae > Ceratopteris > Ceratopteris richardii. Next base: position 143,248,065 of record CM035432.1, read on the forward strand.
ATGCAAAAATTGATAACATATTTTTCTTGATCCCTGGCACAAACAAAGCTTCTCACAAAGTGAAAGAACTACCATCAGCAGTAGTCAAAATGATCTTACCAACTCCCATAACAGGACAAGAGGAGTTGTTGGCACATGTAACAGTATTCCCTGTAGGGGAAGGCTCGAGTGAAGAGAAGAAACTGCCCTATGAGGTAATATGTTTGGTCACTCCACTATCAAAGTACCAAACATATGAGTCTACTACAGACATGCACTGCTCAAGAGAAGATGGGTCAAAACTGCAAACAATAGTAAACACCCATTCTTCTTCCTGCACAAGATTAGCAGACTTTGTTTTTGGTGTAGAGGCTTGTGTAACAACCATTCTAGCCTCTTTCTTCTTTTCCTCTTTAGCAACCAGTTTTGGATAGTTCTTTATGATATGATCATTTCCTTTACAATACTTGCAAAACAATTTTTGCTTTTCTGATTTCTTTTCATCTTTGTCTTCCCTCTTCAATTGTGTAGAATTAGTAGATTTCTGCTTACTAGTTGAACAACTCCATTTCCTTTGCCCTTCTGACTAGCCAGGAAAGCTTGATCTGCAACATGCATAATGGACCTGTTTTGCCTGGATTGATCTCCCTGCAATAAAACAGAGACTAACTCCTCAAATGACAAGGCATTTGGATTGCCTTCCATCATCAACCGAAGAGTAGAAGCAAAACTCTGATATGAATCAAGAAGACCATTTAGAATGGTCTGGACAAGTGAGCTATCTGGTATAAGCTCATCATCAGAAATCAATTGTTCCTTCAAGTCTTTGATCTTTGTTAGAAAACTGTCCATAGAATTACCTTCATTCATGTGCTCACTCTCCAACTGTTTTCAGAGGTAAGCAACACGAGCCTCATTCCTAGCTTGGTACAATGTGGTAAGTGTATCCCAAGCATCCTTAGCTATTCTGCAAGAGCGAATGTGAGGAATAATGGCACGTTTGACATACAAAGCTATCAATCCATGTGCCTGGGCATCTCTGCCATCCCAATGAATTTGCTCTATAGTAGGTGCAGCAAAAACCGCAACACGAATAGGAATATGCAAAATATCATCATCTTCGACACCTTCTGCATCAGCTTCAGTACCTGCAGTTGTAACAATTGTAAGTGTGATAGGACGTTTTTCAACACCTTGCACAATGTTCCACAATCCTTTTGCAACCAATACATGTCACATCATATAAGCCCACAATAGGTAGTTGGTACCATCCAACTTATCCTCAACAACCAACATACGAAATACATCACTACTTTCAGCCATGGCCAGTGGCTAAAATACCTTGATGAGAAAATTGATTGTATCTCAAAAAGTTGAACGGAACTGCCTAGACGAGTTCTGCTAAACCTGTAGTAGACTTCAAGACGCTTATACTGTCGAACTGAAACAGGTATATACCTTTGGCACAAAAAGAGGAAATAGCCTGCACAAGCGCTGCGATAGTGCATTCGGAGGCTGAAACGAGCTCAGATTGCGATTTCGGCACCACAGAGTATGCTCACGAAATTTCGTGCGAATTTGAGACTGCAACCGGAGAGGTGTAGACGACGCCCTAGATGAAGCGACAACTTGCTCTGATACCAATTGTTGGAGTTAGACGTCTACGGAAGCACGTGAATAGCACAAGGAAGAAGAAGAAGCTTGGAGCACAATGCACAATACTGAATGTATTACTAGAGAATGTACAAAGATAAGTAGCCCATTAGGGAAATAGGCGTATATACAAGCCAGGGGAAAAAAACTCCTAAAGAGGGAAAAAAGTGCCCGGTGGTCCTAGAGTGTTCACACACATCACTACCTAAATATATCAACAAGACCATGGTCGATGACAATGATCATGGGGCACATGGGAGTAATCCACATAATATACTTCAACACATTTTCAGGATGAAAATGTTTAAAGGGGGGGAAAGTGTTGTATAAAACATGGATTTGGAAGCCTTAAGATATGGATTCTAAGGGTTGGTAATTTTGGAAATAACTCTTAGTTCTAGATGAATATTTATTCCCAGTTTCAGGGTTTTGGCCCTTAGTATTGATATTCCCTAAGAGTATGGTATCTAGACCTTAAGGAAGCCTCTAAAGCCTTTGGACTTGCACATAGAAGCTTGAGAGGAATCCTTTTAGGATCCTTGTGAGGGCCATGTAATTTCATGTGACTCCCAAGGTTAGAAGTCCTAGGATTAGGATCCATGTGGAGGTGAAAATTGGAAAGCTCTCCTCACATTTCCTCCCTTGGATTAAAGCTATATATGGGTGGATTTGGTGGGGTGGATAGGTGCATCTCTCACCCCTTTTGAGCTAGGCTAGTTTATTCTTTAGGTTGATTTTAGACTAAGCTTGTTGTGTGGACACAATAAAGGACTTTATTCAATATGTTTCACTACAACCTATGATGGTTTTGGGTCAAGTGGATAGGATGCATGGTAGAGTTTCTTGTCTTGATTATTGATAGAGTGGAAGCATGAACTTGAATTTATAGGACATGGAAGTCACTTAGGACTTTAAAGGTTCAATTCCTTGAAGTGTAGATGAGGAAACTGCGAAGGAAACCAATTATGAATAAGTGGGGAAGTGTTACACCCCAAACCCGAAGAACATCAGGATAGCCACTTGTAGATAAAGTATCTAACCAAGTGTGAAGGTTCCAACCAATGTGAATTAGGCCACCTCTCTAAGAGACTCTATAAATAGGATGCTTGGCCTCACTTGCTCATCACTCATCATATGAGGTATTTGGACTCTTGGCCCTTGGTGGAGTCACCCACACACCTATGTGGTGTGGGTATGGTGGCATGGGATGTCATGTCCTTGAGGTGATGGCCACCTGTTTGACTACAAGCTCCCATGCTCCATTTAGATCTATGGCTGGGAGGTGAGTCTGATGTCTACCAATTTATGTTTGTAGATATGGCTTGTGTTTTGTCATGTTCTCATGTGAGGTGCTAACAATAATTCACAAGTAAAAGTCTAAAGTATACAAGAATTGGAATTGGAACTAGGGAGTGCTTATTTGAATGCATCATCTCCTTAAGTTCTCGGTATTGGTTATATCATTAACAAGATTGAGGATCAATAGGTCAACCCCCTTTTTTTATAGCTCTTGAATACATTTCATGATGACATCATTGATGCTTCTTGAACGAGAAACTTCCTTGGTGATGTACCAATGGGGATTCACATGTTTAAACATAACTTCTTAGTAAGAGTGGGTTTGCATGATGTTGAAGACATGCGAAGATACGATGCAAGTTAGAACTTAGCACAATGCATACAAAACTCTATTAGATCTGCATGTCCTTGACAATTTGTATAGACAATGAGGAGATGTAGACTGATCACACACCTGATTTGGAAAGAGATCAACATAGCAAAGAAAATTTCAATTTACATGAAAATGTCAAAAGGAAGGAGCATCACATTGAGCAACTCCTCTTCACATGCTACTACTTCTCCATCTAAAAAGACTCCTCCCTTATGTCTTCTCCATCTAAAAAGATTCCTCCCCTATGTCTCCATGAAACACATAATATAAGTCACAATCTACTAGAGAAGGTGACCCCAAAAATGGAGCACTCTAAATGGGTATGGTGTAGCGGTTTGCGTCGAACGCCGTAGGGCTGAATGCTTGGGTGCGATACCTGCTCGGCTGAACAATTCAAGATTTCCTTGTACTCTCAAAAAAAAAAGTTGTGGGTCAAACAACTCATAGGAAAATGGTGCATCACAAGAGAAGGGTGGGCATCCCGCTTTTGATCATGGGAAGGAACAGAGACCACAAACAAGCGGATTACGTGTCCACTTTTGATTTGATCGTGCGAATCGTTCCCATACATGGCCGGTATAGGGCTTAATATGGCATGCTGATTTCTAGAACGTCTTCGAACATGCAGCCTCCATCTTGCAGCCCCCCGAGATTCAACGACCTTGAACTTGTGGAGCACGCAGTCGGCCATTTTCCTTACGAAACCCTTGTTGCATTCCTCGCACAACCCAAGACTTGTACATCAGATCACCACAGACCGAAATCGTGTGTACATCAGCCCGCCAAGAAGACAGTTCAGCAGCATCCTTCATATTTCCGCCCCGCAGGTACTCAGTTGCCCCATTACCATGACCTCTGCCGTCGAGAGTTCAGCCATGAGCCCTGTAGATCACGACACCAAAGTCGGTTGTGGAGACAAGAGTAATGCAGTCTCCAAGCTTCTGGAACGGCTTTCCTCAATCGAGCAGTCTGTTCAGAAGTTTTTGTCCGAAAAGAAGCGGTCGAATTCTCACCAACATCTTCTCCATCTAGAACAGCAGCATCAGACGTGCTCGTCGCCAAGGCTACATGAAGCAAAGTTCCCGTATCCTTCGACTTGTTGTCCCAACAGCCCAGCCGTTCCTACAGTTTTCCAGATGCCACTTCATTACCCTCGTTTGTCGCGTGCCGATTACGAGAATATGGAGGAATCAAGGCTAGATCGACTACTGGAAGAATATGGTCTCCCTGTCCCTCCAACCCTTGAAGCGAAGCGTGAACTTGCAATTGGCACCTTCCTCTGGTCGAGTTAGAGACGTAGGTGACCTCTTTTGATCTTGTTTATTTCATAGTACACTCACTCTCTATCTCTACCCCCCTTTCCCCCCTCCCTCCCTCCCTCCCTCCCTCTCTATCTGTGGAGAAAACCTCCTCTATTCTTCCTTTTCTCCCTCTTCGTCCTTCTAACTTTCCGCTTCGTCCACCTGTGAACACTACAGCGGATGACACCAAACTTCTTAGGAGTATTTCTTTGACACGCTTCACAATGAACATGTTTTGGATCAAATAAGTCTGTCTCATTACAGTATCTTTACGTTACGGAGTTTACTTTTAACGAATGCGTCATTTCAGTATGATCAGATTCAGTGAATCTCAATGTATTCATTGATGATTTGAGGCACCATTTTGAATAATACTCCCATGTTTTCCTGGTTCACGACGATTCTCATTGTTCCATACTCTTTGAAAATAGGTGCGTTGCTGATGATGAACTAATAAAGGGGAAGGCGCTGATTGATGATACATCTGCGGGTCTTTAATCAAGTTTCTTAAAATGTTCGAGACGCTTAACAATTTTGTAACAAATGTGCTGTGATACACTACGTTCTGTAGTATCTCGTTGTATTTTGTGTAGTCTTCTGAGAGGCCATGAATAATTTTGATCCGTTCTACGGGAAAATTGATTTCAAGATTTCCTGTAAGGGATAGTCATGATTTACTTATAAGTGTAGAGATTTCTGGAAGGCATAGGATTTTAATATGCCTACATAAACTGGCCTTGGGGGCTAATTTGCTCTGTGGAGATGTTAAAAAGTACAAACAATGGCGTCCTATACGGCCTTCGATCTCGGTCAGGGAACGTGGAGGTCAATGGCTCTTAACTGGTTATGATACGATTCCTGGACGAGCTCTTTGTTTTTGCAATTGCCACAGTTCTGTAAAGTTTTCAGGATCAGCTGTAAATGTTTTACAAAATAGCCCTGGTTTTCTGTATATCCCCACGTACATGTAATTTCACTGCTGGACAAGCTGCACATTCTGATTTCTTTGTGGGAGTCGAACATATGACTCGTCTCTGCGCTGCCGATTTTACTGTGGGACTAAGCAATTCTAGCAAGATAATTGATCATGAAGGTAATTGCGTGCTACTCTGATGATACAGATGGGTAAAAATCTAGAATTTCTCAAACGCAGGTCCATATTATCAAATATAACAGTTTTCTCCACTCAAAGAATAAGAGGGGTGCAGAATTGTTGTTAAATATGAACAGTGAAAGATAAGATGACTAATCAGGTCGAAGAGTGAGTTCCTTGAGGGATCAGTGCTATGCATATCGGTTTGATCCTTGCTTGAGATCAAGATCCGTTTTGAACTAGGATGAAGAAGGGTTATCGATCTTCAGACAAGTACTAAATACGCATCACGGAGTAATTATATATGTGTGTGTGTGTGTGAGAGAGAGAGAGAGAGAGAGAGAGAGAGAGAGAGAGAGAGAGAGAGAGAGAGAGAGAGAGAGAGAGAGAGGTGTCTTGAACTTCAGTATCTTCACAAATACTTCAGATGCATCATTGGAGTGATTTTGAACTTGAGTATCTTCACAAATACTTCAGATGCATCATTGGAGTGATTTTGAACTTGAGTATCTTCAGAAATACCAAATTTGCATCATTTGAGTGATTATTTTTTTGTGGGTGTGTGGGGGGGGGGGAGAGAGAGAGAGAGAGAGAGAGAGAGAGAGAGAGAGAGAGAGAGAGAGAGAGAGAGAGAGAGAGAGAGAGAGAGAGAGAGAGAGAGAGAGAGAGAGAGAGAGAGAGAGAGAGAGAGAGAGAGAGAGAGAGAGAGAGAGAGAGAGAGAGAGAGAGAGAGAGAGAGAGAGAGAGAGAGAGAGAGAGGCGTGTTTGCTAACATCTGTGCATATACATCTCATATAATAAAACATTCAACATCTTGAACTATGATATGAAACTCCATGTATATAAGCAAAATAAATGGTCAGCAGACTGTAAATGCACATCTCAAGGTTGCCTGAGTATAGAAATAGTAGAATAAATTACAGTAAAAATAATTTCAGAGATATAAGTTGAGTTTTTTACACTATGTGAGAGATCTGACTAGATTTCCCAGTGGCTCTGGAAGAAGTTTGTAAGCATAGTCTTGCACTGCTACCAATGAATGCTCTGAGTATTTATAGAGAATCTTGTTTGCGTCTCTGGAGAGCAAACATATGTCAAAGTCTCATGAATATGGATCCCTCGACTAACCAAGTCTCTCTTTGAATCTGTCCCTGATCTTACTGTATGCAAAGGCATCTGCACTCTAATCTCCGATGGGCATCTGCATTTCCTGTTTTTTCGATCTCGAGCTGCGGAATGGGGACTGAGAGTTGCCCAATTACCACTTCTAACTGTACATATGTATAAATCTAGGTATTTGGGATGGTTTATGTCCCATTTCAGATAGTTGCATAAAGAACTCTGTAGTACGATGTCTTTTTATTTCATTTTATTATTTGTTTATTTATCTGTTTTTATTTATTTATTATATTATTATTATTTTTTTTGGGGGGGGGGGGGGGGGGGTTTTGTGTGTCATGGCCCTTTGCCTACTTCCCTGGTTTTCTTTTGAACGTAGCTTGGTGCTTGGGTGGTTTGCTTTGTTGCGTCAAATCGTGCACAATTATAAGCAGTGGTAACCGTGCATGCTTTTGGACTTCCGACAAGTTAGGAACACCTCCAACAACCGGGCGATGAAGCACCATGGGTATTAGTGCCGAGCCATCTCTTCCTCGCGTTTCTTGGGAACGGCGCTTGTCCCTTGCATTGTGGGTAGATGCTCTGTAATTGGAGCGCCCCCCGCCCATCTTTAATGGGTCTTGCACCTTGACGGCTAGTGCCGACATGTCCCTTATGTTTCCCGCTCACTCAAAGGGGCTTTGGATGTGTGTGGCAAAGGATGTCTTGGCAAATGGCAACCATGGACTAGATGGCAGTGCACCACCGAGCCGGCCCGCCTTCGACAGTTGCCTTCTCATCTTTCGGGTAGAGTTCCATCTTCCATTGCAACCGGCCTCCGGGTCATCTCAACATCTTGTCTTGCTTCGGCTTCCGGGTTATGTAAGGAGATTGCCCCTTTAACTCGCGACTGTCCTGCGCCTTGTGGGCTCATGACAAAACTCCCCTTGGAGTTGAACTCAAAGGGGCTTTGGATGTCTTGGCAAATGGCAACCATGGACTAGATGGTAGTGCACCACCGAGCCGGCCCGCCTTCGACAGTTGCCCTTCTCATCTTTCGGGTAGAGTTCCATCTTCCATTGCAACCGGCTTCCGGGTCATCTCAACATCTTGTCCTGCTTCGGCTTCCGGGTTATGTAAGGGGATTGCCCCTTTAACTCGCGACTGTCCTGCTCCTTGTGGGCTCATGACAAAACTCCCCTTGGAGTTGAACCATCAAATTTGGTATCAGAGCTTTGGCGCTTAGTCGGTATGTGAATTTTCTGTCAACAGTGTTGATCGTCGACCTATCGACAAAAAGGGAGATTTTTTTTTTTCATGAGATACATTGCCGTTGATCCCCGCTTGGACCTCGGCACGTTTTGGCATAAAATTCTGTGTATGTCGCAACGTCTGCCCTCGGCCTCCGCTTGGGTTGTCGGTAAATGACAACGGATCAGAGCTTCAGGCTCGAGTGGCACGGGTTTGGGGATCGGCGTGAATCCACCCCGATCTTTTATGATCCTATGTAAGGTACGATGATTTGCATGTTCATGTGTTTATGGGTTTGACCTGCTTGTTGGCCCACTTCGTTTTGCGTATTCCCTCATGGGTCTGGCCCTGCAACGTTCATTCCGCAGCTTCCCACCCGGGGAGGGAGGATCCGTCCTCCATATGTCAACAAGGCCGCCTTATTCTCCGGGCCGGGGTAGCGTTGTAAGGTGCACACATGCCGTCGTAAGATGCATTTCTTTGGGGTGGGGAGCCCCGTCGGCGAGACTCAAATTTGGGAGCAACATAGCTCCATTGTCGATGGGCCAGTAGGGTAAGAGTGCTATGGAAAATGGTGATGATGCCATGTGTTGAAACGATATGCGCATAACCCACTTGTCGATCGTAAGACATGTTCCTTTGCAAATATTGAAGTATCTTTTATTTGAGTTGCCCCCAAGCCAAGCGAGGTTATGGAAGCAAAAGGCCAACTAAACAGCCTTCTCTCGCAAGGGTATCGCATTGGCCGGGGTAGTGAGCACGTTGAGGCCAAAATTTTTATCGGATGGAAACAAATACCTATCTTTTACTCTTGGGCCAGCATGCCTAGAGTTATCAAAATGAAGTGTTGTGCTTCTCGTGTGGCCGTACGGGGCCAAGGAACGCACTATAGGATAAACAACGGATGTGAATGTAAGATGCACCATGCGCCTCACATCCGTGCCCATGTGCAAAGCGAAGTTAGGGCCGTTCCATGCTCGCACAAAGCACATTAAGGTGCACTATCATTATTTCAAGGAGAGGTTGTTTGCTAGAGAGATCAGCTTGGCATATGTGCCACACAGGATAACACTGTAAACCTTTTCACAGAGGCTTTGCCTAGGGAGAAGATTGAGGCTTTCTGCAAAGCTTTGGACTTCCTTTTGTGGATTAATCTCTCTCCACAAAACTTGGCACTTACCCTTGTGTTCTAGCTCCTTGTGCACCACATGAGTCCTAGGGGGGATTTGTTAATATATTCGATAGTGATGTGTGTGAACACACTTAGGACGGTTGGTGCAGATTTATCTCTCTTTAGGAGGTTTTTCCCCTAGCTTGTATATAAAGCTATAACCATAATGAGTTATTTGCTCTTGTACATTTAGTTGGTAATTCTTTTTGTTGTGTTGTGCTCCAAGCTTATGCTTCTTCTTCTTCCTTGTATTGTTCACGTGCTTCCGCATACCTCAAACTCCAACAAGGGTCTCTATCACGGGATTGATCTATCATGATAGAAGGGGTTTGTCATGATAGAGTTTGTCATGATATAGCTTGTCTATTGTAGATTTGGCTTGTCATGATAGACCCAAAACACAGTTTTTTATTTTCTTCTATGTTGTTGGGATGCCATTGAGGGGCTCTTATCATCTTGTGTAGACGCTTTTACAAAAGATGCACGCTTTTTGATCTGTCATGATAGAGCGAGCATGTCAACTTGAGACTTGTGCAATGCTCTATCATACATATGCAGGTTGTTGGAGCTGATGATGGAATTATTTGCACAAAAACAATAAAAACACACACAAAGCAAGAATGCACTCTCTCCCTCTCTCTCTCTCTCTCCCCCCCCCCCCCCCCCCTCCTCTCTCTTTCTCTCTCTCTTTCTCTCTCTCTCTCTCTCTCTCTCTCTCGCATGCAAGCAAATGTGGGGAAGTGATAGGAAGATGGGTATATGATCCGAAAGGTGAAAATTCAACGAAGATGGAGATGAGAGGGGGGTTAAAGGTAAGTGATGGAAGTGAAAATGGGGATGAAATAATCAAGAAAACAAGAAAGCCTTATAAGAACTACTTACCTACACTCCAATATTTATACTCTACTCTCTTACAGTCACATGCTTTCCCTCGAGTAACTACTTCACGTGATACAAAGATCGTGAGTGAGTGACGTGTAACTATGAAGGTGAGAAGCACACAAGATGCACACATGCATACACACACACACACGCACACACAGATAGAGGTAATAGAGGAACAATGGAGGATTCTATTCATCAACAAGATTACAAGTCTCCTACTATTACATCCCAACTCTCAAAGTCAAGAACCTGCTACTTGAACCCAAAATGAGCTCTCTAGCTCCTTTTGTAGTTTTGAGATGAGTTTTGGTCGGTTTCAAACCAAGTGTTTGGCAAAGTTAAAATTTAGATCCTGATCCTAATTTGAAGGCTATACAAGCTCCAAAAATTATGAAATTTGAAATGTAGCTTCTATATAAGTTCTTCAAGCTTGAGAATACCCTTCGCTGGAGCATATATTTACAAAATACGGGGCTTTTATACAATGTGCCAGTTATAGAAATCATTGTTTCATAGAAAGTTGTATGTTTATATCAAGATTGAAATATGGGACTTGATATATTTTGGTAATGATGTGTGTGAACACACTAAGGACTGTCGGGGCACTTTTTTCCCTCTTTAGGAGGTTTTTTTTTTCTGGGCTTGTATGTACGCCTATAATCCTAATAGGTTACTTACATTTGTACATTCACCTGCTAATACACTCAGTATTGTGTGTTGTGCATCAAGCTTCTTCTTCTTCCTTCTGTGCTCTGCATGCTTCCATAGACCTCAACCTCTAACAATTGTTATTAGACCAGGTCACTGCTACATCGAGGTCGTCATCGACACCCCTCATCAAAGTCTCAGAATCGCATGAAATTTGATGAGCATACTAAGGGTGATTAGAAGTTCAAAATGGCTTTGCTCTATGGTGTCTAAATTTTGATATGAGCTTGTCTCGGCCTCCGAACGTACTATCATAATGCCTATGTAGGCAATTTCATCTTTTTGTGCCAAACATATATGCAGGTTTCTATTCGCTAGTACAAGCACCTCAAAGCCTACTACAGGTTTAGCAGAACTTGACAGGGTAGTTTTGTTCAACTTTTTGAGATACAATCATTTTTTGCATCAGGGTATTTTAGTTAGTGGCCATGGGTGAAAGCAATGATCTATTCCATATATTGGCAATTGAGGATAAGTTCGATAATACCAATTGCCCATTATGATCATATATGATGCATTATGTATTGGTCGCAAAATGATTGTGGAATATTGTGTAGGGTGTTGAAAAACGAACTACTACACCTGCAAATACAATTATTGAAGGTGATGTAGATGGTGTTGAAGATGATGATCTTCAGGTTCTTGTTTGTGTTGTAGTTCTTGCTACCTCTACTGCGTAGCAACTTTGTTGGGATGGCAGAGATGCTCATGCACATGCATTGATAGCCTTGTCTCTCAAACGTGCCATGATCCCGCATATTCTCTCTTGCAAAACATCAAAGAATGCTTGGGATACAATTACCACTTTGTACCAAGTAAGAAATGAGGCTCATGTTTCTTACCTTTGAAAATAGCTATAGAGTGAGCATAAATGAAGGAGATTCTATGGACTGTTTTTTTGTCAAAATCAAAGATTTGAAGGAACACTTGATTTTTGTTGATGAAGTCTTACCAGAAAGTTCACTTGTGTAGACTGTTATTAATGGTATTTCCACATTCATATCAGAGTTTTGCTTCTACTCTTCGATTGATGATGAAAGGCAATCCAAATGCCTTAACATTTGAGGAGTTATTCTCTATTTGTTGTAGGAAGATCAACCTAGGTAGAACACATCCATTATGTGTGTAGTAGATCAAGCTTTGTTAGCTAGTCAGAAGAGCAAAGGTAAATGGAGCTCATCTACTAGTAAGCAAGAATATGCTAATTTTTCACAGTCAAAAAATGAAGACAAAGACAAGAAGAAAACAAAAAAGCAAAACAGTTTGTAAACATTGTAAAGGAAATGATGGTATCATAAAGAGTTGTCCAAAATTGGTTGCAAAAGGGGCAAATAAAAAAGAGGCTGGAATGGTTGTTGCATAGGCCTCTACACCAAAAATAGAGTCTGCTAATCTTATGCAAAGTGAAGAATATGTCTTTACTACTGCTTGCAGTTATGATCCATCTTCTCATGATCAATGCATGTATGTAGTAGACTCAGATGTTTGGTACTGTGATAGTGGGGTGATCAAACATATTACTTTGCAATGTAGTTTCTTCAATTCACTTGATCTTGCCCCTACAGGGAATACTGTCACATGTACCAACAAATCCTCTTATCCTATCATGGGATTTGGTAAGATCATTTTGACTACCACTGATGGTAGTTCTTTAACATTGGTAGATGCTTTGTTTGTGCCAAGGATCAAGAAAAATCTATTATCAGTTTCAATATTATTCAAGGTCGACTTTGTTTTGAAAATTATTGATGACAGATGTATAGTTCATGATCTCTCAAATGGTGATGTTATAATTGCTTATGATTTGATGTTGTGGGCTATATAATCTCATAGACTATGCAAAATCTGTGAATGATTCAGCATGTGTAGTTCAAGATTCTCAGGCTATCTCAAATGCTAAGCTTTGGCATGCACGCTTTGGTCATCTGAATTTTGTTAGTTTGTTATGCGTGCAGAAATCTTAAACGGTGTCCTCTCTACCCAAATATGAGGCACTTGGTAAACATGTCTATGAAGGCTGTATTTTGGGCAAAATGCAACATTTCTCCTTCCCAAAATATGGTTCAGTTGGAGCTACTAAAAAATTGCAGCTTGTTCACAATCATGTATATGGTCCTATGGAGATACCTTCTTTTGGGAACTACCTTTACTTTGTGATTTGCATTGATGATTTTTCTAGGCATGCATGACATTGAAAGCAAAGTTCGAAGTGTTTATATGCTTCAAAAAAATTTTGGTTTTGGTTGAATCTTTCAGCATGTAAAATGGGCGCCCTCCACTCTGATGGAGGGGGGAATATATGTCTTTTGATTTTAATGCATTTTTTGTTGAACAGGGGATAAAACATCAGTGTACAGTGTCGTATACACCTCAACATAATGGATTTGTTGAAAAGAAGAACATGTCACTCATGGAGATGGCAAGTGTATGGTCAAAAGTCATTCTTTACCACACAACTTTTGGCTTGAGGTTGTTATGTGTGCAACATATGTACTTAACAGGTGTCCCACTAAAGCATTGCAATTTAACACTTCATATGAGGCTTGGCACAATTGGAAGCCATATATTGCTTATCTACGTATTGTCTTGCATATGCAGTAGTGCCTAAACAACATAGGAAATTGGATGATAAAGCAATGAAATCTATTTTTGTTAGTACAATTATGAAAGCAAAGGCTATCGTCTGAATCATCCATATACTAAAACATATTTCGGTTAGCCATGATGTTGTTTTTGTGGAAGATGCAATTCAACCATTATTTTCATGTACTAAGGAGACATAGGTTAGCTCCAAAGATGTGTATGATACTTTGTTGCCTCTTTTTACAGGTGGACAATCAAGTGCTGGTCAAAATGAGGCATGCATTTATAGGATTTTTCATTATGTCGAAAATAGTAGTTACAATGAGGCGGATTCAAAAATCAAGCATGAAAGTAAAAAGTTTCTCTCTTTTGTGGAGATCCTTTTCTTTTATTAATAGAAAGCATGGTCGACAATGATCCTTATTTGTTGGCACTCAAGGTCAAGCACGAAGCACGAGAACATCATTGAAGAAGTGGACATAGAAGAAAAGGAAGCATGTAGTGAGCTCCAAGAAGTACATATCAAATTTTCAGAAGAAATCCCTATTAAAATAGTGATTTTCATCACTAGAAAGAATTGTAAATACCATTTCATATTTTTGCAACTCCATTTTGTTCAAACCGAGGAGTCCTTGAGCTTGAGAAGTACAAGAAGTATATATGTATCAATTTTCATAATTTTTAGACTCCGAGCCCTCAAATAAGCCCTAGAACCTAAGTTTTAACTAGCCAGACATTAGGTCTCGACAGGGGCTAAACTACTCAAAAAACTATAAAAAGAGCTAGAGAGCTCATTTTTGAGGTTAGCTTGTTGTGGATTTGAGCCTTTGTAAGAGATTTGTTTTGTAATCGAAGACCTTCCATTGTTCCACTCTTTGCTCTTACCTTGTGTGTGTGTGTATGTGTGTGCATGCTTGTGTGCTTTCACTCATGCACTTGTGCCTTCACTTGCTCATGGTCTTCATACCAGTCCTCATGTCTCCGCTGATTGACATTTATGAGGTGGATTTCCTCATGTTGGTACTTACCATTGTGCTAGAATGTCAACAAATTTGGCACCGTTGTCGGGGAGAGAGCTTCGAGGATGAACATGTGATGGTAAAACGTGATAATACATTCCCTATTTTTGCCTCTTTTCTTCATTGTTGGCTATGCGAGAAGCCTAAAGAAAGTTTAGAGCTAAAAGCTAGAGGAAATAATGAGCTCTGCACTCTCAATATACCCAAAAATTGAGTGAACAAGATCTACATATGCAACGACTTGCAACAGGTATCGTGAGTGTGATATCGTGATATTACATACGTATTTTGCATATACAGGCACATAGGAGTGACAATGAGGACATAAGGTATACATATCTACAAAAATTTTTGAATTTGAACTTCAAAAACACCAAGTATCATGTTTGGTTGAATTTAGGTATCGCGATACTAGACTCTCGTGTATCGCGATACTTGTCGAGTATCGTTTATCATCTCCCCATGAATTGGGATACCTCACATGTATCGTGTATTGTCGGGTGAGTATCATGATCTTTCCGAAGTATCATGTATCATGACCATCCAGTATCATGTATCATGAGTGCTCAAGTATCGTGTATCACCTAGTCGTGTCTCGCGATACTTCCCAAGTATCGTGTATCGTGAAGGTTGGTATCATATCGTCAAGACTAATATCGTGTATTGTCTAAGGACAAGTATCGTATCGTGAGGCCAAGTATCATGTATCGTGCTCAAGCCAGATATCGTATCCTCCCCCTATGTATCGTGTATTGTGACTTCACTAAGTATCGCATATCATGAGGAGCCATATCATGTATCGTGATACTTCACAAATATCGTGTATCACCAAAAGATCAGTATCGTGTATCGTGATAGCTCAAGTATCGTATCGTGAAGTTCCAAGTATCATCGACCTCAAGTATTTTATCGTGATAGCAAATATCGTGTATCGTCTTGGCTCAAATATCGTGTATCGTTTACTCCTAAGTATCGCCGATACTTCCTAAGTATTGTGTATCGTCTGTTTTGGGGTAAGAGATCTTGTTTGCATGTTTCAACCCCTAGAACCCTGAACTGGCATAACTTTTTCATATGAAATCCATTTGTTGTGATTTTTGTTTTAGATATAGTATTTTGAAGCTGATCTTCAGGTGAGACTAGGAAGCCAAGGGGGCTCCAAAGGATTTGAGCAATACAAGGGGAAAATTGGGACTAGAAGGCAAAGCTTATGAACCTAAGATCTGGTAGACACCTAACCAAGGATAGACAAAGCATTAGATCATCTGAGGCTAGTGTCAACCATACAGCTAGGTGTTGGGCACAATAAGTTAGTGGCTATCCCTACATACTAAGTTCTGAAACAAGTGACTCAGAAATGTCCTTTAGCATGGAGAGACCTGCAGGTAGCCTAGGAACTGCCTATTTACAAACACCAGAAGGTCCCAATAAAATACAATTAGAATATATCAGGACCAACTGATTAGGTGCACGCATCTATGAGGATGGTCTGAGGCGATCAGTTGTCCAACTCAAAAATCCCGATCAACCCTTTGGACTTAAACACCCAGTGGTTAAATTCAAAGGGGTTCTTATATTGACAAGCAAAGAACCATTATGTGTTTACCAGCTTACGAGATAGGACAGATGAGTCTGGAAACATCATTCCTAAGAACAAGATAGGAGACCTAGAGCAAGGAGACCTAGGACAAGAACCCAAGACTCCTCGAGGTAAATCGGTCTTGACTAGAGTGATTACTCCAGAGTGGATTCCCAAAGACAACAAAAGCATAGAAATATTCTTGAATAGAGAGACAAATGAAGCCTTTTGGAGATTCAAGCTAGATCAACCTAGAAAAATAGGTGGAGTCATCATCTATGAGTTCAAAGATCCGGAGATACCAGGTAAAGTTGTCTATCTAGATAACACATTGGAGAGAATGTTCTTGGTAATAAAGCACAAAAGGCATGCATACACTTTTCCCAAAGCGAATTGATTTTCCCTCCACCAAGATCTAATGTCTCCCATGGCCTTCAAGGAGTGGGATCATCCCAGACTCATGAAAACTAGAGGGAAAGAACTAGAGAGAGACATGAGGTAAGTTTTGCACACACTGTGGGTAGAGATAGATCAGGACATGAAGGTGAAATACCTGAGAGAGAGAGACATCGAGCACATAGGCATCAAAGAGATGAACATGATTTTCCATTGCCTAGACCCCAATTGTACCCAAGAACCCTTAGACCTTCTCAAGTTGTTATGGCAATGATGAACTACTTTGACGGTTCAGGAGATCCTTATGATCACGTTGCCGAGTTCAAACAAGTGTTAAGAGGTGAACACATTGAATACTTGTTCACATAGTTTGAGGCATTTGGTTTGACTCTCAAGGGTACTGCCTTAGCTTGGTTTCAACCCTTGAATAGTCATAATTACTGAAATATAGGTCAATTGCTAGAAGAATTCATCGTAGAATTTTCCAAGAGTGGTATCAGGAATAACACATCATCCTTGATCCATAGCTTCAAGCAGACATCCCAAGAAACAGTGCGACTTGTAGGAAGAAGGTTCAGATAGTACATAGAAAGATGCCGTGTTCTAGAATTACCCACACCAGCCAAACAGGTGGCCTTGTTTTTAGATGGCTTACTAAGCACCAACTTAATATCGTATGTGTACTTGAAAGAGCCTAGATCCATAGAAGAGTGTGTGCACATGTGCATAGACATAGAAGACAATTTGAATGAAGAGTTAGAATTGTCCAAACTCTATAAGAATTCTGATGGTTCTACTAGTCATACCTCCAGAACCTCCATTGAGATAGATGAGATAGTTGAGCAAGTTTTCAAGAAGTTAGGAGTTCAAAATAGAAAAACACCAAGGGTCACCTCATTGAAGCGATGTTATAGCTGTGGAGGAGACCACATGGCTAGTGTTTTCCCGATGATGGCTAAACCCCAAGAAACCCTAATGCTCCATATTGCACAATTGAGAGAAAATACACGAACCACATGGCTCAAGATTGTCCCTACAATAGGCAGACTATTAGAAAAACTTATCAGCAACCTTACCAACAGGGTAGGTATAAGAATCAATACCAACAGCCATATTATAGGCCACAACAGCAATATCGAGCACCATATAGGCCATAATGGATCCTAGGAAACCAACTGCAAGCTCCTACCAATGTGATCCCAATAAAGTATGCAGTGTCAGAGGAGAACACTAATAGAGCATTGGTGCCAATAACCCCATTGGTCTCAGAAAAGGACTCTCACGCTCATATTTCTGACTATTCCCATGAAGATGGTCCACAAGCTTATTACATAGAGTCACCTGAGCATAGTGAAACTTATTCGTATCAATACAAGACACCACCTATGGAAGCAAATTGGGAGCCAGAATACTCAAATGTCATGTATGCGAATCTTAACCCTAGGCCCCAATTGAGACAAATGAGACCACAAGCCACTAGAGGACCATGTTTTAGATGTCAGGGCGACCATTTCATTCATGAATGTCCCCACTCACCGACTCTGGGAGAAGGACAAAACATCACAATACAAGGCTTTTGTCCTCAGTGCAGCAAAGAACATCTTCCAAGAGATTGTCCAAGGAACCCCTCTAGTACACCGAAGGTTACACCAATTAATGTGGTAGGCCTAGTGGTGGATTCAAGTTCAAGTAGCAGTAATGTGGCTCCCATACAAGCAGTTGCAAGGGCACAGGCCTTACAATAGGCTAAACCAACTGAACAATCAGAGCCAAGTGAACCAGGAGAGCCTAGTAAGAGGAAAACAAGAACATGGAAGGATACTAGGGAGAAGGCCAATCGTAAGTGGACTAAAAAGTTATCTGAACTAGAAGAAAGCTTTAAAGATGCAAAAACAAAAATAGAAGATATTGCCTCTCAAAGCCCCTCACATGCCGAAACTCCATCCACACCACCTCATCCCACCCTACCATTCATTGTAAATAGACCACAACCAGGGCTTGTTCTTGTAGATCCAACCCTAGAAGGCTTGGGCATGATGTTCAAGGCTTACCAGGCTCGTCTTCAAGAAGGGCGAACAGCTGCAAACCTAGACAAGAGTTACCCTAAAGCAGATTTGGAGATTGAATGGACAAAAATATGCATGAAAATGGTAGAACTAGCTCAGGCTATGCTCGAGACCAATCAATTGTTCAATCAAACCAATTCTATCAAATCGGGTTTGCATTTCCAGGGTTTATTAGAAAGATTAGAGGAGATGGTAAATAAACTGCAGGTTTCTTTACTTCCACAGGCTCAACTAGTTGTTGAAAGAGAAAGCTCACCACCAGCGAAAGTTTATGTTCTCAATTCCATGGATGGGGAAACACCTCTTTCAATTCAACAGTACTCTCAAGAGTTCTTGTAGGAAATACAAGAAGAAAGATGGGTCAAGGAGAAGGGTAATGCCCTCCTATTCTTGAAATTCATGATCTTCACAATCAATTTTCCCAAGATATTCCATCTATTTATGGAGATCAAGCAGAGCAACAAGAAGAGGAAAGATTAGATTTTGAATCTAATTCTTTAAAAGTGTTGCCACAATTCACATGCCCATGGGAATCTGAATTTCTTCATATCAGAGCTCCCACAATACTGATAAGAAATGAAGAATTAGTGGTTCCAAGAAACACTGAAGTTGTGAAGAATACTAAGATGCAGTGTCATCTTACACTAGAAGAGCTGCTCAAAGTAAAACCTGAGTTATGGAATCATGTGGTGAATCAAGTTCTAAAACTTGATTCCAATATGCCAAAAGCAGGCTCTAAGCAGAAAGTCCCAGAGATACCTCTAGACAAAATATGAGACATGAGTGAAGTTGAAGAAGATAATACTTATCTTACAATCACCTACCAACGTTACAAAACCAAAGCTATCTTAGATTCAGGTATTGGTGTTGCAATTGCGACCACATCCTTGTGGAAGCAATGGGGAAAAACCGTATTAAGACCAACCAGAATGAAGCTTCAAATGGCTGATGGCCATATTGAAAGACCTCTAGGATTGCTAGAAGGGATAACTCTAACCACTTGTGGTGTAGAGTTTGAAAACACCTTTGCTATATGTGACTTTGGCAAAAATAATGTCTAGGAAGGCCTTTCCTATGACAACTGCAAACAGTACAGGATTGGGGAACCAACTCTTTGTACTTGCAACACTTAAGGGTAACAACCAAGGTCAATCTAAAAGATTATACATTTAGAGATGTACCACCCCTACAATGGAATCCTATCCGCAAGGCACCAGAAGATTCAATCTCTGTGCATTCTAAAAGTTCACTTGATCCATCTTGGATGCATGAAGATACTCATTTGTGGATGTGCAAGGTAGCAGAGGAAGAGGAAAGATGCCTGAAAGCGAGAGAAGAAGGAAATTTTGAAGAAGCTAGACCGGTTAGAGATCCAACCTATACACTGATGATCTTTTTAGATGAGGAATTTGAGCCTCATGGTTGGGCAGAAATCTTAGCCACCATGGACATTGTTGTCAATGAAGAACAATGGACACCTCATTGTGATGAGGAGGGTTATGATATCTCTGTGTTCATGTGTGAGCCATTGCTAGAAGAATGTGACCCTAGCGATGTCATAGAAGAAGAAGAAGAGAATAACGATGCTCTAGAATCCATTGTGATGGATATTTGCTTTAACTTACAGGAGCACTATCTAGAAAATATAGGACTATTTACCCAAAAGGAAGAAGAACATCTCACGAGCATTAAAACGGTAAATTCAAAGGATGGAAGTGAAGTTGGTCAAAAGAAGAAGAAAAGAAAAGCAGTGAAACAAGAAGAGGAGGAATCAGTGTTTGAAGTACCAGAAAATTTCAATAAATATGACGTTGAAGGCCAAAAAGTTTTGGTACGAATGCATAGGAGAGAGGCCATGATAGGAGAAGGATATGATAATAAACAAAAGACCAAAAAAATTGTTGTAACCATTGAAGGGAACGAAGAGCGATGTACGTACATAGGAGAAGATCTAAGTGCAGAAGAAGAAATAGAGCTTGTAGCTCTATTAAGGGAATATAGGGTTGTGTTTGCATAGATCTATAGAGACCTAAAGGGGGTAGATCCAAAAATATGTTCTCATACGATCCCCATGATAGTTGATGCCAAGCCCACCAAACAAAATCCCTACACATATAATGACACTTACGCTGCAAAAATAAAAGAAGAAATTTATAGGTTGATTGAAGTTGGATTTATCTATGAAATTGAGCATACTGAATGGCTGTCCCCCATCATAATGGTGCCCAAGAACGGAAAGTTGCGAGTGTGTGTTAACCTTAAGAAGGTTAATGCTGCTACAATCAGAGATAGCTATCTGCTTCCAATCACTAAACATTTATTGGAGCATGTTGCAGGCAAGGAATTTTACAGCTTCCTTGATGGATTTTCAGGTTACAACCAATGGTACGTCAAGGTAAGATCTTAGGTCATACTGTTTCTAAGAATGGAATATCAATAGATGAGGACAAAGTAAGAGCCATAGCGGAGTTGCCCAGGCCAAGGAATATTAAAGAGGTACAAGCCTTTATGGGCCATTGCAGATATTATCGCAAGTTTATCCACATGTATGCAATCATAGCTAAACCTCTTTATGCCCTATTGATAAATTTTGAGTGGAACAACGAATGCGAAAACTCCTTCAATGAGCTCAAGAAACATTTGTGCACAGCACCAATACCAACCACTCCTAATTGGAATAAACCATTCCATTTCCACGTGGATGCATCCAATTATGCAATAGGATGTGTGCTAGCACAACCCATAGGTGAAGAAAATCTAGATTTGCTGATAGCATATGTTAGCAGACAGCTAAACATAGTTGAAAGAAACTATACAACAACCGAAAGAGAAGGCTTAGGCATAATGTATGCTATGAAGAAGTTTAGACACTATCTCTTGGCCAATAAGTTCAAGTTTTTCACTGATCATCAAGCTTTATTACATTTGGTCAATAAACCTTACAACACAGGATGCCTAGTAAGATGGTTCCTCGTACCAATGGAATATGACTTTGAAGTTGTTGTTAGGAAAGGTAGGACCCACCTTAGGGTGGATCACCTTTCTCGCATCACTTCAGGGGAGTCATTGCAAGGAGTGTTTGATGAACTACCTGATGCTTATTTGTTCAATTTAGAAGTTTTTCTTAAATGGGAAAATAAGTTGGTACCTTTCCTAACCTTCAGACCTGCAAATAAGAATGTGAAAGCAAACAAAGATGAAATTGTAAAATCACAAAAATATCAAATATTGGCAAGAAATATGTACAAACAAGATACAGAGGGTGTATTAGCTTGTTGTGTTGAGGACGATGAACATAACAGTTGGTTGCAACAAGCCCATGAAGGATTGCTAGGAAATCACAATTCTAAACAATGAACATTGCAGAATCTAAGACGCTTAGGAGTGTATTGGCCTAGTATGGATAGAGAAATACATGAGTGGATTAAGAATTGTCCAGTGTGCCAGAAGAGACTCCCAGTGGAGCATTTGAATCTTTATCGCGTATCGTTAATTCTAGAATGGAGTGCTCCATTGGTAGAATTTATGAGATCGGGAACACTACCTGGTAAGGCTAGTCTAGCAAGAAAACAAAGCACGGAGCAAGAGGCTCACGACTATGCCTTAGTAGGAGACAACCTATACCAAAGAGGCAAAGATGGTTACTTAAGACTGTGTGTTCATGAGTCAGACTATTTGACACTCTTAGAAACTGCACATAGCAGTGTTGCAGTGGACACTTCGCGCTTGATGGAGTAATTAAGACCATTCTATTCTCAAGACTTTGGTGGGCCACTCTTCATATGGATGCACATACCTATGTGAAGAAATGTGACACATGCCAATGTGCCCAATATCCTATCATAAAAGATGAGATGCCTTTAAGGCCAATGATGGAAGGACGTGCATTGTCTAAGTGGGGCATCGACTTTGTAGGTCCTATTAACTCCCCAGCTAGAAACTCCCACATAGAGTACATTATTGTAGCCACATATTACCTTACAAAGTGGGTCGATGTCAAAGCCACAACAAAGAATGATTCTCAAACGATAGCTAAGTTCTTATTCGAGAATGTGTTCACCAGGTACGGATTACCAATAGAGTTAGTAAGTGATAGAGGCACACACTTCTTGAATGAAGTCATTGAAAACCTTCTCCAAGAATTCTTGGTGATACATAAGAAGTTTGGCCCCTATCATCCACAAGCTAATGGACAAGCAGAGAGCACAAATAACGCATTGACAAAACTGGTAAATAATAAACGCTCTGATTGGGATAAGCAATTTCATCATGCTGTTTGGACTTATCGAGTTGCGTACAAAATGGTACTCAATGGCACCCCATTTCTGATGGTCTTCAGACAAAATGTTGTGTTACCATTAGATTTCTTGATCCCGACTTTAGAAGTAGCACAAGCGCACGAGTGGAATGGACATGAATTGTCCTCTAGGATCTTTGATCTAGATCGCTTAGGTGTGACGAGGCTATGAGCAACAGCAGGCATCTACGCTGCAAAGAAAAGACAAAAGGCATACTTTGATGCCCACATCAAGGATAAAGGATTAAAAGAGGGAGACCTAGTGTTGGTTTATACACTAAAGCAGCATGTCCAAAATTGGAAAAACGAGGATATGGACCCATGATCATTAATAGAATTTACACAAGCGTTGCGGTTCAATTGGCCAGTGTAGAAGGTGACATCTTGCCAAACTATATTAGCCGATGTTGAGTCAAGCTATAACAAGAACCTCTTACAGAGGATATGCTAACGAGACTCAATATTGCTAAGAAGCGCAAAGAAGAAGAGTTAAGGGTTAGAGAATAAGAATAGGTAGAGGCTAAAGAGCACATTAGACAAAATAAGTTAAGGTGATTAGGCATAGATGTCAATCCTCAAGCCCCACGATATCACATGGCCATGCACCAAACATCGAGTGTACTTTGCTTCTCGAATAATTGATCGATGTCCCTTTGTCACCATAGAGGTAGGACACGGAAAGAATGTAAGGACTATGAGAGCATTGACTGACTCAGGTGCAGTAACTAATGTAGTTAGACTTTCAATTGCCAAGACTTGCAATTGAACATCAATCCCATCAAAGCTTATCTTGTAGGTTCGGGAGGTATGGAAACCCCTTGTTTGGGTGAGGTGGAGCTTCCATCTACCCTGAAGATGTCCCAATGACAATCACAATGCTAGTGTGTGAAGATGAGGACCTTACAGAACCCCTTGTCTTGGGTCAAGATTGGATCTATGACCATGCAGTCAACATAAATCTAAGAAGCCAGCTTCTTCAAGTTTGGGTACATGAACAATGCATTACATTAGAATTAGAGAATTGTATGATCACAAATCCAATTAGCACACATTCTCTCAGTTCTTTCTAAGCCTAATATTAGGGAAGAAGATTTTGTATGTGTCAAAAGCTCTATGATCCAAAAGGACTCAATCATGGAAGAATAGTCTCAAAGGCAAGAGGATCCCTCTTCTTTTTCGTAGGCTGCTGTAATCATAACAATTCAACCAAAGAGGCAAGTAAAATAGTACAAGAGAACTACTATATCAAATAGAAAAAGAGAATTCAAGAAAAAGGTAGTTCCAGGCATGAAACAAATTTGGGTACAAAAAGGAGAGCAACCACCAATGTTTCCACAATAATTCCCATCCAAACAAGCCAACCATGACAAAAGAAGAACCAAGCAACTAGGAAAAGCTCAACCACAAAGTATCCAATAAATTTGGGTGCCTAAGAAATTAGTTGCAGCTCAACAAGGACAATTAAACATGTCGGTTCTCAAGAAACTCTTACATGCACAAAACCCTATGCTCTCCCACACAAGAAAAGTCTCGACAAAGAAGCCAAGAAGAAGCAAGAGTTAGAACCAAGCACAAAGATCAAAAGAAGATTAACTCACCTCTTCAGCAATAGTAAGAAGACAATCATCAAGGATATGGGTTTGGAAGCCAAAAGCACCAATAGCACCCACAGAACCAAAGAGCCAACCACATAGGATACAAAATTCAAGCAACCACTCAAAGATGAAGATGTCAAACATGACTGGTACGTAGCCGAACACTATTCTAAAATGGTTTCCTATAAGGAGGGATAATTATTTGTCATTTTGAGATCCAATGGATACCTCCAACAAAGGTTGCATCAACGTCTGCAAGCAACATTGAAAGCCTCGACGTGCAACAACCATATGCCTTTGGCATAACCTTGTCTTTTGCACCATTCAGGTCATGCATTATATGTAAAATATTTTTATTGATACTAATCTCTTTCTTCTTGGTTTATGCCATTGTTAAAAAAAAAAGGAGAAGAGAAACAAAAAAAAAAGTAAAAAGCAAGGATAGGATTGTGCGCTCAAAGAATCTCATGAGTGAACCATCAACAAGGATATCCATCAACATTGAATCCATCAACCTTTCAACATGGTAAGTACTCCCTAGTTTAGCAACACCATAAACATGATAGATTAGGAAACCTCTTCGTTAGCATACCATTGAGCACTTCGTTCAAGACACAATTTCTTGCATCATACTTCTTCCAATGCATTCCCCAAGTAATGCATAGGGCTACATTACAAGGCCTTGCACAATGCATATATTCTTTTCAACCCATGCACTAATGCACTTACCCATCATTCATTCTGGGGCATGATTACTTGCATGAAAACTATAAAAACCCATGTTTGCAAGATCTAGAGGAAATAAAGGTTATGATATCAGTACCTATGAAATGATGCACAACCGACAGCTGATCAAGATCAACATTGACAACCTCTTTTGAGTAACTAGCTGTTTTTGGAAGTTCACAACGACACATTCATGCTGCATCCAAAGAAGAACTACATGCAAAGGGAACAAGACCTTCCATTGTTCCACTCTTTGCTCTTACCTTGTGTGCATGTGTGTATGTGTGTGCATGCTTGTGTACTTTCACTCACACACTTGTGCCTTCACTTGCTCACAATCTTCATACTAGTCCTCATGTCTCTACAAATTGACATTTATGAGGTGGATCTCCTCACGTTGGTACTTACCATTGTGCTAGAGTGACATTATCCTAACCATTACTTTTACTAATTGTTTCTAAAAGCAGAACCCTCTACATGGGTTTATTTACAAATTATATAGAATATAAATTTAAAGATGTGTATGAAACTTTGTTGCCTCTTTTTACAAGTTCCACATGATGATGCAGATCATTCCATTTCTCATGCAGATTTACATGATGCACTTGTTGATGAGAGGGTTGATATAGAGGAGGAAAAAACTATGTCTAAATGGTTGGTGCAAACTTTGCAAGATAGCAAACCATATGAACCTCTATCATATTGTACTCATTGAGGCTCTCATAGTGCTTTCTTTGCATCAAATTGTTATGCAATAACTACCTCTAGTCTTTATGATGAGAATGAGCTTGTTTCTTTTGATGAAGCAAAAAATTTAGAAAATTTGATGGTTGCAATGCAATCAAAATATGATGCTGGTATAAAGAATGGTAATTGGTATTTATGTGATTTGCCTTCAAACAAAAAGGCCATTGGCACTAAATGGGTATACAAGCTATAATGTAAACTTGATGGAATAGTTGACAAGTCCAAAGCTAGGCTTGTTGCAAAAGGTTGTGCTTAAGAAAGAGGCATTGATTTTGGTGAGATCTTTGCACCCACATGTCGACTGACTACCTTTTGTAGCATCTATGCACTTGCAACCCATCATAGTTGGAATGTAGATCTCTTGGACATTAAAACTACATTTTTGAATGGTGACTTACATGAAGAAGTGTATGTTTCTCAGCCCCGTGGTTTTGTGAAAAAAGGGCATGAAAACAAAGTGTGCATGTTTAAAAAGGCATTACATGGTTTGAAGCAAGTACCATATGCTTGGTATTAAAAGATACATGCCTACTTGATTGCATATGGCTTTGAGAACAGTCCAATTGAGAGACCTTATATGTTAAGCATGCAAGTGATGTGCTTCTTATCATTGTTTTCTATGTTTATGACATGTTGCACATTGGTCCTACTGAGAAGCATATTGTTGATTTTAAGGTTAATTTGCATGCCTCATTTGAGATATCAGATTTGGGGCATATGCATCATTATTTGGGCATTTAGTTTATGCAAATATATGGTGGAATAGCTTTGTGTCAAACAAAATTTATTGACACATTATTGTAGCGTTTTGGCCTTGAAGATCACAAACCTATTGCCACTCCTATGGAAACAGGTTTACGATTGAGTCTTCATGATGCCAGAGATGCATTTGAGGTTGTTCTCTATAAATAGGTTGTTGGATGCTTGATTTAATTATGCATAACACATCCTGATATTTAGTTTGTTATACGACAAATGAGAAGGTTTATGCATTGCCCAGGTGTCAAGCATTGGTAGGTGGTTAAGCGCATCTTTCGATACTTGAGTGATACTCGACTACTTGGATTGTTATATCCCAAGGGGGGTTCACTACCACCAAATTTACATGATTTTTTTTACTTTGAATAGGCTTAGTTGCTATGACACTCATGTGTCCACTAGTGGTTTTTGCTTCATGATTGGTAGCTCATGCATATCTTGGTTGAGCAAGAAGTAGCCTACTGTGGCCACTTCTAGTTGTGAGGCTGAGTATAGGGCATCTTTCACAATGTCTGTTGAGTGTGTGTGGCTTCAACACCTTTTGGCTGATTTGGGTGTTGGTCAGTTTTCTACCACCACCATCTTCACTAACAATTAGAATGCATTGTGTTGACATATTTTGGTAGTGATATGTGTGAACAGACTAGGATCATTGGGGCACTTTTTTCTCTCTTTAAGAGGTTTGTTTTCACTAGCTTGTATATATGCTTATAATCCTAACGTGTCACTTATCTTTGTACATTCACTTGATAATTCATTTAGTATTGTGTGTTGTGTTCCAAGCTTCTTCTTCTTCCTTGTTCCATTCGCATGCTTCCGCAGATGTCAAAGTACAAAAATTAGTATCAGAGCACGTCGTCGCTTCATCTAGGGCTCATCGACACCCCTCAGTCAGAGTCTTAGAATCGCATGAAAATTGGTGAGCATACTCTACATTAGGTTATTTTAGTCATTGGCCATGGCTAAAAGCAATGATGTAATCTGTATGTTAGCTTTTGAGGATAGATTGGATGGTACTAATTACCCATTATGGGTATATATGATGCATCATGTATTGGTTGCAGAAGGCTTATGGAATATTGTGCAGGGTGATGAAAAATGACCTACTACACCTACAAATATAGTTATTGAAGGTGATGAATATGGTGTTGAAGATGATGATCTTCAAATTCTTATTTGTGTTGTGGTTTCAGTTGCACCTACTTTAGAGTAAGTTGATTGGGATGGCAAAGATGCTCAGGCACATGCATTGATAGCTTTTTCTATCAAACTTTCCATTATCCCTCACATTCGCTCTTCCAAAATAGCAAAGGATGCTTGGGATACACTTACCACTTTGTACATGCATAAAATGAGGCTCGTGTTGCTTACCTCCGAAAATAGTTGGAGAGTGAGCATATGAATGAAGGAGATTCCATGTACATTTTTTTTACAAAGATCAAATTTTTGAAGGAGCAATTGATTTTTGCCAATGAATTCTTGTCTAATAGTTCACTTGTGCATACTATTCTGAATGGTCTTCCACATTCATATCAGAGTTTTGCTTCTACTCTTCGATCGATGATGGAAGAGAATCCAAATGCCTTAACATTTGAGGAGTTAGTCTTTGTTTTGTTGCAGGAAGGCCAATGCGCACAAAACAGGTCCATTAGGGCAAAGGTAAATGGAGCTCATCTACTAGCAAGCAAAAATCTACTAATTCTAGACATTCAAAAAGGGAAGACAAAGACGAGAACAAAAGAGAAAATTAGAAATTGTTTTGCAAATACTGTGAAGGAAATGATCATGTCATAAAGGGTTGTCTAAAAGTGATTGCAAAAGAGGCAAAGAAAAAAGAGGCCAAAATGATTGTTGCAGAGGCCTTTACACCTAAAACAAAGTCTGCTCCTTGTGCAAAATGAAGAATGGGCATTTACTATTGTTTGTAGTTATGATCCATCTTCTCATGAACGTTGTATGTCTATAACAGACTCGGATGTTTGGTACTTTAATAGTGGGGAAACCAAACATATTACCTCATTAGTTCACTTGAGCTTGCCCCTATAAGGAATACTATCACATGTGCTATGCTAGTTGGTAAGATCATTATGATTATTGTGGATAGTAGTTCTTTCACATTATCGGATGCTTTGTTTATGCCAAGAATCAAGAAAAATTTGTTATCAGTTTCAACATTAGCCAAGATCAGCTTTGTTGTGAAATTCGTTAATAATAGATGTATAGTTCATGATCTGCTAAATGGTAATGTTATTATTGCTTCTACTATTTTATGTCGTGGGTTGTATAAGCTCATAGATTATGCAAAATCTATGAATGATTCGGCATGTGTAGTTCAAGATTCTTGCAAAGCTTTGGCATGCACACTTTGCTCATCTAAATTATGCTAGTTTTCTATGCCTACAGAAATCTGAAATGGTGTTCTCTTTGCCCAAACTTGAGGCACCTTGTAAACATGTTGTGAAGGCTATATTGGGTAAAATACATCTTTCCTCCTTCTCAAAAGATGGTTCACTTCGAGCAGTTCAAAAAGTGCAACTTGTTCATAGTGATGTTCGTGGTTCTATTCAAACACCCTCTTTTGGGAACTACCTTTACTTCATGACTTTCATTCATGATTTTTCCAGGCATGCATAGATGTATCCATTGAAAGCAAACTCCAAAGTGCTTATGTGTTCCAAAAAGTTTCTGATTTTAGCCAAAAATCTGTTAGCATGCAAAATAGGCACCCTCCATTCTGATCAGGGAGGGAATACATGTCTTCTAATTTTAATGCATTTCTGGTGGAACGTGGGATAAAACATTAGTGTATAGTGCCATATACACCTCAATAGAATGGAGTTGCTAAAAGTAAGAATAGATCACTCATGGAGATCGCAAGTTGTATGGTCAAAAGTCAGGCTTTACCACATAGCTTCTAGCTTGAGGCTATTATGTGTGCAACATATATACTAAACAGGTTTCCCACCAAAGCACTGTAGTCTATCACTCCATATGAGGCTTTTCATGATTGCATGCCATCTATTGCTCATCTACGTGTTTTCTGGTTGTCTGGAATATGCATTAGTGCCTGAAGAACAACGTAGAAAATTGGATGATAAAGCAGTGAAATGTATTTTTGTTGGGTATAGTTCAAAAAACAAAGGCTATCATCTATATCATCCATAAACAAAACACATTTTGGTTAGCCGTGATGTTATTTTTGTGGTAGATTCAATTCAACCATTATTTTCATGTACCAAGGAGGCTTTTGTTAGCTCTAGAGATGTGTATGACACTTTGCTACCTCTTCTTATAGATGGATAGTCAAGTGCTAGTCCGAATGAGGTAATTTTTCAAGCTTTACAGGTTTCATGTGATGATGCAGATCATTCCATTTTTTATGCAGATTTACATGATGAACTTGTTGATGAAAGGGCTAATTAGAGGAGGCAAAAACTATGCCAAAATGGCTTGTGCGAACTTTGTGAGATAGCAAGTTAGATGCACCTCTGTCATATTATACTTGTTTAGGCTCTCATAGTGCTTCTTTTTCATCAGATTGCTATGCTATGGCTGCCTCTAGTCTGTTTCTTTTGATGAAGAACAACATTTAGAAACTTGGATGGCTGCTATGCAATCAGAATATGATGCCATTATGAAGAATGGTACCTGGTCTTTATGTGATTTTCCTCCTAACAAGAAGGCCATTCGCACTAAGTGGGTATACAAGCTGAAGCATAAGCCTCATGGAACAATTGATAGGTATAAGGCTAAGCTTTTTGCAAAAGGTTATACTCAAGAAAGAGCCATTGATTTTGATGAGACCTTTGCTTCCACATTCCGAATCACTACTCTTCATAGCATCTCTGCAATTGCAGCTCATCATGGTTGGAATGTACATCAATTAGACATTAAAATTGCATAATTACTGAATGGTGACTTATACAAAGAAGTGTATGTTTTTCAGCCCCGTGGTTTTGTGGAGAAAGGGCATGAAAACAAAGTGTGTACGTTAAAAAATGCATTATATGGTTTGAAGAAACCACTACGTGCTTGGTATGAAAAGATACATGTTTACTTGGATGCACATGGTTTTGAGAACAGTCCAACTGAGAGCACATTATATGTTAAGCGTGCAAATGATGTGCTTTTGATCATTGTTGTCCATGTTGATGACATGTTGCTCACTAGTCCTAATGAGAAGCATATTGCTGATTTTAAGGCTGATTTGCATGCGTCATTTGAGATGTCAGATTTGGGGCATTTGCATCATTATTTGAGCATTCAATTTATGTAAGTTGATGGAAAAATAACTTTGTGACAAAAAAAACATATCAACACATTATTGTAGTATTTTGGCCTTGAAGACTGCGGAACCTATTGCCACTCCTAGGGAAACAAGTTTACGGTTGAGTCTTTATGATGCTGGGGATGCATCTAATGCTTTTCTCTATCAACAGGATGTTGGATTCTTAATTTACTTGTGCATAAATTGGCCTGATATTCAATTTTCTGTCTCACAAATGAGCAAGTTTATGCATTACCCAGGTGTCAAGCATTGGCAGGCAGTTAAGAACCTCTTTCACTATTTGAGTTGTAACCGACTACTTGTATTGTTTTATCCAAAGGGGAGATCACTACCACCATATTTACATGCTTTTTCTAACTTTGACTAGGCAAGTTGCTTTGACACTCGTGTGTCCACTACTAGTTTTTGCTTCATGCTTGGTAGCTCATGCATATCTTGGTTGAGCAAGAAGCAGCCTACTCTAGCCACTTCTAGTTGTGAGGAGGCTAAGCATAGGGCATCTTTCACAACGACTGTTGAGTGTGTGTGGCTCAAACACCTTATGGATGATTTGGGTTTTGGTCAGTCTTCTACCACCACCATGTTCACTAACAGTCAGAGCACATTGGCAGTTGCGAGGAACCTTGTGTTCCATGCTCCCACTATGGACATTGAGGTGCAGTATCATTATGTTATGGAGAGGTTCTGTGGTGGAGAGATCATTTTGGCATATGTGCCCACATAGGAGAACATTTTAGACCTTTTCACAAATGCTCTGCCTAGGGATAAGTTTGAAGCTTTCCACAAATCTTTGGACTTACTTCCTATTGTGAATTGATTCCACATATCTTGGCACTTCCTTATACATGAGTGCCATCTCCGTGTTCATTGCATCACTCTGACGGTGGATTTGTTGATATATTTTGGTAGTGATGTGTGTGAACAGTACACTAGAACCGTTAAGGCACTTTTTTCCCTCTTTAGGAAGTTTTCCCCCCCAACTTGTGTATATGTCTATAACCCTAATGGGTCACTTATCTTTGTACATTCACTTGGTAATACATTCAATATTGTGTATTGTGCTCCAATCTTCTTCTTCTTCCTTGTGTTGTTTGCATGCTTCCACAGTTATCAAACTCCAACACATTGGTAGTTGCAAGGAACCCTATGTTCCATGCTCACACAAAGCACATTGAGGTGAATTATCATTATGTTAGGGAGAGGTTCTCTGCTAGAGAGATCAGTTTGGCATATATGCCCACATACGATAACATTGCATATCTTTTCAAAAAGGCTTTGCCTCGAGAGAAGTTTCAAGCTTTTCGCAAATATTTGGGCTTAATTCCATTTGTGGATTGATCTCTTTCCACATAGTCTGGCACTTCCTTATACATAATTGCCAGCTCCCTATTCACCGCATCACTCTCGGAGAGGATTTGTTGATATATTTTGGTAGTGATTTGTATGAACACACTTAGGACCGTTGGGGCACTTTTTCCCCTCTTTAGGAGGTTTTTTCCCCCTAGCTTGTATATATGCCTATAACCCTAATGGGTTACTTATCTTTGTACATTCACTTGGTAATACATTCAATATTGTGTGTTGTGATCCAAGCTTCTTCTTCTTCCTTGTGTTGTTTGTGTGTTCTTCTGTGACAGCTTAATGCTCTTGTACTTTGACCTTGACTGCCAACAATTGGCCAAGTATCGAATAGGATAGCCAGAGGCACAGAAGACGCGGAAGCATGTAAAGACAGAGCAGGGAGTGATTCGAATCAATTTTTCAAAGATTTATGTTTTATAAATATTCTTCAAAACCTCTAACAGTGATTTTCATCACTTTTGTACTATATGTAACATAGAAAAACCCCTTTTTGTAATTTATAGCTCCATTTTGTGCAAGCCAAGGAGTCCTCGAGCTTGAGGAGCTTAGGTAGAATGAGCGTACCAATTTTGGTTATTTTTAAACACTGTTTACCCTTCCAAATAGCATCTAGGACCTATTTTTTAACTATGCCGGTCACTAGATGTGAAACCGGTCAAAACTAGTCTAGAATCTATAAAAAGAGCTAGAGAGCTCATTTTTGAGGTTAGCTTGTTTGAGTAGAGAAGAGCTTAGAGCTATTTTGAGCTTGTAAGAGTGTTCTTGAGTAATAGAGTTGATTTCCTACCTTCCATTGTGTCTTGCTTGTCTCTTCGTAGTGTGTGTTCATGTGTGTGTGCATCTCTATGCTTCTGACCATCACTCTCACTTCATCTCACATTCACAATCTTCATATCACTGCTACCTCTTCCGCGGATTGACATTAAGGAGGTGGAGCTTCTTAACCTGGTTCTCACCATTGTGCTAGAGCAAGACCAAATTTGGCGCCGTTGCCGAGGATCGAGTATAGGACGAATGTGTGATGGTAAGAGTATAGCAAGAAGTGGCGTTGGAAGGTAAAAATTTCAGTTTTTGTTGTTGTTTTTACTTAGTTTTTAGTGTTTTTCACCTCCCCCACACTCCATCTTCATCACCGCATCATCATCTTCAACTCCAAAAAAAATGAGAAAAATCACCATATCCACCCACTCTCCTCATTTCCCCTCATTTGTGCATGTGTGTGTGAGAGAGAGAGCTTTTGTGCTTGTGTGTACTTGTGTGTTTTTGAGTTTTCTTGCAGGTACAGAGCTCCAGTGCATCAGGAAAGCTTGGAAAAGGTAAAATTTCACTTTCTGTCAGAGATCTGCCGAGTGTGTCGAACCATCGCGATGGTCTGCCAACTTCGGTATTTTTGGTAAGCGAGTTCACCACGAGGTAGGCAACACACGCGCATACACGGATCCACAACGCATTTAAAAAATTCACACTTTGGTGGACCATCGTGATTGGCTCAGCCCATTGCGATTGTGTCACACCATCGCGATTGGCTCAGGCCATCGCGACGGCTCGACCGGACCATCGTGACGGTCTCGAACCATCGCGACGGCTCACTTGAGCCATCGCGACGGTTCATTTGGACCATCGCGACGATCCCGTCGACCCCACGCCATCGCGATTGGCTCATGCCATCGTGCCGACGCTGCCACGTGGCAAGCTAGACCATCGCGACGATACCCTCAGACCATCGCGACACCTCGAAAATTGAACCATCGCGATTGGCTCACGCCATCGCGCCCGGACCATGGCGATTGGCTCACGCCATCGCATCTGTGACCATCGTGACGGTTCACTTTGGACCATCGCGACGGTTCACGTTGACCGTTGACTGACACCATCGCGACGGTTCACTTTTGGGCCATCGCGATTGTTCATTCCAGACCATCGCGATCATTCACTTTTGGGCCATCGCGATCGTTCATTCCAGACCATCGCGATCATTCATTTTCGGGCCATCGCGATCGTTCATTCCAGACCATTGCGATTGTTCACTTTCATGCCATCGCGACGGTTCACCTGGACCATCGCGACGGTCCCAGACCATCGCGATTATCTCAGACCATCGCGATTGTTCGCCCCAAACACAAATTTTAGGGTTTGATTTTTTGACCAATTTTGGGGCTATTTTTGGCAAGTTTTTGGGTGATTAGACTCATGGGAGACCCCTTAGCTCATAATTGAAGAAAAACCTGTTTGTCAGTTTTTACCCCCCAGGGCCTGAACGGTCATATCTTTTTCATCCGAAGTCCGTTTTTTGAGCTTTAGATAAGCTAGTTTGAGGTTGACCTAGTGTGGGACTAGAAAGCCAGGGGGGCAATCATTAAAATTTGGGCAAAAGGGAAAGGACCTTTAAGGGTGTATATACTCAAGTTCTTGATCATCGATTTGTGAAATTGGTCTAATATTGGATTTTTCCAGGTCTAGCAAGGACAATCAAGGGCAAACAAAACAAGGCAGTGAAGAACGCAGGGCTTGGGAAGCGCGGCTTCTTGGGCATCAGAGCAACCAAAGCAGCTGACTTGAGGTTGGAAGATTACTCAACCCCCTCAGTCAATTCTTAGCTTAAGCTAAACGTTAGCATTGTGGATTAAGGACGATAGGAACGCCTCAAGTTCAAGATATTTAACATTATCAAGTCCAAGACTAAAGTGAACGTGTGTGATACGAGAACCTAAAGGGAAAGAACCTAAGTCTGACGAAACGAGAACTCGAAGTACCACAGAAAGTCGAATTCCTGATGCATACATCTAGACAAGAACTTAAATACACTTAAAAAGAACCAAGCAATTAAAAGAACAAAGAACCAGTGACGATCAAAGAAGTGCCGCGAAGTAAATTCATGAACCTTAGATCGGGCAAACATATAGGTAAGTCAGACCGATGAAGCCTTATATCATCAGAAGCAAGTGTAGGAACCACTACTCGATCGTGGGCGCAACAATTGAATAGTAATTACCCCTACGAGAGCTCAGATAAGAGTGAATCAGAAATGGCATTTAGCACGGAAAGACCAGAAGGAGGGTCAAATGTAGCATACTTAGAAAAACCTGAAGGACCCTATAGAACTCAATTAGAATTTCTCCGAACCAACCACTTAGGTGCTCGCATCTATGAGGATAAGACAAGTGGTGCAAATGCACAATCGTGATCAACCCATTGGATTGGAACATCCAGTGGTGAAATTCGAGAGAGACGTGTCCATAGACAAAGAAGGAACGATGTACATCTTAAGTACGCAGCCAAACAATACGAATGAGTTTGGCGTAATTCAGTTAGAGACGGAAGCGAGATCTCAAGGAAAGGAACCATTGGAAGAACCTAGAACACCTAGAGAGAAATCTGTATTGACACGAGTCTGTATTGGACCCCTCAGGATAACAGAAGCATAGAGTTGTTTGTAAATAAAGAAACTGATGAAGCATTTTGGAGATACAGAACGGAACAACCTAGCGAGGCTCCATTGTAATCTATGAGTTTAAGGACCCGGATAAACCTGGAAAGGTTGTATATCTGGATGAAACTTCAGAAAGAGTATTTGTGGTACCTGACCATGGAAGAAATACCTACACATGGAGAGGCGAGATGGTATTCCCTCCATCTCGAACAAACGTAAACACGAGCCAACAAGGGGTAGGAACATCCTCAACCCATGCTAATCAAAGAGAGAAAAATAAAGAGAGACCCGAAGTAAGTTTCAATCATCCCATAGGGAGAGATAGAACCACCGTAGACACGGACAGAGTGGAAAGACAAAGAATGCCAGGTGGTAGAGATGATTTTCCTCTACCTAGACCACGTGAACACGCAAGAATACTGAGACCCACTCAGTTAGTGAAGTCCATGAAAAATTATTTTGATTAGACTAGAGATCCCTACGACCATGTTGCAGAATTCAAGCAAGTTCTAAGAGCAGAGCAAGTCGAAGACATGTTCACGCAATATAACGCATTTGGACTAACGTTAAAGAACACTGCTTTAACTTGGTTCCAACCATTGCAACAAAGGCAATTTAGAGACATCCATCACTTTTTAGAGTCATTCATCACTGAATTCTCTAAAAGTGGGATCAAACATGACACGTCTTTGTTGATTCATAGCACAGTTAGACTCGCAGGACGTAGGTTTAGACAATATGTTGAAAGATGTCCAATGCAAGAATTACCTTCACAGGCCAAACAAGTGTCATTGTTTCTAGATGGCTTGTTAAGCTCTAAACTACGCTCCTATGTATACTTGAAGGAACCCAGAACGCTAGAGCAGTGTGTAAGAATTTGCATAGACATTGAGGACAACTTAGGAGATGAGTTGGAACTCTCAAAGGTCTATAAGGACTCAGACTATTCATCTCTAGCATCCACAAAATTGTCTAGCTCGATAGAAGACCTAGCAGAAAAAATGGCCCAGAAACTAGGAGTTTCTAGTAAACAGATGCCCAAGTTAACAACTAACGTACGTTGTTACACCTGTGGTGGAAACTATTTGGCAAATGTGTGTCCCAATGCAACACAACCACAAGCAAACCCTAGTGGCTAGTACTGTACAATTGAGAGAAGATACACAAATCACACGGCTCAGGACTGCCCATACAACAAACAAACAGTGAGACAGAACTACCCGCAAGCATATGCACAGCCAGGTAGGTATCAAGGCCAGTACAATACTTAGCCTCATTACTATAGGCCTCCTCAAAATTATCCATATCAGACTCAACAAAGACCTCAACGTGTCTTAGCTCAGCAGCCACCCCCACCCATGAATGTCATCTCGGTGAAATACGCTACTGCAGAAGAGAACCTCAATAGAGCTTTCGTTCCCGTTTCACCCCTAATAACTGACAGTGATCCGAACTCTAACAGTTTTGACTCTACTCATGTAGATAGTCCACCCGCATACTACTCAGAGTCACCAGAACACGTGGAGACATATCAATATGATAGTCCACCAATGGAACCGAGTTGGGAGCCCGACTATGCTAATGTGATGTACACAAACCCGAATCCGCGGCCCCAATTGAGACAACAGAGACCACAGGGTCCTAGAGGACCATGCTTTAGGTGCCAAGGAGATCATTTCATAAAGGATTGTCCACATCCTCCGATAGCAGGACAGTCACAGTACTATAACATACAAGGCTTTTGTGCCGATTGTGGTAAAGAGCACATCATAAAAGATTGTCCTAAGAACCCTGCTAATGCTTCAAATGTGACACCGATCAACGTGATAGGTATTGTAATCAACGCGGATGGATCAAACCCTACATATGTGCCTATCCAAGCTATAACAAGAGCCCAGGCGCTCTTACAGAACCAACAGCTTAGTCAGGAGAAAATAGCCGGAACTAGTGAAGTTGGAGAGTCTAGCAGTAAAAAGACAAAATCTTGGAAAGATTCCAGAGAAAGAATTAAGAGAAGATGGAGTAAAAGGATAACTGATTTGGAAGGAAGTTTGAAGGAATCTAGAGCCAAAATCCTAGAGTTGACTTCACAGGAATTGAATCAAGAGAACCTAGTTCAGAAATCAAGATCAGTTTTAGCGGAAACCATACGAGAAAATCTAGACATGATGTTTCGTGCATATCGAGCTAGAATAAAGGAAGGACCTCAAATAGCTGAAATGAGTAAAAACTACCCTCGAGCAGACTTAGAAATTGAGAGGACTAAGCTTTGCATGAAGATGGTAGAATTAGCACAAGCAATGTTTGAAGCCTCAAGATATCTAAACTGGAATAACATGGCAAAACCGGAATTACACTTTCAAGGACTGATGGAGAGGCTAGAATACTTGATCGAAAGCAAGGAGAAAAAGGATCAGCATAGGAACCCTATTGCCCCAGAGACACAAGAAAGGAATGTACCATCCGTGTCTCAAGTACCCAATACAGAGAATCTAGACAACCTGTCCTCCATACATAAATATTCACATGAATTTCTAAGAGAAATCCAAGAAGATAAGTGGAGAAAAGAACAAGGCACTCATCCTCCTATTCAAGAAATAGATGACTTGTAGGAGCAATTTCCCCAAGATATCCCCTCTATTTACGATGCTGTAGAGGAAGAACAATTGAGTGAACACACAGGTTTTGAATCCAATTCTTTGCAAGAATTACCTCAGTTCACAAGACCTTGGGAAGCTAAGTCTATTAGTAGAAGAGCACCCACGATAATAGTGAGGAATGAAGAATCAGTGATCCCTAGAAACACGGAAGTGATAAAGAATATCAAAGTACAGTGTAATCTCACTCTAGAGGAATTGTTGAAGGTAAAACCAGAACTGTGGAAACATGTAGCAAATCAATTCCCTGAGCTTGCTACTACTCCCTCACAGATAGGAACACACAAGAAGATACTAGAGATACCAGTAGAAAAGATCGAGGATGTAAGCGAAGGAGAGGAAGGTAACACTTATCTTCCAATAACCCATCAGGGCTACACCACGAAAGCCATCTTAGATTCAGGAGCCGGAGTAGCCATTGCTACCACCGCTTTATGGAAACGTTGGGGTAAGCCAGCACTAAGACCTACCAGGATGAAACTACAAATGGCTGATGGACACATAGAAAAACCATTAGGCTTACTAGAAGGCATATCTCTCACAACTTGTGGTGTGGAGTTTGAGCATACCTTCGCCATTTGTGATTTTGCTAAGAATCATGCATACGAGATGATCTTAGGACGACCATTCATGCGTCAGTTGCAAATTGTACAAGATCGGGGAACTAATTCTTTGTACTTGCAACATTTAGGAGTGACTACTAAAGTCAATCTTAAAGACTATTCACATCGAGATGTACCCCCAATACAATGGAATACCATCCATAAGACACCAGTAGAAACAGAATCAGTACACTCATTAGAGTTGGACCCCTCATGGTTGCACGAGGACACTCATTTATGGATGTGTAAAGTGACCAAACAAGAGGAAGAACGGTTAGAAGCAAGGACATTAGGTGCAGAACAACATCCACGAACTCTTCAAGACCCAACGTACGCACCTATAGTATTTCCAAATGAAGAATTCAAACCCCATGGTTGGGTAGAAATCCTAGCAACCATGGACGTAGCCATCAATGAAGAACAATGGACACCCCATTGCGATGAGGATGGCTATGACATTTCAGTTTTCACGATAGAGCCAATCATGTGTGACTCGATTATTGAAGAATGTGAACCTAGCACTGATGCATTTGAGGATGCAAGTGACTTCGATTTGGAGTCAATTATCATGGACCCTCCATTTGCATCAGAAGAAGAATATTTTTACGAAGTAGAAACTTACCCTCAAACACACGAAGAAATTATGAATGATGTGAGAATAGCCACACAAGTGACTAGCAAGAGTGAAGGCAAGAAAAGAAAGAAGAAAGAAACCATGTCAGAGGAAGAAGAATCTTTGTTTGAGGTTCTCGAGAACTTCAAAAAGTATGAAATAGAAGATAGAAGAATAATGGTACGAATGCCGAACAGAAAAGCTGACATTGGAGAAGTATATGATAATCGAGAGAAAACCAAAAAAATAATAGTTGCCATAGAAGGAGAAGAAGAAAAATGTACATACATAGGGCATGATTTGACGAAGGAAGAAGAAGAAGAGTTAGTTGCCCTATTGCGCGAATATAGAGATGTGTTTGCTTGGAGTTACAAAGACCTGAAAGGAGTAGACCCTGATATATCTCATAGAATCCCTATGACTCCAGATGCAAAACCTACGAAACAGAAACCGTACACGTACAATGATAACTATGCTGCGAAGATTAAAGAGGAAATAGATCGCTTGATAGAAGCAGGATTCATTTACGAAATTGAGCATACCAAATGGGTATCCCCCATTGTGGTTGTGCCCAAGAAGAATGGAAAATTGCGTGTGTGTATTAACCTTAAAAGAGTTAATGCCGCCACAATTAGAGACAGTTATCCTCTTCATATCACAGAACACTTATTGGAAAGAGTTGCAGGCAAGGAAGTTTACAGCTTTCTTGATGGTTTCTCAGGCTACAATCAAGTAGCCATTGCTCTAGAAGATCAACACAAGATGGCTTTTGCCACAGAATGGGGCATATTTGCATTTCGTGTGATGCCATTTGGCTTAACAAATGCACCCGCTACTTTCCAGCGACTCAGGTGTCATGTTCTTAAGGAATTCTTACGTAAGAATTTGGAAGTTTATGTCGATGACCTATGTGCACACTCGAATATAAGACAAACTCATATCCTAGAGTTAAGGCAAGTGTTTGACAAATGTCGAGAATATCAGGTTTGTTTGAACCCATAAAAGTGTGTTTTCATGGTCAGACAAGGCAAAATTCTAGGACACATTGTGTCAAAAAATGGAATCTCTACGGATGAAGAAAAGGTGAAGGTGATTGCAGATCTACCTAGACCAACTAACGTGAAAGAGGTACAGGCATTTATGGGCCATTGTGGTTATTATAGACGATTCATACACATGTATGCAATCATAGCCAAGCCTCTGTACTCTCTTTTGACCAATTTTGAATGGATAGACGAGTGTGAGAATTCATTCAATGAACTCAAACGACGTTTGTGCTCAGCACCTATATTGACAACCCCGGATTGGAGTAAACCATTCCATGTACATGTGGATGCATCCAATTATGCCATAGGATGTGTGCTAGCACAACCCACGAATGAAGGAAATATAGATCTTCCCATAGCATATGCGAGCAGACAGATGAATGCAGCAGAAAGAAATTACACCACTACGGAACGAGAAGGATTAGGAATGATCTACGCGGTAAAGAAATTCAAACATTATTTGTTGGCAAACAAGTTCAAGTTCTTTACAGATCATCAAGCCCTATTGTACTTAGTCAACAAGCCATGTAACACAGGACGATTAATACGTTGGTTTCTATTACTCATGGAGTATGATTTTGAAGTGGTAGTCAGGAAAGGAAAGACACATCTTAGAGCTGACCACCTTTCAAGATTAACCACAGGAGAAGCTCCTCAAGGAATAGTGGAGGAATTACCAGATGCATATTTGTTTAACCTTGATATAGCACCAGAATGGGCTAAGCCGATTGTCCCTATTCTAACATATGGACCCAAGAATCCTAGGATAAGGATCAATGAAGGAGAGATTACCAAGTCTCAAAGATGCCAAATCATAGCAAGAAGCATATATAAACAGGATAATCAAAAGATTCTTGCTTACTGTGTAGATGAATCAGAACATGCAAATTGGTTGCAATTAGCACACGTAGGTGCATTGATGCAACATCACTCAAAACATCATACATTACAGACTCTGCATAGACTAGGAGTCTATTGGCCTTCTATGGAAGCAGATGTCTACAAGTTATGTAAAGAATGCCATGTCTGTTGTGAAAGACCACCAGTAGAACATGCTACGTTATATCACGTGTCTCTCACACCGGAATGGAGCGAACCTTTAGTGACATACTTGAGGACGAAAACATTCCCTCAAGGAATGACTTTAGCACGACAACGAAGTCTAGAGCAGGAAGCTCAGGACTATTCACTTATTGGCGATAATCTATACAAACGAGGACGAGATGGATACTTAAGACAATGTGTTCATGAAAGCGATTATTTGAGCATATTAGAGACTGCACACCAAGGTGTGGCAGGAGGTCATTTTGGACCGGATAGGATAATCAAAGCCATCCTCTTTGCAGGATTATGGTGGCCCACTCTTCACATGGATGCACATACCTATGTTAAGAGATGTGATGTGTGCCAAAGAACTCAGTTTCCTACTCGCAGAGATGAAATGCCATTGAAACCCATGATGGGCGGACGTGCATTTTCTAAATGGGGTATAGACTTTGTAGGACCCATTAACCCCCCTACAAAAGGTACACATGTGGAATACATTATTGTTGCGATAGATTATCTTACCAAATGGGTAGAGGCAAAAGCCACAAAAAAGAATGATGCACACACGACTGCAAAATTCTTATTTGAAAATGTCTTTACAAGATATGGATTGCCTATAGAGTTAGTGAGCGATCGAGGAACTCACTTTCTAAACCAAGTCATTGAATATTTGTGTTGTTGTAGTATGCCCTTGGGAGCCAAGACCCACACCACCTTGCATGGAAGCAAGAAGGAAGGCCCAAGAAAGACTCTCCTTTCATCCACCCCATCCTCCATCATGTTCAAGCCATTGGCCATCAGCCCGCAGCTATGCCACATGCTTGAAAATATGGAGCAATGGGAGTCAAGGATCCTAGTCGCATATGTAAAATACAAGACAATTGCAACACTCTACTTACACACAAAGGAAAATGCTAGCATGCACACACACCTCACTCTCACACTCTCCAAGACTAAATACATATATGCACAAAGCCTTAAGAGAAAGGAGAGTTCTTCCATTGAATGGATTTTACATGAGAGCACGACCAAAAGCCCCCCCATTACAAGAAATGAGCCTCTATATATAGGCTAGGCACATTCTCCCATGTGCTCTTTTTGACTAGTCAAAAAGGAGCACATGCTCATATCTCTCTAAATCTTTGTAGATATTCTCTAACAACCCACTCTCTTCAAAAATATAGGCGTGGGAAACTTCTACGTGGGTTTTTGTACATGTGTGTCCAAAAGGGTACTTTATTTTGAGAGGCTTCAACACCATAGGCTAAAAGAAATATCAAAAAGGGGCTTAGGAGAGTGTTCATATGGACATCTCCTAAATACAAGAAGGAGGTATTTTTGTGAGGACTAGAGGGTGCCATTGCATGAGGAAATTGTGGGCAACCCTTATAACAACACCCTCCTCCTCCTAGACTTTGTCGTCCTCGACAAAGCTAAGAGAGAAGCATATATAGTGCCAAACTGGTCCAAGTTTGGAATCTTCAATTCTGCAAATATGTAGTAGTTCCAATCTGAATTTTGCAAGGCCGCAAATCTTTTGAATCAGCAAGATGCCGCCATCAAATCTTGAATCCAACAATGCTGAGCGACACAATCCCCTTGGGGGGGCAGTCAGCCCAGCCTCCATTCAATGTGCCTTCTCTGAAAGCTCCAATACCTGAAATTTAAACATACACAACAAGTAGACTGAATTTGAAAAGAAGCAGCCATAAAATGTTAATTCCAATTTTTAGTTTCCATTTCAGGGAGCATCTTTCACATAGGACTTTCTCTTCTAATGAGAAGAGCTCCCGAAAATCTTCTCATCTCTACAATCCAAAAATGATGCCAAAATCTGTAATCTCCAAGTGAGTGTGACATATTGCATTGCATAGCATGAGATGAATATGTAGTAGCATGCTTAACTTATGTTCCTTCCATCATTCATACTATGCTCGTTTCAGCAAGATTTCGCACGAGTATTATGTGTTCACCAAATCATTAGACAACAGTGCATCAAGCATTCATGAAATTTAAACTTCTCCAGAATAATTCTTATGAAGCACAGTTTCAAAAGGAGGGAAGAAGGATCTATGCTGAAGGTCTAATTTTGTTGGCCTACAATGTATAATGATAAAATTAAGCCGAAAATGAGGATTGTGAAACTAGAGAGTTA
This sequence comes from Ceratopteris richardii, assembly GCA_020310875.1. Taxonomy (NCBI): domain Eukaryota; kingdom Viridiplantae; phylum Streptophyta; class Polypodiopsida; order Polypodiales; family Pteridaceae; genus Ceratopteris; species Ceratopteris richardii. The sequence continues at coordinate 143,291,843 of CM035432.1, forward strand.
CCTCCCTAGCAAAAAACAATCCCTCATTTATGACTTCACATTTAGTTCAGGTCTAAATCAAAAATTTCAACCCCCAATGTTCATGTTCACCTGCAAATATCCTTTGAAGAATGCGTGCTCACATCATGAAGAACATTTTTGAAGTACAAGCATTATGCACCCATCCCAAGAATTTTACAAAAAATAGCCATTTGCATTAATAAAGAGTAGATGCATTAACATGTGGAAAAAGTTGGGTAGCCTTGGGCCTGATTCATGTTATTGGGTCAGCGAAAACAGAACATCAAGCAACATTCATACTATTGTGACTCTGAGAAAGTCTAAACCCACACACGCTTCCTGTAGCTTTGCAAAATCAAGGCAATTTTGACAAATCCTTCAGATTCTATACCTAAGTGCCGATCCCTAAAAGTCTCATAATCATCTTTTATAAAAGGAAAATTACCATGCATGTTCATTGTACACTCACACAAATTATGTTATGAAGTATTTCTAAGATAGGAACTTCTTGGCCAGGACTGAGCGTAGTAACTAATTGTGAAACTTGTATATCAAAGAGTCATAACCAATCATAACACATAAATACTCAGAGTTCAGTCATGAACTATGCCACAATCAAGTCTGTTGTGTTAGGTGGATGCATGTCAATGAAAATCATCAAATAGATGTTTCTCTTTTAGTGCATTGGGCTATGTATTTTGATGTGATCATAGGAGTAAAAGAATGACACGCACAATCAAATGAGTCAATCACAATGCCTTTGTAGTTTGCAAATTAGAAGCATAAGTGTAAACAATTAATCTTTGCATGATCAAACTAAATTCTGGCCCAATTTATGTGTGATCCCCATCACACAGCACCACCCTCAAGTTGCCCTAGTTGTGAATACCCAAAATGGGAGTAACTTGAACAGAATAGGTCTAAATCCTTGCAACTCCCAATCAATCAAATCTGCAACATAATGTGATAGCCTCAAAAGATTTAATCAGTTAAAATCATTAATCTGGGAGTCCAAAGAGTGCGACTACTGAAGCTGCAGAATGATATGAGTAATCAAGTGACTCAACATACTGTAATCTTCCCAGATGAAGTGTTTCAACAAAGTGAAGTCAGAACATTTATCTTCAATGATTCATAACACCCAAATTTTAGTTTCTTAGGAGTTCGGGATATTAGAAAAACCAAAGAAACCGTAACACAGATGCACCATATACTGCATATCCTCCATTAGCTGGCTTGGTGGGATCCTACATCTCTGGGATCAATTGGTGCTTCAATCTACCTACAAATCGCAGCTTACTAAACTTCCAGGTTGCCTATCTGACATATGTGGTACCAAAAGTGGAAGAATGCTTTCGATGTGTGCAAGCCATTACCTGCAAGTTGTTCGCACTACAATTGACGGAATCAACTAGTAATGGGTCAATAAAATCACCTTCGGTTAAATGTTATATATGAAAGCTTACTAGTGTCACAAAACCTCTTTAAGCATTCAAAACAAACCAAAAATGATGTGCCATCATCATGGAGATCTTTCCTTTGAGGTGTAGCAGATCGCATTGTTACAAACGCTAACCTGTCCTATAGCTAGTGTGTCATGTTCTTTACACTCCATTACAGGTGTTGAGTGACCATGCGTGTTCTGACAGAGCACCATGCGGGAGGGGTTCATCTGAAGGGATCACAATTCGTTCAAACTTTCCCTTTCAAAACAAATCATGGGAGCAACAAGAAAAGTACGAAAGTTAATTCATGTTCAAAGATATCTTATCAATGGTCTTCCTGCCCCTGCGAATCTGTCACCAATGGACTCAAAAACCTGTAAACAACTTGCACATCAGTTGGTGAAAAGATAGAAACTCGACCTTAGTAGGCACATCAAAACACCTGGTCTAATACTTATTAAGAAGGATTTTCACATCTCAATCTGGGTTTGGCATAAGTAAGGAAGGAATTTGGCCCGCGGAATTTACCAAAATGATGTTTTCAGTGTCACAATGTGGGCAAAGATGGTGAAAAAATTCAGTACCTGCGAGGGTGTGAGGAGAAGACTTCTCAATGGTTACCTTGCAACAACCACAACATGAAAACCAAGAGTACCTCCTGCCGATCTTGCAACATCTTCAACATCTGTCGACCGTCAGAATGGGTTTTTTCAGCAGCCTGAGGCATCATCACCAAGTTGGTTGCTCAAGAACATTTGTCATAGACAAAATAGGCCATTCTTAGCCCTAGCCGACAGGAAAATGAAGTGTATTTTTGTTTGCGATAGCTGAAAGTTTTCAAGTCGAGGAGGAGACAACAATCGTGCATGTTTCCTTCTGCTCTAGATAAGACATGGGCCCACAGTAGTATCAATAGAGATAGGAACACGAAGTGGAGATCATGCAAGGGAGCTTGATAGAGCGTAGTTACAGAAACAAGAAGGAAGTAGCGCAATAGGGGCACGCAAACCTGGCCTCGGAGAGGAGAAGAGGAGTCCCCTAGACACTCAAAGCATACTTACAAGGAGAATCAAAGAAATAGAGGTTCCTTGATAAGAATTCGCCTGCCCTGATACACAAAGATGATAGGGAGCAAGGCCCAACCCATGCACAATCGAACAAAACTTTGAACTCAAACAATAGAGAACACATGCGCCATTGGCAAGACTCAATCTGTCCTTCAAGGGAAGTGAATACTGTGGGGTAATACACAATCGAGGCTCACACCCTATGCAAGACTGAAGTGGGAGTATAGAATCCACTTCCAAGCAGAAAAAGAATGGTAGCACGCACATAGCTCATCCTCCAATAGAGAGATCAAGACAAGGAGAATGCACAACTCAATTCTGATCATTGAGAACAAAAAAGGGGAAGCGAGGCTCGACCATGGTTTATGAGGAGCCCAAGAGGTTATCAGCCACAACGTAGTCAAATCCACAGACATTCGAGCAGCATGAGATTCCTGGCACCAAGGCCTCCACAGTTTTACTCATACCAGAAGGTGAGACAACGTAGGTGTCGTAAGGAGAGGTCCCCAAGGCTTGGAGAGCAGACTTCGATGGGAGGAAGATGAAGGAGGAGCTCGCCAAGATCCCAACCCCTCGAGGGCCAACAGGTGAGCATGGGGAGCTGAAGAAAGGTCGCTCGCACCTGAGTCCTGAGATAGAAGCGAGGATTAGTACATCCCCCCAACGTTCCGTCATCTGCGCATGTCAGAGAGGGGAGAGAGGAGAATTAACTCTAAGCTAGCATAGGCACATGGCATGCAGGAAGCACAGAGGAGCGAGATAAATGAGCGGCAGTTAATGCCGCCCATAACCCCCAAAGTCACATACGTGTGTGGCCAAGAATTCGGACTAAGACTAACTAATCGTGCAATGCCAAAGAACCCGATCAAACTCGAAAACCCCAATCAGCCTATTTTGCTTCAAATTTGTAACTATCATCCAAGGGGGATGGTTGATGCCTCCGCCCCGAGTACGTGCAAGACAATGTTGAGAGAGTCTTGGAACTTGTAACAAAAAAAAAGAGTAACCAAGATCCTTGGCTAACTGTAACGTAGTGAGAGGAGGATTTGTGCGAAATCCAAGATCGGACTCAACACAAATGCAGGGAGGGAAAGAAGAGGGAAGGAAAATGAGGGAGGGACAAGAAGAAGACTAACCCCCCACTTTCCAAGCAAACACTAGGACAGGGGTGAGAGAGATGGAAAGTGATGCTTATGATGTGTGTGAAGAGGTGTGTATATGTGAGATTGAGGGAGAGAAGGGGGTTAGGGAGTGTTTTTGTGCAACATTCAAAATTGAACTAAAACTACACTAAAAAAACATGAAATGGGGAGCAAATGGCCCAAAGGAAGGGTGAAAGTGCCTTGCCAACACACATAACCTAAGAGTATAAGCAAAAAAGTTGCAAATCAATATCTTACCACATGCTCTTGAGCACTCCAAGTGATGAAAGGCCTTTCTCCCCGGCAACGGCGCCAAATTTGTTGTTGTAGTATGCCCTTGGGAGCCAAGACCTACACCACCTTGCATGGAAGCAAGAAGGAAGGCCCAAGAAAGACTCTCTTTTCATCCACCCCATCCTCCATCATGTTCAAGCCATTGGCTATCAGCCCGCAGCTATGCCACATGCTTGAAAATATGGAGCAATGGGAGTCAAGGATCCTAGTTGCATATGTAAAATACAAGACAATTGCAACACTCTACTTACACACAAAGGAAAATGCTAGCATGCACACACACCTCACTCTCACACTCTCCAAGACTAAATACATATATGCACAAAGCCTTAAGAGAAAGGAGAGTTCTTCCATTGAATGGATTTTACATGAGAGCACGACCAAAAGCCCCCCCATTACAAGAAATGAGCCTCTATATATAGGCTAGGCACATTCTCCCATGTGCTCTTTTTGACTAGTCAAAAAGGAGCACATGCTCATATCTCTCTAAATCTTTGTAGATATTCTCTAACAACCCACTCTCTTCAAAAATATAGGTGTGGGAAACTTCTACGTGGGTTTTTGTACATGTGTGTCCAAAAGGGTACTTTATTTTGAGAGGCTTCAACACCATAGGCTAAAAGAAATATCAAAAAGGGGCTTAGGAGAGTGTTCATATGGACATCTCCTAAATACAAGAAGGAGGTATTTTTGTGAGGACTAGAGGGTGCCATTGCATGAGGAAATTGTGGGCAACCCTTATAACAACAATTTGTTACAGGATTTTATGGTGATTCACAAGAAATCCGCACCATATCATCCTCAGGGCAAATGGTCAGGCTAAAAGCACTAACAAGATCCTTTGTAACGTACTGACGAAACTCGTGAACAACAAACGTTCAGATTGGGACAAACAGTTACACCACACTGTTTGGGCATATCGAGTGGCCTACAAGACCGTACTCAATGCAACTCCCTTTCAGATGGTTTTTGGTCAGAATGCGGTGCTTCCTTTGGACTTCTTGATACCGACCCTTAAGGTTGCACATGAACATCAGTGGACCGGCCATGAATTATCAGCAAGAATAATGGACTTGGAACGATTAGGAGAAACCAGGCTGAAAGCAACAACAGGAATATACGCAGCTAAGAAGCGATAGAAAGCATATTTTGATGCACATGTGAAAGATAACGGCTTGAAAGAAGGATATTTAGTTCTAGTATATACGTTGAAACAACACGCACAGAAGTTAGAAAAGCGAGGTTATGGACCTATGATCATTAACAGACTCTGAACAAGTGGAGCAGTACAATTAGCCACCCTAGAAGGAGACATAATGCCTAATTACATTAGTGGTTGTAGAGTCAAGTTATATCAAGAGCCTCTTACTGAGGATATGCTTAGACGACTCACGTTGGCAAAGAAGCGTAAGGAGGAAGAAAATAGAATACGAGCTGAAGCTCAGGTAGAAGCTATAGAATGCATTAAGCACATGAAGTTAAGAAGACAAGGACTAGGGAGAAAACATTATAACCATCTAGAAACATCACCCAGATACCCCATGGCCATGTGTCAAGAAAAGTCAAGTACACACCCTAGCATAGTGGACAGGAGACCATTCATTACAGTCAGGCTAGCGCACGGCAACCCTTGCCAAGAGCTCAGGGCTTTAATTGATTCAGGTGTTGCGACTAGTGCAATTAGATGGTCCCACTATAAGGACTCAAGAATAGAAATGCGGCCAATTGAGGCATACCTCATAGGGCTAGGAGGCATGGAAACCCCTTGCATGGGTGAGGTGGACCTTCCTATCCTCATAAACGAAGTGACCTTGACAGTGAAACTACTAGTGTGCCATGACGATGACCTGATAGAACCCCTAATCCTTGGCCAAGATTGGCTATACGATCACTGAGTGGACCTAAATCTTAGACAAGGCTCCTTACAGATTGGAACCTTAGTTCAGAAGCGAGTGATACCGCTTGACTTCGCTAACGGCTGTTCGCCTGAAGTGCGACCCTAGACCCTATGACCAACATGCGACGGAAGACCGGAAGATCTTTGGTCAGATGAGTCAAGTTACATCTACACCAACCCACACGGGCTTGGCAAGGGACAATTGTCAATCAGAAGGACGTCAGGAGATTTTCCTTTGGTCTTCCTGCAAACTAGAAGGGACAACCACCCAACCGCTTGGTCAAATGGACACCATCAGTGGTCAGGTGGGTTACATCAGCGGTCAGGTGGACTTCATCAGCGTCCACATGGGCAAAACACCCTGCGGTGCCCATCCTTCCACACTTACTGCGGACTGGCCTAGATTAATAGTACAAAACGGAGCACTTCCTAATGGGCACGTTTCGCAAGTGTTGGACCTCCCTTCTTTTCCAAAACAGAGTGTCCCTCCGACCTCTCAACCTCAACCACAAAGGAGTCAACCACGGCAAAGGAACCCAGGCCGACAACAATATCAGATGACACAAAGAAAGCAGCAGCATCAGTATCACAAAGCAAGTGGCACGAGACAGATATGGGTGCCAAAAGGACAGAAAGCACCGACTGATTTAAACAACGCAGACATTGATACGAAGAAGTCAAGGTGGAAGCAGAATCAGTATCCAAAGCCTTCTTGACCTTCTTCTACGAGTACGAACAATCGACAGCTTTGGATCGCCAAGAAGTACCTTATAAATCGACCCACACCCACGCAGATTTGGGTACCCAAACCATGTATTATAGCTCAACACTCAAGCCATGTAATATATACCCCTCAGAAATCTCTTTACCCCTCCATACCACCCCATCCACTACCACTTTTTGTCCCTCAGCAGAAACATCCCACCAGCTCAACAACTCTTAGGAAATGGATGCCAAAACGTATCCAGAAGACTTCCCCGACACCCTTATCTAACATAACTCCCACCCCAAGTAATCTCCATCCTTGTAATAAATCACTTACATTTGAACGGTGTACGAATCCACACACTATAACCCAACAATGCTTGTAATAACATCTCATCAAAGCACTGCATGCAATATCTGAAAACATATAGGTGTCCAGAGACCTGCACTAGTTCTGCAAGAAGCATTGCATCAATCACATCACAACACTTGGCTACATGGGTTACACATCAGCTATGGAAAGGGATTACGGTCTCACTTTCATGGGATCATGATTAATTTCCATACTAATGTGCTAATCTTTTGTAGCAGATCTTCTACGCACTCGCATCATACATCATGCAGGCAGAAGGGCCATCGGAAGTTGGCCCCAGTGCACCAATGGCCAATATTGGAGAACTACTACCGGAGCCCCATCCTATGGCTCAACCACCAGAGTTTCAAGGGTTTCCAGGGCCCATGCCAATTGACAATCCCCCTAGGGGTTATACTGTGAAGATTCATCGCAATTCTCACTGGTTTCAAGGGCTAGCAGGACCATTGGCTGATGCTGATTTTATATTTGAGGCCAATTTGACTTTTGATGACCGTACCTGGGGCAAATATCAGTTTTTCTCAAGAGAGTTTGAAGGACTATAGAACACAGAAGACCTAACGCATGTTTGGGCAAGAGCAGGGTTTACAGAGTATTTTAGTGACCCTTTGCCTAAACCTGACTTCTACAGATGCTTTTACTTAATCACCACTTTGACGACTTCGGAGAACAAAGATCTGCCAGGAACATTCATCTTGCCATCATTGGTAAATGATCCGCCATATAAGAGATTTTATCTTTCTAAAGATCTGATTCGCGCTGCAATCAAGATCCATGGTACACACACTCCAACAGAACGAGAAAGGCTAGTTCTAGAGCTAATGAAACGTGGAGACGTTACTAAGTGGGAAGAGATTTTGGCGATCACACCTGAGCTTTCAAAACCACTGCGGATATGCATGCAGCATTTTGCTTTCCCCGCTCAGGACAGATTCACAATGCCTCACAAGTGCATATGGTTTGGTTTGTATTTAGCATGTATTGGACCCCAGACAGTTGGTCTTGCAAGCTCGATCATTGATCAACTCTACTTAGCACAACACAGATGGGAAAGAAAGATGGTCATCAATGGATGTTGCGCTCTCATGCGCATCGTATATATGTGTTTGGCCTACGATTTGCCTATCGAGCGAGCAATGACAAGTGAGGAGCTGAAAGCTTTCAAGGGAACAACAAAGAAAGCTAGGAAGGCCAGCAAAGGAAGAGCAGGAAAGCGAATGAGAGGAACTATCCCTTGCCTTCAGGTGCCAGAATCACCCTCACCACAACCCTCTCCAGAGCAGTCCCTGACAGAAGCCACTCCAACAGTACAACCTATTCGCATACGATTATCAAGACCAGTTGTAACGGAAGGCACTACCAGTGCAGTTACCTCACAGGCAACATCAGTGCAGGAACCGACCACCACTACAGCAGAAGTTCCCACCACTATTGGTGCGGAAGCTTTTTCTTTTCCGATACCTAACTTGGAAGCAGAACCCATAGATACAACGTTTGATTTCGAAATGCAAGATGCTTTCTCCAATGAATTTCAGTTTTCAGAAGGTCAGATCTTTTCTCAAGAATATGAGCGGCCAAGCTACCTGACCACCCCCCGAGACCAACCACAAGGACAAATAGTGTCTAGTTCCGAGGAAGAAAGTACGGAAACCGATGAAGACGAAGGCGATGACGAAGCCAGCCAAGGCACTCATGACTCTCAAGAACATGTGCAGACAGACGAACAAGGACAACACACAGACACCCAAGGTGATACCAGTACGCATGAAGATGAAACCTTTGACGCAGCAGCTTATACGCTGGCCATCAAAAAGTTGTATCGTACTATGGAAAAGGTTTGGGCACGTAAGAAATTGACTGAGGAGGAGAGTCAAGCACTTATAGAATAGGAACTTGTCTCAGGCGGATTCGAAGAAGTATACATCAGAGGCTTCTGAGAACTTGTCAAATCAGTGGGATCCACAGAAGCCTTACGATATTTGCAAAGGAAACCATTACCGCAATATGACCCTCGTAGAATCCGTCTACTAACCAAAACGAGTGAATATATTCGGGTACCCACCGGCGGTCAATCTTCAGAACAGGCACGAGAAGTGTGCCTCATCCCTGAAGGCTCATTGGTAGAAGACACCATTATCATCGACTCCCCACCCCGTACTACTGCTGAACATACCACCACAGTTGTTGAAGTACCTACCACCCCAACCGCTCCTCCTTCACCTCCCATCCATCCAGTCTCCCCCATACACCCTCCTTCTCCCAGATCAACATCCCCCTTCTCCGATGGAGTAGCAGAAGTCATCCTTACTCCCATTCATCCCACAATTCCCGCACCCACTCAACCTAGTCTACCCCCTAGCACACCTACCTTTCTATCCAATCCAATTTTCCCCCCATCCTTTCTGTCCTTCCCCACACCTCCAAGACCCCTTTTCCCATTCCCACCTCCATTAACCTTCTCCCCAATCTCATCTCCCCGACCCACCGTAACTCCTCTTTCCCCTTTCCACCAAGCCGTCCAAGACAACCCCTCTGTAAATTACTCTTCAACCTTTGTAAATCCTGTATTTACACCCACACACTTACCCACGATCACACCACTATTCACAGTCACTGCACTCAACACCACATCCAGCGATATGGATATATCACCACCCATTGCACCTCCACTCACTTCATTTGGGGCACCACAATATTTAAGCACGCCACAATTTTCCACAATCACCACAGCATCCACTTTCCCACCCCCAATCCCCATTCCCTTTGCATCTACACCTACTGCATCTTCGCTTAGCACATCATTAATATTATCACCCACTGTAGATACTGCATTCCGACAGATGTTCACATGCATGACTCAAGTAAGAAATGAGTTCACATCCCTTGGAAATAATTATCAGACGCTGCAGAGGACAACCAACGACTTATAGTCGCAGCTTAATTCATTGTCGATCGAGAATGCCTCATTGAATACTCGCTATCAAGAACTACGAGAGGCATATCATAAACTAGAACTAGAAAGTGAAGAAAAAACGAAAGAGGCCGTCACTGATCTTGATAATTTGTTAAGGGCCCAAAGAATTCGGAATGCGACGCTTACACGGAACATGGGCTTACTCAGACGACACTTGCCAGCAGCAAAAGAAGAAAACCAACGCTTACAAGAGCAAAACAGAGAAAATTTAGAAGCTGACCTTGATCAACCTGACCAACCATTAAGCCATAGTCGCTTTAAGGCCGTGCCCTCAGAATCAATGAAAATGTTGTTAGATGATCATATAATATTGCTAGATGAGTACGACAACATGAACGACGAGTTTCAGAAACTCAAAGATGAAAACAAGATATTGCAGTTAAGAGCACCAATACCACAAGGACTCCCAGCTCCTATGGACCCATCTCTTGACATCCTAGAGGAACTCAACGCATTACGGGCCTAGGTATCTACTCTTCAATCACGGATAGAAGTATATGAAGCACCACCCAGACCAGACTCCCCACCGGACCTACCAGCAGAGGAAGAAACCGTCACTATTCCGGTGGAGGAAACTTTTGAAGAAGCCTATGAGCCCCAACCCATCCCAGGCGGACGTGTCACGGCGAAGGCCAGACGACTTTCGAACTTCCAACTCCCGCATGGATGAAGACGATAGAAGAACTTGGAACAACCCACTCCGCACGGGTAGAGGCGCAGTTACATGCAATGGTGATGATTGAAGAACGCATTTTACAGTCCACCTACTTTGCTCACTTGGCCCCGTGCAGATACATATCAGGGCATGAGCTACAATATAAACCTTATTTCATGTTAATGGTAGAATATCAGTTAGCCATAGAGAAAGAAACAGGCAAAAAGCCCTCCCACGCAACTCAATTTGAGCCGGAAGATTTGCCATTAGATGCGTAGCAAGGAGAAATCTATCAGCCAGAATGGCGCAAGAATCTATTACAAGAATATCCTGAGATGATGAGTACTTGGGTTGAGGCGCCACTACACTTAAAATACAACCCATGTTGGGGACCAGTGCCACGTCCCCGCTCTGGAAGGCATTCGCTATTAAAGTACAGAACAACAAGCAATGACAGGATTGGTTAAACTACCCATACTTCAGGCCACCCACAGGACCACCAACAGTTGGATATATGATGGCCACAATTCGTCACTGGCTCCCTCGCTTGAAACATATGGATGATATAGGAGCGCACATGACTGTCAAGATCTTTGACATGATGCAAATGGTTTTCAAAGTCTTTCGACGCATCAAGGCACCACATGTAAACACCCCGGGATTTGAGCATGGTAATCTACACCTTGCATATGATATGAGTACAACGCCATCGCTCCGGGTGTGTTATGCCTGGCATTGCAGAATTAAATACTTACCGGCGTGCTACAAGCAAACCTTCGAAGAAATGTTCACAACCAGATTCTGGGAATACCATTCGGAAGTGTTCATCAGCAGGCCTACACACCTCTTGCAACTATTTGCCTGTGAACAGCTGGTCTATTCCATGCATTATCGACTCTCGCCATCAGATGAACCACAACCCATTGATTGGGAGAAACTTGAGGTAGATCTGGCCCGAGGCATTCGAATATCCGAACACACCCTCGCTCAAGACCTCCTACAGAACTACATCCGACAGACCGCACAACAAGGTTCTGTCCAGGACGACAGAAGCGAGAGGGAGGGGGGTGTTGGCAGTAGCCAGAGGCACACAAGACGCGGAAGCATGTAAAGACAGAGAAGGGAGTCAGTCGAATCAATTTTTCAAAGATTTATGTTTTATAAATATTCTTCAAAACCTCTAACAGTGATTTTCATCACTTTTGTACTATATGTAACATAGAAAAACCCATTTTTGTAATTTATACCTCAATTTTGTGCAAGCCGAGGACTCCTCAAGCTTGAGGAGCTTAGGTAGAATGAGCGTACCAATTTTGGTCATTTTTAGACACCGTTTACCCTTCCAAATAGCATCTACGACCTATTTTTTAACTATGTCGGTCACTAGATGTGAAACCGGTCAAAACTAGTCTAGAATCTATAAAAGGAGCTAGAGAGCTCATTTTTGAGGTTAGCTTGTTTGAGTAGAGAAGAGCTTAGAGATATTTTGAGCTTGTAAGAGTGTTCTTGAGTAATAGAGTTGATTTCCTACCTTCCATTGTGTCTTGCTTGTCTCTTCATAGTGTGTGTGCATGTGTGTGTGCATCTCTATGCTTCTCACCATCACTCTCACTTCATCTCACATTCACGATCTTCATATCACTCCTACCTCTTCCGCAGATTGACATTAAGGAGGTGGAGCTTCTTAACGTGGTTCTCACCATTGTGGTAGAGCAACACTTTCCCTTTTTGATCAAGTGGACTCAACCACTTAAGATTCTCAAACTTTTACATTAAGTAAACTCTTCAAAAGTTACAAGAGGTAGTTCACAAGTGAACTTTACATTGTCTTCATTTTAAGGCTTCTTCTATGACTTTGTGGAACTCAAGCCAATACTTAGGCTTGTCATAGACTTGCTCCAACAGCTCCCCCTCAATCTAAGTATGCTTGAGGTCTTCAATCTTCCAAGATTACCTGTAAACCAATCACAGCCTTGAATTTCCAAAGCTTTTTACCATCCAATGCTTTGTTTAGAATATCTGCACATTATTGATGAGTGGACACATATGATATTTGAATCTCTTTGCTTAGAACCTTCTCTCGTACATAGTGATAATGAACTTCAATATGTTTAGTCCTTGCATGAAAAATAGGATTAGCAGCTAAGTGAATAGAACTCATATTGTCACCAAAAATAGTTGGAGTTCCAAACTCCAATCCAAGATCTTTGAATAATGTCTTCATCCACATAGCTTCTTGTGTAGCTATGGCAAGACCTCTATATTCAGCTTCAGTAGAAGAGAGAGCAACTGTGGGTTTCTTCTTGGATGACCATGAAATAAGCTTTGAACCTGCAAAGGTAAGATAACCTGAAGTGTTGCTTCTATCTTCCTTGGAGCCAGCCCAATCTGCATCAGAAAATAGCTTCAAACCTAAATCAGATACATAAGGATAATAAAGTCCTTCATTTATGGTTCCTTTGAGATACTTGAGAATCCTTTTGGCAGCATCCATATGTGGTTTCCTTGGTGTGTGCATAAATTGACTTAGCACACTCACACTATAACATATATCTACTCTTGTCAATGAGGCATAGTTGAGACTACCCACTAGACTTTGATATGATGTGATGTCCTCTATGAGTTCACCTTCATGTGAGCTCAATTTCTGATTGACCTCCATTGGAGTACCTGCAATCTTACAATCTTGCATCTTGAATTTTGCCAACATGTCCTTAATGTACTTTCTTTGAGTGAGAAACAAACCATGATCTTTGTAGACAACTTTCAAACCTAGGAAGTAGGTAAGTGAACCCAAATCACTTATCTTGAACTCTTCTCTCATCTGATCTTTCATCTTCTTCATACCATCTGCATCATTTCCTGTCAATATAACATCATCTACATATACACATAAGTAGATGACCTCAGAATTACTCTTTTTAATAAAGAGTGAAGGATCTGCCTTGCTTGGTTGAAAACCTTTGTCTTGCAAGAATGAAACAAGCCTAAAATTCCAAGCTCTTGGAGCTTGCTTGAGACCATATAATGCTTTGTTAGGTTTACACACATAATCAAGATAAACTTGATTCTCAAAACCAGGTGGTTGTGCCATATATACCTCTTCTGTTATCCAACCATTCAAAAATGCATTCTTTACATCTAGTTGAAGTATCTTCCAATTCTTGGAAGAGGCAATACTAAGCAAAACCCTAATAGTAGGCATCTTTGCCACAGGAGAGAAGGTCTCCTCATAATCAATTCCCTGAGTTTGTGCAAAGCCTTTTGCTACAAGCCTTGCCTTATACCTGTTAATGGAACCATTAGAATTCTTCTTGAGTTTATAGACCCATCTTGAGCCTATTACCTTCATGGGTGAAGTCTTGGGCACCAAATCCCAAGTGTTGTTTTCCTAAAGTGCTTCAATCTCTTCCTTCATTGCATGCTTCCATTCTGATTTTGCTTTGGCCTCTTCAAAGGATGATGGCTCCTCTTGATTTATGTCATGTGCTATGTAGATAGAATGTTTAGTTACTAATGAGGTGTCAAACCCATACCTTTCTGGTTTTTTCTTTTCCCTCATAGATCTTCTTAGGCCATGATGTGATGATTCTGCCTCATGTCCAAGCTCGTGCAATTTTGCTTTACCTTTAGACTTCCATGCTTTGATCTTTCCCATATGAGATTCTTCATCATCTCTGAGGTGTCTTGTTCTTCAATCTTTGGTTGTTCTCTACCAAGCTTTGGAAAATCTTCTTCAAGATCATATGGTAAATTGACCTTCCTACATGAATCTTCATACCATGAATTGTTTTCATCAAAAACTACATCTCTGCTTACCAAGAATCCTTTGTTGGTAGGGTTGTATAACCTGTAGCCCTTTTGATTGTTGTCATATCCAATAAATACAAACCTTTCTGCCTTTGGATCCATCTTGCCTCTAACCTGTGAAGGAACATGAGCAAAAGCAATACATCCAAAAATTTTACAATGATCTAAGCTTGGTCTTCTTCCATTCCAAGCCTCATATGGAGTCATTCCATCAAGGGATTTTGAAGGCAACCTGTTAATCAAGTAAGTGGCTGTAGATACAGCCTCAGCCCATAGATAATTAGGTAAATGCTTTTCATTTAACATGACCTTGCAGCTTCAACAATTGTCCTATTCCTCTTTTCTGCCACTCCATTTTGCTCAGGAGTGTACCTTGTAGTTACCTCTCTTTTGATTCCTCTTTCTTGAAGAAAAGAATCAAACTCATGGGAGAAGTATTCTCCCCCTCCATCTGTCCTTAGCCTTTTTAGTGATTTACCTGTTTGATTCTCCACAAGAGCCAAATATCTTTTGAAACATGAAAAAACTTCATCTTTGTGTTTCATAAAGAATAGGATAGTCCATCTGCTGCAATCATCAATAAAGGAGACATAATACCTTGATCCTGATATTGAAGCTTCCTTGCTAGGTCCCCATACATCTGTATGAACCAACTCCAAGAGATCTCCATGTATATAACCTTTGTTCATGAATGGTAACCTGTGAGACTTTCCAAATTGACATGCACTACACTTATAAATCATATGTTGTTTTGACAAGTTAGGAAGTTCAAGTACACTTTGGTCCCTGCAAATTTGCTTTAATGACCTTTCACCAATATGTGCTAACCTTTTGTGCCATACTTCCAATTCTGTGAGTGTCTGACTACCATAATTAAAGAGAGCAATGTTTCTAGTGTCTTGTAATTCAAATGTGAACAATCTACATGTCTATTCACCTTTTGCAATTCTTCTGAATCCTTGACTTGGATCTTCAACAAATGCTCCTGCTTTTGTGAACCTGACTTGCAACCCTTTCTCTACTATCTGCCCAACACTTATCAAATTCTTTGTAATGGTAGGGACATAGAGTACCTTACTGAGTAGGTTGATGTTTCCATCAGGTGCTTTGACATTGCCTATTTTCTCCACAGGATGTTTTGTGTCATCTCCTGTTTGTACCTCATGCTTATTCCTTGGATCTTCTAAATCTGATAGGAGTGCCACATTTCTTGCCACATGATTTGAACAACCTGAATCTATGTAGAAAACATGCTCATCAGATTTACCTTATGGCATAGCCATGTTCATGATCAATAATGAATCCTCTTTGTTTGAGTCTTCTGTGTAGTTATTGAAGTCTCTCCTTCCTTTGTAGCCTCCTTGATAGTTTGAATGATTGTAGTTGTTGTAGTTGCCATGATAATTGTTGAACCTTCCTCTTGAGTAGCCATAACTTAATCTATTGTATCCTCTGCCTCTTTGATTCCTGGAATTCCTAAAGCAATTTTCAGTTGTATGATTAGTTAGTCCACAAATAGAACATGAGTTGGAGTCTTGGGATCTCCTCCTGCCTTGTCTGCCTCCTCTTCCTCTACCTCTGCCATGTCTTCCTCTACCTGCATAGTTAACTTGATATGTACCTGCTTCATCATCCACTTTCTTTGCCTTTCCTTTGTTATCTTTGGACTTGCTTTTATCAGTGTATAAAGCTGAAGATTGATTACCTTTAGAGCTTTCTCCATTTTTGATAAGCTTTGCTTCTTGAGTAAGTAGTTGTCCAATGAGTGTATTGAAATCAGGTACATGCATGTCCATGTACAAATCCATAGATGTGGTGAATGCTTCCCACTTGTCATCTGCCTTCAAGCCATTGATGACCTGCCTCACAATTTTCTCTTCATCTATTACCTATCCAATGCTTCCCAACTGATCTGCTATGTCCTTGAGCTTTGTGACAAAATCAGTCACATTTTGTTTGGGAGCCTGCTTGAGAGTTGTGAAATCCAGCCATAGTTGATGCTTCCTAGCTTTGGTACTTGAAGAGAAGAAGGCTTCAAGTGCATCCCACACTTCCTGAGATATCTTACAACTTCTAATGTGAGGCAACAAAAAATCTGAGATAGAGTTGAGGAGATAAGACCTTTCAAGTGCATCCTTGGAGCACCATGTGCTCAATCTTTCTTGCTCTTCTTATGTTGGTTGACTTTTGTTCCTGAAACTTGGCATAACTTCATCTCCAGCCACATAATCCTATAAACTTCTACCTTGGAGATAAGCTTCCATCCTTAATGAACAAGCTGAGTAATTACCTCTATCCAATTTGTCAATTGATGAATATACCTCTTCTGTTATCCAACCATTCAAGAATGCATTCTTTACATCTAGTTAAAGTATCGTCCAATTCTTGGAAGAGGCAATACTAAGCAAAACCATAATAGTAGGCATCTTTGCCACAGGAGAGAAGGTCTCCTCATAATCAATTCCTCGAGTTTGTGCAAAGCCTTTTGCTACAAGCCTTGCCTTATACCTGTTAATGGAACCATCAGAATTCTTCTTGTGTTTATAGACCCATCTTGAGCCTATTACCTTCATGGATGAAGTCTTGGGCACGAAATCCCAAGTGTTGTTTTCCTCAAGTGCTTCAATCTCTTCCTTCATTGCATGCTTCCATTCTGATTTTGCTTTGGCCTCTTCAAAGGATGATGGCTCCTCTTGATTTATCTCCTGTGCTATGTAGATAGAATGTTTAGTTACTAATGAGGTGTCAAACCCATACCTTTCTGGTTCTTTCTTTGCCCTCATAGATCTTCTTAGGCCATGATGTGATGATTCTGCCTCATGTCCAAGCTCGTGCAATTTTGCTTTACGTTTATACTTCCATGCTTTGATCTTTCCCATATGAGATTCTTCATCATCCTCTGAGGTGTCTTGTTCTTCAATCTTCGGTTGTTCTCTACCAAGCTTTGGAAAATCTTCTTCAAGATCATATGGTAAATTGACCTTCCTACATGAATCTTCATACCATGAATTGTTTTCATCAAAAACTACATCTCTGCTTACCAAGAATCCTTTGTTGGTAGGGTTGTATAACCTATAGCCCTTTTGATTGTTGTCATATCCAATAAATACACACCTTTCTGCCTTTGGATCCATCTTGCCTCTAACCTGTGAAGGAACATGAGCAAAAGCAATACATCCAAGCTTGAACTTCTTCCATTCCAAGCCTCATATGGACTCATCCCATCAAGGGATTTTGAAGGCAACCTCTTAATCAAGTAAGTGGCTGTAGATACAGCCTCAGCCCATAGATAATTAGGTAAATGCTTCTCATTTAACATGGACCTTGCAGCTTCAACAATTGTCCTATTCCTCCTTTCTGCCACTCCATTTTGCTCAGGAGTGTACCTTGTAGTTACCTCTCTTTTGATTCCTCTTTCTTGAAGAAAAGAATCAAACTCATGGGAGAAGTATTCTCCCCCTCCATCTGTCCTTAGCCTTTTTAGTGATTTACCTGTTTGATTCTCCACAAGAGCCAAATATCTTTTGAAACATGAAAAACCTTCATCTTTGTGTTTCATAAAGAATAGGATAGTCCATCTGCTGCAATCATCAATAAAGGAGACATAATACCTTGATCCTGATATTGAAGCTTCCTTGCTAGGTCCCCATACATCTGTATGAACCAACTCCAAGAGATCTCCATGTATATAACCTTTCTTCATGAATGGTAACCTGTAAGAGTTTCCAAATTGACATGCACTACACTTATAAATCATATGTTGTTTTGACAAGTTAGGAAGTCCAAGTACACTTTGGTCCCTGCAAATTTGCTTTAATGACCTTTCACCAATATGTGCTAACCTTTTGTGCCATACTTCCAATTTTGTGAGTGTCTGACTACCATAATTAAAGAGAGCAATGTTTCTAGTGTCTTGTAATTCAAATGTGAACAATCTACCTGTCTTTTCACCTTTGCAGATCTTCTGAATCCTTGACTTGGATCTTCAACAAATGCTCCTGCTTTTGTGAACCTGACTTGCAACCCTTTCTCTACTATCTGCCCAACACTTATCAAATTCTTTGTAATGGTAGGGACATAGAGTACCTTACTGAGTAGGTTGATGTTTCCATCAGGTGCTTTGACATTGCCTATTTTCTCCACAGGATGTTTTGTGTCATCTCCTGTTTGTACCTCATGCTTATTCCTTGGATCTTCTAAATCTGATAGGAGTGCCACATTTCTTGCCACATGATTTGAACAACCTAAATCTATGTAGAAAACATGCTCATCAGATTTACCTTGTGGCATAGCCATTTTCATGATCAATAATGAATCCTCTTTGTTTGAGTCTTTTGTGTAGTTATTGAAGTCTCTCCTTCCTTTGTAGCCTCCTTGATAGTTTGAATGATTGTAGTTGTTGTAGATGCCATGATAATTGTTGAACCTTCCTCTTGAGTAGCCATAACTTCCTCTATTGTATCGTTTGCCTCTTTGATTCCTGGAATTCCTAAAGCAATTTCCAGTTGTATGATTAGTTATCCACAAATAGAACATGAGTTGGAGTCTTGGGATCTCCACCTGCCTTGTCTACCTCCTCTTCCTCTACCTCTGCCATGTCTTCCTCTACCTGCATAGTTAACTTGATATGTACCTGCTTCATCATCCACTTTCTTTGCCTTTCCTTTGTTATCTTTGGACTTGCTTTTATCAGTGTATAAAGCTGAAGATTGATTACCTTTAGAGCTTTCCCCATTTTTAATAAGCTTTGCCTCTTGAGTAAGTAGTTGTCCAATGAGTGTATTGAAATCAGGTACATGCATGTCCATGTAAAAATCCATAGATGTGGTGAATGCTTCCCACTTGTCATCTGCCTTCAAGCCATTGATGACCTGCCTTACAATTTGCTCTTCATCTATTACCTCTCCAATGCTTCCCAACTGATCTGCTATGTCCTTGAGCTTTGTGACAAAATCAGTCACATTTTGTTTGGGAGCCTTCTTGAGAGTTGTGAAATCCAGCCATAGTTGATGCTTCCTAGCTTTGGTACTTGAAGAGAAGAAGGCTTCAAGTGCATCCCACACTTCCTGAGATGTCTTACAACTTCTTATGTGAGGCAACAAAAAATCTGAGATAGAGTTGAGGAGATAAGACCTTGCAAGTGCATCCTTGGAGCACCATGTGCTCAATCTTTCTTGCTCTTCTTGTGTTGGTTGACTTTTGTTCCTGAAACTTGGCATAACTTCATCTCCAGCCACATAACCATATAAACTTCTACCTTGGAGATAAGCTTCCATCCTTAATGACCAAGCTGAGTAATTACCTCTACCCAATTTGTCATTGATGAAGGAAATCCATCTGCCATGTTGTCCAACCTTGCTTTGATACCACTCTGAAGAGATGGATAGGTATGTTCTTGAAGATGAAGAGGTGTTGCAAAATCCTTGATCTACACCAGCCAAATGAACTCCAGAAGTATATGGTGGGCCCTTTTAGCTTGCCAATGGATGTATTAGACACCCTATTTACCTTGGAAGATCACTCTCAAAAACATAGATCAAAATAGATAAGTTGGAGTTAGCTCAGAGGTTAAGAACTTGTTATTTTGGTTCATACACATGTCGAGTGTTTTGCATAATTCTATGAG
Source organism: Ceratopteris richardii (assembly GCA_020310875.1). Taxonomy (NCBI): domain Eukaryota; kingdom Viridiplantae; phylum Streptophyta; class Polypodiopsida; order Polypodiales; family Pteridaceae; genus Ceratopteris; species Ceratopteris richardii. Next base: position 143,311,831 of record CM035432.1, read on the forward strand.
CACAGCAGCAATTAGCTTAATTCCTCTTATGGAAGTTTATTTAACTTAAGGAGCTAACTTTCAAGAGTTATCTCATCAAAAATAATGAACCACACACTGAGAAGGATGTTTAACAACTGATGACATCATCTCAATTTTCACGGGCTGCTATAGTAATGAGACGAGTGAGCAGCAAAAAAAACATAACTCCATATTTAAGAGTCTAATCATTTTGAAACTTTGTATGCGTATACTAGACAGTAAGCTGAATCCAACACACTTTAAATCATTGAATTTGGATAAGTACACACTGAAAAACAGCTCTGACAAGATGAGTACAAAAGTCGGGTACCTGATAGAGAGGTGAAAATGAACACACACTGTTGACTTCAGCTGAACATAACTGAAGACTGCAATACCAAAATGAAATGAAACTTGGTGAGCATATAGTAGACTTATAGAGCTAACTTTTTCAAGTTAAATCACATACAATGATGCACCAAGCTCAGAGAAACCATCTCTGCAATCTGACTAAAAAAACTGAGAGTTATGGCAGTGAGTAGTACACTTCACAAGAACATGGAAATATGAACTCAAATGATCATGAAAATGAAAGTATATTGCTTGTAAAATACAATGGACTTACTGATACATATGTGTGCCTTGTAATCACACCTTGATATGGCATAAAGCTCAGCTCTTGGAGGTCTTCACATAGGTCTCTCTAACCACGACTAAAACTGCCATCTATTTATAGTTGAGTTTGGGAGGCTAACTTCCCTCAATCACTCTCCAATCAATTAGTGATTGATTTGATTCTCTATCTACCACAAATCACAAATTCGTGGCTCCTCTTTCCCTTTTTGATCAAGTGGACTCAACCACGTAAGATTCTCTCACTTTTACATTAAGTAAACTCTTCAAAAGTTACAAGAGGTAGTTCACAAGTGAACTTTATATTGTCTTAATTTTAAGGCTTCTTCTATGACTTTGTGGAACTCAAGCCAATACTTAAGCTTCTCATAGACTTGCTCCAACAACTGAGAAAGATGTTTAACAACTGATGAATTCGTGGCTCCTCTTTCCCTTTTTGATCAAGTGGACTCAACCACTTAGATTCTCTCACTTTTACATTAAGTAAACTCTTCAAAAGTTACAAGAGGTAGTTCACAAGTGAACGTTACATTGTCTTCATTTTAAGGCTTCTTCTATGACTTTGTGGAACTCAAGCCAATACTTAGGCTTGTCATAGACTTGCTCCAACACCTCCCCCTCAAGCCAAGTATGCTTGAGGTCTTCAATCTTCCAAGATTACATGTAAACCAATCACAGCCTTGAATTTGCAAAGCTTTGTACCATCCAATGCTTTGGTTAGAATATCTGCACATTGTTGATGAGTGGACACATATGATATTTGAATCTCTTTGCTTAGAACCTTCTCTCGTACATAGTGATAATGAATTTCAATATGTTTAGTCCTTGCATGAAAAATAGGATTAGCAGCTAAGTGAATAGAACTTATATTGTCACCAAAAATAGTTGGAGTTCCAAACTCCAATCCAAGATCTTTGAATAATGTCTTCATCCACATAGCTTCTTGTGTAGCTATGGCAAGACCTCTATATTCAGCTTCAGTAGAAGAGAGAGCAATTGTGGGTTGCTTCTTGGATGACCATGAAATAAGCTTTGAACCTGCAAAGGTAAGATAACCTGAAGTGCTCCTTCCATCTTCCTTGGAGCCAGCCCAATCTGCATCAGAAAATAGCTTCAAACCTAAATCAGATACATAAGGATAATAAAGTCCTTCATTTATGGTTCCTTTGAGATACTTGAGAATCCTTTTGGCAGCATCCATATGTGGTTTCCTTGGTGTGTGCATAAATTGACTTAGCACACTCACATTGTAACATATATCTACTCTTGCCAATGTGGCATAGTTGAGACTACCCACTAGAATTCGGTATGATGTGATGTCCTCTATGAGTTCACCTTCATGTGAGTTCAATTTGTGATTGACCTCCATTGGAGTACCTGCAATCTTACAATCTTGCATCTTGAATTATGCCAACATGTCCTTAATGTACTTTCTTTGAGTGAGAAACAAACCATGATCTTTGTAGCAACTTCTAAACCTAGGAAGTAGATAAGTGAACCCAAATCACTTACCTTGAACTCTTCTCTCATCTGATCTTTCATCTTCTTCATACCATCTGCATCATTTCTTGTCAATATAATATCATCTACATATACACATAAGTAGATGACCTCAGAATTACTCTTTTTAATAAAGAGTGAAGGATCTGCCTTGCTTGGTTGAAAGCCTTTGTCCTACAAGGATGAAACAAGCCTAAAATTCCAAGCTCTTGGAGCTTGCTTGAGACCATATAATGCTTTGTTAAGTTTACACACATAATCAGGATAAACTTGGTTCTCAAAACCAGGTGGTTGTGCCATATATACCTCCTCTATTATCCAACCATTCAAGAATGCATTCTTTACATCTAGTTGAAGTATCTTCCAATTCTTGGAAGAGGCAATACTAAGCAAAACCCTAATAGTAGGCATCTTTGCCACAGAAGAGTCTCCTCATAATCAATTCCATGAGTTTGTGCAAAGCCTTTTGCTACAAGCCTTGCCTTATACTTGTTAATGGAACCATCAGAATTCTTCTTGAGTTTATAGACCCATCTTGAGCCTATTACCTTCATGGATGAAGTCTTGGGCACCAAATACCAAGTGTTGTTTTCCTCAAGTGCTTCAATCTCTTCCTTCATTACATGCTTCCATACTGCTTTGACCTCTTCAAAGGATGATGGCTCCTCTTGATTTATGTCCTGTGCTATGTAGATAGAATGTTTAGTTACTAATGAGGTGTCAAACCCATACCTTTCTGGTTTTTTCTTTTCCCTCATAGATCTTCTTAGGCCATGATGTGATGATTCTGCCTCATGTCCAAGCTCGTGCAATTTTGCTTTACCTTTAGACTTCCATGCTTTGATCTTTCCCATCTGAGATTCTTCATCATCCTCTGAGGTGTCTTGTTATTCAATCTTTGGTTGTTCTCTACCAAGCTTTGGAAAATCTTCTTCAAGATCATATGGTAAATTGACCTTCCTGCATGAATCTTCATACCATGAATTGTTTTCATCAAAAACTACATCTCTGCTTACCAAGAATCCTTTGTTGGTAGGGTTGTATAACCTGTAGCCCTTTTGATTGTTGTCATATCCGATAAATACACACCTTTCTGCCTTTCGATTCAGCTTGCCTCTAACCTGTGAAGGAACATGAGCAAAAGCAATACATCCAAAAATTTTACAATGATCTAAGCTTGGTCTTCTTCCATTCCAAGCCTCATATGGACTCATCCCATCAAGGGATTTTGAAGGCAACCTGTTAATCAAGTAAGTGGCTGTAGATACAGCCTCAGCCCATAGATAATTAGGTAAATGCTTTTCATTTAACATGGACCTTGCAGCTTCAACAACTGTCCTATTCCTCCTTTCTACCACTCCATTTTGCTCAGGAGTGTACCTTGTAGTTACCTCTCTTTTGATTCCTCTTTCTTGAAGAAAAGAATCAAACTCATGGGAGAAGTATTCTCCCCCTCCATCTGTCCTTAGCCTTTTTAGTGATTTACCTCTTTGATTCTCCACAAGAGCCAAATATCTTTTGAAACATGAAAAAACTTCATCTTTGTGTTTCATAAAGAATAGGATAGTCCATCTGTTGCAATCATCAATAAAGGAGACATAATACCTTGATCTAGATATTGAAGCTTCCTTGCTAGGTCCCCATACATCTGTATGAACCAACTCCAAGAGATCTCCATGTATATAACCTTTCTTCATGAATGGTAACCTGTGAGACTTTCCAAATTGACATGCACTACACTTATAAATCATATGTTGGTTTGACAAGTTATGAAGTCCAAGTACACTTTGGTCCCTGCAAATTTGCTTTAATGACCTTTCACCAATATGTGCTAACCTTTTGTGCCATACTTCTAATTCTGTGAGTGTCTGACTACCATAATTAAAGAGAGAAATGTTTCTAGTGTCTTGTAATTCAAATGGGAACAATCTACCTGTCTTTTCACCATTTGCAATTCTTCTGAATCCTTGAATTGGATCTTCAACAAATGCTCCTGCTTTTGTGAACCTGAATTGCAATCCTTTCTCTACTATCTACCCAACACTTATCAAATTCTTTGTAATGGTAGGGACATAGAGTACCTTACTGAGTAGGTTGATGTTTCCATCAGGTGCTTTGACATTGCCTATTTTCTCCACAGGATGTTTTGTGTCATCTCCTATTTGTACCTCATGCTTATTCCTTGGATCTTCTAAATCTGCTAGGAGTGCCACATTTCCTGCCACATGATTTGAACAACCTGAATCTATGTAGAAAACATGCTCATCAGATTTACCTTGTGCCATAACCATGTTCATGATCAATAATGAATCCTCTTTGTTTGAGTCTTCTGTGTAGTTATTGAAGTCTCTCCTTCCTTTGTAGCCTCCTTGATAGTTTGAATTATTGTAGTTGTTGTAGTTGCCATGATAATTGTTGGACCTTCCTCTTGAGTAGCCATAACTTCCTCTATTGTATCCTCTGCATCTTTGATTCCTGGAATTCCTAAAGCAATTTTCAGTTGTATGATTAGTTAGTCCACAAATAGAACATGATTTGGAGACTTGGGATCTCCCCCTTCCTTGTCTACCTCCTCTTCCTCTACCTCTGCCATGTCTTCCTCTACCTGCATAGTTAACTTGATATGTACCTGCTTCATCATCCACTTTTTTTGCCTTTCCTTTGTTATCTTTGGACTTGCTTTTATCAGTGTATAAAGCTGAAGATTGATTACCTTTAGAGCTTTCTCCATTTTTTATAAGCTTTGCCTCTTGAGTAAGTAGTTGTCCAATGAGTGTATTGAAATCAGGTACATGCATGTCCATGTACAAATTCATAGATGTGGTGAATGCTTCCCACTTGTCATCTGCCTTCAAGCCATTGATGACCTGCCTTACAATTTGCTCTTCATCTATTACCTCTCCAATGCTTCCCAACTGATCTGTTGTGTCCTTGAGCTTTGTGACAAAATCAGTCATATTTTGTTTGGGAGCTTCTTGAGAGTTATGAAATCTAGCCATAGTTGATGCTTCCTAGCTTTGGTACTTGAAGAGAAGAAGGCTTCAAGTGCATCCCACACTTCTTGAGATGTCTTACAACTTCTAATGTGAGGCAACAAAAAATCTGAGATAGAGTTGAGGAGATAAGACCTTGCAAGTGCATCCTTGGAGCACCATGTGCTCAATCTTTCTTGCTCTTCTTGTGTTGGTTGACTTTTGTTCCTGAAACTTGGCATAACTTCCTCTCCAACCACATAGCCATATAAACTTCTACCTTGGAGATAAGCTTCCATCCTTAATGACCAAGCTGAGTAATTACCTCTATCCAATTTTTCAATTGATGAAGGAAATCCATCTGCCATGTTGTCCAACCTTGCTCTGATACCACTGTGAAGAGATGGATAGGTATGTGCTTGAAGATGAAGAGGTGTTGCAAAATCCTTGATCTACACCAGCCAAATGAACTCTAGGAGTATATGGTGGGCCCTTTTAGCTTGCCAATGGATGTATTAGACACCCTATGTACCTTGGAAGATCACTCTCAAAAAGATAGATCAAAACAGATAAGTTGGAGTTAGCTCAGAGGTTAAGAACTTGTTATTTTGGTTCATACACATGTCCAGTGTTTTGCATAATTCTATGAGCACAGCAGCAATTAGCTTAATTCATCTTGGGGAAGTTTAGTTAACTTAAGGAGCTAACTTTCAAGAGTAATCTCATCAAAAATAATGAACCACACATTGCGAAAGATGTTTAACAACTGATGACATCATCCCTATTTTCATGGGCTGTTATAGTAATGACACCAGTGAGCAGCAAAATAATCATAACTACAGATTTAAGAATCCAATGATTATGAAACTTTGTATGCTTATACTAGATAGTAAGCTGAATCCAACAAGCTTTAAATCATTGAATTTGGATAAGTACACACTGAGAAACAGCTCTGACAAGATGAGTACAAAAGTCGGGTACCTGACAGAGAGGTGAAAGTGAACAGACACTGTTGACTTCAGCTGAACATAACTGAAGATTGCAATACCAAAATGAAATGAAACTTGGTGAGCATATAGTAGACTTATAGAGCTAACTTTATCAAGTTAAATCACAGAAAATGATGCACCAAGCTCAGAGAAACCATCTCTGCAATCTGACTCAAAAAACTGAGAGTTATGGCAGTGAGTAGTACACTTCACAAGAACATGGAAATATGAACTCAAATGATCATGAAAATGAAATTATATTGCTTGTAAAATACAATGGACTTACTGATACATATGTGTGCCTTGTAATCACACCTTTATATGGCATAAAGCTCAGCTCTTGGAGGTCTTCACATAGGTCTCTCTAACCACGACTAAAACTGCCATCTATTTATAGTTGAGTTTGGGAGGCTAACTTCCCTCAATCACTCTCCAATCAATTAGTGATTGATTTGATTCTCTATCTACCACAAAAAGAACTTTCATTTTTGCAGCTCAATTTCATGGCCCAGACATCTTATAACTAAAATATATCAAAGAGAATCCAAGCCATAATCACAAAATAACTATGATTTGAAGGGGTGAACTAGTATAAACTAGAAAAAAAAAAGGCTTCTAATTTGTTGTTTTGAGAAATGCTTTTCTAGCTCAAGCTTGAGAATGATAGAATGAGATAGTTGTGAAATGGTTGCATGAACAACTACGTTCAATGGAAAGTTTCTCCAAGAATCGGATGTGCCTTGTGTCCCTGCTTTCCCCAAAATTTACAAGTTGTCTTGCAAAGGTAGTCCATGTTGGTGTGCCCTTGTCTATTGCATGATCTACATCATATTGTGATTCTTGCCTCTTTATTGAAGAGTTCTTCTATTTCTTGCTGGATTTATGCCAACATATCTACCCTAGATGTAGTGCTTTGAAACTTTGATGATTGGAACTCCTTTCAAAGTATCCTAGTGAAGTATCTTTACAAGAGAATCTAGGTTAGAGGAAAGAATGTGAGCAAGTATATTCAAGCCTATGAGAGGGTGAGAGAGCTTCATAGCTTAAGAGAGAGCTTGCGAGTGAAAGTTGAAGTGCATGTAAGAGACATATGAAAGCATGTAAGATACCTTGTAAGAGAGAATTTTTTATCTTCCTATCTCTTAAATAGAGAGAGAGAGAGATCTTCATCAATATTTGCTTCCTTGAGCTTCTTGCCCCAAGTACCCATGGGCATCACCTTGCCCTTTGTCACTCTAGCATAATGGAAAGTACCAATGTCAAGAGATCCACCTCATAATTGTCAATCTGAGGAGACATGAGGGTGGTATGGCAACCATGAGCAAGTGAATGTAGAAGTGCTTGAGTGAGAAGCACATTAACATGCACACATACACACACACACACACACACATTCAAGGTAAGACCAAGAGGTGAAGAATGGATAGTTAGTGATAGGGTTATACACTTTAGAAGAAAGTTATGCATGCCTTATTGAAATTTATTTCACATAAGAAATCACCCCCTATCACCCATAAGATAAATATCAAGTTGAGATCTCAAAATAAAGTGCTTTGCATTACCCTATCAAAGCTAATAAGCAATGCAAGATCGAATTGAGACAAATAACTTCGTCATACCATTTGAAGATACAAGCTAACATAGAAGACTACTTTGGAAACAATGCCATTCAATCTCCTATATGGGAAACATGCAATATTTTCCATTGAGTTCATAACTCCAATATTAAGAGCAGAAAAGACTTACTGAGTGTGTAGGATAAAAATCCTCTGAAGAAATTGATCAATTGGAACAGCTACAAGAAACAATTCTTAAAGAAATAGCAAGAATTTAGCTTTAAAACAAAAACAAAAGAACGCTATAAAAATCATATCACAGATAAAGAAATCAAACAAGAAGACATATTGCTCATGTATAGAGTAAAGAAACACATTAAGAAACTCTAGAAAATAGGATGTGGAACCCTAGTAAATAAGTGCATATCCGCAACTGAAGCAACTAGCCTAGTGATATTAGATGGAAAAACACTATCCAATTACATCAATGGATGCCATGTAAAAATTATACTAGGAATCTCCTATGGAGGAAGTACTAGCCGAGCCACGATGTGCTAAGAATAGGAATAAGCATCAAGGAAGAAGCAAGAATTCAAGTACTAGATCAAATAGAAAAGAAGAACTTGAGGAAAAGACAAGTATAGAGAGGTATAAACCCAAGTTCTATGAGGTCTCTATAGCAATAACCACATACATTGCCAAGAACAAAAACAACATAGGTAGAAGGCCTTTACACTTTACTAAACATAGGCCGAGAATCCATTGAAATACAAACCTTTTATGTTCTTTGACATTGATAGGATGGTCTCAAATTAATTGTGTAGGGGATGTTTAGTTACCATGGAGCCTAGGTAATGCATCCATGGATGTTTGTTTCCTAGTTTTCACGGATGAAGATTTAACCTAGGGATTCATATCAAGGAAAAGTAAGTTGTACTGATACTTAGTTACATTGAAATAATCCCAAGGAACCCTCTAAGCTTGTTTATATGGAGGATTTGTGTTTACTTTTCAAAAAGAGAAAATCAACAATATAGAAACCCTATATCAAACACTAGACTCTCTATCCAAGGCTATCATGATGTCACAACAGGAAGAAGCTTTATCAATATTCTCTCTTTTTCTTCAAAAGAACCTTCTTCTCTTGAGTATAATATGAGTGACTGTGAGGCCCACTCAAGTAAAAAGGTGAGGAATTCTATCCGAATGTGAAAGAGTAATGATAATTGATGGATAAGGAATGAATCTTGATATTGATACTCAATAGATGATGGCAAAAAACAAAGTAATCTAGGCAATATAAGGTTCTCCACAACCATCTATTGGGAAGAGCGAGAAACATAAACTAAACAAAACAAGAAGGAATCACCCATGAAAACATAATCTTAAAACAATTAAAATAACTATGACTTTAAGAATCTAAAAAATATGGGTCCCTAAATGACTTTTAGATGTGCAAAAATATCATACCAAATCATGGGTGCCAAAAGCTCTCGTATGAACTTATTTAATGGCTAAACAAAAATGCAAGAAATGACCCCAATTGTTGCCATGTGTTTGTAAACTAATAAAACAAAGTTCTCAAAGTCTACATGGGCCACATCGTGATAATAATGTCCTCGATGGATATGGAGTCACCTCCCAAAAACTTAATCAACAAAGAAGTACAATTACTGCCATTTTGAGAGTGCAAAAAAATATGGTCCCCAAATGAAGTTTAGATGTAGAATAAGGTCACACCCAATTGTGGGTGTTCGTGACTCTCATATGAGCTTTTCTGATGGATGAATAACGATGTGAGAAATGACCCCAATTGTTAGAACATGCATTTCTCAAATAACAAAAGAAAATGTTCTAAAGTCGCATGCTACATCAACATGATAATTTCCTCAAATGATATGGAAGCGAAAAGATCATATCGCACTCGAATTGATTATTGAATCTCAAAAAATAGAACCAAGAAGTTTGTTTGTTCTTCTAGTTCCCCTTAATCATAAATGTATAATGCACCAATCAAATATATCATCACTTAAAATGCCTAAATAATTATTTCATCAATTCCAAATGGAAAACAAGAAATGATAAAGCCTTGATGGTAGCAACCCCTCGACAATTATTCAACTAACATCCTGATGCATCATAACTTGATCTTTGCACATAAAATATTCATTCATAGGGCCACAATATGAGGCCTTGAACAAGGCATGTTTCTTGAATCCCATGCACAATCATTGGTGATATCTTTAGAAGGGGAAAAAGCATCAATGTGAGATTGCATCACATGTACATGTGTAAATATTGAGTCTTGTGCATAATCCGTACATCTAATCATAAATAAAAAAAGAAAAGAACTTTCTGTAGGTTGCATGCGCTTTCAAGGATTATTCATATCAAGGCTATAAAATGGGATGCACCTTTAAGACCGCACTCAATGATTATGAATACGATGGCTTCTTTCAAAAGGCATAGCTTTTCGACTATGATAGAGGAAGAGTCACAAACAAGATTAGGGGAAATACCTCGAGAAGTTGTATAGCATGCCTAGATCTCTAGAATAGACATTCATCACCATAGCCATCATCCATAAATCAAGATTTGAAGAAATCATAAAACTATCATATGAAACCACATGAATGTTACGTGTGGTTGAACAAAAAATTGTATAATGTATTTCACACAAGCACAATGTATGTACAATCCAACATATATGTATAAAGAAAATCCATATATGTCACAAGAGTGATATGCAATCTAATCTAAACAATATAGAATATAAAGAAAGACTAATTGCAGTGTGTTATGTGCTCCCATCATAGCTTGAGCCTCAACAAGAAATCTAACAAAGTGAGAAAATTGGACAAAATCCCCAAATAATTAAAGGCCCACTACAAAATATATAACTATCTCTAAATATATTCTTTAAAAGATAACCCTTCAAGAACATCCAAATAAATAGCAAACAAATACGCCAAACCCTCAAATGACTAAGATGTATTGGATTTTTTTTTTTTCAATCAATCTCTCCAAGTGTAAATCAAGTTATATTGAGACTTCCAAGATCCAAAAAACATAAATATCTCATATCTTGGTCTTTCAAAACCTTAAGCAAGACAACGTCAATGAAGAAAGCACCATCAAGATAGGTGATGCCTTGAGAAGTATTTTCTTCTTCATCCCTCACTAATGAGGCTCTCCTCCCTAGTGCACATCTAATGGCTCCAAATTTGGTGTGTAACATGATACACCAAATTCTTTGTCTTGGTCTTTACCTCAATTGTTCACCTTGAAGGAGACATAGATAATACGTGTAATGTAATAAAGATATGTTGTGATCTCCCAACATGTGGACATGTGACACTTTGCAACAATCTCTTTGAGTGTCATAACCTACTTGAATTGCATAACAAAGACGTATAAGATGCAAGAATGAAAATAACAAAACTCAAAGAAGATGGACATGGAAAATGGCACACAATGCAACAAAGATCGCTTGCAATCCCCCAATGTGTGCCCATGTGAATACCGATGGAGGGAGACAGAGATACCTATGCAACAACCTCCTCTTTGAGTGTTACAACCTACTCTAACTTTCATAGCAAAAACACACAAATGCAAAAAATGTACATAACAAAACTCACAGCACACAATACAATGCAAATGCTCACTCTGAAAAATGGTATTTTAATTATGCAATTATTAGTATTTTTTCCTTTTTCCCTAGCAAGACCACAATTTTTTTTAGTTGTTATCAAAGTGATCCATGGAATGGTCCAAAGCATAAACTTATACCCAGCTTCATATGCAACAAACTGTTCGTATCATTTATAAAAGCACAATCAAATGCATACAATAAGCATGTGTTTACAAGTTGACAAACTATGAGCCCACCCACAATTATATCATGCTCTGTCTAACACTTCCATCCACATACATTTCAGCTTTCCTCTGATAGAATCAATGGGATCACCCATCCTGTTAAAATCCTTTATAACCAACTTGAAGGACATGAACTGTATGTTTTGACATCCAAAGGGATTGCCACCTACTATGCTTGTTGAGATGAAAAATAACTACCAAAATATTGTAGACCTATGAAACCAGCATTTGCAAATCATGTCCCCAAGTTATTTCTTAGATATTCATTTTGTAATTTAACTTGTGATCCTGACGAGAATGCACCATATCCTCCTGCAAACAATGTATTTTCTACAAGACATTGCTCCAAAACCCTTGTACATTCAGTGTGACTACCCACATTCTTGGCTTCATGTTTTAGCATTTGGATATACATTTCCATCATCCACGGAGACAGCCTTTCTCAATCACAAGAGATATGCTACCTACAACACTAATTAGCGTTTAGCTCCATATTTGTCAAGCTTGTGGGAAATTTTGAGTTCATTTTTACTTCTCTTTTTACCTTTTATGAGATCATCACTTTAGACATTTAGGACTTTTACACATCCTAGTTTCTGGATGCATTTGTTTTATAACGTTAACGTGTGCCTTCTGAGCAAGAGCAGCTATGTAGGATGTGTTCCTCTGATGCTACAAGATGCACGAGCTTACATGTAGTTCCCAACCTAGAAGATTTTAGTATATAAATGCTAAAGTTGATCCAGAATCCTGCCCATCAATTCCAATAGACCTTTCAATTCATTCTGCAAGCAACTTCATCATGCTACTGAAGTATGCAGGTATAAAGATTACTTTTGCTCTTTCATTTTAGTATAGCATTGTCCCATAATGCAATCAAGAACTCATCTAATCCCATTTCAAGTGAATTGAATTTGACTGCTTTCATAAATAATATTACGAATCTGTCAAGAAATTGAGAACAATCCCATCCATGTTACCTATCATCAATCATGGAGTTTACAATTATTATCCAATAAATTTGATATTGCTCCCTATAAAAGTCCAACCTATATCGGACAAAGATTATCAGTTTCACGTGGTTTAACAGCATAAAAGTCAGATGCACAAGGATGTTCTCCCTATCAGTGGAATTTCAATCAATCCTTGACTACACCCTAAAATTCTTTCAACAACAGCCTCTCTCATCGGGGACTTGGACCATCACCCGAGCCAAGACTACTTTGCACAATGTGAATTGTGATTCCTTTGTACAAAACAATTACAAATTGTCCCACATCAAATTGGGATACAAGACACCCTCGCATTGAGTATTATCTTCGTAGCTGCAAACGAGGTGACTTTGTATGAGCTTTGCATGCTTCACGCTCAAACATAGGAATTCTAGAGTCGTGCCACCTGCTGTATATGCATTTTCTTGGGATGTCTACCTCAATCACATTCTTAACTGGTTAAGATGATTTTGGCCCTGTGTCAGTACTACATGCACACATCCACACACACACACATGCACGCAAACATACATGCAGAGTCCAGACCCTTGCATGCATGCACAAATTCAATCACACCCGCCTTCACACACATACATACATACATACACATGTATATATCAATCCGGGGAGATGTGTTTCTCATGCAAGCATAGTAAATGGTTGACAAAACAGTCACGCTCTAGACATCTTGAAACCGTTTCATCATTGGTTAAAAAAGTTTGCAAAAAGATGGCTATGATAGGTAACGCTATTTCTTTATAACCATGAGCTTAAAAAAGAAAGAATAAATAATGAAATTCGGTATAAACATTCTGGGATCAATGCAATCCTCAATATTTGTGATTTGTAAGGGCTTATGGGTTAGATAATGAATGTGCAACCATACACATAGTTACATAGCTCATCTCATATCCATTATACACCCCAGTACAATGTGGTTGTAGTTGTGACCAAAAATACATTTGCATAGCGCATCTCATATCCATCGTTACACCCAGTAAAATCTTGTTGCTCATATCCATCATACGCCCAGTATAATCTGGTTGCCGAAGTGTCTTCTTTACATGAAAAAAAGGAATATCTTCCCAACTCTCCCATCTTGTATATGAAAAAAAAAAACGCAGTATCAGTTATTGATTTGACATGCACTCTCCTGTGATGAGAACTTCATCAAATATTGTGATGTTACAAATTCTTCCTCTACTGCCATCTCATAGCTCAAGACCACTGGAACAGCGTGGGAGGGATGCTGCATAGGCAGATTGATCTGGACCAGAACAATGCAAATCGACAACTGATTCTGCACATCCTAGATCCCTTTTCTCCATCCAGACATATTGATTGCACAGATCTTCATGTTGACTTGTTACTTATATGACCTGTGGAATGCTTATGACCTCTGGAACTTGCTCTTTCTCCTCGTCCATCTTCTTCAGCCATTCCCTTTTCTGTGCCTGCCTTTCACCTATCACTTTCCATGCATCTTCACTGATTACTCTTGTCTGCAATAAATAAGAGGTATGTTTCAGTGAACTGGTATATATTCATGAGTTAATGTTAATATTGATGGCACAAAGGAAACACTTACCCGCATGGGCCTTGGAGCACCAAATGTGACATACCCATTGTAACCTGGGAAGAATGTTACTCTTCCAGGCAACGAAGCACCATAAAGTCCCCAACGCCCAACATGGACGAGGGCTCCGAATTCATCAACAGGTGCTGGTTCCGGCTGTCCACAAAGAACACAAACTGATTGTCAATGTCAAACATCCAATCACGGTCAGACAATGATAAAAAAATGTGTGAGGTATGTCAACATCCCATGCTGCATCTACACTGTTAAGATACCTGAGGAATGCGTGGAGTGTTTTTGAAGATATCCCAAATTTCATCCGCACCTATGTCTGTCTTCTCTAACAAAATTTCTGCAAGATTTGATATTTGCACCACAATCACTACAATTGAATATATCAAAAAATGCCAGCAGAACAGCAAAGAAGATCAATGCAACCTGCAATCGTCTCCACGGCCGACCGATACTCCCGCAATACAGCTCCACATTTCTGGAGTGCAAAGCGCATATACTCATCCCTCAAGGCTTGTATCTTTGGTCCAAGCTGTATTTACAAGAGCTTAAACATTGAGTAGCATGGAGCGAAACAGACCTACATGGAGAAGAGTGAAGGAAGTACTAACATGTGTCACAACATCTTGCTCTGTATTATAATGCAACTTTCCAAATGCAGTCATGCCGGTTTGGAGAATAAGGTAATCAGAAATGGTCCCTGCTGCTTCCAATGCAGTCCCAGATATCCATGAAACATTCTCCTCCCCAAAAATTTGCTCTTCAATAAGCCTAGCTGGAAATAAAAACGATGCATGTGCATTATTATTTTGCATACCCTTATAATAAGAACAGAATATACTGTTATGCCGAAAATAAAGATGGTCCTTCAAAACGGGAAGGCATGTTCACACTAGTGTTGTACTTGGACACTTTAGTGTCCTGAAAAAGAGACATTATTTGATGAATTTTTTAGATCACTAGAAGGAACCATTTATGTAACTATGCAACATGTTAGCATAAGGGTTGAACATTTCTAGAAAAACATAGTTTTTATTAAAGGATGGAAAAATTAAGATTTATTCACTAATTTTATGATGCTAATTTCAGTATTGGCACAGAAATTACAGTGATATCAGTTAGTGGTTATTTTTTATTAAAATCGTGATCTTGCAATTTTTGTTGTTGTAAATGCAATAAAATCTCTTACTTTATATATGTCAACACTTTTCTATCCATAATTAGGGATTTGTAATGATTTTTACGAGGTTTATGGCATAAAATTAATCTCATATGTGCCATGATAGTGTCATCATCTATGAATTTTTTGCAAAGAGATGGTATGAATATGACTCATTTTTTACTATCAAATACTACTTGAAATTCTTAAAGCTAGAAATATTTTTTTGACAACCTTAGGAGTCAAATTTCTATGCCGTTTCTTCAAGTTAAACAATACTACTGTTTTTTATGCTAAGAAAAGGTCATTTGATGAGCAAATATTCCATATGCT
>CM035432.1:143334928-143379928 GCA_020310875.1 Ceratopteris richardii
GTATACATATTGTGTATAAATTCTCTTGAATTATAAAAAAATAAAACTTAGGCTACCCAATTATACATCGCAGATGTTAAAATCCAATCACACAGATATTAACTATGCAGCCGAGATAGAAGTTTAAAATCACAATGAAGTATCATAGACATCTGAATAACGTATAGGACATTCTTCATGGGAATTTTGAAAGAAGGAGACACTACAGCTCAAACAAAGGGTTGTCACAAATGGAGGGATTCCAACGGAAATCAACATTAAGGACTACTAAAGCACCAGTGAATGCAAAAGTGAAATGGGAGGTCTATTGAGGACACAACTCTGTCAGAGAGCAGCAGATAACTGTAACTATGACTAAGGCAAAAATTAAAAACATTACACCCAATTGTTCCTAAATAAGAAAGAAGTATGTTATTAAGATAAAAGTGAGTAACCAATAGGTGAAATCCTTACGTGCACATGCTCGCACTATTGAGTTCACAATATCTCTTTTTTTTGCATACACTCTGCCCCGCCGTTTTGCATAATTCATGTTTGGAGTAGTGTCATAATAGCGGATAGTTGTCTGCGAATTCCCGATGAGCATGGAAAGTCATATTGAAATCAATGCAAGATAAAAGATAAAGAATGATACAATATCCTGCTGGAGAATATCATCCTGAATGTACAACTCACATCCAGAAAAGGCCTGTGTTTGTTTGGGAAATAGCACTCTAACACTGCTATTGCAGCCTCCCGATATGCCAGTCTGATTCGGGTTTCTTCAGGGACATAGAAGTCATCTTCTTCTCCAGTCTTGAACTGACCTTCTTGCTGTAAAAGTAAAGAGCAGATTCCACATAAACAAGAAATGCATACATATGGATAAGATTACCATTTCACTCCAAAATGCACAAAAACTATGAAGCTAATGGTACCCTCTGTATAGCTTCTTCAAGCTCCTCCATCTCAATGTAGGGTTTGTCCTTCCGAACAGCTAGAATTGATGCTTCATTCCTGAAATGTCACACCTTTGAACAGTGAATTCAATCAACACTCATGAAACCAAACAAGATAATGTATATCCCTTCACACTGTTTACTTTCTCTGTTTTCTTTTACGCTTGAATTCAGATTCTAATTTTCAATTTGTACATACAAAACATTCTGTAGCTCAGCCCCACTGTAATCGATAGTTGAAGAGGCAACACTTTTCAAAAGACTTTCCTTTTCAAGCTCTGAACTCCAATCTTTGTTTTTTGCATGGACCTGTACATTGAACAGATAACAAAAGGGGGAAAAAAACATCTTTTGTAACCATATCTCTTTCACCCTCATCTTTTACTATATTTGATATACAGGGCACCTATGCAAACATGGTAAAGCCATTGGATTAGCCAATAGGTAGAAGGGTGCTAGTTTAAAATATGGTCTTCAACCATGGCCTATCACAATGTGAAATATGTGATGACTACAAGGTTTTGGCTTCAAAGATATACTGCAAGAAAATCTCGCAGCTCAAAAGAAAAGGTGACAGGAAGGCCTAAGGAGGGAAGATCCTAGCCTGTGAAGGCATCAGCTTTCCCTGAAGAACAAGGAATCAAGATGTTTCATGAGGATATCAACCATACATAAATAAGTGGAAACACAGATGCTCCTAATTGCTCTTCTGCACCTTCACCCTTCACCATTACAAGAATAGACCTTTTTTTGCACCAGCGAATATCTTGAGAATTAAATAAGAGACTAAATGCAGGACCATTAGTCCTACAAATCGGGAGATAGGAGGGGACAAGGGGGAGAGAACCAAGCATTTTTTTCTTTTTTTTTTGGGGGGGAGGGGGGGGGGGGGGGGGAGAGAGAGAGAGAGAGAGAGAGAGAGAGAGAGAGAGAGAGATGAAGTAAAATGATATATTAACATTTCCAAAAGGCCAATAACCTACGGGATCAAACAGTTACAGAATCAAGCAGTTTCATGAGGGTATCAATGATATATGCATGTGTTTTCTCCAAAACGCCGAATAAAATCTGCGGAATCAAACTACACACCATGGCCACATATGCAATGATACTCTTCTGCACCTTCACCCTTCATTAAAAGAATGACCTTTTTTTTGCACGAGGGAACATCTTGAGGAATAAACAAGAGAGTAAGCACAGGGCCATTAGTCCTAGCAATGAGGAGAGAGAAGGGGACAAGGGAGAGAACCAAACATTAGAGAGGACAGGAGAAGAGGAAGAGGGGGGAGAAAGGAGAGAAAGCAAAATGATACATTAGCATCTCAAAAGGCCAAAGTAACCTAAAAGATCAATATTGGATCTGATACAACATCTAGATAACATGAAGGGAAGAAAATAATATAACAGTGCTGGAATAATGGTAAAACCACTAGACAGTAAATGGAGACTAGTTATATATTGGGTATTTAGTGATAAGTGGGAATAAATGCACGGGTCAGTGCCTGAAATGCAACACCCAAATGTGTATAGCTAGTCGCAGGTAGAATCGATCTCATATGATTCCCTGCACCCATCACTGATAAATTTCATCAGTATCTTCCACTGTAGGTAGTCTGATTGGGCACCTCACATCATGAGTTAAGCCTCTAGGATGACCTGCACCCTAGACAGCCTGCATCTTTACAGTGAGGTCCTCCATAGCCACGGGTACCCAGATCATCATAGCTCAGTTACACAATCTAGTAATATTCCTATAATGTATGCACCTCGCTCGAACAGATGTCCACCTTATCCATCTGACTGCTAAGCAATGGCTGGTCTGAAGAAATCTGTGGCCTGCTTCTGAATCTCTCTTTATAGTCCCTTCAGGAGGCTGTTGCGATGTCTTCATATCTCTAGCAAGAATAGCCCAAGGCATCTATGGTCCATGTATCTCATTATTCTTCGGAGTGGACAAAGTCACTCGCTAAGAAGAGAGGATAGGTGACAATGTATCTCATATTATGTTGCCCAATTGCCTACGATGTACATAATGCAGCTTTGTTTCAGGCTCTCTTTGGCAAACACAACATATTCTAGCCTCAGCATATATTCCTCTATACCTACCAATCTGTATCTCAAGCTGGTCTGAGGATATGCATCTCTGTCCAAAAGCACATTGCAATCCATATCAGTTGGCCTGATTATAGATCCATACTACGAGACATTGAGAAGATCCTCTCCATAGAAACCCATCTTTGTCCCCAGCTCATGTACCTGCTCTTCCCATGTCTGGTTGATGTCAAGCTGAGCCCAATTCTGCCAAAGGAATCTGGTGATATCTGCTTGTGTGAATCTAAAAGAGGGTGCCTCCAAGGAGTATCAGGAGGAGGTAACCTATGTTATGCTGGATTAATGTGATTGTTGATTTCCACCATTGGCTTACATGTGCCTCCTTTGTGCTCCTCTCTTGCTAGTAATCATGCCCCCTTGCCACCCTAGTTTTATATCTAGCCTCTCATAGGGTCTGGGTGGTTTGTTTTCTGCTCTGAATTGTGCGCAACTATAAGGAGAGTGGTAACAGTGCATGCCTCTAGATGGCAGACTGGCTAGGAATGCCATCCGATGTCCGGTCGATGATCCATTACTCGTCGTATGTGCTGAGCCTTCCCTTCCTCACTTCTCATGGGGACGTTGATTGCCCATTTGGTCGTGGGTAGATGCTTGGCAACAGGAGCGCCCCTTGTCAATCCATGGCGGGTCTTGGAGCCTTGACGGCAAGGAAGGCCGACATCAAGCCGTCCCTCCCTGACCTTGCCCGTTCACTCAAATAGGGCTACGGGCACGTGTGACAATGGAGAACCATTAGCCTCTAAGGCATCCGCATTCGAACTTGACGGAAACTCCCACAGGGTCCGAGGTCGGCCCACCATCGCCAACCGCCCCTTCATCCTTTCGAGTTAAGTCCCGCTTCCGCCATGCAACCTTTGGGCCGTCCAACCTAAGACTTGTTTGGTTCCTAACTTCTTGGGTAGCTCAAAGGGATTTGCCCCTTTGACTTTGTGGTCTCTGTTTCCTCACGGCAACAACAAACAAGGCCTCCCCTTGTAACAAATCGTCACATTTGATATCAGAGCTTCAGCTCTCGGTCCGCTAGCACATCCACCATTAGCGGTGTCGGAAACATTCAGTCAACAAAGGGGGGGGGGGGAGGGATTTACATGAGATACTTCATCAGTGCTCCTCGCTTGGATGTCAGCTCGTTTGGCAAAGTAGTGGAAATTTTATTATGGATGTCACATGTCCGGGCCAACCCCGCATGGGCCCGCCGACAAGGGAGGTGTAAACAATAATGGATTGGTGCTTCGGGCCCGCGTGGCATGTGTCATGGGCTCAATGTGGCAAGCCACCCCAATCTCTCGGATCCTTGGATAAAGGCACAACAAATGCCCATCGACGTGTTTCGGGTCGAACCCGCATGTGCGCCTGCTCCCATGCTTTTGAACACTCTATTGGCTTGACCGACGTCAACAATTCCACCGCAACCACAATTGAGAGGGTGTTAACACACACCATTTGCAAGTAAGGCCACGATGTTTTCACACGTCAATGTAGCGCTGTAAGCCGTCACGTCGTAAGTCACGTCCCCAAGGGAGGCCTTCCTCGGCACTGACTAAACTCCCCTCCGTGCTCCAACGTGGGTGGGGCGGCAAGGCATAGAGTAGAAAAATTGAAGCTTCCATGTGAGCACCTTGAGACCTCAAATCTTTTTGGATGGAATTATGTCCCTATATTTTACTCTTTGGCAAGCATGTCGAAAGTCAGAATTTTAAGTGGAATGGGTGCTACTCACGAGCCGGACCGGGCTATGGTACGCACCAAATGAATCGTGGCCGGTGGGTGTGTGCCCTTGTCCTCTCGTCCGCACCCTCTAGTGGAAACCGCCTACGGATACCCTTGAGGCAAGGACAAAGTTAAGGGGAAATCCGACCAATGTGGCTATAAGTCGCTCTACATGTTGCACATCCGTGCCATGGGCATAGCACAACGTGGGCGACCAATAGGCCTATTTTTTGGGTCGAAGCTGAGTATGTAAGCCATCATGCCGAAGCTCCATGAGATTGTAAGTTTGCAAACACAATCTCAGCCGTGCCTTGGTTGGGGGGTGCCTGTGGGTTCTTTCATGGCCGAGGTTTGTCCTAAGGGCTTGGCTTGGCCGACGTGCCATAAGTCGCTTGTGTCGTAAGTAGCAAATTTGAAATGATGCACCACAAGTCATGGGTGCCATAAGCTGCAACATGCACCATAAGTCACCGTTTATATGTCGTAAGTCCCTCTAGCCGTAAATCGGGTTATGCACAAGCATGTCCACTCTATTTGTGGAACGTAGCAAGGTGGTCTATCAAAAGGCCCCCATTCCTTCGTAGGAATTACATTGACGGGCGCTTGCAGTCTTGCCTTTGTCGTGCCTAAGTAATTATGGTTTTGGTACAGCACCAATGGGTGTGTGTGGATTGGCCACGACCTTTTCCCATCACAAAACGGGCTTAGACCCTTGAACGCTTTATCTGCTCGGATGGGGCCATTTGTAACTTAACACAGTTTGGGGCCATAGTATTTCACTTTGGCTCTTTCCTTTGTGTGAAATGGCCCATTAAGCCGTGTTAACGGCACAAGACAAAGTTGGACGACCAATCATGACTTGACTTAGAGGAATTCGCCATCCTTCTAATGATCAGATCTTCTTGGGGTCCTTGGCACCGAAGTGGCTTATTCAGCCTACTTAGAGGTAAAGCACATTGACCCAAACTGCGAGGTCTTCTTTATGCAAGATCCGGCTCATGTGGAGCTTTGGCATGTCTCGATACAGTCAGAGTAGGGCATGTCATCTCCTTGTACATTCTAAGTAGTCCCTTTGCTCCAAGCCAAACCGCAATATTAGGTTCGCACCTCTCTTGCATAACTTAAGTTTCCCTTAGATATGCAATCGCATGACAACTCATGGTACTAAGGACACTACCCCAAATTCGAGGGTAAGAACACCATGCAGAGTCTCACAACCATCACAATTTTCACGCTTTCAACTTCACCACAAATGAGAATCATTCTCAGGCCCGTAGGTGAAGTTCTCGAGGACAATAAGTCTGTCGGAGAGGGGGTGGATGTCATGCCCCCTTGCCCCTTGTTTTCTATCCAAGCTCCCATAGGGTCTAGGTGGTTTGCCTTGATGCATGAAATTGTCCGCAACTATAAGCAGAGTGGTAATCGTGCACTCCTTTAGATGGAAGACTGGCTAGGAGTGCCATCCAATGTCCAAGCAATGACGCACTACAAGAAATGACGCACTACTGGGCATATGTGTTTAGCCTTCCTTCCTCACTTCTCATAGGGACATTGGTTGCCCCTTGGGTGCCCCTCGTCAATCCTTGGCGGGACTTGGAACCTTGATGGCCGTCTCTTTCCTTGCAGAATCGACAAAACAAGGCCTCTCCTTGGAACAGATCGTCACAGTAGCATCCCATAACACCCTATTCAAGAAGGGCAAAGGACCTATGTTAAATTGGATGATCCTAATCCCACCCCACCCTATTCGAGAGGGCAAAGGACCTATGTTAATTTGAACCTATGTTAACGGTTTAGTGCATGTCATCTTACCTCATTCTTCAAGTACGAAGATGTTGCAATACCAACATTGATGCCACAAGTGAGCCTCAAGTCCTATTTATAGGATTCACTAAAGGAGGTGGGCCAATTTACACTAGCCAAGCACTTCACTCTTGACTATAGATGATTAGATGCACCCTTTGAAATGTCATCATTCTGTTTTCTCCTTTAGTTCAACTATATCTAATGCCTTTCTTATTGATTTCCCCACGATATATCAGAACTTCCAACTTGAATACCTTCTACATGAAACTGAGGATGTCTATTGTCTCATTTGGGAATATGTCATTCAGGTCTTGAAATGAAAAATACATATTACTTTATTGGCAGAAATCTTAATAAAATGCAAAGGAACACAGCAATTTGTCTTACTCTTAAAATTTCAAGCCTGCCTTCCTCCGTTGGAAGCCCAACACTAACAACTTTGTCGAATCGTCCTTTCCGCAACAAAGCAGCATCAAGCATATCAAGCCTATTTGTTGCACCTACAACTAAGACCTGAAGGAACAATAGGTCATTTTTCGCATTCAATCCTTTGATAAGTAAGAAAGTGTAAGTAACCTTATCACCTGTGCATTAGACGTTTGAAATCCATCCAGCTCTGTCAAAATTTGTATTAATCCTTGCTCTCTTTCAACCCCTCCCTGTACAATGAGAAACAAAAGTCAGACTCCTTTTAAAGCAGTTAAAGCAAACTGCCATTAATCTAACATATGAAGCATACCCCACCAACATCTGGTCCCCCACGTTTAGCACCAATAGCATCTATCTCATCGATAAAAATTATTGATGGTGCAAACTGGCGAGCACGAGCAAATAGATCTCTGACTCGAGCAGCAGCTATGCCTACAAACATCTGAAAGCAAATTTACATGAGGTTTTTGCATTGATTTGGCATCTCGAGAAGAGCAATGAATCAATAACTGGACTTTACCTCCACAAACTCTGATCCACTTGCCGAAAAAAAGGGAACTCCTGCCTCTCCAGCTATGGCTCTTGCCAGCAATGTCTTGCCAGTTCCTGGAGGGCCATAAAGAAGTACACCTTTAGGGCAATAAACACCAAGCCCAGTGTATTCTTTAGCTCCCTTCAGTATCCGAACAACCTCTTTCAGCTCACGCTTAACATATTCCTGGCCAGCAAAATCATCAAAAGTGACACCTGTGCTCTCCTCGGCTGTTATAAATCTTGCTCTGTTTACAATAAACGAACAAGTCTCTATCAATAAGTGAATATTAAGAGAAATTATTTTACAAAAATAGAACCGGAGAGTGGGGAGGCAATAGAAAGATTGAAGACTAACCTGCTCTGCCCAAGAGAGCCCAGCAAATCAACATCACTCCCAAGCTTCAAGCGTTTTACTTTCGGTCTGTCATTTGGGTCTTTCAACTTGTACAAGGGATAGAGTTTTTTGTGAAGCCAGTTGAAAATAAAAGCTGCTAGAAGCACTCGCATTGACCAGACAACAAAGATCACTAAAGTTGGCTCCATATCTGACAAAATACTTTTAGAGTTGATAACATTGACATGTATCAATTGCTGGTGTAGTTTCTCCCAGATGTCATTCCAACCATCTGCTGGCATTGGTTTAATTTTATATCGTCGGAACACTAATTTATCACTCGTCTGCCCATTGCTTGGTGTCGTCGATGTATACTCCAAATCTTTAAGCCGATGAGGTAGTATAACTGCAAACATGTCAAAAAAATATATGTCTCATTATAAAGAGGGAGAAGGGTTTTCAACATGATACAGCAAGTTGCAAATACACATTTGAAGACATGGAAAAACTGTAACAAATATACCTAGTAACGACATAAGTTGTATGGGTATCCACTTCAAATAGGAGGAACCATAAGCATACATACTCATTGAAACCACATTCACCAGGCAAACAAGAAAGTAAAGCAACTACTAGAGAATATCTGCCCTCAACTGAGGTGAGGCGTGCTCTCAATGAAACATTTTGTAATTATTCTCTTAGTTTGCAGGGTCAATCCCGGCTAATTTTTATCAGGAAACTGTTGTAGGATTCTGGCTTGGCAAGTTGCAACTATTCAAATCCAAATAGTTCTGCAACATTCTTTAAGAACGATTATAGAAAGTTTTACTTGGTTCTTTTTCTGGCAGGGCTTATGACCACGAATCCTGAAGCAAATATGCCTGCGGTATCGCAGCAAATACGCCTGAGGGTGCCAGGCAAACCCGCCTCTAATAGAGCCAGAGGACCAGCTATGATACAAAAAATTCACGTTGATCCATCCAGCATGCAAGGAATGCACTGAGGATTGTGGAAAAGTTCCTCAGAATGAACTTCACCGACAAGAAAAAGCAAAACCAAGGAAAAAAATCCCAAAAGAAGCCAGCCGAATTAACCTGCTACATCCTCGCCAGCATTTTCATAGTCCATAAATTGTACTTTTTTGGCCTCGAGCAACTTCATAAAATCACTAAACCTCAGGTTTGGACCAGGCACGGGATCCCAATACATCCCCTTAGCTTTTCCTTGGAGTTTAGAAAGAAATTTTGCCCATTCTTTCGCTTGCACGCTCTCCAGCTCGTATTGCCTATATTCCTTCTCTTTCAACTCTTTCCAGTGCAGCAAGCGCTCTCTCCCCAAGCTCTTCACTGCCTAAAAACGTAGGACAGGAGCATAGTTAAATAGTCCAAGAATAATTTTAATCATCTATGCATGTAACATAAGAACGCACAAAAAATCATGTGCTTGCGCTTTCCCAACATTCACCTCGAAGAATTCCCGACTCTTCTCATCTTGTTTCGCTGCTTTCACAATCCAAGCGCGACGAGGAGGGATATAAACATGGCCTAAAGAGACCTTAAACTTCAACTTTTCGAAGCTGGAACGCGCACACAGGAGCTTTTCGTCGAGAAGCAGTTGTTGACTGCTGCTTGTCTGCATCATTTTTGTAGTCTCAAGCTTAACAGCTTGGCATTGCGAAGTACAGAGCTAATCAGAGCAACCCACTCGAATGTCCGAGCAAAAAATTCAATTAGCAACGCTGTTCGAGAAAATGATCTTGGAGAAAGACTCGAATGCTCATGCTGTTGATGCTCATGCATAAAAAATGGAAGCACAGAAGCGTTCTCATCCTCGCCCCTTCAATACATACATCCCCTCACAAGAGAGGACGGATGCACACATGAATCTTTCATGCCCATGTAGTTGATGATAATGTTTACAAAGAAGAGAGGAGTGTTGTTTCTCATCCATCGAGGAAGGTCAGAGAAGGTATGCACACATGCATCTCATCAGATTGTTTAGTTTGAAGGGAGTTATGTTGTTGTAAAGTGCAATGCATTATATGAAAACCAATGGCAAACATAGTTAGATATTCTGAAAGAAGTTCCATAGAGATAATGATGTCCATGAAAGAAGTTCCATAAGGATTATGATGTCCATGAAAGAAGTTCCATAAGGATTATGATGTCCATGAACAACAGATGAACTTGTCCAACTTTTTTACACACTAAAACCCAAAATTCCATGTATGCGATGATGTCCATGAATCAGAATGACTCTTGAAATTGTCCAACTTCTTTACATATTAAAACTCAAAGTTCCATACATGCGATGATGTCCATGAATGATTGTTGAACTTGACCATCTTTTTTATATATTACAATCAACCTTACAATTTTTCACTTAATAAATGGTCGCGAATAAAAAAAAGTTTATTGTTTAGAATAACATAAATATATAGGTATGCTCGCACACACCCAATTTCATCAGAGGAGGAGGAGGGACACCCATCTTACAAGTACAAGGATCATATAGACCATGGACATGCTCATAGGTTAAAGCATTCATTCCTAACTGGGACTTGAACTATGACCATCTTCCTTAGAGGTCAAGGCACGTTTCATTGTTCCACGCCCTTTGGATGCAAACAAGGAAGTTGATTCTATGTGTGAGATCCTATTGGTATGAATTGGTTAAGTGAATTTCTAGGAGGAAGGAGAGGGTGGGATATGAAGTTTGAGTATCAATTTTTCCAATGATGTTATAGTATCTATATATCTTTATGAAGATGCATGATGAAAAATCCCTTCAATTAACTCTCATAATAGTGAATTGAAATTACTCCCTTTCTCTTCATCTTTTTTGTCACACAATCACTCTGTTATGTGAAAGAAAGATAAAGGACTACTTTCTCTCTTTGTTTATATGTTAAGTCAAGCAAAAACACCTCTCATCTAGACTTTTATGCAAAAAAAGGAACTCAAATACTCTTCCTCTCTCTCATGGATTTAGATGTGGCATGCCTGAAAATCCTCAAAGAAGCCTAAGATTGAGACCAATATATGCATGGGAAAGATTCATCCAATTGAAGGAAAGGGCAAATCACAAATTATGAATCACAAATGGGAATGCAAAGCCTTATCAAGCATACTTTTGATACCAAACTTGTGTATGAATCTCCTTTCCGTCAAGGCAATCACTACCCATCACAAACAAGTTCTCTTTGACAACACATTCATGAAGGTGATTGATCATAGCACTAAGGACATCATAGCCCAAGTCATTAAGGATAAAGGCTTGTACAAGATTACTTGCTTTCTTACTAAGGAATCAATTTCCACCCTATGGCACCAAAGATATGGACATACATCCTACTTAACCAAAATCTCAACATCTCAATTGGTTAAGGGATTACTCAAGATTGGACAAGTGCAAGATATCTGACAAGCTTGCACTCAAGGCATGTATGTTCCAAAAGAGGCTTCCACCCAAGCAAGGAACCCTCTAACCCTAGTCCACATGGATATCTGAGGACAAATGAATACCCCATCACTAAGTGGATCACTCTACTTCTTTCTCATGGTAGATGATCACGAGATATATATGGGTCTATTTCCTCAAGTCTAAGGAAGATACATTTTCTATGTTCAGAGAATGGGTCTATCAAGTTGAGAACAAAACATCAAGTTTAGTAAAGACCATTAGATTTGATGGAGGTGGTGAATTCATCAACCATGACTTTGACAACTTTTTAAAACAGAAAGGCATCAAGTCATTCAACCTCATACTCCATCCCAAAATGGAGTGGTTGAAAGAAATATCCATATCATCATAGAAATGGCACGCACTATGCTTCACAACAAAGCCTTACCATTCAAGTTTTGGGCCGAAGTTTTCCACACCATAATTCACACGATGAATAGAGGCTTCACAAGTGCAATAAATAAAAAGGCTCCATTTGAAGCCTATTATGGATGCAAGTCCAATGTTAACTAATTTTGAGTGTTTGAAAATGATGCATTCGTACATGTGCCAAAGGAAGATGGACATAAGTTGCAATCTAAGTCCAAGAGACATCTATTTGGCTACAGCGAACAATTTAAGCCATGCATATGTTATGATCTTGAGAACCACTCCATCACCATTTCAAAAGACATCATCTTTGATGAAGCTTCAAAGTACTCAACCAAAGTTCCAAGTTCAAGTTTAAGTCCACCCATTTACACTTCAGATGGGCACACAATTATTTCTAAGCAAAACTGAGAAGCAAGTGCTTCTCACCAACCTAGAAGATTTCAAAGGCTCATTGAGAAGCAGCAATGTGAACAAAGTCACTACGTTAATTATGCACTTATGCACTAGCTTCAACAAATTCTATAGCCTTACACTTTTAAAGAAGCTTAATATCAACCTAAGCATGAAGAATCTACGCAGGAAAAGATGGATGCAATTGAAAATAACAACACTTGAAGACTGGTTCCAAAAGCTATTGATCATCAATTTATTGGAGTTAATTGGCTATATAGACTTAAGTACAAATCATATGGTACTTTTGGCAATTACAAAGCCAGAATTATAGCTATAGGTTATAAGCAAAAGCACGGCATAGATTATGAAGAAACCTTTGCCCCTACCACAAGTCTTACAACTATAAGAATCAGTCTTGCATTAAGTGCATACTTCAAGTGGCCCATCTACCAACTCGACATCAAAAGTGCTTTCCTCAGTGGTGATCTTCAAGAAGACGTATACATAGAACAACATGCAGGTTTCAAGTTCCAAGGCAAGGAAGATCATGTATACAAAATTCACAAAGAACTTTATGAACTTAAGCAGCCTATTATAAAAATATCCACAAGTTCTTCAAAGACAAAGGATTTCAAAGAAGCATTGTCGATGCTAACTTATAAATATATCAGAAAGATTCAGTTGTAATCATCATCATTTATGTTGATGACTTGATTTTGACAAGATCAGATGATGAACACATCCAAATCATCATCACACAAATTGACCTTAAGTACTTCATGACATATTTATGCCCATTTCACTACTTCTTAGGCATGGAAGTTTGGTACATGAAAAGAGGGTATATTCCTCTCTCAAAAGAAGTATTGTTTTGGTCTCCTTTCCAAGTATAACATGGACCAGTGTCGATCAGTATCTACACCTGCTTGATCCAAACATCAAGCTCACACTAGAGGACTCATCATCACTCGTGGATGTGCATGCTTATCGACAACTTGTTGGCTCTTTGATTTACTTCACCAACACAAGACCAGATATTACCCACACAATTGACATTCTCTGTCAATTTGCACATCAACGTCATCAAAGACATTGGGATGCTTTCCCAAAACTATTTTAATACCTTTTCCTCACCCGACATCATGGTTTTTGGTACAAAGGGGCATTGATATTGTAGGATATTAAGATTCAAATTGGGTTAGTAATCATGGTTCCCAAGTGTCTACTTTTGGATACATATTCTTGCTTGGTTTAGGACCTATCTCTTAGGCAAATAAGAAGTAACCTATCGTTGTTTTGTCATCCACAAGGCCAAGTATTGAGCATCCAACTTTGTAGCATGTGAGGCCATCTGGTTTCGACATTTATTATCTAACATTAGTATTTTGCATGTTACTCTAGCATGCATCCTCACCAAAAGCCAATCAACATTGGCCATCACCAAGAATCCAATGTGCCATGATCGGACCAAGCACATCGAGATCCAATACCATTTCTTTCACGAGAAGCTTGTATCATAAGAGCTTACTTTGGAGTAGTGTACCTCTCAAGAGAACCTGGTGGACATGTTCACGAAGGCTCTACCTCCATTCCGCTCTAGCACTTGGTGAACCTCTACAACATTCATCCACTCCAAAATGGAGTTGTATAGGGAGTGTTGACAACTTGAGTTCCTCTACGTCATTTCCACTTGTATGTGCATGAGTGAATATCCATTTTGTATCTGACAAACACTCCATTTTATATCATTTATATTGTATCTCATTGTATTTGGGTACCTTGCCATTTGCTTCTACCAATGTATTCATTCTCCTTCAAGGGGAATTATCCCACATATGATATACTTTGGAGAGCCTCCTCCAACTCTATATAAGGAGGGACTCTCCCCCACTTTGTACTTGGTTAGGAGCTTGTGGAGCCTACTTCATGCTCTTGGCAAGATTATTTCTAATCCGTGTGAGTTTACCCATTTCTTGGTCTACTCAGTTTTGAATATGTGACACTCTTTCATTTTGTGAGTACACTCTTCTTTTCATTTTGCTTCCATGCATGCACTCTCTAGAAATGTTTCATGTATATGTGGTTTTGGGCTAACAGTATATTGAAAGGTCTTATTCCAAGAAACATTATATAATCAAGTCATTAAAGACATTAAATATATTTGGGAGCCTTCCATTTCAAATATTCATTTCTTCCTTTCCATTAATATGGCAAGGGAATCTATTCAGATTTATTTACTCTTTATGCTTACTTCATTGCTAAGCAAAGCATATCGAATGTGGACTTCACATAAAGTATTTGATACATTAATATCATTTAGAAAAAGATTACCGAGTATTTAAATTACAAATATATCTAGCATGATTTTGCAAGTACCTTGGTTTTATCTCTTCCTAATTATAAATCCTCTACTCAAAGTTATGGTAATTTAGTTAGTTTCACAATTTTGAAAAATAAAAAAGTGAACTTGAATGCATGTGCTTGATCATGCCAATGCACATAGCTTTGGGCATTTAGAAGTGTTTCTAATGAAGAGGAAACTTGAGATGTACAGAGAGGAAGGGTTTTGAACTTAAATTTGTGCATTGAAACCACCCCTTGTGAAGCAAAAATGCACATACAGCCATTTTTTTGATGCATGCAACTCGATTTCCTTTCAAGAAACGTATGTATGCCTATAATACTACATTATCTTTGTATGTGAACTTAAGCCATATCAAAAATTGGATTCTTGACTCATGCTTCAACTATGTAAGTATGCCAAGGTAATGGAGGCTAAGACAACAATTATTGAAATCAAACAAAATTTAAAAAGGTACTTAGCTTTACTTCAAGCTTCTTCCTTCCCTTGCCCTTTGGGGAGAGCCAATTTTCACCCCTTTATCTTCAATTGGTAGCTCCATGGTTTTTGTGTGATAGAAGGGCATGTCAAAGAGACACTTCTTCAAGCAATTGGTGATGATGTATTGCAAGAGCTTTACGTTTCAACATGTATCTCTGGATAAGGCCTATATATGCTACGTATATATAAGGAACAACATCTCTTGATGCTGACGATTTATGTTTTGATAAGAAAGGCATTCTCATTTATATAGGGAAGAATAGGGAATCGGTCAAGAAAGAATAAAACATTATACAAAAGCTAAAAGAAGTGCCTTGATCCTCCTTAGTATCTAATTTGAGAAGGAAATTGTGCTATATGGTGGAGTATAATACTTGGCTAGTGAACATTCATGTGAAACAAGGTATAAATGAAGGAGAAGATGGGAAAATGGTCCCATATGCAGAGCAAAACATGGAGAAATCTGTTTCATATTAATGAGAAAGAGAAAGGAAAGAGAAACGAAAAGTATTTGCTTACGTTATACTGAATGGTGGTAGACGATGGCACTTTTGAAGAGCTTTATTTTGTGAACTAAAGTCATGGAAGAGTCTGCAAACTTAGAAAGTGCATGTAGAAACATTCAATAATCCCATATGGAATGTTCTTTTTTTATTGAAATGCTTATAAAGAGCAAACAACTCCATTTATAGTTTTGTTTCATGGAGGAGGGAGCGACAGACCTCCCTTTATGGGTGCATGTTGAAGCCAATTAGAGTTGTGGGTGTGGGGTGAGCCCTTGGCCTTCTCATATATGAAAGGGAGCATACTTTGTCGCCTTCACTGGCACTCTTGCATGGGTCAAATTTCCACCTCTTTTTTGTTGATGACATGCCAAAAGCTCGAGAACCTATGCGGGTTGCACCTCCTTCACCCCGATGTCAAGACAATAAAAAACCATCCTCTGATTACCAATGTTAAGTAAACTATGGTACAACTATCAAGCTAAGAGAGAGAGAGAGAGAGTCTAGCTTAAGTTAAACTATGGTACAACTATCTAAGCCCAGAAGGGGTGAGAGATGCATGTATCCACCCAACCAACTCCACCTACACACACACATACACACACACACACACATATATATATATATATATATATACTTCCAAGGATAAGTGGAAAGGTGAGGAGAATTAGCCAAGTGTCCATTCCACATGGATTATCAACCTGGAGTCACATGAAATCACATGGCGTTAAGATGGATTCCAAAAGAATTTCTCAAGCTTGTATGTGCAAGTCCAAAGCTTGAGATGCTTCCCTAAGTGCTAAATACCACACCCTTAGGAAATATGAAACCTAAGGCCAAAACCCTTCAATTGGGGAATAAAAAAATAAATAAAAGGTTCACCTAGAACCCAAGGGTTATTTCCAACATCCCAACCCTTAGAATCCAAATCCATGTTTTAAATAACAGTACCCCCATATTGGACACTACCTTTCAAGTTATTTGCATATGCTTCTCATATGGTATTTGGGGCCATGTTGATGCAAGAATCACAATCAATTTTATTATGCAAGCAAGGTACTGATTCCAATGGAGCATAATTATGCAATTATTGAATGAGAATATCTAACTCGAGTATTTGGGCTGCAAAAGTTGAAGCATTAGCTATTTTCTAACAAAATGGTGATCCATGTAGACTATAAAGCGCTGATTTACTCCATGAAGAAGTCACGCTTGTGAGGAAATTGGCCACATGGGTGTTATTTCAACTACTATATAATACACATACCAATTCAAGAGCACATGGTAGCGGATTGTTTGAGAAAATTGAAGATGAGTGAGAAACATGACTAGTGATGGATGAGTTGCTTGATGCACAATTATTTGGTATTGAAGTTGTCGATCCTCATAATAAGTGTTATGATTTCTTGGAGCAATGAATATCGCCTCATGATATATATATTGACAAAAGGAAATGGTCAGATTGGAATAGTATGATTTATACAGTATTTGCTAATGCCTTGTATAAGCATGGAATTGATAAAATCTTAAAGTGATATATATATATATATATATATATATATATATATATATATATATATATATAGAGAGAGAGAGAGAGAGAGAGAGAGTACAATGAATGAAAGGCACACACACCCAACCTCGTAAGGTAGAGGCACCCATACATTTGGATATGCCCAAAGGCTGAACATGTCTAATGGGTGGGACTTGAACCTAGGCACTTTGACCCATGACGTTCAAGTCTTACTGCTACACCACACCGTTTGGACAAAGGGATCTACTCTTGTGCATGAGCAATGAACAATTTTTTTAGGACTTGTTAGGTGATATAATAAGAAAGATTCTTCATGTCTAGGAGAAAAAAAAACCTCTGAAAGAGGGAAAAGAGTGCCCCAACAGTCCTAAGTGTGTTCACATACATCACTAAAGAAATATATCAACAAATCCCCCTTGGGAGGATACAACGAATAAGGAGTTGGCACTCATGTATAAGGAAGCGCCAACCTATGTGGAAACAAATCAAATCACAAAAGGAAGTAAGCCCAAAGCTTTGCAGAAAGCTTCAAACTTCTTCCTAGCCAGAGCCTTTGTGGAAAGGTCTTCAACATTATCTTGTGTGGGCACATAAGCCAAACTAATCTCTCTAGTAGAGGACCTCTCCCTGACATAATGACAATGCACCTCAACATGCTTTGTGCAAGCATGGAATATAGGGTTCCTTGCAACTACCAATGTGCTCTCACTATCAGTGAAGATGGTGGTGGTAGAAGACTAACCAATACCCAAATCAGCCAAAAGCTGTGTGAGCCATACACACTCAAGAGTCCTTGTGAAAGTTTCGACAAACTCTGCCTCACAACTAGAAGTGTCCACAGTAGGTTGCTTCTTTATCAACCAAGATATGCATGACCTACCAAGCATGAAGCAAAAACCACTAGTGGACACATAAGTGTCATAGCAACCAACCCAATTTGAGTAAAAAAAAGCATGTAAATTTGGCGCTAATGATCTCCCCTTGGGATAAAACAATCCAAGTCGCCAAGTACCACTTAACTAGTGAAAGATGTGCTTAACCACTTACCAATGATTGACACCTCAACAATGCATAAACCTTCTCATCTGTGAGACAACAAACTGAATGTACGACTGAGTTATGCATAATTAAATCAAGCATCCAATACCTTGTTGATAGAGAACAACATCAAATGCATCTCCAACATCATGAAGGCTCAACTATGAACTTGTTTCCATGGGAGTGGTGATAGTTTTGCAATCTCAAGGTCAAAACACTACAATAATGTGTCAATATATTTTGTTGACACAAAGTTATTCCCCCATCAACTTGCATAAATTGAATGCCCAAATAATGATGCAAATGCCCCAAATTTGACATCTCAAAAGAGGCATGCAAATCAGCCTTGAATTTAACAATATGCTTCTCATTAGGATCGATGAGATGCATGTCATCGAATATACAACAATAATTTGAGTACATCATCTCCATGCTTAACATATAAAGTGCTCTCAATTGGACTATTCTCAAAACCATGCACTAGCGAGTAGGGATGTATCTTTTCATACCAAGCATGTGGTTCTTGTGTCAAACCATATAATGCCTTTTTCAACCACACTTTTTTTTTTGCACAAAAATAGGGGTCTGGAATACATACACTTCTTCATTCATGTCACATTCAAAAATGCAATTCTAATTGTCCAACTCAATGTACATCCCAACCACGATAGGTTGCAAGTGCACAAATACTATGAACAATGGTCATTTGTTATGTGGTAGCAAAGGTCTCATAAAAATCAATGCCTCTCTTTTGAGCATAACCTTTGGCAAAAAGCCTCACCTTGCACCCATCAGTTGTTCCATCAGACATACATTTCAGCTTGTATACCCATTAAATGACAATGACCTTTTTGTGTAGAGGCAAATCACACAAAAACCGAGTACCATTCTTCATAATAGCATCATATTTTGATGGCATAGAAGCCATCCAATTTTCTGATTTGTGTGCTTCATCCAAAGAAACAGGCTCATTCCCGTCACAAAGACAGGCAGCCATCGCATGGACATAGTTTTAGCCTCTTTTATGTCAAAACTTTCATCAACAAGTGAACTATGTAAACCTATAGAAGAAATGGAATGATCTTAATTATGGTTGGTTTGGAAACTCTAAAGACAGAGACATTTCCTCGTTTGCACTCGCACTTGACTCTCCACCTTTAAAAATAGGCAACAAAGTATCATACCCATACTTCAAGCTAACTGATGTCTCCTTGGTACATGAAAGTAATGGATGAATTGCATCTCCACAAAAACAACATCACAACTAACCAAGATTCATTTAGTCTATGGATGATATAGATGATAACCTTCGCTTTCCAAAACCCAACAAAAATACATTTCACTGCTTTATCATCAAGTTTTTTTGTGTTGTTATTCAAGAACTACTGCATATGCCAAACAACCAAAGACATGCAGATTAGAAATAGGTAGTTTTCAACCATGCCAACCCTCATATGGAGTGATCAATCGTAGTGCTTTGGTGGGACACCTAATAAGTACATATGTTGCATACATAAAATCCTCAAGCCAGAAGCTATGTGGTAAAGCCTAACTTTTGACCATACACCTCGCCATTTCCATGAGAGACCTGTTCTTCCTTTTAGTAATTCCATTTTATTGAGGTGTATAAGACACATCACACTGATGTTTTATCCCATGATCAACGAGAAATGCATTAAAGTTAGAAGACGTGTATTTCCCCCTTGATCAAAATAGAGAATTCCCAATCTACATGCTGATAGATTTTCAACCATAATGAAGAACTATTTAAAGCACATAATTACTTTGGACTTTGGTTTCAATGGATACACCCATGCATGCTTGAAGAAGTCATCAATCATCACTATGAACATGCTACAATTTATCAAGAGCTCAAACTGAACCATCTTTTGGGAAGGAGGAATGCTACATTTTGCCCAAAATACAACCTTCACGGACATGTTTACAAGGCACCTCAAGTTTGGATAGAGAGGATACCATTTGAGATTTTTGCAGGTGAAGCAAAGTAGCAAAATTTAGATGACCAAAGCATGCATGCCAAAGCTTTGCATGTGAGATAGCCTTAGAATCTTGAAATCCATATGCTGAATCATTCATTGATTTTGCATAGTATATGAGCTTATATAGCCCAAGACAAGAAATGTGGGAAGCAATAATATATGTATTATGTGTGTATATGTGTATATGTGTCTATGTATGTAAAATCCCAAAACCCTAATCCTAAAACCCTAACCCTAAAACATGTATATGTATGTAGGTGTGTATGTATATGTGACATGTGTGTATGTGTATGTGCATGGATGCATGTGTATATACATGTGTATGTGTATATGTATTATGTGTGTATATGTGTATGCATGTGTAAAAACCTTAAAACCCTATTCCTAAAGACCTAGACCTAAAACATGTATATGTGTGTTTGCTTGTGTATATATATGTGTATGTATATATGTGTATATACGTATATGCATGTGTAAAAACCTTAAAACCCTAATCCGAAAGACCTAGATCTAAAACATCCATATGTGTGTATGCATGTGTATATATATGTGTATGTGTGTATATGTGTGTATGCATATGTGTATGTATGTAAAAGCCCAAATCCCTGATCCTAAAACCCTAACCCTAAAGCATGTATATGTGTATGTGTGTATGTATATGTGACATGTGTGTATGTGTATGCGCGTGTATGCATGTGTATATATATGTGTGTGTATGTGTATATGTGTGTATGTATATGTATATGCATGTAAAACCCTAAAACCCTAATCCTAAAGACCTAGACCTAAAACATGTATATGTGTGTATGCTTGTGTATATATATGTGTATGTGTATATGTATTATGTGTGTATATGTGTATGCATGTGTAAAAACCCTAAGACCCTAATCCTAAAGACCTAGAACTAAAACATGTATATGTGTGTATGCATGTGTATATACATGTGTATGTGTATATGTATATGTATTATGTGTGTATATGTGTATGCATGTGTAAAAACCTAATCCTAAAGACCTGGACCTAAAACATGTATATGTGTGTATGAATGTGTATGTGTATATGTATTATGTCTGTATATGTGTACGCATGTGTATGCATGTGTAAAAACCCTAAAACCCTAATCCCAAAGACCTACACCTAAAACATGTATATGTGTGTATGCATGTGTATATGTATTATGTGTGTATATGTGTATATATGTGTATGCATGTGTATATGTATTATGTGTGTATATGTGTATATATGTGTATGCATGTGTATATGTATTATGTGTGTATATGTGTATATGTGTATATATGTGTATGCATGTGTAAAAACCCTAAAACCCTAATCCTAAAGACCTACACCTAAAACATGTATATGTGTGTATGCATGTGTATATATATGTGTATGTGTGTATATGTGTATATGTGCATATGTATGTGTGTATGTATGTAAAAGCTTAAAACCCTAATCCTAAAACCCTTACCCTAAAAGATGTATATGTGTGTATGTATATGTGACGTGTGTGTATGGTATGTGCATGTATGCATGTGTATATATATATATATATATATATATATATATATATATATATATATATATATATATATATATATATATATATATATATATATATATATATATATATATATATATATATATATATATATGTGTGTGTGTGTGTGTGTGTGTGTGTGTATGTATGCACATATGTGTGTATGTATGTAAAAAACCTAAAACCCTAATCCTAAAGACCTAGAACTAAAACATGTATGTATATGTGTGTGTATGTGTATATGTGTGTATGCATATGTGTGTGTATGTATGTATGCATATGCATGTGTGTATGTGACTACACACCAAGGACTTCCAGAGATGGTTTGAACTATGGAGGTAAAGGTGAGTGCATGGCAAGTATCTTTACTGATTTCAATCCCTTCTTGCGGCTGAAAACTCCTGAGAGTGGGAAATTCTCCTCCTTTATGCATATGATAGAGGTAAGAGGCTGCAAGTGACAAGTCTCTATTGATTGCTACAGGAAGAGGAAGGCAAAAAACGACCCTTGAAACCTTCTATATTATTAGCTTTTAAGTGAGATATCAATGGATTGGTTTTGATAAGGCAAAGAGGGAACCCTTGGTGTAAGAGCATGATAATACGCCACATTATACATGTAGTAGATGACATGTTTGAAATTAGGGCACAAGCAAAGCACCCTTTTTTGGATTTGAAGAGTTTCAATTGTTGTAATGGTTGGTAAGGGGTGCAAGCTGTGTTGTAAGAGGATATTACTGGCCTAGAATACATTGAAAAGTGGTAAATTTGGGATATGCCAATTTTTGGAAACTCAAATAGAGAAACTACAATCTACCAAAGGGTTTCTTGGGGTCATTGGGTGTTTTTGGTTGATCATAGAGACTAAAGAAGGCCTAAAGAGCTATAAAATTTGGAAAAATATGACCCTTGCCAAAAATCAATACCTTGACCAAAGACCTTGTGTTTTCCCATTTTTGAGGAATAGGACCCATTATGGACATCATAGATAGTGCTAGTGTGGGAAAGGTCTAATAGTACATAGTAAGTGTAGAAGTATGGCAAAATTTGGTGGCTTAGAAGAGCACCCATATTGTGCCAAGGGGTTCTTTTTTCAACTTGTGGGATTGGTGTGAACATCTGTAAAAGTACAAGAATACTTCGAGAATCATAAGAGTCACAAGATTTGAAAAAACTTAAGTGGTAAAATTAGATGCATTGGGAAGAGAACTTGTGTTTTTCTAGGGGGTGTTTGGAGATCTTAGTGAGGATCTTAGGTGTCCCTCAACTTGTTGAGAATACCAATAAATCAAAACAAGGGAAAACTTGGGAAAATTGGCAAGTGGCAAAAATCAAGGGCTCAACTAGAACACCCACCTTTCTTAAAAGAGCTTTTGCTACAAGTTGAGAATGTATTTAGAAGTGTCATGAACATTTGATTGTACCTTTTAGTATATGATCAATGTCTACCCCTCATGATTGTATGCACATTTTGTAAGGCCCACATTATGAGGAGAAGCCAAGCGTGCATTACCCAATTGATGGGAACCCAACTTGCATGTTGGATGAAGGTCATATTGGACCATGTAAGGTATTGTAAGGAAAGGGAGTTACCAGGGTCCCCAATTGTGGGATCCGGGGTAGCGGTGAGCAGCCCCGGCTGGGGGGTTCAAGGGGGCCAGCGAGCCCCCTGGTGGGGGTCCGGGGGCGGCACCCCTGACGCGACGATAAAGGGAATATTCCATGGAATATTCCCTATTAGAGTCAGAAATCATTTATATTTGTTGGGTCGGTTCAACTGGTCCAAGCCGTGTATGGCAATTACGTGGGCGGTGGCCGCCCATGCTCTACCACCCATGTATAGCTGTCCATGGAAGGCCACCCATGATCCTATATATACATGACTTCTGCACTACCTGAGACATCGAATTGAGCCAGCATACCTCTACCTTGTATCTCCCTATCTAGAGTTGTGTAGATCACCATTTAAGCTCTACCTTGAGAGCGCACGGGTGGACAACGCCATCATCTTTATACTTGCTGCTAGTAGAAAAATTGTTGAGATTCTCCTATATCTGTTATCTTCTCTGCTACTGCTCCTGTGTTATATTGCATAACTATTGTCTTACAATACCTAAAGAATAAGTAAGACTCAAGGGTGACCAAAGTGGTGTTGGTAAGATACATGGGATTGACTAGGAACTCATGATTTTCCACTCAGAGAATCTTAAAGCTTGAAGTGTATATTCTTATGTACCTTAGTCCATTGAGGGTAAATTTAGGCAAGGAAAACCTAACTTTGCATCAAAATTTGCGTGCCTCAGGGGAGGTAGCTGCTTTCTACCACCTTGTGATTTTGGGTACAGTTAAAGCTAAAGGGACCTTGGTAAGGACTAAAAAACATCAAGATCAACTCCAAGGGGCTTTTGTGCCAAGGTCAAGGTCATAGCTTTTTTCACACACCTTAAAAAGGGCACGAGTTCACTTTCTTAAAGGATTTGAGGTTAGAGGGTCTAAAAGTATAATTGGGAGGTGTAATAGAGCTAAAAATAACACATTAGAAAAAATTAGTTTCCCATATAGGGCAAAAAAATTTTGTTGGATTATTGTTTTGGGTAGACTTAGAGCTAGAAGGATGCATACAAAATCCCTCTATGATAAACAAAAGAAATTGGAAAAGTTCACATTCTTTCCCAGGAACCCCTCTTTTGTCACATCTCAAAAAAAGGGCCTAGAGCTTGTGTATTGAGGGATGGAAGCCTACATGGTCAAATAGAAGCTAATGTTAAATGTTAAACTGGTTCTGGTTTAATCGTTTATGGGTTAAGCGTTGCTCTACTTCCGATTCAAATACTTCAAGTTTAATTGGTGCCAAGTACTTCTAACCGCAATCCTTCTCTTAGCCACGTGGGTCCTTGGGAGTGGTAGGGGTCTGTTAGACAGAGGCCCTGTACTATTTTCCCAATTTAACACACAATCCTACTGTCGTTCCGTCCTTAGCTCAGTATCCGTCCCTGAACAATGGAAGACTGTTCAGTGTATTGGAATTAGAACTTCAGGACTGAGGGTAGCAATCCGGTTACGTATTCTACGAGCCAAAAGATACTTCAATGACAAAATCACCTAAGCCGTACTTCTTCAAGGCAGATAGGTGTGCCAACTAGACCTTATGCCTTAAAGTCACGCGGATTCGAACAGTCAATCTTCTCGTACTAAACATCTAACCATAAACCGACGCTGTTCTACTTACATTCAGACCGTCAACCTGTTCGCGCGTCTTGGCTCAGTAGTTGTTCTGGTCAACCAAGGCCTATCAATGTATTGGAATCCAACACTCCAGACTATTCCTGCGATAGGAGTCGAGCAGTAGTTCGGATCAACAGTCAATACACAAGACGCACTCTGGGTAACTTCACACGCATACACCACGCAGTTCTCCTTGTCATTCTACAGATTATCGTGTGCCGACTTCAAGCCGAAATGCCTACTAACAGTAACTTGTCGCAGACCTTCTTATTACTCTACTCGTATTCAGAACATTACCGGTACTAATCTTAACACAGATTATGATACCAACTCAGTCAATTATAGAGATTCGTAACACACAATCGAACCGTGTTGGTTCGTCACACTTCCTAGCTCCACAGAAGAACTATCAAACAACGCGTTCTAACTTGAGCAACGTTCAGGAACACTTCAATCATTACCGGACGGAATCTCTACAACACAGTATCGATTCGTAACACTGCTTTATAATGCACCTACGCACACAAACAGATACGCAGCAGGGACATTGGAACAGACGGAACAGAACACATACACATACAATACTACACTTGCAATTCCCAAAAACCGGGCTCGAGACTTAATCAAACAACACACTACAATTCCCACCAAAAACAGGGGCTGTTCTGCTCTTTTTTTCATTGCCTTAAATAGAGGATTTTTTTACAAGGGTGCGCACTTCTGCAGTTACCTGCGCGTTCCCTGAAAGATTCTCTTTGTTCATTTAAGCCCCCTGTCCTCGTACTCTTGTCCTTGTTCGGCGGCCGTCTAACGCTTGGGTTCTTTCTTCATTAAAGCCCTCTGTCTAAGTACAATTGTCCTTGTCCGGCGGTCGTTTAACACTTGGCACGCACGGTGGACTCGAACCCGCAGGTTCCTATGGTTCGGATACTAGTCCTTCTAAGTACATACTTCGGGCGAGCCTAAATGTTCGGGTAATTTTCTTTTTGAGGGTTTCTAACATCTGTACTAAGGTGGTGGGTTCTAGTAATTGGGCGTCGGTTCTTACTGCACTAAGGGCTATGGCTTGATTTAACAAAATTTCGGTTTGGGTTTGAAGGAAAGCCTCTTGTAAGTAAAATTCGTTAGCTAATGCCGCATCTCGGGCTGTCTGCATTTCGGTCAGTTTGGTCTTCATCTCTGTAATATACTCCTTCTGGTTGCGCACTTGGTTGTCTAGGCGTTCAAACTGCTGGGTTTGGAAATCGAGAGTTTTCTTAAACGCATCTCGGTCTCTGCACGTCTTGTCGATATCCTTTAGGTATTGGCCTTCCCGTATCAGTTGGCGTTTTAGGATACTGTTAACCTCATCTGTGCATTCTTGGGCTCGTCGTAACTGTTCTTGGACTTGTTCGGTTTCTTTCTGTTGGTCCTGATTCTTCTTGATGGTCTCCTACAATTGAATCTTTGTCTCTGCGACCAACTCTTCGAGAGAGGCGTTGATATCTTCGTGTTCGTGGAGGGTGGTCTTCAGGGCTCGGATTTCTTCATGTGCGGCGTGTAGGAGTCGTTCTTTGGCTGCAACTTGCTCGAGGGCTGCATCTCTTTGCTCTACTAGAGTCTGTTCTGCTGAAAATTTTGCTTGGAGTTCTGCTAACTGTGTCTGTAGCTGATGATTCTCAGTCTTTATGGCTTCGATTTCTTCTTGGAGGGGGGTGATGTCAGCTTCCAGGACGTCGACCTTATATTGGTATTCTGCCTTCAGATTGTCCGTGGCTTCCTTAAACTGTGCGGGCAGCTGGTGTGATAAATGCATGAGGAACTGCCCCATGGAGGCTAGTTCCGAAAATACGTTGTGTGGTGGTGGTGGTTGACGAGGCTTAGAGGACGTATCGGTGAGTAGGTTCTGGGAGTTTGGCGGAGAGTAGTTAGGGGAGGAAGAGGAGGATGGTGTAGGTTCAGAACTGGGTTGGCGGGGTGGTTCCGGTGGGAGGTCGGGGTTGACAGGTGGTGTGGGAAGAACAGTGTCATTCGCGGTTACCTTGGCAACTGTCTGTTGTTCGGTTTCTGTATGATTGATGGCTGCGATGAGTTTATCCAGTGCTTGTGTGGCGGATTCCGGTTCGTCCTGTTGATGCTCGGATTCCTTTTCGGTGGACACTAACTCTGTCTCTGCTTGGTTTTGTTGGTCTTGTTGCTCCGTCGAGGTGTCGTTGTGTATTGAAGTGGCGGTGTCGTGGTATGTTTCTTCTTGTTTGTCCTCTTCGGTGTGTTGTTTCTTTCCAGCGGATCCTTGGACTTTGCTTTCTGAAGAGCTCATCTGGATTCGCTTAGTGCGGAAGAGTTGATTGATCTCTTCGTCTTCTTCTTCAGTTTCATCGAGCGGGTGTGCTGATTCTTCGTGCCTAAGTGCTGGGCCTGTGGGTGGGGGTTGTGCGGCAAGAATGGTTGGGAAGAGGAAGGAGATGATGTGGGGAAGGCGAGAGCGCGGAGAGGTGCCCTTTTGGAGTTGCTTTACTATAGCGACACATTCCTTATGAATTCGTTGGAAGAAGTAAGAGGCAAAGTTCACGGGTTCGCGGGCGGCTAACTCCAAGGCAGAATAGAAGGGGCGAGAGATGCCGTAGGTTCGTTTTTGCAGGTTGAGGATTGCTACGAGGAACTGTAGAGCGGCTCGTTCGGGTTCCGGGCGGCAGAGAATGGCATATTCGTTTGATGAGGAGCAGGGGAAGAGTTCGGTCATGCGAGCGACAGGGATGCTATGGCCATTTTCGCGGCCTTGCGGGGAGAGGTGGTAGGCTGCAGAGAAGGCTTCGAAGGTGATGACGGTTCTATATGGGAGGGAAGGGAAGACCCACTGTCGTTCGGTGATGGGGAATTGGGCGATGGCGTGGATGATCTACGCGGAGAAGGGATGGGCTTCCACTGAGTGCCAAGGCAATTCAGCGAAGTTGGCCAACCCTCTACAACGCAGATATTCGCCTACGCCTGTGGGGATACCATCACGGAAAGCAACGTAGTTGGCTAGCGCTTCCATGGTGTTCACGAGCACACTTACAGTCAACACAGGGGACAGGGATAATACGTATAATCTCGAGAACACAATAG
The DNA here is from genome assembly GCA_020310875.1 of Ceratopteris richardii. Lineage (NCBI taxonomy): Eukaryota > Viridiplantae > Streptophyta > Polypodiopsida > Polypodiales > Pteridaceae > Ceratopteris > Ceratopteris richardii. The sequence continues at coordinate 143,362,784 of CM035432.1, forward strand.
CGTTTTTGGCGCAACCGAGGGGGTTAAATAAGGAGAACACAGTGGGGGTGGGAAGGGGGGGGGTGCGTATCATTGTGCGGTGCGGGAATGATACTGTTTGCATGCTGGTGTGCGTACTGGTAGGGATGGGCGGCTGGTAACATAAAGATTTGTACAAAACATGACTAAAAAGGGAGAAAAAGAAAAACGCAAAAATTTATACAAAACGCGGTTTGCCGCCGAATAATTTAATGCGTACTAGTAGTGGGATAATATGGCCGCAGCTTCGACCCATTGATTACCTTTGGAAGTGGATTTCCGGTCAACGTAGTCAACCGAAAAGTTGCCGGACCGATTTGTTCTGAGATCTTGAAAGGGCCGAACCATCGTAGTTTGAATTTTCCTACTGCTCTATCCGATTTTGCGTTATAGAAGAGTACAAGCTGGCCTACCGAAAAGATTGGAGTCTTCAAATATCGATCGTGTGTCTTGGCTTGCCTTAGTTGTACTTCGCGCATAGTTAAAAAACTGAGCCATCGGTGCTCATCAAGTTCTCTGAGTGCGTCCATTCGTGCTGTCAGCGAATATTCCGGTAGCATCTTCTGAGCGATTGCTACACGCAGGCTTGGGATGACTATTTCCATGGGTGCTATTGCTTCTAAGCCATAAGCTAGTTTGAAAGGTGTCAAGCCTGTTGTTACCTTATATGTAGTCCGGTATGCCCATAATACTGCAGGTAGTAGTTGATCCCATCTTTCCGGTGCTTCCATGATCAATTTCCGGAGGATATTCAACAGTGATTTGTTTGTACTTTCGGCCAATCCATTGGCACGTGGATAATAAGGAGAGCTAAATTTATGTGTGACCTGGAATGATTGTGTAAGGGCCTTCATTAGATTGTTTACAAAATGAGTGCCTTGATCTGAGACAATTTCCAGGGGTAAGCCAAATCGTGGGAAGACATCCGTGAGTAGACATTTTGCTACCGTAACCGCTGTAGCGGACCGTAAAGCCCAGGCTTCTGCCCATCTCGTTGCATAGTCTGTACAGGTTAGTATGTATCTGTTGTTACTGAAGACTGCTGGGGGTGTGATTGGACTGATAAAATCTAATCCCCATTTCTGAAATGGTTCGAGTGGCATGATAGGTTGCAATGGAAAGAAGTGTCGTTGCAGTGGTTGTCCAGACCTTTGACAGTTATCACAGTTTTTTACGAATTGGGCCACATCTCGGTACATAGTAGGCCACCAGAGACCTCCTTGCAGAATTTTCCGGTGAGTTAAGTCTACTGCAAAATGGCCACCGGAAGGAATTGAGTGAGCCAAAGTGATAACTGAATTAACCTCATGTGGTGGAATACAGCGAAGTAGGATTCCAGTATGATCTGCATAATATAGTTCTCCTGCCACCAGCCGGAATCGACGGCTAAAGACTGCCAATTTCCTTCGAACTGCCTTGGCCGTCTCAGATGGAAAGCATCCTTCGATGAGAAAAGTTAAAATTTGATCATAATATGTAGGTGTTGCTTGTAATTCGGCAGTCTCATCGGTCATTGGCTCAGAACTATAAATTGCTGGAGTCGTATCATCTATGCCTATCGGAGCTTCACCAGAATCTAGGCGGGATAAGAAATCTGCTAGGGCATGTGCATTTCCGGGTCGGTGAATGACGTCATAGTCGAATTCTTGTAAAAGTAGCACCCATCGTGCTAATCGTCCACCTAAATGCTGCTGTCTTACTAGATAAACAAGGGCAGCATGGTCCACATGAAAGGTAAACTTCCGGCCTAGTAGATAATGTCTGAACTTTTTGTTTGAGTAAATCAATCCTAGACATTCTCTTTCAGTAGTGAAATAGTTCTTTTTTGCCGGTGCAAGCCTTCTACTGGCGTAATAAACAGGGCGAAACCACTTATCTGTTTGCTGCATCAGAATACTGCCAATTGCAATATCTGAAGCGTCGACAAAAACATGGAACGGATTGTCCCAGTCCGGTGGTTGTAAAATTGGGGCTTGCGTCAGGAGATACTTGAGCCGATCAAATGTAGTTTGGCATTCTTCAGTCCATTCAAACTGTCGGGGAGTTTTTGTGATTAGCCTGTTTAGTGGTACTGCTAGGTGAGCAAGCCACCGTAAGTGTCTACCATGCCACCGTATTTGACCCATAAAACGCATTACTTCTTTTGGAGTTGCGGGTACCGGGGCTTCTAAAATTGCTGAAATCTTATCTGGGTCTACTCGGATACCTTGAGCAGATACAATATGCCCAAGTAGCTTGCCACACGAAACCGCAAACACGGATTTGTTTGGGTTAAGACAGAGTCTGTATTCTCTACACTTCTGAAAACAACATCGTAAATGACTTAAATGTGCTATCATCTTCCCAAAGATTGAGAAGTCGTCAAGATATACTTGCATGAATGAAGTGAGATAAGGAGAAAATATCTCCTGCATACATCGCTGAAATGTGCTTGGTGCATTTCTTAATCCGAACCACATTACGGTGCAGGCGAAGACACCCCAATTGGTAATGAAAGCAGTTTTTGGTATATCTTCTTCAGCCATTCTAACCTGATTGTAACCGCTGTAGCCATCTAAGAATGAATACATTTCGTGGCCTGCTACCCTATCAAGCATGATATCCAAAAAGGGGATCGGGAAAGGATCTGGTACTGTTGTTGCGTTCAATTTCCGGTAATCCACACAGATTCGTAATTGCTTGTTTTTCTTTGGTACAATCACAATTGGTGAGATCCATTCAGCATGCTCTACTGGTACGATGAATCCAACCTTTAATAATCTGTCAAGTTTGGCTTTTACCTGAGATGCATAATTGGGCTTCATCCGATAGCTGGGCTGCCTATTCGGTTTAGCTTCAGGCTTCAGCATGACTTTGTGCTGATATATGCGCGGATCTAATCCTTTCATGTCTTTGTAATCCCATGCAAAGACGTCTGAGAATTCGCGAAGAAGCTGAATCAAATTAGCCTGAAAGATTTCCGGTAAGTTTTGCCTTATTTTCACAGGTCGAGGATGGTCCTTGTCTCCTAGATTGTACGTGATCAGCTGGTCTTCAGGGACATAAAATTGTTGCGGGTTCTGTGTATCCTCTGTTGGCTTGAATAGTGGTTGTAATTCAGTATCTGCTTGGTCAGACTTTTCGGTGATAGCTACTACTGCACAAATTGAAGTGTTCCAGTTATCGATGACGGACTGTAGATCAACAGTTCCTAGAGACATTAAATCGGCGTTACTCTTCAGAAATTGCTCTTCTTCATCATCTGATAGTCCATCTAACATATGAACTGGTTCAGCAAGATAGGGTCTGGCGTGAGGTTCGCAGGGTTGTATAGCATCTAGTTTTACCACATATTTACGATTGGCATCCTTGAATGTGAGCTCTTGCGCAGACCAGTCCTGTATTACCTTTGCATGCTTCAGCCAAGGTCGGTCGAAAAGAAGGTTGTAATCCAAAGTGGATTCGGGCAGATCTAGTATAACAAAAGTCATTTTGAAAGTCGTACCTTGTAGAGTAATGGGTACATTCCGTACAAGTCCTACGGGATGGACTCTAGATTGATCAGCCATTCGGACAAAGAATTGAACTGGTTCGATTTCGGTCCAGCCTAGCTTTTTACATAATGCTGCGGTTGCAATGTTTACGCCGGAGCCTCCGTCAATTAATACCTGCGTGATCTTCTGATTCTTATACCATACTGTAATCAAGGGCACTACATGATCAACCGTAGAATCAGATTCCGGTTGAACTTCGGCGGTTGCCGGAATGCAAGAGGGTGCCGGGCTGAAATGTTGTTGAAACTGTTGCCGGATTCCAGGTACTAATGCCAAAAGTTAGCCTAGAGGCAGAGTGATGGATGCTTTGGACAAAATTTTCCAGGCCTGTTGAGCTTGGCTATCCTGCTCTTTTGAACTTGAGGTCTCTGCGGATACCGAAGTATCTGCTGTTATGTCTACTGCTGATGGTGGTTCCTCCGCTGTTTCCTTTTGTTGCGTTCCTTCCTTTGCTGACGAGGTCTGAGTCACCGGAATGGGTTCTGGGAACACTGGTGGTTCTGTGGCGGTCCAGTGACTAGCCTTGTTATACATCCTATGTTGTTCTCGTATCTCCGGTTCAAATACTTCTGCTGCTGGTTGCAGTTGTTTACCTGATCGGGTCTGGACTGTAGCAGTTTGCGTTTCTACCGGTGTAATTTGCACCATGTTGGCCATTGGGTTTTGCCGCTCCTTCTTCATTTGATCATACTCAGCTGCGTCCTTGCAATATCTTCTAATGTGTCCGAATTCACCACAAAAATGATAGCGTGGCGGTGGTAAATTGGGATTTTCCGGTGGTGGTTCGTTCTGCCAACGGTTTGCATTATAGTTATTGTTCCTCTGTCCTCGGTAGTTTCGATATCCCTGTGGTTGATTGTTTCTTAGTTGCGGAGGCACATAGTAATTCGTCGGCTGTACTTGTTCTTGGATGACTGCATTGACTGTTGCTGCCCCTTGTATTCTGGCGTTGTAAACGCAGTTTCCGGTGGTGTGTCCGGCAGAGTTGCAGATAGCGCAAAACGCTTGATTTAGTGCACAATTAGCACTTGTATGCCCTGAATTTTTGCACGTGGTGCAGTATACTTGCCTGGTTATATCTTCAGTCATATTTTTGTTTGTCCTTAACCATTCCAAGTCTTCTGAAAATCCACCAACCTTGGATTCCAACTGTAGAGCCATTGCAATGACTGCATCCAGTGTCATTACTCCGACACATCTTATGATCATAATCTGCTTCAGTTGTGGGGTTAGTCCATTGATAAACCACTGGGTGATGACGTCATCTGGTAAGTTGGCGTGGGCCTGTGGTATCTATCGCAAGTGTGTTCTAAAAAGTGTAGCATATTCTTGGACAGTCTGATTTGCCTTCTGTCGGTTGTTCTGTAAATACTCAAAGATTTCAGCGGGGTTCTTCTTTAGCCTAAATCGTTGCAAAAAAGCATCTCGTACGGCATCATAGGTACCGAAATGATTAATGTCGTATTCCGTAAGCCATCTAGCCGCTTCATTGACCAGAGTAGATTGAAAAACAATGGCTTTGTATGCCTGATCCGGTGGGTGGTTGAGGACTGCATAACTGATCTCGAAAGTGCGTACGTGAGCATCCGGGTCATCTCCTAGGAATCCACCAAATTTCGTGTATGTTACTCCTGTTGGAGGCGGCCTTGGTTGGCCTAACTGTTGTTGTTCGTTCATCGTGAGTGTATCCGGTTCTTCTTCTGTATCTTGAGGTTGATTAGTTGAACTATCAGAATCTGGATCGCCGGATGGAGTGCCTTCCGGTGTGCTGTTTTTGCGTAGGATACTTCGGATCTCTGCTTCGAATAGCTCTCCTTCCTTCTGGATATCCAATATCCGAAATCTTTCTTCCAGACACGCGGGTCTGGCTGAGGATTCCGCAAAAAATGCTAATCCTTGACCGCCAGTTGGTGTTTCTATTACCGGAATATCACCGGAATAAAGTGACAGTGTACCAGACTTTAGTATTTTTCCGCTTTTACTGATTTCTTTTCCTAGAGTTTGTCTAATCGTGGATAACTCTAAATCTTTATCCAAGATTGTTAAACTAGTTTCCAATGGCGTCTTGGTAGATTCAGGAATTGCTATATTTTGGTTAGGCTGGGTCGAAGTGACACCAGCATGTACCAAGGGCGTTGATCGTTCCACCGGAATATGACCGGAATTAATTTTAGCGTCCTTAACTTGCTCGACCACTGAGTCAGGTCGCGTTATACCTTCTTTTCCTGGGGTCGTCTTTAGTACTTTTCGTGTTCCAGTTGTATGGTTCCTAGGATACGTATCGTCAGACCGAGTAACCGGCATGTATCATTGCTTTAGTAGTACTATCTGAGCAGTTGGCAACAATCTGGTTCTGTTGCTACCGTCAGTCAATCGAACAATAAACGTAGTGTTGATTCTGAACAAACAGCAAGCACGCTACTGCTACTGTTCACAGATAATTGGCAACCTGATGCCACCTTCCCACAGACGGCGCCAAATGTTAAATGTTAAACTGGTTCTAGTTTAATCGTTTATGGGTTAAGCGTTGCTCTACTTCCGATTCAAATACTTCAAATTTAATTGGTGCCAAGTACTTCTAACCGCAATCCTTCTCTTAGCCACGTGGGTCCTTGGGAGTGGTAGGGGTCTGTTAGACAGAGGCACTGTACTATTTTCCCAATTTAACACACAATCTTACTGTCGTTCCGTCCTTAGCTCAGTATCCGTCCCTGAACAATGGAAGATTGTTCAGTGTATTGGAATTAGAACTTCAGGACTGAGGGTAGCAATCCGGTTACGTATTCTACGAGCCAAAAGATACTTCAATGACAAAATCACCTAAGCCGTACTTCTTCAAGGCAGATAGGTGTGCCAACTAGACCTTATGCCTTAAAGTCACGCGGATTCGAATAGTCAATCTTCTCGTACTAAACATCTAACCATAAACTGACGCTGTTCTACTTACATTCAGACCGTCAACCTGTTCGCGCGTCTTGGCTCAGTAGTTGTTCTGGTCAACCAAGGCCTATCAATGTATTGGAATCCAACACTCCAGACTATTCCTGCGATAGGAGTCGAGCAGTAGTTCGGATCAACAGTCAATACACAAGACGCACTCTGGGTAACTTCACACGCATACACCACGCAGTTCTCCTTGTCATTCTACAGATTATCGTGTGCCGACTTCAAGCCGAAATGCCTACTAACAGTAACTTGTCGCAGACCTTCTTATTACTCTACTCGTATTCAGAACATTACCGGTACTAATCTTAACACAGATTATGATACCGACTCAGTCAATTATAGAGATTCGTAACACACAATCGAACCGTGTTGGTTCGTCACACTTCCTAGCTCCACAGAAGAACTATCAAACAACGCGTTCTAACTTGAGCAACGTTCAGGAACACTTCAATCATTACCGGACGGAACCTCTACAACACAGTATCGATTCGTAACACTGCTTTATAACGCGCCTACGCACACAAACAGATACGCAACAGGGACATTGGAACAGACGGAACAGAACACATACACATACAATACTACACTTGCAATTCCCAAAAACCGGGCTCGAGACTTAATCAAACAACACACTACAATTCCCACCAAAAACAGGGGCTGTTCTGCTCTTTTTTTCATTGCCTTAAATAGAGGATTTTTTTACAAGGGTGCGCACTTCTGCAGTTACCTGCGCGTTCCCTGAAAGATTCTCTTTGTTCATTTAAGCCCCCTGTCCTCGTACTCTTGTCCTTGTTCGGCGGCCGTCTAACGCTTGGGTTCTTTCTTCATTAAAGCCCTCTGTCTAAGTACAATTGTCCTTGTTCGGCGGCCGTTTAACACTAATAAGAAGTAGAAAAGTACAAAAATATATTTACTGACAAAAACAAGTTCCCCTAATAGGACACCAACTTTCTGCCAAGGGCATTTTGAGTGATTGAAAACACTTGCATAAGGGAGGACACCTAAAAAGTCTCGAAGAGGGCATATGAACATAAAGATCACCAATTGGCAATTTTAGGGGGCTTCCATCTAGGATTGATTTTTGCTAGTACAACTGGGTGTGAATCGAGGGCCTAAAGAATACTTCAGAGTGTGAGAACACATATATAGCAAAAAGAGGCAAAAATACACTTGGTGGCAAAAATCAGGGTCCTAAGGAAGGCACCCTTTTTATTATGGACCCTAGAAGGTCACATTGAGGTACTTTTGAAGTCTTTGACAACTCTGTATTGAAGGAACGAACTTGATTTACCTTTTATGACCAAGAAATAGGAGAAACAGAACATATCAAGGTGCTTAAGTCTTGTAACCCACTTTTCACCAAGGGAGGTACTTTGGGTTCTTGATAGCCTTAGGGTCCATGTACTTGATTTCATAGAATAGTAAGAGCTCAAAGGAGGTAACTTGCAAGATCTTGAATTCACTCTCGAACATTTTCCTTTTCCACAAACTGCACACCAGAGCTTAGAAAACTTATACATAGTGCAAACACATAATCAAGGGGATTTTAGTACAAAAAAGTCAAAAAACTTGTTGAGAGTTCTTTCTTTCAAGAGAGGCCAAAACTTAGTCATCTCACTCACCAAGGAAGCGTACCCAAAACCCTTTGGGCACTGTGATCTTAGGCACACTTTGGGAGCTCAAGCATTGGGTAAGTATTGATTTATACAAAAAAAAGCTTATAGCCTAGATTTAGGTGGAGGCCTTCCCACTTGAAGTGTGTTAAATATCACTAAACTTGCCCCTTGGATATGGAGAAAAACTTCAAGGTAATATATCTCCCACATTTTTAAAGCATTTATGAGCTAAACAAGAAGAGAGGAGGAAATGGAGGGAGAGAGAGAGAGAGAGAGAGAGAGAGAGGAGAAGTAGAGATGCACAGACTTGCATGGGGGTCTCAAAACCCACATAATGATCATTTGAGGCAATATTCTATGAAATATATATGTATAAGAGTATAGGTGTAGGGTTACATGATCCTTACATCCCAAAAATCTCTTACTCAAGGGCCAATGTAACCATATTAAGTCACAAAATACATAAAGAATGATGTATTACTATGCAATAATGTACAAGAAGAGTTTGAATCTCAACCCATACCAATCAACCTACATTGAATACCCCAAACAAGGTGTATCCATGCATCTCAAATTGCTCTAGACTCAAGTTGACAAGAGTCGAGCTCACATGTGATTGAGTGAAGAATTGACAAAGATTTTACAAGGATCCTACTCTCTATACATGTGTCAATTAGGGAAGACTGATAATTCCAAGTACAAATGCCACAATGACAATTTGAATGTCTGGTCCGAGCATAACAACTCATACATCATACTCCCAAATGCTAACAAAACTTGTGCTATCTTATCTAACCTAATCATGTGAGCCATCTTAATCTGACTTATCCAAAGCACCATCATCAAGACCAACATTTCATGACATATCTATATCAACATTTAGCATGAAAAAACCCAAAAATGATTCCATAACTATTGAATCCTCAACATCCAAATCAACCATCCTCTGAACCAAAGATGCGTCTAGCTATGCATCTTGAGATCTTCCATGCTTTGTCACTTGTGTACCATAAGATCTATCCTACTCTACCATACCAAGTGCATTATCATGCTCCACATGTGCTATCTACAAAACATCAACACAAGGTCTATCTAAAGACTAAGCTCTAATTAATTGTCATCACAATGTTGTACATGCATCTGCATTGTGCTCCAAATGAGCATCCAATTGATCAACCAAATTATGCTCCACATGACAAACCATGATCTACATAAAAATAATGAGCATCCAAAGCATGCTCTAAATGATCATCCAAAACATGATTTACATGAGCATCTAAATATGCCATACATGTGCATCATAAATGTCAATAGACCTATGTTAGGTAGAGAGAATGAGGCATGATGAGTCTTACACTACAAATAGGGTTGAACTCCTATAAGAATCTCTCTCACATGGAGTATTTGTAGTGAATACATGTGCCCAATATTGGCACCTATGACAAGCATAAGTTTTCTGAAGTACCATTGAAAATTATGATCACCAAGAAAATGTATAACATTTGCTCTCTTGCAATCAGCTAACTAAAATCAGGCTCATAGGGAATGAAATCACATAATGTACATGCCTAAGTGTAAGTGATGATCCACTAGGTATCAAAAGAAAATTAATTGTTGCAACCTCAATTTCATATACCATACCATCAAGCATATGCACAATTCCATGACTCTTAGTTGAGAATCGATGAAACCAATTACAAACAAGAGTAACATGGAAAGAGGCCAATGCATCAAGTGGCCATGCCATATGTGTGCCATCCAATGATGAAGAGGAATCTTGAGATGAACTATAGGAGAATGTGGCATCACCATCACAAGAAAAATCATATGACAAAGCCTCTCTTGAAAGCACTACGTATCCATAGGATCACATCTTAATATGCATATGCATGAATCACATCATGAATATCTCCTTGGAGAAGCAATAATGTGAAAAAACTATCACATCATCATATAGTTAACATACACATGAAACAACATGCATAAAATTGCTCACAGAATCTCCAAAATGACCATAAGAAGATGTGAAGAATCCTAGGAACAATCCAATAGAGTATCCCCTATAAATTGAGCAATCAAAGAAAAATAACCACTAGCAAGAATAATGGATAACCTATGACTAATGCAATAATAGAAATGCTAGATACACATGCCAAGAAACTCATGGAAATATATGCCAATACAATGGCAATATAACTCTAGCTTAAGAATGAATCTCGAAAGATGGTCCAACCTATCACAAATCCTGTATGAGCAGTTCCAAGAAATTATAAGGTAAATGAAAAATGAAAGGCTATCACACAAGCATTGAGGTTTTGCTAGATCATTAGTCAAGCGTCAAGGGTAGAAAAATTTTGACACCATCACCGTTGAAAAATGGACTCTAGAACCAACTAATTATAAGTAGGAATCACTACCTAAAAATTCCAAGAATCACATTGGTAAGGAAATAATCAAGGACCATAAGCTAACACAATAAGCAATCAAGTGACAAACAAGGTGTGTAATTGAGGCTCCAATTTGGATCATATGTCTACAAAGAAAACAAAAAAAATGCAAGTAACAACCAAGATCCAAATAATCTTTCTCATATGCAAGCCATATCCAAGTGGCACAAAACAAGAGATGACAGTTGGACACGTCCACATCCACATGGAATGATCAACTCTAGTTAGGTGCTTTCAAGATGTGTGTAGTGCTGAAATATTTCCTAATCTCTAGGAATGATTCCTCATATTTGTCCATACACTCAAAGTGTGTAAGTAATTGTTTGTTATACTTTGGAGTTTTCCTCTCCAATCATTATAGCATAAAAGACCAACAACTACAAACATTAAATTGTAAATATGAGATTATACAAAAACCCTAGGCACTTTATGATCAATGATTCACAAGATCTATTAATTAAGGATCTGCATATTCATCAGTCCACAAAATCTAAGCAAAGGACTTCAAGAACTTACCATTTTTGTGCATAGATTTTCCTTTGATCATATTTTGAGATAGGAATAAGCTTTTTGAATGATTCCAGTGCCTAAACTGTGATATTTTTCATAAGCAATTTGTATAAAGCATTACTTTCAAGTTTTTTAGTTTGTAGCCCCTTGACGAGAGAATTATGATTTTGCAACTTCACAAAATCATGAGAAAATGACTTCTAGCTTTGGTTCATAGGCACTTAGACTGAGACTAGATCAATGAAAGTCATACAAAAATAAAACAACATATATTTGAGACAAATCCATGGAAAACTCACCATTCTCACTTCAAAATCACAATAAAGCAAAAAACTTTACTTTTAGAAGAGTTCTCTCACTTTTCTCATTCATCAAAATGAATGTTCACACTTAAAATTTGATCGTTCTACATTCTAAACTAAAATTACATATCCTAGAGAGCTCTAAAATTCTATAAAAAATACATAAGATTGATAATATCAAGAGGAATAATCTTGCTCATTTTTACAAAAATTGGGATAATTTACAATGTCCAAAATACATTTTTTGTCTTTTTTCTTCACAAAACATTCACTAGAATTTGCTTTTTGAAGCTATTTTGACATTCATTCCAATACTAATCCATAAAGTGTCTTAGCAATAACTGCAAACATGTGGAGGAAGCATTGATAGTATCCATAATGCCCCATGAAGGATTGAACCTCCTTGGAAGTTTTAAGAAGAGGTAACTTTATAATCACTTTTACTTTCTCTTCATCTATCAAGATTCCATTCTTGGACACTATGTGACCAAGGATTTATCCGTACATGAACATGAAAAAAAACTTATTGGGATTTGAGAAAACCCGATAAATTTTGTGCTTCTCAAAGATCTTTTGTAGAATGGCGACATGCTTCCTTCGTTGATTCGAATATGACCATATCCATAGATCGTCTACATAAACTTCCATGCATTTCCATAGATCTCCTTGAACACATGATACATTTATTGTTGGAACATGGTAGAAGCATTTGCCAACCCAAATGGCATAACATGAAATGCATAAATACCCCATTTGATGGAAAAGGTTGTTTTGTTTTTACCTTATGGTGCAATGCACACGTGTTTATAACCTAAGAAACCATCAAATTGTAGAATTCCTTGCTAGAAACATGCCCAAAAAGATGGTCCATTATTGGAAGCAATTAGTTATCTCAAATGGTAGTATCATTTACTTTCTTAAGATTGATGCACAATCTGAGTTCTCCAATCTTCTTTGGGACTATCATTATGGGTTCCACCCATTATCTGTGCTTTATTTCATGGATAAATTGTGGAACTAGTAGTTTGTCAATTTCTTTCTCAGTCTTAGCAAAATATGTGTCAATATAAGTTTATAGTCTTTTCTTATTTGACTTCACATTTGAAATCATGGGAATTATATGTGAACTGATTTTTGGGTCATCTTTGAGGTTAGTGTATGTCCATGCAAAGACATCAAGATATTCTATCAACAATGTCAACAGTTCTTCTTCTTCCCTAATTGTCACATCATTGCCTATGAAAATATTTCATTTTTCCCCTTCCTTAATTATCTCATGGCCGCTTCTTACTTTGGCATCATTATAGCAATTTCCTTATTCTCAAATTGGTATTTTTTGAAATGTTTTGGGTTTTTAAAGAATTTTCATTCATTATCTTCCTCTTCTTATTGTTCTCTTGTATCTTGATTTTGGACTTTCTCCTTGGACTTTGTTAATACCCCTTACCTTGGAGATAGGATCTCCTCATGATCTTGTAAGTGAAATACATGACAATCCTATCCTTAAGCTTCTATATGTGGTAGGAGCGAGTCTCCTACATGTTCTAAGAAAGCTTCACTTGAATCAAAGGGAGTTTCCATAGCTCTGTAGTTGTACTTTGAGATGGATCCAGAGTATGAATGCATAATGGTTGCCTCTAAATCTTCTTCTAGGATAAAAACCATGAAAACTTTATACCCTTTAGCATTGCAACACTCATACATATAATGTTCATTGATAAGCATGCCAAGTGTAGCTAAGATTTTCATCTAGTCATATGGTTCAAACTCTTCATCATTAAAGATCATAGGCATGTACACCGGATCTTTGATTATTTTAAACAATGGCCTGTGTATACCTTCTTTCCTGTTGTACCTTCTCTCAGCTTCTCATATGGCTGCTTTACATATCCACATGTTTGTGTTAGCATGCATCCAAGAGGGATCATATGCATTGAGACTATGTATAGAGGTTGCCTCTTCATCCTAATGAAATGCATTCCATTGTAATGAAGTGATAGTTTTGGCTCACTTGCCTTAATGCACCCCTTTCTTGTGGTTGGCACTCTCTTGTATTTCGACTTGGCTTCTACTCTCCCATATAGTTTCATAGTCTTCCTCATAAGCATCAAGGTTTTGAGCATCACCATAATAAGATCCTTCTGAATGCTCATCTAGTTGTCCCAGGACTATCTCAGAGATAGGCAGGTTGGTCTATTGCTCTTTAGTCCATATGGTTTCATGAACTATTTGCTTGAGTTCTTTAGGCCAAGCTTCATCCATTTTTGGTATTTTCTTCTCAATCTCTACTTCCATTCTTTGCACTCGTAATATATGAGGAGCTTCTTTTTGTAATCCACTGTGAGCTTGAGATGGACCTCTATGTGCCACTTCTATGAATTCTTGGAACTATAAGTTTTGGAATTTTGGTATTGGGTACCATAATGGGAACTCGTTCTAACATGGATTTAGCAACCTCTATCATTTTCATGCCCAAAGCTAACCTTTCTCTTTCTAGCTCTCCTCTAGGATAGCACTATTCATTGTGCACTAATTTGATTCCAACAGCTATTCTCTCTTGACAGGCTTTTAAGAACATATGTAGGTCTTCATATGATATGCTCGAATCAATCTTGCTTGTTGCATCATGTGGTTCCTCCTAGGTTCATTTGGACTGATTTCACTTGCATTGAGGATTCTATGTGATTTTGGAGGGATTTGTTAAGCACAATTCTTTTCTCACTAATTTTTCAAATTCTATTTTAAATCACTCATTCTTTACCTCAGTTTGTTCTTGAACCTTTCTTTTCTTGCCTTCCAGGCTTGTGTTCTTGTTTTTAGTGGACTCTCAATCTTTTCAGTTGTGTTCTCTACAAGTCTAGGATTCTTCATTCTCATTGGAGCGGCTTAAAACTTAAAACCCCATTTGGACTTCTCTATGTTGGGATTGAGATCTAATCATAACTTGCATTGATATTGAGGTGTCCTACCCTATGTAGGTTGTTCCTACAATCTCTATGATGTTATCTAAGTGGTCTTCCCTTTCTTTGGAATTTGAGGACAATGTTTAGAGGGATCACCTTTTCCACAGTCTAGGAAAAATCCACACTCAAATCTATTACTAGGCTAATCATTGGCAAAATTCACACTTGGTTCTAGTACTCTACTGATAATTGAATGGATGAGGAAAATATTGAAAAAAGTAGTATTTGTTACATTTGTAACAAGGTCCTCTTGTTGGTGGCATTGGATTTTTGCCTCATAGGAGGTCTTACCATAGTGTACCACACACTAGAGTAACTTCCCTCTCTTCCTTGATTGTAATTAGAGCCTTGGCCATAGTAAAAGGCATCATAAGAAGAAAAGTAGTTAGTTTGTGGCTCTTTGTAATAGTATTGCTCTCCTACACGATATTCATACGAAGGTTCTTGCATTTTTGGAAGTGGTGTTGATGATATGGGCACAATGGCTCATTTTTTGTTCTCTTTTGGATTAGTATCAACTTCATGAGAATAACATTTTGTGCTAGAGGGGGTTGTTATCCTAGGATAGGCTGAGGCCAATTGGAACCTTACTGACCCATTTGTGGCCTAGATGCTTGACAATATTACTGATAGCTGTATCCTTCTAGCAGACCACAAGGTGAGCATGGATACAACCTTGCTTGATATGCAAGAGGTTATGTCACAAATTTCCGATTGTAATGACAATCAATAGTGGTATGGTTTGCGATACTTTGATTATATTAACAATATTGCAATTCTGTTATAACAATATTTGGTTGAGCTTTCCTATAAATATAACTTTACATCGGGCGACCTCCTCCACATTGGTAACATCTTTTCATTAGTTTCACACATTGAGGTGCTCCTTGGTATACTTGGTCGATTGATGGTTGTGGAGTTCCTAACTTCTTAGCTAACATGTTGGCCATTTCATTGACATAAGGTAGGTGCAACCCACTAACAATAGAATATTCTTACAATAGTGTGTATTTGTGGAAGCTTTAGGTCTTTTGCCAGGTTGTCTTCCAAGTCTATGAATTCCTTAAAGCAAGCATCCAATGTTTTCAGGCACTTTACATAGAAAAATGCCCATAGTTCATTGCTAAGTAGTCCATCTGAGAAGAGGGAAATCCACTTTTCTCGGGAAAGAAGCTCCCTAAGTGGACATCTATCAGCATATTGCTTAAATCTATGAGTGGCAAGCCTCACAATCCCATGAATACATTGTTTGAAGCTATGAATCAAAGAAGAGGTCTCATGTTTGAATCCTTTATTCAAAAACTCACCAATAAATGTTGGAATTAGACGTCTACAGAAGCACACAAACAACACAAGGAAGAAGATGAAGCTTGGAGCACAACACACAATGCTGAATGTATTACCACTAGAATGTACAAAGATAAGTAGCTCGTTAGGGCCACAGGCGTATATACAAGCCGGGGGAAAAAAACCTCCTAAAGAGGGAAAAAAGTGCCCCGCTAGTCCTAGAATGTTCACACACATCACTACCTAAATATATCAACAAATCCCCCTTGGGAGTGATGCAGTGAACAAGGAGCTGTGGCACTCATGTATAAGGAAGTGCCAATCTATGTGGAATCAATCCACAAAAGGAAGTAAGACCAAAACTTTGCGGAAAGCTTCAAACTTCTCTAAGGCAGAGCCTTCGTAAAAAGATCTGCAATGTTCTCCTGCATGGGCACATATGCCAAGCTGATCTCCCTAGCAGAGAACCTCTCCCTGACATAATGATAATGCACCTCAATGTGCTTAGTGTGAGCATGGAACATAGGGTTCCTCGCAACTGCCAATGCACTCTGACTGTCAGTGAAGATGGTGGTGGCAGAAGACTGACCAACACCCAAATTAACCATAAGGCGTCTAAGCCACACACACTCAATAGTCACTGTGAAAGTTGCCCTATACTCAGCCTCACAACTGGAAGTGGCCACAGTAGGCTACTGCTTGCTCAACCAAGATATACATGAGCTACCAAGCATGAAGCAAAAACCACTGGTGGACACACGAGTGTCATAGCAACCAACCCAATCACTGTCAGAAAAAGCATGCAAATCTGGCAGTAGTGATCCCCCCTTGGGATAAAACAATCCAAGTAGCCAGGTACCACTCAAGTAGTGAAAGATATGCTTAACTGCCTGGCAATTCTTGACACCTGGGCAATGCATAAACCTGCTCATCTATGAGACAACAAACTAAATATCCGGCTGAGTAATGCATAAGTGAATCAAGCATCCAACAACCTGCTGATAGAGAACAACATCAAATGCATCTCCAGCATCATGAAGACTCAATCGTAGACCTGTCTCCATAGGAGTGGCAATAGGCTTACAGTATTCAGGGCCAAAAAACTGCAATAACGTCTCAATATATTTCTTTGACACAAAGCCATTCTACCATCAACTTGCATAAGCTGAATGCCCAAATAGTTATGCAAATGCCCCAAATCAGACATCTCAAATGACGCATGCAAATCAGCCTTAAAATTGGCAATATGCATGTCATGAGGACCAGTGAGCAGCATGTCATCAACATATACCACAATTATTAGAAGCACATCATTAGCAACTTAACATATAAGGTGCTTTCAGTTGGATTGTTCTCAAAACCATGTGCAATGAGATAGGCATGTATCTTTTCATACCAAGCATGTGGTGCTTGCTTTAAACCACATAATGCCTTCTTTAACCTGCACACCTGGTTTTCCTGCCCTTTCTGCACAAAGCCACGGGGCTGAAAAACATACACTTCTTCATGCAAGTCACCATTCA
>CM035432.1:143389928-143479928 GCA_020310875.1 Ceratopteris richardii
AAACTTGAATATCCATGGAAGAAGTTAGAGGAAAATGTTTTAAGGCCAATGTACAAGACTTATACCTTCTCAAGTGGTCAAGAGCATGAAAAATTACTATGATGATTAAACAAATACTTAGAGTTGAAGAACTTGATTATTATTTTACTCAATATGAAACATTTGGACTAACACTAATTGGTTCTACACTTATGTGGCTTCAACCATTGGTGAGAGATGTTGGAGTTCAAGGTCTGCAGAAGCATGCAAATAGCACAAGGAAGAAGAAGAAGCTTGGAGCACAACACACAATACTGAATGTATTACGACTTGAATGTACAAAGATAAGTAACCCGTTAAGGCAATATGTGTATATACAAGTCAAGGAGAAAAAACCTCCTAAAGAGGGAAAAAAGTGCCCCGGCAATCCTAGTGTGTTCACACACATTACTACCTAAATATATCAACAAATCCCCCCTAGGAGTGATGCGGTGAACAAGGAGTTGGCACTCATCTATAAGGAAGTGCCAAGCTATGTGGAATCAATCCACAAAAAAAAGGTAAGCCCAAAGCTTTGCGGAAAGCTTCAAACTTCTCCCTAGGTAGAGCCTTCATGAAAAGGTCTGCAATGTTCTCTTGCGTGGGCACATATGCCAAGCTGATCTCTCCAACAGAGAACCTCTCCCTGACATAATGATAATGCACCTCAATGTGCTTAGTGCGAGCATGGAACATAAGGTTCCTCACAACTACCAATGCACTCTAACTATCAATGAAGATGGTCGTGGCAAAAGATTGACTAACACCCAAATCAGCCATAAGGCATCTGGGCCACACACACTCGACAATCATTGTGAAAGCTACCCTATACTCAACCTCACAACTGGAAGTGGCCATACTAGGTTGCTTCTTGCTCAACCAAGATATACATGAGCTACCAAGCATGAAGCAAAAGCCACTAGTGGACACATGAGTGTCATAGCAACTAGCCCAATCAGAGCCATGAAAAGCATGTAAATCTGGCAGTAGTGATCCCTCCTTGGGATAAAAAAATCCAAGTAGTTGGGTACCACTCAAGTAGCAAAAGATGCGCTTAACCACCTACCAATGCTTGACACCTGGGCAATGCATAAACCTGCTCATCTCTGAGACATCAAATTGAATATCTGGCTGAGTAATGCATAAGTAACTCAAGCATCCAAGAGCCTACTGATAGAGAACAACATCAAATGCATCTCCAGCATCATGAAGACTCAATCGTAAACCTGTCTCCATAGGAGTGGAAATGGGTTTATAGTCTTCAAGGCCAAAACATTGCAATAATGTGTCAATATATTATGTTTGACACAAAGCTATTCTGCCATCAGCTTGCATAAACTCAATGCCCAAATAATGATGCAAATGCCCCAAATATGACATCTGAAATCAGGCATGCAGATCAACCTTAAAATAAGCAATATGCTTCTCATGAGGACCAATGAGTAGCATGTCATCAACATACACAACAATGATATTAAGAAGCACATCGTTAAAATGCTTAACATACAAGGTGCTTTTAGTTGGACTATCCTCAAAATTGTGTGCAATCACATAGGCATGTACCTTTTCATACCAAGCACATGGTGCTTGCTTCAAACCATATAATGACTTCTTCAACTTGCACACTTGGTTTTCATGTCCTTTTTGCACAAAGCCATGGGGTTGAAAAACATACACTTCTTCATGCAAGTCACCATTCAAAAATGTAGTTATGATGTCCAACTAATGTACATTCCAACCATGATGAGTTGCAAGTGCACATATGCCACGAACAGTAGTCATTCAATAAGTAGGAGTAAAGGTCTCATCAAAATCAATGCCTCTTTCCTAAGCATATCCCTTTGAACCAAGCCTATATTTATGCCTATCAACTGTTCCATCAAGCTTAGGCTTTAGCTTGTATACCCACTTAGTGCCAATGGCCTTCTTACTAGGAGGCAAGTCACATAAAGATCAGGTACCATTTTCCATGATAGCATCATATTCAAATTGCATAGTAGCCATCCAATTTTCAAAATTTTGTGCTTCATCAAACGAAATAGGCTAACTCTCATCGCAAATGCTAGAGGTAGCCATAACATAGCAATCAGATGCAAAAGAAGCACTACGAGAGCCTGAATGAGTACGATTTTGTACATATGCTGCACACATAACAACCTCAAGCTAGAAACTATGTGGTAAAGCTTGACTCTTGATCGTACACCTCACCATCTCCATGAGTGATGTGTTCTTCTGTTCAGTAACTCCATTCTATTGAGGTGCATATGGCACTGTACACCAATGTTTTATCCCATGTTCAGCCAAAAATGCATTAAAGTCAGAAGACATATACTCCCCCCCTCAATCAGAATAGAGGGTGCCCATTTTACATGCTCACATATTTTCAGTCAAAACCAAAAACTGTTTGAAGCACATAAACACTTTGGACTTTGTTTTCAATGGATATACCCATGCATGCCTAGAAAAATCATCGATGAAAGTCACAAAGTAAAGATAGTTCCTAAAAGAAGGTGTCAGCATAGGACCATAGACAACATTATGAAACAAGTTGCAATTTTTGAGTAGCTCGAATTGAACCATCTTTGGGAAGGAGGAATGTTGCATTTTGCCCAAAATATAGCCTCCACATACATGTTTACTAAGTGCCTCAACTTTGGGCAAAGAGGACACCATTTCAAATTTTTGCAGGCATAGCAAACTAGCGAAATTCAGATGACCAAAGCATGCATGCAAAGCTTTGCATCTGACATAGCCTGGGAATCATGTACTGCACATGCTGAATCATTCACAGATTTTTCATAGTCTATGAACTTATATAGCCCATGACATAAAATGCTAGAAGCAATAATGACATCACCATTTGATAGATCAGGAATTGTACATCTATCATCAATAAATTTCATAACCAAGCCAGTCTTGACCAAAGTTGAAACTGATAACAGATTCTTCTTGATTCGTGGCACAAATAAAGCATATGACAATGTAAAAGAACTACCATGAGCAGTAGTTAGAATGATCTTACCAACTCCCATAACAAGATAAGAGGAGTTGTTGGCGCATGTGATAGTATTCCCTATAGGGGCAAGCTTGAGTGAAGTGAAGAAACTACACTGCGAGGTAATATATTTGGTTGCTCCACTATCAAAGTACCAAACATCTGAGTCTACTGCAAATGTACAATGTTCATGAGAAGATGGGTCATAACTGCAAACATTGGTAAATGCCCATTCTTCATTTTGCACAGGATTAGCTAACTCTGTTTTGGGTGTAGAGGCCTCTGCAGCAACCATTCCAGACTCTTTCTTCCTTGCCTCTTTAGAAACTAGTTTTGGACAGCTCGTTATGACACGTGTCAAGCCGCCAGAATATTATTTAGAAGATTAATTGTAATTAGAAAAGTTGCGCACTGAAAGGGTGTCGTGCAAACGTTGTAACATTTTCCTAGTTAATACAAGAAATGTGGGGGAAGAAATTATAGACGTGTCGCCGGACGCTCTTGTATGGGCGATCGGCTGGAGTTAATTCTATCATAGATTATTCAAACTGTGATGTCATCTATGTGCGTCAAGATTTACTATTGAATGAATAAGGTATTGCATTAACATTTAATTGTGTGGTGAGTGATGCATGATTATAACAGTGATACTAAATACACAGTAGAAGTTCTGCGCATGTGATTATGGTGAATGTTAAGAAGTTGTTTTACACAAGAAGTAGTAGGTGGATCTGTGGTAATAGTTAGAAGTTAGTTAGTGATTGGGAAAATACATAAAGGGCCTTTGTATTACAGACCCCTGACCGTCCCAAGAACCCATGTATAGATTGGTTAATAATTTAGATTAACCATAAAAGATTAACACTGATGACAGCCATGGGGCCAGTGTTAATCTTTTATGGTTAATCTAAATTATTAACCAATCTATACGTGGGTTCTTGGGATGGTTAGGGGTCTATAATACAGAGGCCCTTTATGTATTTTCCAAACCAGTGACTAACTTCTAACTATTACCATAGATTCAACTACTACTTCCCACATAAAACAACTTCTTAACATTCATCGTAATCACATGCGTAGAACTTCTACTGTGTATTTAGTATCACTGTTATAATCATGTGTCACTCACCACACAATTAAATGTTAATGCAGTTGTTAGCTCCGAAAATGGTTGGTTTTCATGCACTAATATGTTTGTATTTGGCAGGGGAATTTGTTTGATTTCAGGCACTTGAAGAATGAATTTGATGATTGACGAGAAGTATGTGGAGATATTGATTGCAAGGATGTGGAGAAAAGGGATTGAGCATGGAGGAGCTGTAGATGGAAAAGATGGTGGTAGAATTTTGGGTGCTTGGGAAGTTGACATGAGAGGTGAATTTCCACTTCTCTTTGTATCCAGAAAAGAGGCACGGACTAAGCTTCCGCATTCTGAGGTGGTCGTTACAGAGGTTTTGACAGCCACTCAGAGGCCTGGAGAGGCAGGAATGAGTTGGTTTCAGGGTACTGCAGACACTATTCGGCAGTTTACTCGGTTATTTGAGGATGCAAAGAACACAGATATCGAACATGTCCTGATTCTCTCTAGCAATCATTTATATCGCATGGGTTACATGGACTTTTTTGCAGAAGCACGAGGCTAGTGATGCTGACATAACTATATCTTGTGTCCCCATTGATGAAAGTCGAGCCTCAGATTATGGATTGCTGAAGATGGATAGTAAAGGGTGTGTCCTTTATTTTGCTGAGAAACCAAAGGGAGATTATCTAAAATCCATGGAACTTGACGCCACCGTCCTACGACTCTCTCCAGAGGAGGCAAAGAAAGCTCCATACATTGCATCTATGGGGGGGTCTATGTGTTTAAAAGTGATATTCTCCTGAATTTTTTTTTTCTCTGACAAGAGAAACAGAAAAAGGGGCGACAATTTTTTTTTTCCGTTTCTTTGTTTTGTCCTCGAGCTCTCTTTTTTGGGCGCAGGCATTGAAGGAGGGGGCAGCTTTGAGGAGGGCAGTTCGAGGAAGCCTCATTCAAGTTTTTTGTGTGGTCGAGGAGGGGAGTGGGGAAGAAAAGAGAGAGCAGTCAGAGGGGGGGGGCACGTATTGTAAGGAAGTTGCGCAAAGAGAGGGTATTGAAAGGAGTTTCTGTACCAGTTCGTACTATTCTAGAGAGGGTGATGGGCGGCATCTGGAAGCGCAGATCAATAATTTTCTGAAGATGAACTTCCGTGGGTCAATTAGTGCAAAGGACACACATATTTGAAGAGAAAAAGGGGAGGCCATCTTCTGGGCATCGGAAATGTTTTTTCTCAGGTATCGTTCTATTCGTATGTCTCTCTCGGACTACGTGTGCTGCTGATCAGAGATGTGTGGAAGGGAAAAACGAGCGATGATGATGTTGACGGAAGTATAGAAATTTGTATGCATATTCTAATTGCTACAAATAATAAAGATGTTACCCACGTTGCGAACTCTGATGACGCCCAGCTGTATAACAAGCATGATATACGTTCTGGAATCTGATTGATGATGACGCTAGGAGGAATATATTTGACAAAGGAGCTGTTCGATTCTGAAAAGGACATCATTGAATGCTGAAGTCATAAGTTCGAACAACATTTTGCTATTCACGTTAGATAAGTGTAAAGAAATTTGAAAGTTGTTGTTGCTTATCATTTTGTTTTGTTCTGGCATCCGTACTTATTTGCATTCTCAAGGCAAACTTAATTAATCGTGCACGTAAAACTTTAGATGGAATATCGCTTCATTGCGCAGATTCAATTGCTCTGTGATTATCAGTCAAATAAGTGATACGTGAATTTTGCATTTACTGTTAGTTGAATTGAGAACGAAGGTCTGTGCACAAACTCCAAAACAAGATATTGCATTTTACACAGGTTGTAATGTATGGGATTATAATCAGTTGAATACCAGGAGTTCCAAGTTAGTCTGGGACAAAGGAACAACAAGGTGCCTCCGAATTAAGGTCGATTGGGTTTTCTCCACACAGATCTCTAGAGATTGAAAGAAGCATCAAACCTTGCAAGTTGCAAAAGATGGTGGATGTGTTTATGGCTTGTGGATCTGCCTAATGATGGGTTGTACTCCATTTTCTATGCACAAAGGTGGCAGGAAGCCTCACAGCTACAATCGATTTTAGTGAAGAAGTGGCCCTGGTATGATATTGGCAGCAACCATTGTTGGCCAACAAGGGGTAGATTGATAACAGGACTTCCTGTTTGCATCTCGACTGAGGATGGAATTTTGAAGACTAATCATTGTCTGCGGGCATGTCTGAGAGGCTTGGATGTGGGCATTGTTCCATTGCTGCCGCTTCTCATACCGTGTTAGGGTCGAAGCCCTTGTTACTCTCCTTGCACACACTAAATAGGGTTGAAGAACTTGGTGCCAAGATAAGGTAGTAATGTATCGCTGCCCCGATTGCAAAGATCCTCGAAATTATATGTGATTCCTCTAAAGTCGGATGCATGGCTAGGATGATACAGATTGTCTACATCTGCTACCTCTTCATGCATGAAATCCTAAGGTTATAAACAATGATTGTGGAGTTTGTTCATGAGGAGTTAATTGTTGAGGTACCATTGTCTTTGTTACTGCATTTCCTACTGTTATGAAATGAAAGAAGATCCCTGCATGCCTATCCTCACTTTCTATCTCAAAAGAGAACATCTCGGGATCATTTGCTTTCTGTCGCTAGTTGTGCTGTTTCATTGTGAATGGGCTTTTGTGTTATCCATGTGATGCTATATGGAGAAGCTTTCTTCAGAATATCTGACTATCAAGGAATCCATTGCGAGATAGTTGTGGACTCTAGGTAATCCAAGTAGACTGATTCCGAGGAATTTAAATCAAATAAAGTTTTGTAAAACCACTTTTTCCCTTGGGCTCCAGAGCGATTCATTTGGTGCGTTTGCCGGGAAGCATATGAGCTAGTGCATAGCCATAAGAAGAATCCATTGTGCGATAATTGTGGCTCTAAGTAATCCAAGTGGACCGATTGCGAGGGATTTAAACCGAATAAAGTCTCCCATAATAATTTGTTCCGTGGGCTTTAGAGCCCTTTCATTTGGTGCGTTTGCCGGGAATACATGAGCCAGTGCATAGACATAGGGAGAATCCATTGCGAGATAGTTGTGGGCTCTAGGTAATCCAAATAGACCGATTCAGAGGGGTTTCGAACAACATAAGGTCTCGTATAATCACTTTTTCCTTGGGCTTAGGACCAATAAATTTTGGTGCGTTTGCCGGGAATCGGCTTAGCACATCTCATCGAGAGTGCTACGAGTTCGCTTGGTGCCCCAATCGTGTGGCACAGCCAAGTCAATCCCAAATTTGCTCTGACCTTCATTAAAGAAATGGCTCAACAAAGACAAGCCTCTAGTTTTGAGAAAGCGAATATAAGGCAACCGAATTTTGGACAAAAAAGGAGATGGATAGATTCTCATCCGACCATGAGATATAATGTGAACTGAGGGTGGCGATTTGGCCCGATATCAAATTATGTGAGATGCTGGTGTTGCGAGCAGATTGGGCATATAGCCAAATATTTCCCTCGTGTATGCTCCCCGTTGGATTTTGTTCCCACATGTGCGGACTGTGGGAAAAAGAGACTATGCGAGCACGTGTGTGGCTCAAAAGTGGTGATTGACCTAAAGGTCGCAACGAATGAACCAGATAGGTGCTTATCCTCTTTGTATGTGGAAGTTGACAAGGGTGGAGTTACTTCGTCGACGGAGACTGCGAGAGTAAGTGGAAGCAAGGACACTCGATCTCATGATCGAGACTTGGTAGAACTTGTGAAGAGCTTGGAATGTCAAGTCAATTGGCTGCATGTGGAGCGAGATAACGAGAGGATCAAAATAGAGAAATTAGAGGAAAATCAAGTGAAAATGGCCGAGGTCCTAGGAACTTGGGAAAAGCAAGTACGAATGTTGAAAAATGAAAACAAGGAGCGGAAAAGAGTAAACAAAAGCTGGAGGCAAGATCTTGTGAAGCCCGAGAGTGAAAACGTGGTCTGGGACTTGAGATCCGGTTTGATGGTAGCCGACTGCTTTGGAGTTGCGATCGAAGAAGAGCTCTCAAGAGACGAAGATGACCTAATGAGGAGAGTCGAGGGAATGGAGCATGAAATTGAGAAGGTACAAAGCATAATCCATCGATACAGTGATCAAGCGGGTAAGGCATGTGAGGAGTTCCACCTGGAGTTAGAAAGAATGAAGAGTGCCCAAGCAGAGAGTGATGAGAAAGTGAGACGGGTAGAGAAAGAGAATGCAAGGCTGAGTAGCAAGCTCGGTAGGTGGATGAATCGCAAAGATGACGAGACGCGAGGACAGGTGGAGGATCCGAGAGCGAGGAAAACGGAGGAAGAGCTGAAAGCGGTGTTGGATAGGTTGGATGCGTTCGGAACAGAGTTAGAAAGGATGAAGAATGAATTGTCGAAGAAGGTAGATGACCTGGATGAAGAAAATATGAGTAGAATCTGGGAGGAGAGGTCGATTCGAGAAGAGGTTGAAAAGTTGTCTGGCCAAGTCGGGAGGAGCGAGGAGGTTCCTTTGGAAATAGAAAGAAAGATGAGCCATTTAGAAGAGGAGAAGAAGAAAATGTGGGTTCGGTTCCATCAAGTGGATGATGAGATTTTTCGACTCCAAGGTAGTGATGAGCGAAAAGAAGAAGGGATAAGGGATTTAGCTTTGAAGCTCGAGGCATTAAGAGGTGCAGTAATGAATGGTGGCCTTCCAGACCGTATCGCCTGGCTAGAGGACAATATCAGCAAGCTGTCGAATCATGTGGAATCTCTGCGAGGCAGAGGTTGGAGATGAAAAAATAGACGAGGCAATGGATGTTGGTGAGGATGGCTTGAGTCTGATTAGGGTTTGCTTTGCGGATTGCGAGTCTGAGATGTGAGGACGGGTGGACCAAGTGTGTTGTATACTTAGGACTAAAGTGACACTTTTTGAGGTTTCAGGTCGACAAGGTGGTTAGTATGTGCGGGTTTTGCGAGGACGGGTTGACCATGGCATTAGTGGCTGGATTTTGGCTTGAGTGGTAGCAAAGAGGAGATATGTCTCATTGGGATGTCCACGGGGGGATATATGTGTGTGTGTCGTGATTGGGATGGTTGGGAAAAGTCCTTTCTTTTGTCTCCTAATTCTCGAGATTCGGGAATGAAAAGAAAATGAAAAAAAAAAAATATGTTTGTGTATGTGTGAGTGTGGCTACGCGCTTATGTGTGCCGATAGGTGGGTGGACTCACTTTGGCCGGGTGGTCAAAGCCACGAACCGACGTCGGTTTCGGATAGGGCTAGCTGTCTGTATGTCGCGCGCTTCGTTGGGTTGGTAGATGGGTGGAACAAACTCGATCGGGTGGTCAAGTCCACGAGTCGCATCCAGCTTCGGCGTAGGCAGGCAAGTGTGAGTAAATATGTGAAAAAAATGATGAAAAAAAAAAAGAGAAAAAAAAATGTGGAAAAAATGAATGAGAAGAATTCCTCGCTCGAGGGGGGACATAAGAGAGGTGAGAGAGCATGATGCTCGGATGGGAATATATGTGTTTGTGTTGTGGGGATTTGGGTTATGTGTGGGCTCCCGATGAAACATGTCAAATTGAAGCTTAAGCTCGGCTAGGGTTTTGGTTGCGATGTGTCTATGGAAAGCTTGGACTTGAAGAATCCAATTGTGCTAGTTGCATTGTTTGTCTGCAAACCTTCCGGAAGTGTTCAGTTTGGCTCTTAGGTGGTGCAATGACTTGTGAAGTTCGGAATCGCGTCGACGATGAGTGATCTTGTTAGAGTGAGCTCGTGTTAGGCTTGAGTGGTCTTTGTCGTGTGTCCATCAATTTAGGAGAGGTGGTGGCGACCAAGCATAGGATCTGATTGATGAGTGAAAGAGCACAAAATAGATGAAAAGACAAGTGGGAATAGAAAACCCTAGGTGGGAAGGGGAATGGAAAATCGACGAGAGAAATCAGCTAGAAACGAGAAAAAGAAATCAGGAAAGCGATCGTATGGCCAAGAAGAGTATCAAAAATAAAAGTGGGGAATGGTTTTGATTATATATGGTGTGTGTGGAAAGTGTGTTGAGTATGCATGTGGAACAAAGATTTGTGATGTGTTGAATGAGTAGTCGAGAAGAGTGACGAGAGCGAATGTGGACATGTCTTCTGTTTGCATGTATGTATGTTGTGTGTGACGAGAATGCATGGGTGACACGGATCATGATGTGTGTGCTGAGTATATATGTGTGATGTGGATGAAGGATATGATTGTCTTTCCGTTTTGGTTGTACATATTGTAATTTGATGAGAAAATGATCTAATGTTTTAATGAAGTTTGCAGACAGGTGGACATGTCAATGAAGATGCGAGAAGATGGACAAAGATGGTAAGTGAAATGATTGGATTTTGGTACTAACAAATGATTGTATGAGTATGATTTCAGGTGCTACATTGAGGAAGAAGAGTATGGTCATGCAAGGTAAAGATTTGTATTTAATTGAGTGATCAGCACATGTTGGATGATTTGAGCGCAGGAACAATTTGGCTCGTCGAGGACGACCTCGCAATTAAGAAGAGGGGAGTATGTTAGCTTCGAAAATGGTTGGTTTTCATGCACTAATATGTTTGTATTTGGCAGGGGAATTTGTTTGATTTCAGGCACTTGAAGAATGAATTTGATGATTGACGAGAAGTATGTGGAGATATTGATTGCAAGGATGTGGAGAAAAGGGATTGAGCATGGAGGAGCTGTAGATGGAAAAGATGGTGGTAGAATTTTGGGTGCTTGGGAAGTTGACATGAGAGGTGAATTTCCACTTCTCTTTGTATCCAGAAAAGAGGCACGGACTAAGCTTTCGCATTCTGAGGTGGTCGTTACAGAGGTTTTGGCAGCCACTCAGAGGCCTGGAGAGGCAGGAATGAGTTGGTTTCAGGGTACTGCAGACGCTATTCGGCAGTTTACTTGGTTATTTGAGGATGCAAAGAACACAGATATCGAACATGTCCTGATTCTCTCTAGCGATCATTTATATCGCATGGGTTACATGGACTTTTTTGCAGAAGCACGAGGCTAGTGATGCTGACATAACTATATCTTGTGTCCCCATTGATGAAAGTCGAGCCTCAGATTATGGATTGCTGAAGATGGATAGTAAAGGGTGTGTCCTTTATTTTGCTGAGAAACCAAAGGGAGATTATCTAAAATCCATGGAACTTGACGCCACCGTCCTACGACTCTCTCCAGAGGAGGCAAAGAAAGCTCCATACATTGCATCTATGGGGGGGTCTATGTGTTTAAAAGTGATATTCTCCTGAATTTTTTTTTTCTCTGACAAGAGAAACAGAAAAAGGGGCGACATTTTTTTTTTTCCGTTTCTTTGTTTTGTCCTCGAGCTCTCTTTTTTGGGCGCAGGCATTGAAGGAGGGGGCAGCTTTGAGGAGGGCAGTTCGAGGAAGCCTCATTCAAGTTTTTTGTGTGGTCGAGGAGGGGAGTGGGGAAGAAAAGAGAGAGCAGTCAGAGGGGGGGGGGCACGTATTGTAAGGAAGTTGCGCAGAGAGAGGGTATTGAAAGGAGTTTCTGTACCAGTTCGTACTATTCTAGAGAGGGTGATGGGCGGCATCTGGAAGCGCAGATCAATAATTTTCTGAAGATGAACTTCCGTGGGTCAATTAGTGCAAAGGACACACATATTTGAAGAGAAAAAGGGGAGGCCATCTTCTGGGCATCGGAAATGTTTTTTCTCAGGTATCGTTCTATTCGTATGTCTCTCTCGGACTACGTGTGCTGCTGATCAGAGATGTGTGGAAGGGAAAAACGAGCGATGATGATGCTGACGGAAGTACAGAAATTTGTATGCATATTCTAATTGCTACAAATAATAAAGATGTTACCCACGTTGCGAACTCTGATGACGCCCAGCTGTATAACAAGCATGATATACGTTCTGGAATCTGATTGATGATGACGCTAGGAGGAATATATTTGACAAAGGAGCTGTTCGATTCTGAAAAGGACATCGTTGAATGCTGAAGTCATAAGTTCGAACAACATTTTGCTATTCACGTTAGATAAGTGTAAAGAAATTTGAAAGTTGTTGTTGCTTATCATTTTGTTTTGTTCTGGCATCCGTACTTATTTGCATTCTCAAGGCAAACTTAATTAATCGTGCACGCAAAACTTTAGATGGAATATCGCTTCATTGCGCAGATTCAATTGCTCTGTGATTATCAGTCAAATAAGTGATACGTGAATTTTGCATTTACTGTTAGTTGAATTGAGAACGAAGGTCTGTGCACAAACTCCAAAACAAGATATTGCATTTTACACAGGTTGTAATGTATGGGATTATAATCAGTTGAATACCAGGAGTTCCATTTTTTATTATAGGAAAGATGTTGTGAATGCATGCACTTTTCTGTGGTGTGTTTTTTATAAGGTAGAGCCTTGTTCTTCCGGAAGTTAGTCTGGGACAAAGGAACAACAAGGTGCCTCCGAATTAAGGTCGATTGGGTTTTCTCCACACAGATCTCTAGAGATTGAAAGAAGCATCAAACCTTGCAAGTTGCAAAAGATGGTGGATGTGTTTATGGCTTGTGGATCTGCCTAATGATGGGTTGTACTCCATTTTCTATGCACAAAGGTGGTAGGAAGCCTCACAGCTACAATCGATTTTAGTGAAGAAGTGGCCCTGGTATGATATTGGCAGCAACCATTGTGGGCCAACAAGGGGTAGATTGATAACAGGACTTCCTGTTTGCATCTCGACTGAGGATGGAATTTTGAAGACTAATCGTTGTCTGCGGGCATGTCTGAGAGGCTTGGATGTGGGCATTGTTCCATTGCTGCCGCTTCTCATACCGTGTTAGGGTCGAAGCCCTTGTTACTCTCCTTGCACACACTAAATAGGGTTGAAGAACTTGGTGCCAAGATAAGGTAGTAATGTATCGCTGCCCTGATTGCAAAGATCCTCGAAATTATATGTGATTCCTCTGAAGTCGGATGCATGGCCAGGATGATACAGATTGTCTACATCTGCTACCTCTTCATGCATGAAATCCTAAGGTTATAAACAATGATTGTGGAGTTTGTTCATGAGGAGTTAATTGTTGAGGTACCATTGTCTTTGTTACTGCATTTCCTACTGTTATGAAATGAAAGAAGATCCCTGCATGCCTATCCTCACTTTCTATCTCAAAAGAGAACATCTCGGGATCATTTGCTTTCTGTCGCTAGTTGTGCTGTTTCATTGTGAATGGGCTTTTGTGTTATCCATGTGATGCTATATGGAGAAGCTTTCTTCAGAATATCTGACTATCAAGGAATCCATTGCGAGATAGTTGTGGACTCTAGGTAATCCAAGTAGACTGATTCCGAGGAATTTAAATCAAATAAAGTTTCGTAAAACCACTTTTTCCCTTGGGGTCCAGAGCGATTCATTTGGTGCGTTTGCCGGGAAGCATATGAGCTAGTGCATAGCCATAAGAAGAATCCATTGTGCGATAATTGTGGCTCTAAGTAATCCAAGTGGACCGATTGCGAGGGATTTAAACCGAATAAAGTCTCCCATAATAATTTGTTCCGTGGGCTTTAGAGCCCTTTCATTTGGTGCGTTTGCCGGGAATACATGAGCCAATGCATAGACATAGGGAGAATCCATTGCGAGATAGTTGTGGGCTCTAGGTAATCCAAATAGACCGATTCAGAGGGGTTTCGAACAACATAAGGTCTCGTATAATCACTTTTTCCTTGGGCTTAGGACCAATACAGCAGTACCTTATTCATTCAATACTAAATCTTGACCGACACAGATGACATCACAATTTGAATAATCTGTGACAGAATCAACTCCAGCCGATCGCCCAGACAAGATAGTCCGGCGACACGTCTATCATTTCTTCCCCCACATTGCTTGTATTAACCAGGAAAACGTTACAACATTATGTGACACCCTTTCAGTGCATGAATTTTCTAATTACAATTAATCTTCTAAATAATATTCCGGTGGCCCCTTCTTCCTATGACTACCATGAAGCAACTATTTCCACGTCAATCATCCAATGAATTAACGATTCTGTGTCGTCCTGAACCGAAGTGCTCATCCCTACAGTTTTTGGTGGCTGCAGTCAACCTCCAAAAATGCACTTATGGTATTTCACAACCCTTTTACTCCATGATTGACGCCGCTGCACGAGAAGCGGTTAATTGGGCTCTCTTCTTCTTTCAACGAATTCACCGTGAATGTGAGGCGGCTTCTAGAAAAATGGTGAAGGGCGACATCCCTCGTACCCGACTACCTCATCTGCTGAGATTCCTTCTCCCGGTGATTCAACAAGCGAAGCCTCCTCCCATGGACGCCCTTCTCTTTCATGAAGAATCTGTGCAGGTAATCAAAGTTGAAGACAATGACGACCTCTTACAGTTTTTCCAAGGGAAGTGTCGCAAACTAAGTCCCTCCTAGAGTCAAGTTCAGCCGTCCTCAACCGTCGAGTTGCAGGATACCGCCTCTTCTGTACAGATCCTCTCTGCTCCACCATCTCCTAAGGATGAGGCCACTCCAGACACTGTAATGGAAGATGTCCATCCTAGTGATGCGATAGTGCAGCCACAACCTCATTCACAGGAGCAAGCGATCGACACTGTCACGGAGGTTGTGCAACTCGCGAAGAACGTGCAAACTGAGGAAGTGATTGTGCAATCGGATATGCAGCCTATTATTGTAACAACTCTTGCCCTGCCATCTTCACCCAAAAATCCACCCCTTCCCCTTTCTCCGTCGAAGGTGCCTTTGCCGCCTAGCCCTCCTTCTTCACCGCGCCATTCAGCAGCCCGTCCGCTCCCTTCCTCTCCCGATTACTCGCCTCCTTCGTCTTCCACCACAGTTTTGGCTAATCCCTCTTGGCCAATGTCCACCTCCATTGTTCCTGATTCATTGGCTCAATTAGCCCAGATAGGTAATTACCTTATTCACCTTTCCAACCATCTCCCACCACCTACAAGTCGCCCATCAATCCCTACGAATGGAGTATCAATCCAAGGTTGATCTCCTTGAAGCGGACATCGTGCCACTCCAGGAAGAGGTGTTAGCAGCGAAAACACATGCAAGCTCATTACAAGAACAACTCCAAATTCTTCAAGGATAGTTGACCGAGAAGGATGCCATCATTGCAGCTTGCGATGATGAGATCAAACAACTGACTCAGACAGTGACCGATAAGGAGGATGCATTGAAGGACTTGGGTGATCTGCTAGAAACAACGCGACTTCAATTTCTTACAGTCGAGCAGAAGGGCCAAGCATTACAAGCAAAGATGGAATTAAAGAAAGTCACAGAAGAACTCTTCCCGAAAAGCCGATCACTAGAAGAGGAAATAGGCCGAAATCTTAAGCTGAAGAAGGATGTTGAAGCCATCCAAAAAGAAAGGCAGGATTTTTTCAAAACAATGCAGTATCAGTCCCAAGAGCTTGAAAGACGAGAGAAATAACTTGGTATCCAGCAAGAGCGGTTATCTTGCATTGATGGAGAGATTGCCAAAATGAAGTTAAGATGTGATGCTACGCTCGCTAACGATTTTTACCTCCAAGAAGCTTTTTTGCAGAATCAAGTTGACGTATTACTCTCTCAAGTGATAACTTCCAGCTCTGTGCAAACTGATGCACACCTGGTTGAACCCCAAATTTTGTGGGAAATGCTAGACTCCCTCAAGCAGAAAATCTCCTGAACTTTTAAGTTAGCTAGAACCATGTATATTCAAGGCATCATTGATGATTCTTAGCTTTTGTAATTACCCTGCTAGGTTCGAGTCCATCGTGCGTGCTAGTGTCAGGCCGCTGGAATATTATTTAGAAGATTAATTGTAATTAGAAAAGTTGCGCATTGAAAGGGTGTCTCGCAAACGTTGTAACATTTTCCTGGTTAATACAAGCAATGTGAGGGGAGAAACGACAGAAGCATTGCCAGACTATCTTGTTTGGGCAATCGGCTGGAGTTGATTCTGTCACAGATTATTCAAACTGTGATGTCATCTATGTCGGTCAAGATTTAGTATTGAATGAATAAGGTACTACGTTAACATTTAATTGTGTGGTGAGTGACGTATGATTATAACAGTGATACTAAATACAAAGTAGAAGTTCTAGGCATGTGATTACAGTGAATGTTAAGAAGTTGTTTTATGCAAGAAGTAGTAGTTGAATATGCAGTAATAGTTAGAAGTTAGTCAGTGATTGGGAAAATACATAAAGGGCCTCTGTATTATAGACCCCTGACCATCCCAAGAACCCACGTATAGATTGGTTAATAATTTAGATTAACCATAAAAGATTAACACATGATAATTTCCTCTGAAGTATTTGCAAAACGATTTTTGCTTTCTATTTGCTTCTCTTCTCTATCTTCCTTCTTTGATTGTGCAGAATTAGTAAATTTATGCTTACTCGTAGAAGAGCTCCATTTGCCTTTTCCCTTCTGACTAGCCAGGAAAGCTTGATCTGCAATACACATAATGGACTTTTTCTGGCTAGAGTGATATTCCTGCAAAAGAACAGAGACTAAATCCTCAAATGTTAAGGCATTTGGATTGCCTTTCATCATAAAATGAAGAGTAGAAGCAAAACTCTGATATGAATCGAGAAGACCATTTAGAACTATCTGCACAAGTGAATTGTCAGGCAGGACTTCATTAACAGAAATCAACTGCTCCTTCAAATCTTTGATCTTTGTCAGAAAACTATCCATGGAATCTCCTTCATTCATGTGATCACTCTCCAACTTTCTTCGGAGGTAAGCAACATGAGCCTCATTCCTTGCCTGGTATAAAGTGCTAAGTGTATCCCAAGCATCCTTAACTGTGCTGCAAGAGTGAATGTGAAGAATAATGGCACATTTGACAGACAAGGCTATCAATGCATGTGACTGAGCATCTCTGCCATCCCAAAAATTTGCTATGTAGTAGGTGCAGCAGAGACAATAGCATGAACAAGAATCTGTAGAATATCACCATCTTCAACGCCATCTGCATCATCTTCAGTACTCGTATTTGCAGATGTAATAGGAAGTTTTTCAACACCATGCATAATATTCCACAGTCCTTTTGTGATCATTACATGATGCATCATATAAGACCATAATGGGTAATTCATACCACCCAACTTATCCGCAACAACCAACATATGGAATACATCACTGCTTTCAGCCATGGCCATTGACTAAAATACCTTGATGCAAAAAATTGACTGTATCTCAAAAAGTTGAACATAACTACCTTGTCGAGTTTTTCTAAACTTGTAGCAAACTTTGAGAAGCTTATACTAGCAAGCCAAAACCTATATATATCTTTGGCACAAAAAGATAAAATAGCCTACAGAAGCGATGCGATAGTGCATTTGGAGGCCGAAACGAGCTCAGATCGTGATTTCGGCACACACAGCAAAGCTGTTTTGATCTCCTAATCACCCTGAGTATGCTCACCAAATTTCATGCGATTTGGAGACTGTGAATGGAGGGGTGTCGATGATACTCTAGATAAAGCGATGACCTGCTCTAATACCAATTGTTGGAGTTCAAGGTCAACAAAGGCACGCAAACATAACAAGCAAGAAGAAGACGAAGCTTGGAGCACAGCACACAATATTGAATGTATTACCACTAGAATGTACAAAGGTAAGTAATCCATTAGGGCAATAGGTGTATATACAAGCCGGAGGAAAAAACCTCCTAAAGAGGGAAAAAAGTGCCCCAACATTCCGTGTGTTCACACACATCCCTACCTAAATATATCAACAAGAGATAGCTTTAGTGACATTGATGACTTGCTTTTTATAGGTGAGTTTTCTAAGAGGGGTATCAAACATTGAACCTCTTTTATAATACACACCTATAAACAAAACCCTAATGAGTCTACAAGATTATCAACAAGAAGATTTAAACAATATCTTGATAGATGCCCCACCCAAGAGAGACCTATCCAAAAGAGTGCCCTTATTCATAGGAGGAAAATTTAAAAACTATGATATATGCACAAGATTGAGGACTTAGATGAGTGTATCAAGGAAACTATAGATTAGATGACAACATAGGGCAAGATCTTATGTCCATTGATGCATCTAGTAAGATAGTAAGGTGCCTCTTATTGAGGCATTAGCTCAAAAAATTGGTAAAAATTTGGGTTTAGGAATCAAGCAAGCTATTCCTCAAAGCTCAATTCAAAGTAAAAGTCTTTTAAAATGTGGTGGAGACATCCTACTCAATTTTTTCAAAATCATCTAGAAACCAAATGCAATGTGAAAAAAGAGTGACTCATATCTTTCAACTAGAAAGGAATTGAAATAAATCTTCCCATAAATAAAAGCAATTACACAAATACTCAAATTAGAGAAAAATAATATAATAGTCAAACTATCATGTCAAGGCTAAATAGAATACACGTGATAAGCCATATGCAAGCTCAACAACCTCCATTGCCAACTAATGTAGTGTCAACTAGATATGTGCTGGCTAAAGAGAACTTAGAAAGGAAACTCAACCCTTTAACTTAAGTATTGGCTTGAGTTCCACAAAGTCATAGAAGAAGCCTTAAAATGAAGATAATGTAAAGTTCACTTGTGAACTACCTCTTGTAACTTTTGAAGAGTTTACTTAATGTAAAAGTGAGAGAATCTTAAGTGGTTGAGTCCACTTGATCAAAAAGGGAAAGAGGAGCCACGAATTCATCAGTTGTTAACCATCTTTCTCAGTTGTTGGAGCAAGACTTTGACAAGCCCAAGTATTGGCTTGAGTTCCACAAAGTCATAGAAGAAGCCTTAAAATGAAGACAATGTAAAGTTCACTTGTGAACTACCTCTTGTAACTTTTCAAGAGTTTACTTAATGTAAAAGTGAGAGAATCTTAAGTGGTTGAGTCCACTTGATCAAAAAGGGAAAGAGGAGCCACGAATTCGTGATTTGTGGTAGATAAAGAATCAAATCAATCACTAATTGATTGGAGAGTGATTGAGGGAAGTTAGCCTCCCAAACTCAACTATAAATAGATGGCAGTTTTAGTCGTGGTTAGAGAGACCTATGTGAAGACCTCCAAGAGATGAGCTTTATGCCATATCAAGTTGTGATTACAAGGCACATATATGTATCAGTAAGTCCATTGTATTTTACAAGCAATATACTTTCATTTTCATGATCATTTGAGTTCATATTTCCATGTTCTTGTGAAGTGTACTACTCACTGCCATAACTCTCAATTTTCTCAGTCAGATTGCAGAGATGGTTTCTCTGAGCTTGGTGCATCATTTTCAGTGATTTAACTTGGTAAAGTTAGCTCTATAACTCTACTATATGCTCACCAAGTTTCATTTCATTTGGGTATTGCAATCTTTAGTTATGTTCAGTTGAAGTCAACAGTGTCTCTTCACTTTCACCTCTCTGTCAGGTACCCGACCTTTTTACTCATCTTGTCAGAGCTTTCTCTCAGTGTGTACTTATCCAAATTCAATGATTTAAATGTTCTTGGATTCAGCTTACTATCTAGTATAAGCATACAAATTTTCATAATCATTAGATTCCTAAATCTGGAGTTATGTTAATTTTTCTGCTCACTGGTCTCATTACTGTAGCAGCCCGTGAAAATCGGGATGATGTCATCAGTTGTTAAACATCTTTCTCAGTGTGTGGTTCATTATTTTTGATGCGATTACTCTTGAGATTTAGCTCTTTAAATTAACTAAACTTCCCCAAGAGGAATTAAGCTAATTGCTGCTGTGCTCAAAGAATTATGCAAAACACTGAACAGGTGTATGAACCAAAATAGCAAGTTCTTAACCTCTGAGCTAACTCCGACTTATCTGTTTTGATACATCTTTTTGAGAGTGATCTTCTAAGGTAAATAGGGTGTCTAATACATACATTGGCAAGATAAAAGGGCCCACCATATATTCCTGGAGTTCATTTGGCTGGTGTAGATCATGGATTTTGCAACACCTCTTCATCTTCAAGCACATACCTATCCATCTCTTCACAGTGGTATCAGAGCAAGGTTGGACAACATGGCAGATGGATTTCCTTCATCAATTGACAAATTGGATAGAGGTAATTACTCAGCTTGGTCATTAAGGATGGAAGCTTATCTCCAAGGTAGAAGTTTATATGGTTATGTGGCTGGAGATGAAGTTATGCCAAGTTTTAGGAACAAAAGTCAACCAACACAAGAAGAGCAAGAAAGATTGAGCACATGGTGCTCCAAGGATGCACTTGCAAGGTCTTATCTCCTCAACTCTATCTCAGATTTTTTGTTGCCTCACATTAGAAGTTGTAAGACATCTCACGAAGTGTGGGATGCACTTCAAGCCTTCTTCTCTTCAAGTACCAAAGTTAGGAAGCATCAACTATGGCTAGATTTCACAACTCTCAAGAAGGTTTCCAAACAAAATGTGACTGATTTTGTCACAAAGCTCAAGGACATAGCAGATTAGTTGGGAAGCATTGGAGAGGTAATAGATGAAGAGCAAATTGTAAGGCAGGTCATCAATGGCTTGAAGGCAGATGACAAGTGGGAAGCATTCACCACAGCTATGGATTTGTGCATGGACATGCATGTACCTGATTTCAATACACTCATTGGACAACTACTTACTCAAGAGGCAAAGCTTATCAAAAATGGAGAAAGCTCTAAACGTAATCAATCTTAAACTTTATACACTGATAAAAGCAAGTCCAAAGATAACAAAGGAAAGGCAAAGAAAGTGGATGATGAAGCAGGTACATATCAAGTTAACTATGCAGGTAGAGGAAGACATGGCAGAGGTAGAGGAAGAGGAGGTAGACAAGGCAGGGGGAGATCCCAAGACTCCAACTCATGTTCTGTTTGTGGACTAACTAATCATACAACTGAAAATTGCTTTAGGAATTCTAGGAATCAAAGAGGCAGAGGATATAGAGGAAGTTATGGCTACTCAAGAGGAAGGTTCAACAATTATCATGGCACCTACAACAACTACAATCATTCAAACTATCAAGGAGGCTACAAAGGAAGGAGAGACTTCAATAACTACACAGAAGACTCAAACAAAGAGGATTCATTATTGATTATGAACATGGCTATGCCACAAGGTAAATCTGATGAGCATGTTTTCTACATAGATTTAGGTTGTTCAAATCATGTGGCAGGAAATGTGGCACTCATATCATATTTAGAAGATCCAAGGAATAAGCATGAGGTAGAAACAGGAGATGACACAAAACATCCTGTGGAGAAAATAGGCAATGTCAAAGCACCTGATGGAAACATCAACCTACTCAGTAAGGTACTCCATGTCCCTACCATTACAAAGAATTTGATAAGTGTTGGGCAGATAGTAGAGAAAGGGTTGCAAGTCAGGTTCACAAAAGCAGGAGCATTTGTTGAAGATCCAAGTCAAGGATTCAGAAGAAATGCAAAAGGTGAAAAGACAGGTAGATTGTTCACATTTGAATTACAAGACACTAGAAACATTGCTCTCTTTAATTATGTTAGTCAGACACTCACAGAATTGGAAGTATGGCACAAAAGGTTAGCACATATTGGTGAAAGGTCATTAAAGCAAATTTGCAGGGACCAAAGTGTACTTGGACTTCCTAACTTGTCAAAACAACATATGATTTATAAGTGTAGTGCATGTCAATTTGGAAAGTCTCAGAGGTTACCATTCATGAAGAAAGGTTATATACATGGAGATCTCTTGGAGTTGGTTCATACAGATGTATGGGGACCTAGCAAGGAAGCTTCAATATCTGGATCAAGGTATTATGTCTCCTTTATTGATGATTGCAGCAGATGGACTATCCTATTCTTTATGAAACACAAAGATGAAGTTTTTTCATGTTTCAAAAGATATTTGGCTCTTGTGGAGAATCAAAGAGGTAAATCACTAAAAAGGCTAAGGACAGATGGAGGGGGAGAATACTTCTCCCATGAGTTTGATTCTTTTCTTCAAGAAAGAGGAATCAAAAGAGAGGTAACTACAAGGTACACTCCTGAGCAAAATGGAGTGGCAGAAAGGAGGAACAGGACAATTGTTGAAGCTGCAAGGTCCATGTTAAATGAAAAGCATTTACCTAATTATCTATGGGCTGAGGCTGTATCTACAGCCACTTACATGATTAACAAGTTGCCTTCAAAATCCCTTGATGGGATGACTCCATATGAGGCTTGGAATGGAAGAAGACCAAGCTTAGATCATTGAAAAATTTTTGGATGTATTGCTTTTGCTCATGTTCCTTCACAGGTTAGAGGCAAGATGGATCCAAAGGCAGAAAGGTGTGTATTTATTGGATATGACAACAATCAAAAGGGCTACAGGTTATACAACGCTATCAACAAAGGATTCTTGGTAAGCAGAGATGTAGGTTTTGATGAAAACAATTCATGGTATGAAGATTCATGCACGAAGGTCAATTTACCATATGATCTTGAAGAAGATTTTCCAAAGCTTGG
This sequence comes from Ceratopteris richardii, assembly GCA_020310875.1. Lineage (NCBI taxonomy): Eukaryota > Viridiplantae > Streptophyta > Polypodiopsida > Polypodiales > Pteridaceae > Ceratopteris > Ceratopteris richardii. Next base: position 143,412,415 of record CM035432.1, read on the forward strand.
TAGAGAACAACCGAAGATTGAAGAACAAGACAACTCAGAGGATGATGAAGAATCTCAGATGGGAAAGATCAAAGCATGGAAGTCTAAAGGTAAAGCAGAATTGCAAGAGCTTGGACATGAGGCAGAATCATCACATCATGGCCTAAGAAGATCTATGAGGGAAAAGAAAAAACCAGAAAGGTATGGGTTTGACACCTCATTAGTAACTAAACATTCTATCTACATAGCACAGGACATAAATCAAGAGGAGCCATCATCTTTTGAAGAGGCCAAAGCAAAATCAGAATGGAAGCATGTAATGAAGGAAGATATTGAAGCACTTGAATAAACAACACTCGGGATTTGGTGCATAAGACTCTATCCATGAAGGTAATAGGCTCAAGATGGGTCTATAAACTCAAGAAGAATTTTGATGGTTCCATTAACAGGTATAAGCAAGGCTTGTAGCAAAAGGCTTTGCACAAACTCAGGGAATTGATTATGAGGAGACCTTCTCTCCTGTGGCAAAGATGCCTACTATTAGGGTTTTGCTTAGTATTGCCTCTTCCAAGAATTGGAAGATACTTCAACTAGATGTAAAGAATGCATTCTTGAATGGTTGGATAATAGAAGAGGTATATATGGCACAACCACCTAGTTTTGAGAATCAAGTTTATCTTGATTATGTGTGTAAACTCAACAAAGCATTATATGGTCCCAAGCAAGCTCCAAGAGCTTGAAATTTCAGGCTTGTTTCATTCTTGCAGGACAAACACTTTCAACCAAGCAAGGCAGATCCTTCACTCTTTATTAAAAAGAGTAATTCTGAGGTCATCTACTTATGTGTATATGTAGATGATATTATATTGACAGGAAATGATGCAGATAGTGTGAAGAAGATCAAAGATCAGATGAGAGAAGAGTTCAAGATAAGTGATTTGGGTTCACTTACCTACTTCCTAGGTTTGGAAGTTGTCTACAAAGATCATGGTTTGTTTCTCACTCAAAAAAAGTACATTAAGGACATGTTGGCAAAATTCAAGATGCAAGATTGTAAGATTGCAGGTACTCCAATGGAGGTCAATCACAAATTATCACATGAAGGTGAACTCATAGAGGACATCACATCATATCAAAGTCTAGTGGGTAGTCTCAACTATGCCACATTGACAAGAGTAGATATATGTTACAGTGTGAGTGTGCTAAGTCAATTTATGCACACACCAAGGAAACCACATATGGATGCTGCCAAAAGGATTCTCAAGTATCTCAAAGGAACCATAAATGAAGGACTTTATTATCCTTATGTATCTGATTGAGGTTTGAAGCTATTTTCTGATGCAGATTGGGCTGGCTCCAAGGAAGATAGAAGGAGCACTTTAGGTTATCTTACCTTTGCAGGTTCAAAGCTTATTTCATGGTCATCCAAGAAGCAACCCACAGTTGCTCTCTCTTCTATTGAAGCTGAATATAGAGGTCTTGCCATAGCTACACAATATGCTATGTGGATGAAGACATTAAAGACATTATTCAAAGATCTTGGATTGGAGTTTGGAACTCCAACTATTTTTGGTGACAATATGAGTTCTATTCACTTAGCTGCTAATCCTATTTTTCATGCAAGGACTAAACATATTGAAGTTCATTATCACTATGTACGAGAGAAGGTTCTAAGCAAAGAGATTCAAATATCATATGTGTCCACTCATCAACAATGTGTAGATATTCTAACCAAAGCATTGGATGGTACAAAGCTTTGCAAATTCAAGGCTGTGATTGGTTTACGGGTAATCTTGGAAGATTGAAGACCTCAAGCATACTTGGCTTGAGTGGGAGCTATTGGAGCAAGTCTATGACAAGCCTAAGTTTTGGCTTGAGTTCCACAAAGTCATAGAAGAAGCCTTAAAATGAAGACAATGTAAAGTTCACTTGTGAACTACCTCTTGTAACTTTTGAAGAGTTTACTTAATGTAAAAAGTGAGAGAATCTTAAGTGGTTGAGTCCACTTGATGTAAAGGGGAAAGAGGAGCCACGAATTCGTGATTTGTGGTAGATAGAGAATCAAATCAATCACTAATTGATTGGAGAGTGATTGAGGGAAGTTAGCCTCCCAAACTATTCTATAAATAGATGGCAGTTTTAGTCGTGGTTAGAGAGACCTATGTGAAGACCTCCAAGAGATGAGCTTTATGCCATATCAAGCTGTGATTACAAGGCACACATATGTATCAGTAAGTCCATTGTATTTTACAAGCAATATACTTTCATTTTCATGATCATTTGAGTTCATATTTCCATACTCTTGTGAAGTGTACTAGTCACTGCCATAACTCTTAGTTTTCTCAGTCAGATTGCAGAGATGGTTTCTCTGAGCTTGGTGCATCATTTTCACTGATTTAACATGTTGAAGTTAGCTCTGTTTTTCTACTATATGCTCACCAAGTTTCATTTCATTTGGGTATTGCAATCTTTAGTTATGTTCAGTTGAAGTCAATAGTGTCTGTTCATTTTCACCTCTCTATCAGGTACCCGACTTTTCTACTCATCTTGTCAGAGCTGTTTCTCAGTGTGTACTTATCCAAATTCAATGATTTAAAGCTTTTTAGCTTTAAACTTACTGTCTAGTATAAGCATACAAATTTTCATAATAATTAGATTCTTAAATCTGGAGTTATGTTCATTTTTATAGTCACTGGTCTCATTACTGTAGTAGCCCGTGAAAATCGGGATGATGTCATCAGTTTCTAAACATCTTTCTCAGTGTGCGGTTCATTATTCTTGATGAGATTACTCTTGAAAGTTAGCTCTTTAAGTTAACTAAACTTCCCCAAGAGGAATAAAGCTAATTGCTGCTGTGCTCAGAGAATTATGCAAAACACTGGACAAGTGTATGAACCAAAATAGCAAGTTCTTAACCTCTGAGCTAACTCCAACTTATCTGTTTTGACCTATCTTTTTGAGAGTGATCTTCCAAGGTACATAGGTGTCTAAAAATTGGCAAGCTAAAAGGGCCCACCATATACTCCTAGAGGTCAATTGGCTAGTGTAGATCAAGGATTTTTCAACACCTCTTCATCTTCAAGCACATACCTTTCCATCTCTTCACAGTGGTATCAGAGCAAGGTTGGACAACATGGCAGATGGATTAAGGATGGAAGCTTATCTCCAAGGTAGAAGTTTATATGGTTATGTAGCTGGAGATGAAGTTATGCCAAGTTTCAGGAACAAAAGTCAACCAACACAAGAAGAGCAAGAAAGATTGAGCACATGGTGCTCCAAGGATGCACTTGCAAGGTCTTATCTCCTCAACTCTATCACAGATTTTTTGTTGCCTCACATTAGAAGTTGTAAGACATCTCAGGAAGTGTGGGATACACTTGAAGTCTTCTTCTCTTCAAGTACCAAAGCTAGGAAGCATCAACTATGGCTGGATTTCACAACTCTCAAGAAAGCTCCCAAACAAAATGTGATTGATTTTGTTACAAAGCTCAAGGACATAGCAGATTAGTTGGGAAGCATTGGAGAGGTAATAGATGAAGAGAAAATTGTAAGGCAGGTCATCAAAGGCTTGAAGGCAGATGACAAGTGGGAAGCATTCACCACAGCTATGGATTTGTACATGGACATGCATGTACCTGATTTCAATACACTCATTGGACAACTACTTACTTAAGAGGCAAAGCTTATAAAAAATGGAGAAATCTCTAAAGGTAATCAATCTTCAGCTTTTACACTGATAAAAGCAAGTCCAAAGATAACAAAGGAAAGGCAAAGAAAGTGGATGATGAAGCAGGTACATATCAAGTTAACTATGCAGGTAGAGGAAGACATGGCAGAGGTAGAGGAAGAGGAGGTAGACAAGCCAGGTGGAGATCCCAAGACTCCAACTCATGTTCTATTTGTGGACGAACTAATCATACAACTGAAAATTGCTTTAGGAATTCCAGGAATCAAAGAGGCAGAGGATATAGAGGAAGTTATGGCTACTCAAGAGGAAGGTTCAACAATTATCATTACAACTACAACAACTACAATCATTCAAACTATCAAAAAGGCTACAAAGGAAGGAGAGACTTCAATAACTACACAGAAGACTCAAACAAAGAGGATTCATTATTGATAATGAACATGGCTATGCCACAAGGTAAATCTGATGAGCATGTTTTCTACATAGATTCAGGTTGTTCAAATAATGTGGCAGGAAATGTGGCACTCCTATCAGATTTAGAAGATCCAAGGAATAAGCATGAGGTACAAATAGGACATGACATAAAACATCCTGTGGAGAAAATAGGCAATGTCAAAGCACCTGATGGAAACATCAACCTACTCAGTAAGGTACTCTATGTCCCTACCATTACAAAGAATTTGATAAGTGTTGGGCAGATAGTAGAGAAAGGGTTGCAAGTCAGGTTCACAAAAGCAGGAGCATTTGTTGAAGATCCAAGTCAAGGATTCAGAAGAATTGCAAAAGGTGAAATGACAGGTAGATTGTTCACATTTGAATTACAAGACACTAGAAACATTGCTCTCTTTAATTATGGTAGTCAGACACTCACAGAATTGGAAGTATGGCACAAAAGGTTAGCACATATTGGTGAAAGGTCATTAAAGCAAATTTGCAGGGACCAAAGTGTACTTGGACTTCCTAACTTGTCAAAACAACATATGATTTATAAGTGTAGTGCATGTCAATTTGGAAAGTCTCACAGGTTACCATTCATGAAGAAAGGTTATATACATGGAGATCTCTTGGAGTTGGTTCATACAGATGTATGGGGACATAGCAAGGAAGCTTCAATATCTGGATCAAGGTATTATGTCTCCTTTATTGATGATTGCAACAGATGGAGTATCCTATTCTTTATGAAACACATAGATGAAGTTTTTTCATGTTTCAAAAGATATTTGGCTCTTGTGGAGAATCAAACAGGTAAATCACTAAAAAGGCTAAGGAGAGATGGAGGGGGAGAATACTTCTCCCATGAGTTTGATTCTTTTCTTCAAGAAATAGGAATCAAAAGAGAGGTAACTACAAGGTACACTCCTGAGCAAAATGGAGTGGTAGAAAGGAGGAATAGGAAAATTGTTGAAGCTGCAAGGTCCATGTTAAATGAAAAGCATTTACCTAATTATCTATGGGCTGAGGCTGTATCTACAACCACTTACTTGATTAATAGGTTGCCTTCAAAATCCCTTGATGGGATGACTCCATATGAGGCTTGGAATGGAAGAAGACCAAGCTTAGATCATTGTAAAATTTTTGGATGTATTGCTTTTGCTCATGTTTCTTCACAGGTTAGAGGAAAGATGGATCCAAAGGCAGAAAGGTGTGTATTTATTGGATATGACAACAATCAAAAGGGCTACAGGTTATACAACCCTACCAACAAAGGATTCTTGGTAAGCACATATGTAGTTTTTGATGAAAACAATTCATGGTATGAAGATTCATGCACGAAGGTCAATTTACCATATGATCTTGAAGAAGATTTTCCAAAGCTTGGTAGAGAACAACCGAAGATTGAAGGACGAGACACCTTAGAGGATGATGAAGAATCTCAGATGGGAAAGATCAAAGCATGGAAGTCTAAAGGTAAAGCAAAATTGCAGGAGCTTGGACATGAGGCAGAATCATCACATCATGGCCTAAGAAGATCTATGAGGGAAAAGAAAAAACCAGAAAGGTATGGGTTTGACACCTCATTAGTAACTAAACATTCTATCTACATAGCACAGGACATAAATCAAGAGGAGCCATTATCCTTTGAAGAGGTCAAAGCAAAATCAGAATGGAAGCATGTAATGAAGGAAGAGATTGAAGCACTTGAGGAAAACAACACTTGGGATTTGGTGCCCAAGACTTGATCCATGAAGGTAATAGGCTCAAGATGGGTCTATAAACTCAAGAAGAATTCTGATGGTTCCATTAACAGGTATAAGGCAAGGCTTGTAGCAAAAGGCTTTGCACAAACTCAGGGAATTGATTATGAGGAGACCTTCTCTCCTGTGGCAAAGATGCCTACTATTAGGGTTTTGCTTAGTATTGCCTCTTCCAAGAACTGGAAGATACTTCAACTAGATGGAAAGAATGCATTCTTGAATGGTTGGATAACAGAAGAGGTATATATGGCACAACCACCTGGTTTTGAGAATCAAGTTTATCCTGATTATGTGTGTAAACTTAACAAAGAATTATATGGTCTCAAGCAAGCTCCAAGAGCTTGGAATTTCAGGCTTGTTTCATTCTTGCAGGACAAAGGCTTTCAACCAAGCAAGGCAGATCCTTCACTCTTTATTAAAAAGAGTAATTCTGAGGTCATCTACTTATGTGTATATGTAGATGATATTATATTGACAGGAAATGATGCAGATGGTATGAAGAAGATCAAAGATGAGATGAGAGAAGAGTTCAAGAGAAGTGATTTGGGTTCACTTACCTACTTCCTAGGTTTGGAAGTTGTCTACAAAGATCATGGTTTGTTTCTCACTCAAAGAAAGTACATTAAGGACATGTTGGAAAAATTCAAGATGCAAGATTGTAAGATTGCAGGTACTCCAATGGAGGTCAACCACAAATTGAACTCACATGAAGGTGAAATCATAGAGGACATCACATCATATCAAAGTCTAGTGGGTAGTCTCAACTATGCCACATTGACAAGAGTAGATATATGTTACAGTGTGAGTGTGCTAATTCAATTTATGCACACACCAAGGAAACCACATATGGATGCTGCTAAAAGGATTCTCAAGTATCTCAAAGGAACCATAAATGAAGGACTTTATTATCCTTATGTATCTGATTTAGGTTTGAAGCTATTTTCTGATGCAGATTGGGCTGGCTCCAAAGAAGATGGAAGGAGCACTTCAGGTTATCTTACCTTTGCAGGTCAAAGCTTATTTCATGGTTATCCAAGAAGCAACCCACAATTGCTCTCTCTTCTACTGAAGCTGAATATAGAGGTCTTTCGATAGCTACACAAGAAGCTATGTGGATGAAGACATTATTCAAAGATCTTGGATTGGAGTTTGGAACTCCAACTATTTTTGGTGACAATATAAGTTCTATTCACTTAGTTGCTAAACCTATTTTTCATGCAAGGACTAAACATATTGAAGTTCATTATCACTATGTACGAGAGAAGGTTCTAAGCAAAGAAATTGAAATATCATATGTGTCCACTCATCAACAATGTGCAGATATTCTAACCAAAGCATTGGATGGTACAAAGCTTTGCAAATTCAAGGCTGTGATTGGTTTACAGGTAATCTTGGAAGATTGAAGACCTCAATCATACTTGGCTTGAGGGGGAGGTGTTGGAGCAAGTCTATGACAAGCCTAAGTATTGGCTTGAGCTCCACAAAGTCATAGAAGAAGCCTTAAAATGAAGACAATGTAACGTTCACTTGTGAACTACCTCTTGTAACTTTTGAAGAGTTTACTTAATGTAAAAGTGAGAGAATCTTAAGTGGTTGAGTCCACTTGATAAAAAAGGTAAAGAGGAGCCACGAATTCATCAGTTGATAAACATATTTCTCAGTTGTTGGAGCAAGTCTATGATAAGCCTAAGTATTGGCTTGAGTCCCACAAAGTCATAGAAGAAGCCTTAAAATTAAGACAATGTAAAGTTCACTTGTGAACTACCTCTTGTAACTTTTGAAGAGTTTACTTAATGTAAAAGTGAGAGAATCTTAAGTGGTTGAGTCCACTTGATCAAAAAGGTAAAGAGGAGCCACGAATTTGTGATTTGCATGCATCCCGAGAATCTTTTTTGCTCCATGTACTCTAGAGAGGAACATAAAGAAAAAAAGTTTGCACATATTCCTAGGTGACTTGTACACCCTCATCTCCTCTCTGCTAGTCTTAGTAGAAGAAGGCACAACATCATATGTAGTGAAAGGAGGTGTATGAAAAAAGAAAAAAAGAACTCTCCATGTATCTTGAGGCTACCTCTACATTGCATGAATTTGAAGACTTGGACATATGAACAAATGACCAAGTCTCGAAAAGTTTCAAAAAAGTTGAGGCCATATGGAGGCATCTCATGGATTTACCATCTTCTAGGGGTGGATCCAGGAGATTAAGTGTTGATATATTTAGGTAGTGATGTGTGTGAACACAATAGGAAAACCGGGGTACTTTTTTCCCTCTTTAGGAGGTTTTTCCCCTGGCTTGTATATACGCCTATATCCCTAATAGGTTACTAATATTTGTACATTCTAGTGGTAATACATTCAATATTGTGTGTTGTGCTCCAAGCTTCTTCTTCTTCTGTGCGCTATTCGCGTGCTTCCGCAAACCTCAAACACCAACAATTGGTATCAGGGTAGGTCATCGCTTCATCTAGGGTGTCATCAACACCTCTCTAGTCATAGTCTCAAAAATCACACGAAATTTGGTTAGCATACTCAAGGTGATAAGGAGATCAAAAAAGCTTTGCTATGTGGTGCCGAAATTGTGATTTGAGCTCGTTTTAGCCTCTGAATGCACTATCACAGAGCTTGTGCACACTATTTCATCATTTTATGCCAAGATATATATATGTTTTGGTTCACCAGTATAAGCATCTCAAAGTCTACAACAAGTTTAGCAAAACTTGTCAGGGTACTTATGTTCAACTTTTTCAGGTATAATCATTTTTCTGCATCAGGGTATTTTAGTCAGTGGCCATGGCTGAAAGTAGTGATGTATTTTGTATGGTTGTTGTTGAGGATAATTTAGATGGTACAAATTACCCACTGTGGGCTTATACGATGCATCATGTATTGGTTGCAAAAGGACCGTGGAATATTATGTAGGGTGTTGAAAAATGTCCCATTACACCTGCAAATACAGGTACTAAAGCTGATGCAGATGGCGTCAAAGATGGTGATATTCTGTAGATTCCTATTTATGTTGCAGTTTCTACTACACATACTGCAGAGCAAATTTGTTGGGATGGCAGAGATGTTCAGGCACATGCATTACTAGCCTTGTCTATCAAACGTGCCATTATTCCTCACATTTGCTCTTGCAAAATAGCTAAGGATGGTTGGGATACACTTATCACATTGTACTAGGCTAGGAATGAGGCTTGTGTTGCTTACCTCCGAAAATAGTTAGAGAGTGAGCATATGAATGAAGGTGATTCTATAGTAGACTCAGATGTTTGATACTTTGATAGTGGGGCAACCAAACATATTACCTCACAGCATAGTTTCATCACTTCACTCGAGCTTGCCCCTATAGGGAATACTATCACATACACGAACAATTCCTTTTATCTTGTCATGGGAGTTGGTAAGATAATTCAAACTATTGCTGATGGTAGTTCTTTTACATTGTCAGATGCTTTATTTGTGCCAGGGATCAAGAAGAATCTGTTATCAATTTCAGTTTTAGCCAAGATTGGCTTGGTTGTAAAATTTGTTGATGATAGATGTACAATTCATGATGTGTCAAATGGCAACGTGATTATTGCTTATGACATTTTATGTCATGGGCTGTATAAGCTCATAGACTATGAAAAATCTGTGAATGATTCGACACGTGCAGTACATGATTCTCAGGCTATGTCAGATGTAAAGCTTTGGCATGCACGATTTGGTCAACTGAATTTTGCTAGTTTTCTATGCCTACAGAAATATGAAAAGGTCTCCTCTTTGCCCAAAATTGAGGCACCCAAAAAACATGTTTGTGAAGACTATGTTTTGGGCAAAATGCAGCATCCCTCCTTCACAAAAGATGGTTCAGTTTGAGCTACTTAGAAATTGCAGCTTGTTCACAATGATGTCTGTGGTCCTATGCAGACACCTTCTTTTGGGATCTATCTGTACTTCATGACTTCCATTGATGATGTTTCCAAGCATGCATGGGTATATCCACTCAAATCAAAGTCCAAAGTGTTTATGTGCTTCAAACAATTTTTGGTTTTGGTTGAAAATTTGTCAGTATGTAAAATGGGCACCCTTCATTCTGATAAAGGGGGGAATATATGTCTTCTGAATTTAATGGATTTTTGGCTGAACATGGGATAAAACATCAGTGTACAATGCCGTATGAACCTCAAGAGAATGGATTTGCTGAATGAAAAAACAAGTCACTCATGGAGATGGCGAGGTGTATGGTCAAGAGTCAGGCTTTACCACATAGTTTCTAGCTTGAGGCTGTTATGTGTGCAACATATGTACTTAACAGGTGTCCCACTAAAGCACTATAGTATCACTCCATATGAGGCTTGGCATGGTCACAAGCCATCTATTGCTCATCTTCGTGTTTTTGGTTGTTTGGCATATGCATTAGTGCCTAAACAACATCGCACGAAATTGGATGATAAAGGAATAAAATGTATTTTTGTTGGGTACAGTTCTAAAAGCAAAGGCTATTGTCTGTATCATCCATAGACTAAATGCATTTTGGTTAGCCGTGATGTTGTTTTTGTGGAAGATGCTATTCAACCTTTACTTTCATGTGCAAAAGAGACATCTGTTAGCTCCAAAGACATGTATGATAATTTGCTTCTCTTTTTATAGGTGGAAAGTCTAGTGCTGTCCTAATGAGGCAACTTTTCAGCCCTTATAGGTTTCATGTGATGATGGAGATCATTCTATTTTTGATGCAGATTTACATGATGCACTTATTGATGAGAGAGCTGATATTGAGGAGGCAAAAACTATGCCAAAATGGCTAGTGTAGACTTTACGTGACAACAAATTAGATGCACCTCTGTCATGCCATACTCATTCAGGTCTCATAATGCCTTTTTTGCATTAGATTGCTATGCTATGGCTACCTCTACTGTTTGTGATGAGATTGAGCCCGTTTCATTTGATGAAGCACAAAATTTTGAAAATTGGATGGTTGCTATGCAATCTGAATATGAAGTTATCATGGAAAATGGTACCCAACCTTTATTTGACTTGCCTCCTGGCAAGAAGGCCATTGGTGCTAAGTGGGTATACAAGCTGAAGCATAAGCTTGATGGAACAGTTGATAGGTATAAGGCTAATCTTGTTGCAAAGGTTTATGCTCAAGAAAGAGGCATTGATTTTGGTGAGACCTTTGCTCCTACTTTCCGAATGACTTATGTTCATAGCATCTGTGCACTTGCAGCTCGTCATGGTTGGAATGTACATCAGTTGGACATTAAAATTGCCTTTTTGAATGGTGACTTGCATGAAGAAGTGTATGTTTTTTAGCCCCATGGCTTTGTGCAAAAAGGGCATGAAAACCAGGTGTGTAGGTTGAAGAAGGCATTATATGGTTTAATGCAAGCACCATGTGCTTGTTATGAAAAGATACATGCTTATCTGATTGCACATGGTTTTGAGAGCAGTCCAACTGAGAGCACCTTATATGTTAAGCGTGCTAATGATGTGCTTTTGATCATCGTTGTGTATGTTGATGTGCTGATCATCGTTGTGTATGTTGATGACATGCTACTCATTAGTCCTCATGAGAAGCATATCTCTGGTTTTAAGGCTGATTTGCATGCCTCATTTGAGATGTTTGATTTGGGTCATTTGCATTATCATTTGTGCATTCAGTTTATGCAAGTTGATGGTGGAATAGATTTGTGTCAAACAAAATATATTGACACATTATTGCAGCTTTACGATTGAGTCTTAATGATGTAGGAGATGCATTTGATGTTGTTCTCTATCAGCAGGCTGTTGGATGCTTGATTTACTTATGCATTACTCGGCCATATATTTAGTTTGTTGTCTCACAGATGAGCAAATTTATGCATTGCCCAGGTGTCAAGCATTGGTAGGCGGGTAAGTGTATCTTTCGCCACTTGAGTGGTACCCAACTACTTGTATTGTTTTATCCCAAGGGGGGATCACTACTACCAGATTTACATGCTTTTTTTGACTCTGATTGGGATGGTTGCTATGACACTCGTGCGTCCACTAGTGGCTTTTGCTTCATTCTTGGTAGGTCATTTATATCTTGGTTAAGTTTGCCACCAACATCTTCATTGACAATCAGAGTGCATTGGCAGTTGCGAGGAACCTTGTGTTCCATGCTTGCACTAAGCACATTGAGGCACATTATCATTATGTCAAGGAGAGGTTCTCTGTTGGAGAGATCATCTTGGCATATGTGCCCACACAAGAGAACATTATAGACCTTTTCATGACGCTTTGCCTAGGGATAAGTTTGAAGCTTTTCGCAAAGCTTTGGGCTTACTTCCTTTTGTGGATTTATTCCACATAGCTTGACACTTCCTTATACATGAGTGCCAACTCCTTGTTCACCGCATCATTCCCGGGAGCGATTTGTTGATATATTTAGGTAGTGATGTGTGTGAACACACTAGGACCACCAAGGAAAATTTTTCCCTCTTTAGGAGGTTTTTTTCCCTCGACTAGTATATACGCCTATAGCCCTAACCGGTTACTAATCTTTGTACATTCTAGTGGTAATACATTCAGTATTGTGTGTTGTGCTTCAAATATCTTCTTCTTCCTTGTGATATTTGTGTGCTTCCCCACACCTCAAACACCAACATTAAGTTCTAAAAAGGGTGGTGCTTGATTTTGTAGTTCTATGCATCTCTTAACTCACACCACTTCCTAGAGCTTTTGTTGTTTTCAACTCTTGATGTTTATGTTGGGAATGCTTTCATCTTGGATTGTGTTTTCTTTTATCTAAAGGCATATCGTGGTGTCGTGCCTCTTGTGGATTTACCATTTGAGTTGGTTTCTCCTGAAGATTTTCTTACATAGACAATTTTTGAAATTCATCTTAAGAAGTGCATGTGTTAGAAAATACTACATGATTTTGTTCCAACATCTTTGAGCTACTTCAATCAATTGCTCACAAATATCTACTCATTTTCTTTCTAAGTCTAGTCTAGGGTAGCATTTATCATTGGTTTTGATATTAAGACCTTATGGGATTCACTGGTGGTAGGCTTGCAATAGTAGCTCAAGATTAGGGTAAGCTATAGAGGATACTTTGGATTTATCTTGACGATCCTCTTGCTCTGTTTTCCTTGGTTAGTTTTAATTTCTCTTAATTTTCTTTGATTTTATTCTCTAATGACCATACATGAAAAGGATGGGTATATTTCATGAAAGAGAAGAGTGAGGTGTTCACTCACTTCCAGAATTTTAAAGCTATGGTGGAAAAGTAGACAGGGAAGTATATTCAGACATTAAGATCTGATGGAGGTGAATACATGTCAAATGAGTTCAACAATTTTCTAAAAAATCATGGAATTCGACGTCAATTTTCATGCAGGTACACACCACAACAGAATAGCATTGTTGAATGCAAAAATAGACATATTGTAGAAATAGCAAGAGCCTTGATGGCTGAGAAGAATATGCCTCATTGTAACTGGGGAGAAGCTGTTCATATTGCTGCATACTGATCTAAGCTATACTGTTGGACTTGAAAGTTAGTTTATGCAGGTTCCCAGAAAACCACATTTGAATGCTCAGAGGCACACTCTATGTTATGTGAGTGCTACTTTGGATTATGCATTGTTTTATGAAGCTAGTAGATTTGGACGTTCATGGATACACCGATGCAGATTGGGCTGGTAGTATTCTAGATAGAAGATCTATTAGTGGCTTTCTATTCTCATTTGGAGGTGCAACTATTACATGGAGCAAAAAGAAGAAACCCATTGTTGTTTTGTTGAGTATAGAGGCTGAGTATAGAGGTGCTACAATGGCAGCATGTGAGGCATCATGACTGGAGATGCTACTTGCAGATTTAGGTGTGGAAGTGCAAAAGCCTATCACCATCTATTGTGATAATCTTAGGAGCATACAACTAGCACAAAACCCTATTTTTCATGCTAGAACAAAGCATATCAAGGTACATTATCACTTCATCAGAGAGAAGGTATTAGTAGGTGATATTGATCTTGTTTATGTGAGAACAGTGAGCAGGTTGCTGATATCTTCACTAAAGCACTTGGAGGAGAGAAGATGAAGAAGTTTTGGAAGATGCTTGGATTAGAGGACATGGCATTGAGCTTGAGGGGGAGTTTTGAGATATCAAGCTCAACATGTGATGATCCAGGATCACACTTATTACTTTTTCATTTCTCTGACATGTATAGTGGTCACTTCATTGAGCTTTATTAGATTTATCTACCGAGAGTGATGGCACATTTGTTTCTTGCCAGCTCACTCATTCGCGAACATTAGGCTTTTCCTTATGTACTAATCTTTATATATTGCAATAGTTGTATTCTTGTTTTTATGTCATTCTTGTACATTCCTTTTTCTGTAATAGAAGAAGAAGAAGATCATTCTTCCTTGCCTCAATCTGAGTGTGTGCTTCTCTTTGATTGTGAGAGTGTGCGTGTGAGCTCTCTTCCTTATCTCCTTCCTCGTGACAGGGATGAGGTTCATATTCTTCTTCAAATGTGGCCTCCATTGGGATGGTGACCGTTTCTTCTACCGTAGGTATATCCGGTGGTGACTTAGGTCTATGGATTGTTGAGTGATCAGGGAATTGGGACCGTGCTCTTAATGTGTTTAATTCTTCCAAGATTTCAGGTGGTGTGATTGCTTGTATGGAAGGTGGGCTCACAGATTCTTTGGGTCATAAATTGTTCTTGTTGTTTTTGAGTGTCTGATAGTCCTCGGTCAGTTTGTCACTAATCTTCTAAAAGATGTGCATGATCATCCAACAAAATTTCCATGGTTTCTAAGGGAATCACTTTGAAATGACTCGGAATGATCATTCCTCTACGTTGTCCAATGTAGCTTCAAAATTTTCCCTATTCTATACTTGTAAATGTTGATTTTTGTCTTTGGCTGTTGGTAAGTGGCATCTTAAGAGTCCCATATTTCTAGTTAATTGGGCAATTCTAATGACCTATTGTCGCAAGTGTTCTTTGGCATCTGTGATGGCTTCCTTGGTCTTTTGTTCTAAGTCTAATTCCATTGAGTGATAAGAGTCACAAAGTTCTTGATGTCATGCATTAAGTGATGCATTTTCAATGGTCAAGGAGTTGAGATTGGCCTATAACTAAGTGGTCATTTGCTGTAAGGCTTGATAATGATTTCCTAATGAAGAAAACTCTTCTTGAACTTGATAAATTCATGAAAACGTTTGTTGAAATGCTATATCTACAATGGAAGAGGAAAATAGTGATGGTGTGCTTAAAAATGCATGCTTTTCAGTGTGTAATGTAGGGGAATGGGGGTTGGGTAAGGGAGTGTGGATGCCATGGTAATGTTGGAAAAATGTGTGGATGTGGGTATGTGAGTAGTGCTGATGGACGTGAGTGGAGGTGTGATGGGTGGTGAAATATCCATGTCACTATAAGTTTGGTCTAGTGAACTGATAGTGAAGAGTGGTGTGACCGTGGGTGATTGTGATGCTGTGAATATTGGATTTACAAAGGTCGATGAATAGGTTACATGAAAGGGTTCAAAGACAGATTCATGAATAAGAGATGGTTGCGGTAGTGTGGTGGGGCTGGGGTGTTGCACTCATGAAGGATTAATTGGAGGATGTGGGGTGAAGAAAGGTTGTTAAGGGAAGGGAATAGATGAAATGGAAGGAGCAAGGAAAGGGTTAACCAAGATTGTTTGGACAATTGAGGTGGTAAAGGATGTGGGTGGTGTTGTGGATGGGGTAAGAAAAGGATGAATTGGTTCTTGTCATACTACACTGGAGATGGGGTGGTTGAATGAAGCTGATCTAGGGTGCATGGGTGAAACTAGATGTACAAGTGATTGAATGGTGGGTTCTATCATAGAGGCAATGTCCACAATGGTGGCGGGCATGGATATTGATGGGTGGGATGGCGAATCAGTTATGGTGGTGTCATCTTGAGATGGAGTGTCGACAACGATCCATGCTTTTGGGGGACCAGAGGATTGGGTTTCGATTGGTACATGAATGTATTCTCTAGGCCGTGACATTAATCTTACTCGTCGAGGGTCGAATTGTGGTAGGGGATTTCGCTTGAGGAAGTCCAGTGCTTCAATGGTGCCCACTACCTGAACTAGTTTGTTAAACAGAGGTCTCGAATCCACTATTTGCCAATTCTTGTTGCATTATTTCCTTACTTTGTTGTTCTGTTATCTGACTCCTGGTCCAAATTACTTGCATGTTCCTGTATAACCTTTGGATCGCAATAGTGTATGCCACTGCATCAGAGGTATCATCTTCTCTGGTCCTTGTGTCACCTTGAGTTTTGATCTACTACACCTCTTTATCTTTTTGATCTTTAGCTTGTGATTCTTGGCTTTGTTGACTCGCATCTTCTTCATCATCATCCTCTATAACTGTTCTATCATCATCGTTCGAACTTGACACAGCTTGATCACCCTCATGTTTTGGTGGGGAATTGGGATAGCTCGGGTGTTCGTACGCTTGTGAAAAGAATTGGGCCTTTGAGAATTGCAACTCACTTGAAAAGGCATCATGCATTTCGAAGTCAAATGTTGTATTAAGTGCCTCTGCCTCTAAGTTGGGTATCAAAAAGCAAATGCATCTAAGCGAAAAGTAGCTATAGCTTCCCTTGCTTCTGTAGCTATGGAAGCTGTGGTGGTCAGAGTGGTTGCTTGAGAGGTTATAACTGCACTCAAGGTTCCCCTTGAAGTAATGGGGTGTGACAAAAAAATTCTAATGGGGAGTACAATTGTTTGAGGTTTTGTTGGCAACTATTAGGGTGACGGTTGAGGGGATGGTGAGGTAGGTACTTGTTGACACGGGATTGTTCCCCTCATTGGTTTTCCATTTCTTGACTTCAATGTTTTACGAGACTTGGTAGATCATTTAAATTGTTGTAATTCAGCACTAGATAGGGCTTGCTTGATAGGAATGTCATAAACCAAGCACAAATATACTATCCATGTGATTGCACAACAGTCGTGGATGACTCTCTTTCTAGCCCATCTTTGGTTTGCCAAAAATAGCTAATGTTGTACCCAGCTAGTTAGGTCCATTGTTTGTGGGCTAGTGTTTGCTAGATAGAGTCCAAACCATATACATATTTGTGGCAATGTGAAATGATCTTATACAGGGAAGGCAAAATGCTACATGCAGACTCGCAATGGCTTTGATAATTCGGGTGTAAAGGCTGAGATGTCAGCCTACTTCAAAACATCTCCCTTCTTCATGGGTTCTAGTATGAGCCTTTCCCTTTCTATCAGCGTATGCGTGGCATGAATTTTCAAGGCAGACCTGATGAGGTCTGGTGAGAGATAAAACTTCTTGAAGGGCAGATCTGTGACTAAAGATGTTAGTATAAATGTACCCAAAAGCTCCTTCGTGACTGGTGGTTGTAAAGTGATGACAAGATAGTAGCAGTGATAGAAATCAGGTTTAGGAAGGGGTGCACTGAAATATTTCGTGAAACCTGCCCTTGCCCAAATTGGTCTTAATTCCATTGAGTTCTAAAGGGCTTCAAAGTCCTTGGAGAAGAACTGGTATCTTCCCCATGTGTCAGCCCTAAAGCACAAAGTTGTGTCATTAATATGCTCTACATCTACAAGAGGTCCAACCAATCCTTGAAACCAATGAGATTTACTATGCACATGCTCTGTCCTTCTGCTCAGAGGGTTTTCGATTGGCATTGTCCCCATGAAGTGTTGAAACATCGAAGGTCTCATTGAAGGGTGGGCCTCTACCAATAAATTATCAAATTCCACCACTGACATGCTGGTACCAACACCTGAAGATCCTAATAGTGGCCTAGTCAACCATAGATTGTAAGTTTGACTGCATTGTAACACCTAAGAAGTCTATGTTTTGTGCTCCCTGTGTGCTCCCTGTATGTAGAGTATCGTTTGCGGCTCTTGGATCTGGGTTTCCTACTCCGAGGATATCATTGTGGAGCTCTCGAGAAGGAGAGCACACTGTGGTGCATCGCCAACAAAATACTTCACTTGCATCAAAGCAATTGGATGCAAAATCTTTGTTCTTTTTGTGTGAGCGAAGCAAGCACCTGCCCACCCACCCAAGGATTTCTCCAAGGCTTATGACTAAGGTGACGACCAAGGCATATACCTTGGCATACCTTATCATCCGAGTCATCAAAGTCACCATGGGTGTTGTTGGCTGTGCGCGAGGGAGGACCTCAATGATCAAGGAAGCTATTGGTTCTCGGTACTTCCCGTGAGGTCACCCATCCCATTATTGTTCTCCCTAGAGCTCGCTTAACCATGGCAATCTCTTGCCACTAAGCTACACTCTTGTGGTGTTTGAAGAAGGGGAAAAACTAAGGTTAACATTACCTTGAACATGTTTTGGTCCCTCAAAGCTTCATTCTTTGCTTTCAAAGCTTGTTTTTGAAGCATTTTTGGGGTGATGTTTGGATCCATTTTGGAGTATTTTTGTGCATAGGTATATTCACACGTTCAAGAACATCAACGAGAGTGTTCTTTGTACTTCTCCAAAAATAATTATTCACCTTCAGAGCCGTGTTTTGTAGCCACACTCATAAAACTACAGGTTTCTCGAAAGGTTTTTAGTTGTGGAGGGAGCAGTCACTACAAATTTATGTAGGTTTTTGAACCCAAACAAGAGAGTTGACAGACACTTGCAAGTGTTGGTGGTTAGCTTTTGGGCTGTGCGTTCAGCCTTTTAGTGTCATTTTACTATATATGTTGAGCACATACACACTATGTATGCTTTTGTGGATACTGCTTATGTACATCCATATGGTCGTTCATATAACGATTACGTTTTTGCATGAAGCCTTTTACGTTTGATAAAGAGGGTCGTCGTGAGGTTTTCTTAACTAGGAGACACCCAGATGTTGGGGTCTCTTTGGTGATGCAGGTGGAAGACTTACTAGGCCTCGCCATAGGAGATGTATGATAGTTTTTCATAGGTGCTTGATAAGTGTAGTTGGCTTCTTTTGGGCAACTGATTATATGCACTGGAGTTAGTGATTGACTATGCAAGTAAACATGTCAATACTTGTAGTTTTATGAGATTTTGACACTGGTCATATGCTCATTTTGCAGAGGATACTCTGGAAATGTTTTTCTAGATTTTTGGTTTTGTCAACTATACAATGGTCGATTTATTCCTTGATACACTTACTGGTGTGAGCACATCTATTCTCACATACTCCTCTTGGTTGGTCATTATTGTTCATTAATTTATTTTTCTAGGAAGATTGCTGAGTTCTCTCTCAGAATCTGACACTTGTTCATCCTTCTTTGAGCCTTTGTGGGGTTTGGACTCTTCTAGCTCCATTATCATTCTATTCAGTTCTCTACCATCATGGCATTAGAGGCCTCAAGCACATCTAGTGGATTAGGGTCTAGTGCCAGTGTTTTGAGGAGGATCTATAACTTGCAGGGTAAAGAACATTTTGAGATCGGAAACTTTGATGGCACAAACTTTGCTCTATGGAAGAATCACATTAAAGATGCGCAGATTCAGAGGAGGCAATGGAAGCGAGTAAATGGAATCTCAAAGAAGCCTGTTGACATGGATGAAGATGATTGGGATGAGTTAGATGAAATGGCCTACTATTCGATTGCACTTGGCAGATAATGTTTACTTTATAGTTTTAGACTGTGAAAGTGTAGAGGAGCTTTGGAAGAAGTTATGCAATACATATGAAAAAGAGAGGACATCAAATAAAGTGAATCTAATGAGAAAATTATATGACCTTTGCATGAAGGACACATACATTTTTTCTACTCATCTAAATGAGTTTGATGCTATATTGTCCCAATTACAAGCTCAAAAAATGGATATGGATAATGAAATGAAAGAAGTCTTGCTGTTATGCACCTTGCCATCATCATGGGATATGTTTTGCATAGCTATTAACAATAGTGAACCTTGTGGTAAACTGGTCTATGATGACATATGCGGAGCACTCTTGAGTGAGGAGATTCGTAGAAAATCTATGGTTGGAACTTAGAGTGGAGATGCATATAATGTTCGTGATTCTTACCAAGGAAAGAATCAACACGCCTCTAGAATTTGTGAAATGACCAGAGACCATGTCACATAGAGGTGATTGGTTCTTTTAGCTCATTTACTCAAATTTGATTATTTTTCTTTCTAAGATTAGCTAAATACCTCTAGATGGTGATTACAAAATATCAAGGTGATATGTCTCTCTATTTAGGAGATATAAAGGAGTGAAAGTGAGCCTCTGCAAATTGTTATGTTGCAAGTATAGAGGCTTAGTATTTTGGTCTTTATGAAAGCCGCAAATGTCAAAATACTATGAAATTTATGTAAATGAAAGTAGGTATTAGCTATATTCTAGGCAAATTTGAAAGAAATTGGAAATCAATTGGTAGGTCAAATGATCTATTCTTTTGAGAACGATCTCTAGTGAGGATTTGCTAAAGAGTGGTACATGTGTCTTATGAACACATGGTTGTTTCATATTGGAACCTCCAATTTCAAAACGTTTTCTTGGAGAAGCTGTTCTAGTATAGACCCTATGATATACCCAAGATTCAAAGATTTTAGAATTTATCGTCATAGTTAAAAGATATTCTAAAAATGCAACAGCATTGTTTTTGGGCTCACATAAGCACAGGTGTAGTAGAGATAGAATGATACATCTGAATGAGTATTAGATTGAATTTCAAATCAAAACTCTATGAGAACAAACTAGACAGAATGATCTCGATTTTGGCATAGAGAAAATGAAATTTGGAGTTTGTTTGATTACTCTAAGGGCTTCAAGAAGATGACCCTATACATTTTTCAGAGTTGGTCGTCATGTGTTCGACCCTTCCAATGAAATGGCTATAAAACTCTGAGAAAATATCCAAATCAAGTGATTTTTGAGCCTAATGAAGGCTTGAGCAAAGAGACATAAGACTAGAAATTTTCATACATTTTGCATGAGTAAAAGTTAGGTAAAATTAATCTTTAATATGCTTTTGTTGGAAATTGTTTATGTAGGAGACATTGTTGAAAGGAAAAGATTTTCCAAAAGTTTTTATGATATTTTTTTGATATGCTGTGATCATCATGAGCTATCCATGCCCTAGATACTTGTTTATTTAACATTGTTTTATGGTGACCATTTTCAGTAGGATAGAGGGGACTCTGTCGAAATTTTCAATAATATATATAGTGCCATGAGAGCATGGAACATGAGAACTTTAGTAGTTGTTCTCATTTCATATATTTTGGATTGATACAAGTTGTATAAATTCCAATTTCTTGCGAGTTAATATTTGACTCAAGTCACATGAGTTGATATTTGATGCAAGCTGCATCCTTCACAACTCTAGTTGAGTTGATTTATTATGTAGTTTCTCATTTCTCAACTCAAGATGAGTTGATGTTAGAGATAGTTATGAGTGAGATTCATAGGAATGACTCTGTTCTTTCCATAGAGGGAAGGAAGCACTTTAGGAACACTTCATGATGTAACTATTATCATTGATGGTTGTGAGTACTCACTAGTTTATTCTAAGAGGAAGTATGATTGGTGCATCCACACTTTTTCTTCCTAAGTATGAACTGATACACTACACCGCAAAAGATATTCATTCAATTGCTATCTCATGCAATAAAACAAGTCAAGAATCAGATTAATCTCACCCCATACATCCAAGAAATATTATTCAAAGCAAAGAATCAATGGGTAATAAATAACTTTTCGAATGGAAACATGGACATAACTATATTGATACCATGAATTGAGAATTAGAATCAAGTTACTTCTAATGCCAACAATGTAACAAAGTAAGTCTATGGTCTAGGGATCCAACTGCTTCAGATAGATCTGAAATCGAACACCGTTTGGTCACTCGTCTGTAGGACCAAAGATCTCGAGAATAGACTCAAGCATAAGTTCATGTGCTCTCATATACAAGTAATCCACTTAGCCTAGTGGTTAAGTCTCAAGGTTGTGAAGGGTGAGGTCTTGGGTTCAACTCCCATGGGGAGCATGGGGAGAGAGTTTTGCCCAAGGAGATCTAGAGCCTTCTAACTCAAGTTAACATGAGTTAACTTGAGTCTAGTGAGACTTAACTCAAGAGGTGAGTACACCACCCACTAGTGGACTCTAGTGGAAGGTGCTAAAGCAATGGTCAAGAACACTCCAGCCACTAGTAGACTCTAGTGGAAGGTATCAAAGGAGTGGAGGACATCGCACATGCACTTGTGGACTTTAGTTACATTTGTGGTCCTCATTGATTCAAGCAGCTATATATATAGGCATAAGGTTGGGAGGAGAGTCATCTCTCTAGCACGTGGTGGTTGTAATCCTTAGGTTGTTACATTGGTATCAGAGCTCTAGGTTAGTTTTCATGGTGACCTTGCTAGGCTCATCATCTTCCTCAAGGATCCATGGTGATCTTGAGTTTGGGAGACATTCTATCTTGTCATCTTTTTCATGGTGCTGAACACATACTTGATGCCCATTGTTTCTATCTTTCTCCTCGCGAGTCTGATCACAAAGCAAATCGACGTTATTTTCTTACAAAAAAAGATGGTTGTGTTAGTCTCCCGATCGTAGATCTTGGGAGTTGAACCCTCCATTTCGTGCACCAGATGAGGAATCGATCTATTGAGCTAAATGCGCCCCTATTGGAGAGAATTGCAGGCATTTTATATCTATTCATATATCAACAAAAGTACTTTCGCTTGTGTACATCGTACTTATGCATCTTCTCAGATAAAGCGCTCCGGTTTTGATCCCCTAACCACGTCATATCTGACTGATATGATAGCCACGCTTCCATGATCATACACTGAATTGAGATTTATATTATCTCATAAAATACATATCATGCTAGCGCCACATCCCATCTGTAGAAAGATTCAACCCATCGCAATGAGATCGAACCATCATGATTGGCTCATGCCATCACGATGACCATTGGCCATCGCGCTCATTACAAACCATCCCGATGAGACCAAACATCATGATTGGCTCACACCATCACGATGACCATTGACCATTGTGCTCATTGCAGACCATCGCAATGACACACCATGCCATCATGATTGTGCCACATCATTGTGATCGGGTAAGACCATCAAGATGGTGCATGACCATCACGATCTTGCCAAACCATCATGATGGCTTGACTAAATGAAAAAAAAAGGGTTTTTATTGCTTGCAATTTTGAAGTTAATTTTGGGTAATTTTTCAAGCAATCGATGCATCTTGGGGCTCTCGAGAAAATATTCAGAGAGGTCCTATTTGCCTGTCAATTAAAGTTTGATCTAAACTTAGGATTTCTACATGTCTATTAAGAGCAATCCAAGGGCATCCAGAGCAAGGTGAAGTATAGAACAAAGTAAGGCTCGGGGATCACATCTTCTTGGGTAGAGGATCATTCAACAAAACACCATACTTGAGGTTGGAAGAGCTCTCAACCCCCTCAGTCAATTTCTAGTACAGACTATGCATGATTAGTGTCATTGATTCATTAGGGTCATGTTAGGAACGATATAAGTGCAAGAAAACCTAATCATTCAAGTTCAAACATAAATTAGGATATTGTGGTGACAAACCCTAAAGGAAAAAAGAGTTTAATTTCAATGGTACGATAACTTAAACACACAATGAAAAATGATACCTAACGTACATCAGCTGATAAGACAAGAGATAAAGGAAAGTAAAAATGAATCAAGTAATTGAGAAAGAAAGTATCTGTGTAATGACGATTCACATCGAGCGCATGAAGGAGTTACAATTCATGAACCTCAAATCAAGAAAACACATAAGAAAGGTGGATCGACAAAGTGCTAGGTCTTTTGAAGCTAGTGTTAGAACCACAACATGATCTTGGGCTCAACAATTAAGTGGTTATTCGTACAAACTAAGCGCATAAACAAGTGTGTTTGAAATGTCTTATGGCATGGAGAGACCAGAAGGTGGTTCAGGAGCATACTTAGAATGACCCAAAGGGCCATACAAAACTCAATTAGATTACATTTGAACCAAGCAATTAGGTGCTTGCATCTATGAGGACAATTTGAGGAGGTCTCTCAAAAGGGGTGATTTAGAACATGGAAAGTTAGATGGTGAACCGAGAACACTGAGAGGTAAATTTGTGTTGACACAAATGCTCAACTAGAAATGGATCCCTCAAGATAACGAGAGTATTGAGTTATTCCTCAATAGGGGTATAGATGAGGCATTTTGGAGGTATAGGTCTGAGCAACCAAATGAAGTAGGAACAATCACTATCTATGAGCTCAAGGATCCATAAACACCTGGAAAAGTGGTGTACTTAGATAACACTTCAAAACGAGTGTTTGTGGTTTTAGAGAATGGGAGGCATGACTATACATGGAGGGGTGAATTGATTTTTCCCCCACCATGAGCTTATCTTGCCTTTGGCCACCAAGGGGAAGGAATATCCATGGCTCATGGTTCCCAAAGAGAAAAAGGCAAAGAGAGAACTGAAGTGACTTTTGCTAACATGGTAGGAAGAGATCCATCATTGATAGAAACAGATAGAATGGAGAACAAGAGAACTGAGACCCCACATGGTAGAAATAACTTTCCTCTACCTAGACCCAGAGAGCACCTAAGAATATTGAGACCCACCCAATTAGTGAAATTCATGCAAAAAATATTTTGATGGGACAGGAGATCCCTATTACTACATGGTCGAGTTCAATCAAGTGTTATAATCTGAACAAATGGATGGCATGTTCACCCAATGCAATGCATCTGGACTCATCTTAAAAAACACTACATTAACTTGGTTGGTAAATTGCCTTTACAACAAAGGCAACTTACAGACATCCATCACTAGTTAGAATCATTTATCACTGAGTTCTCTAAAATTGGGAGTAGGCACCACACCTCTTCTTTGATTCACAGTTTCAAACAAACCCCTCAAGAGAGAGTTAGACTAGTTGGACTTGGAAGGATTCACGAGAAAGACTTAAGATAAAATGGAGTAAGAAAATAAATGAATTAGAAGGAAGATTAAAGGAGACTAGAGCCAAAATCTTAGAATTAGCATCGCAAGAGACAAATCAAGAGAACCAAACTCCAAAACCAGGATCTATCCTAGCCGAACCTATACCTGAGAATCGAGATATGATGTTTAAAGCATACCAAGCAAGACTAAGAGAAGGACCCTAGGTTGGAGAACTAAGTAGGAACTATCCCAAAGCAGACCTAGAAATCGATAAAACCAAGCTCTACATGAAAATGGTAGAATTGACTCAAACCATGTTTGACGCATCCCAATATGTCAATTGGAGCAACCTAGTGAAACTAGAGCTACACTTTCAAGGGTTACTAGAGAGATTAAAACACTTGATTTCCAATACAGAGAAGAATGATCCTAAGAGGACCTATCCTATCTTGAAGGCACAAGAGGATACTACACCATCCTTGTCACAAGTGCCTAACACTACAAATTGGGAGAATCTTTCTTCAATACATAAGTACTCACAAGGATTTGAGAGAAATTGAAGAAGAGAAATGGAAGTTGGAGCAAAAAGCTCACCCACCTATTCAAGAGATAGACAATCTTTAAGAACAATTCCCACAAGACATACCCTCTATATATGGTGAACAAGAGGTGGAGCAACCTACTGAATAGACTACCTTTGAATCTAACTTGTTGCAAGAATTACCTCATTTCACTGTTCCTTGGGAAGCAAAGTCAATTAGTATGAGAGCACCCATCATACTATTAAGAAATGAAGAATCAATTGTTCCTAGGAACACTGATGTAATTAAGAACACTAAAGTGTAGTGTCATCTCACTTTAGAAGAGTTGTTGAAGGTTAAACTCGATTTGTGGAATCATGTAGCAAACCCATTACCAGAGATAGCTACTACCCACTCTCAAGAAGATTCACACAGGAAAGTGCCAAAAATACCCATTGAAAGGATTGGAGACATGAGCGAAGGAGAAGAGGGAAATACTTATTTGCATATCTCCTACCAAGGTTACACCACCAAAGCAATCCTAGAATTAGGTGTTGGAGTACCATTGCCACCACTTCCCTATGGATACAATGGGGTAAGCTAGCCCTATGACCCATGATAATGAAGCTATAAATTGTTGATGGTCATATTGAGAAACCTTTAGGTTTACTAGAAGGAATATCTCTCACTAGTGGTGTAGAGTTTGAGCACACCCTCACTGTTTGTGAGTTTGAAAAAAACCATGCTTACAATATGATTTTAGGATGTCCTTTCATGCAACAATTGCAAATTGTACAAGATTGGGGAACCAACTCTTTTTACGTCCAAAATTCGGGAATGACTACCAAATTCAACCTCAAGGACTATTCCCATCCTGACGGACCCCCACTATAGTAAAATAACATCCATAAAACACCTTAAGAAATTGAGTTAGTTCAATCTTTAGAATCAAAACCTTCATGTTTGCACAAGGACACTCATTTATGGATGTTTAAGGTAGCTAAACAAGAGGAAGAATGATTAAAAACTGGAACATTAGGCTCTGAATGATTCTGATGTACCCTTCAAGATCCTACCTATGCACCTATAATATTTCCAGATGAGGAATTCGAGCCTTATGGTTGGGCAGAGATCTTAGCCACCATGGACATAGCATTAAATGAAGAACAATGGACCCCTCATTGCAATGAGGATGATATCTCTATCTTTATGATAGAACCCATGGAAGATGAGCTTATTTTAGAACAGTGTACTGAAGTGACCCGAGAGCGAGGTGAGACAAGTGATGAAGATCTAGAGTCCATTATTATGGAACCCCTTTGTTCTTCAGAAGAAGAATATCTTTATTTTATAGAGGCCACCGCCCTTGATGTAAGGGAGGATAACCAAACTGTGTAGTGCACATCACTCCCAGAGATTAAGGAGAATAAATAGAAGAAGGAACAAAAGAAATCTTCTAAACAAGAAGGAGAAGAACCCCTATTGGAAGTACCAAAGAACTTTATGAAATACAAAATCAAAGATAGAAGAATCATGGTAAAAATTGTAAGAGAGAAACAAGAACTTGAGAAGCATACAATAATCAAGAGAAGAATAAGAAAGTTGTAGTTACAATCGAAGAGAGAGAAACAAAATGCTCATATATCGAGCATGACTTGATAAAAGATGAAGAAGAATTGATAACCTTGTTGAGGGAGTATAGAGACATGTTTGCATGGAACTATAAGGATTTGAAAGGAGTAGACCTTGACATATGCTCCCATAGAATCCCCATGACTCAAGAAGCTAAGCCTTCAAAACAAAAACCATATACTTATAATGATAATTATGCCACCAAGATTAAGGAAGAGATAGATCGTTTGATAGAAGCTGGATTTCTCTATGAGATTGAGCATACCGAATGGGTATCACCCATTGTGGTAGTTCCCAAAAATAACAAAAAACTACATGTGTTCATTAACTTGAAAAAATTCAATGCAACCACTATTAGAGATAGCTATCCACATCCTATCACAGAACACCTACTAGAGCGAGTAGCGGGCAATGAAGTATACAACTTCCTTCATGGATATTAGGTAGCCATTGCTCCTGAAGATCAACATAAGATAGCTTTTACCATAGAATGGGGCATATTTGCCTTTCGTGTGATGCCATTTGGGCTTACAAATGCACCTGCAATTTTTCAACGTCTCATGTGTCATGTCTTTAAGGAGTTCTTACGAAAGAACTTGGAAGTCTATGTTGATGATTTATGTGCTCATTTCAACATTAGGAAAACACACATAACTGAATTAAAACATATCTTTGACAAATTTCGAGAATATGAAGCCTATATGAACCCAAAAAAGTGCATTTTCATGGTTAGGCAGGTTGTGTGTTAGCACAACCTACTGGTGAGGGAAATATAGACCTTCCTATAGCATATGCAAGAAGGCAGTTGAATGCAGCTAAGAAGAACTACACCACCACTAAGAGATAAGGATTAGGAATGGTTTATGCAGTAAAATAAATTAGAAATTACTTAATGGCAACAAATTCAAGTTCTTCACAGACCATCAAGCATTGTTATACCTTGTCAACAAGCCTTGTAACATGGGAAGATTGATACGTTGGTTTCTACTATTAATGGAGTATGATTTTGAAGTGGTAGTCAAGAAGGGGAAGACCCACATTAGAGCCAATCATCTTTCATGATTGACTATGGGAGAAGCCCCTCAAGGGATAGCTGATGACTTACTAGATGCGTATTTTTTTTTACCTTGAAGTGGTGCCTAAATGGGCCAAACTAACTGTCCCTATTCTCACATTTGGACTCAAGAACCCTCAAATCAGGATCAAGGAAGGGGAGATAACTAAGTCACAAAGATATCAAATAGTGGCAAGAATTATTTACAAACAAGATAATCAGAAAATCCTTGCTTCTAGAGTAGAGGAATCAAAGTACAATAAATGGTTGCAATTAGCACATGTAGGTGAATTAGAGAAACACCATTCGTGACACTGCACACTACAGACTCTACATAGATTAGGAGTATATTGGCCTTCAATGGAAGTAGATGTCCAAAGGATATGCAAAAAATGCTCAGTATGTCATATTAGACCACCACTCGAGCATGCGACCTTATACCATGTGTCCATAACACTAGAATGGAGCAAACCAATGATAACTTACTTGAGGACAAAAACATTCGCGCAAGGAATGACATTAGCAAGACAAAGAAGTCTCGAGCAAGAAGCTCAAGACTACACACTCATTGGTGATAATATGTACAAAAGAGGAAAAGATGGATATCTAAGACAGTATGTTCATGAGAGTGACTACTTGAGCATATTAGAGACTGCACACTAGGGTGTTGCAGGTGGTCATTTTGGCCCCAATCAAATAATCAAGTCCATACTACTCTTAGGACTATGGTGGCCTACTCTTCATACGGATGCACATAAATATGTAAAGAGATGTGATGTTTGCCAAAGAGCTATGTTTCCAACATGCAGAGATGAGATGCCACTAAAACCCATGATGGGAGGACGTGCATTGTCTAAGTGGGGTATAGATTTTGTTGGATCCCTTAACCCCCCCGCTAAAGGCACTCATGTTGAACATATCATCATAGCAATAGATCATCTCACCAAATGGGTAGAGGCTAAGGCTACCAAAAAGAATGATGCACACACAAATGGAAAATTCTTATTTGAGAATGTCTTTACAAGGTATGGGTTACCTATAGAACTAGTGCACAATAGAGGGACTCACTTTCTAAAAAAATTCGTTGAATATTTGTTACAGGATTTTATGGTGATTCACAAGAAGTCTACACCATATCATCCTCAGGTCAATGGACATGCAAAAAGTACTAACAAGATCTTTTGCAATGTACTGACTAAACTCATAAACAACAAACGTTCAGATTGGGACAAATAGTTGCACCACGTTGTTTTGACATATCGAGTGGCCTACAAGACGGTACTCAATGCAACTCCCTTTCAAATATAGTGCTTCCCTTGGACTTTTTGATACCCACCCTTAAGGTTGCACAAGAGCATCAATGAACTAGCGACGATTTATCCTCAAGGATCATGGACTTGGAACAATTAGGAGAAACTAGTTGAGAGCAACACCAGGAATATATGTAGCCAAAAAGAGACAGAAAGCCTATTTTGATGCACATGTGAAGGACAAAAGCTTGAAAGAAGGAGATTTAGTCCTAGTGTATACACTGAAACAACATGCACAGAAGCTAGAGAAATATAGTTATGGACCTATGATTATAAACAAGCTTTCAACGAGTGGAGCAATACAATCAACCACTCTAGAAGGAGAGATAAAGCCTAACTATATTAGCAGTTGTAGAGTCAAGTTTTATCAAGAACCTTTCATTGAGGACATGTTAAGATGAATCATGTTGGCAAAGAAGCACAAGGATGAAGAGAAAAGAATAAGAGAGGTGTTGACAGTCAAGGTCAAGCACAAGCATATAAGCACATCAAGGAAGTGGACACACAAGAAGAAGGTGCATATAGGGAGCTCCAAGAAGCACATGTCAAATTTTCAAAAGAAATCCTTATAAAAATAGTGATTTTTATCACTAAAAACCATTCTAAATACCATTTTCCATTTTTGTAACTCCATTTTGTTCAGCTCGAGGAGTCTTGGAGCTTGAGGAGTATTATAAGTATCACCCTACCGATTTTCATAATTTTAGACTCTATTTGAGCCCCCAAATAATCCCTGGAACCTAATTTTTATCTAGGTTAGACACTAGGTCTGGACAGGGCCAAAACCACTCAAAAAACTATAAAAAGGGCTGGAGAGCTCATTTTTGGGGTTAGCTTGTTAGAGATTTGAGCTTTGTAAGAGAACTCTTTTGTAATCGAAGTCCTTGCATTGTTCCACTCTTTGCTCTTACCTTGTGCGCATGTGTGTGTATGTGTGTGCATGCTTGTGTGCTTCCACTCACACACTTGTGCCATCACTTGCTCATGGTCTTCATACCGGTCCTCACGTCTCCACGGATTGATATTTATGAGGTGAAGCTCCTCACGTTGGTACTTGCCATTGTGCTAGAGTGACACCAAATTTGGCGACGTTGACAGGGAGAGAGCTAAGAGGACGAGTGTATGACGGTAGGACGTAGAGAAGCGACGTTGGAAGGTAAAAATATCACCATTTTCAGTTCAGTTTCTGAGTTTTTCTTCATCTTCATCTTCATCATCACACCATTTTCTCCCCATCTTCATCTTCTCTAATTTTTTCTCATTTTTGAGTGTACATTCACCTCGTTTTTCACTTGTGACTGTGAGAAACAAGCGCAGAGGGTGTTTAGAGCTGAAACGCTGAAGAAATAGCCTTGAAATCCACTTAAAACATCAAAAACCGAGCAAAGGATTGTGTGGGTTGAAACGACCTACGTCTGATATCGCGACGGTGGTATCATGAGTTTGGTGGCGGACTTTGCATCTACAGGCACATAGGAGTGACAAGGAGGACACAAGGTACTCATATTTGCAAAAATCTTTTAATTTGGGTGTCAAAATCTCCAAGTATCGTGTCTAGTTGAGTTTTGGTATCGCCATACCAGAACTCCCATGTATCGCGATACTTGTCGAGGTATTGTATCGTGCATACCCACTTGAGGTATCAATCACGATACCATTTTGGTATCGTATTGTCAAGTGTTGGTATCGCGATCATAATCGCCCCGGTGGTATTGTATCGTGGTCCACATGGTATCGTATCGCCTCCTATTTTGGTATCGTATCGTTCGATCCTTTGGTATCGTGTCGCTCAAAGAGTCAGTATCGTATTGTGAGCCAATCAAGTATTGTATCGTCAGCTATTCTGGTATGGTATCATGCGAGTAACAAGTATCGTATCATCCGGAAGGTATCGTATCGTGTAGAACTTGGTATCATATCATGTGATAGATCTCTTGGTATCGTATCATCTTGCTAGCAGTATCGTATCGCGAGGTAGGTCGGTATCGTATCGTGAACCTAGTGGTATCGTATCGTGACCATTTCAGTATCGTATCGTATGGACAGTAGTATCGTATCATGGAAGTTGGTATCGCCTTGGTGGTATCGTATTGTCTAAGGTGGTATCGTCTACAATGGTATCGCATATCGTGGAAAATCTGGTATTGTATCACCTGTTCTCTGGTACTCCCAGAGAGAGTTTGTTTCCCTGTTTTAACCCCCAGAACCCTAAATTGGTATAACTTTCTCATACAAAATCTGTTCGTTGTGATTTTGGGTTCGTTGGAAAGCTCGGTGGAACTAGGAAACCAAGGAGTCCAAACAATTTTGAGCAATACAAGAGAACCTTGGGTCTAGAAGACAAATCTTATGAACCTAAGATCTGGTAGACACCTAGGCAAGGATAAGCAAAGCATTAGATAATCTAAGGCTAGTGTCGACCATACAACTAGGTCTTGGGCACAACAACTAAGTGGTTATCCCTACACACTAAGTTCCGAAACAAGTGATTCAGAAATGTCCTTCAACATGGAAAGACCCACACGTAGTTCAGGCACTGCTTATTTACAAACACTAGAAGGTCCCTATAAAACACAATTGGAATATGTCAGGACCAACCGATTAGGTGCTCACAGCTATGAGGATGGTCTAAGATGATCCACATCTATGAGATGGTCTAAGACAATCTATGAGGATCAACCCTTTGGACTTGAATATGCAGTGGTCAAGTTTGAAGAGGGTTCATATATTGATAAGGAAGGAACCATGTATGTGGTTACCAGCTTACCAGACAGTACAGATGAGTTTGGAAACATCATTTGTGAGAACAAGCAAGGAGACCTAGAGCAAGGAGATCTAGAACCCAAGACCCCAAGAGGTAAGTCAGTCTTGACTAGGGTGATCACTCCAGAGTGGATTCCCCAAGACAACAAAAGCATAGAATTGTTCTTGAATAGAGAAACAGAGGAAGCCTTTTGGAGATTCAAGCTAGATCAAGGTAACCCAATAATCACCATCTACGAGTTCAAAGATCCTGAGACACCAGGCAAGGTTATATATTTGGATAACACATATGAGAAAATGTTCTTGGTAACAGAGCAAGATAGGCATACATACACTTGGCAGGGTGAATCAATTTTCCCTCCACCAAGATCTAGTGTTGTCCATGGTATCCAAGGAGCAAGATCATCCAAGGATCATGAAACCCAACGAGAACGAACCAGAATCTCCACTAGTGGTGTGGTTCAATTGGCCACTCTAGAAGGTGACATCTTGCCAAACTATATTAGTGGATGTCGAGTCAAGCTATATCAAGAACCTCTTATAGAGGATATGTTAATGAGACTCAACATTGCTAAGAAGCGAAAAGAAGAAGAGGGTCAGAGAAGAAGCACAATTAGAGGCTAGAGAGCACATTAGGTGAAATAAGTTAAGGCGACTAGGCCTATATGTCAACCTGAAAGCCCCAAAATATCACATGGACATGTGCCAAAAATCGGGCATAATTACTTCTCACATAATTGATCGATGCCCCTTTGTGACCATGGAGGTAGGACGAGGAAAGAGTGTAAGGACTGTGAGAGCCTTGGTTGACTCATGTGTAGCAACTAGTGCAGTTAGACTTTCATACTGCCAAGACCTACAATTGAACATCAAGCCCATATAATCCTATCTCATAGGTTTGGGAGGTGTGGAAACCCCTTGTTTGGGCGAGGTGGAACTTCCCATCTACCTTCAAGATATTCCAATGAAAGTCAAAATGCTAGTATGTCACGATGAAGACCTTACGGAGCCACTTGTCTTGGGTCAAGATTGGATTTATGACCATGCAGTCAACTTGAACCTAAGAAGTCAACTTCTTCAAGTTTGGGTACATGAACAATGCAGTACATTAGAATTGGAGAACTGCATGCTCACAGATCATGGCACCACACACTCTCTTAGTTCCTCTAAGGCTAATCTTCAGGAACAAGATGTTGTATGTGTCAAAAGCTCTATGATCCCAAAGGACTCAATGATGGAAGGACAGTCCTAAAGGCAAACAATCCCCCCTTCTTTTGCGAAGAGTAAAGCATCCACAGTAGTTCAACCTCAGAAGCAAGCAAAACAGTACAAGACAAGCGGTATATCCAATAGACAAAGAGCCTTCAAGAGTAAAGTAGTTCCAGGCATAAAGCAAATCTAGGTACGAAAAGGAGAGCAACCAAAAAAGAGAGAGAGAGAGAGAAAGAAGAAAAAGAGAGAGAAAGAAGAAAAAGAGAGAGAAAGAAGAAAAAGAGAGAGACAAGACTATGCACTTGAAGAATATCATAAAGTGAACCATCAGAAAGGACATTCATCGACAAGAAAGACAAGCCCATGGTCAATCACCATGATGGAAGCACGACACAAAGAGATGAAGATCGATGGACCTTTCACCATGGTAAGAATGGTATGCTTCAACAACACTCTACCCATGATCGATTAGGAAACCTCTTCGTCGGCATACCCTTGAGCACTTAGCTCAAGACCGAACTTCTTGCACCATAATTCTTCCAATGCATTTCCCAAATATGCATGCATAGGGCCACATTACAAGGCCATGCACAAGGCACATATTTTGTTCAATCCATGCACTGATGCACTTACCCATCATCCATTATCGATTCTAAGTACTTGGCATGAAAACTATAAAGCCATCTTTGGAAGAACTAGAGGACATCAAGGTGACAACAACAAGCACAAGAAAGCTATCCACCACCGAGAGTTTCTCAGAATCAACATTGACCACCTCTTTTGAGCAGCTAGCAATTTTGGAAAGCTCACAAATGCACCATCAAGCTAGAATACAAGGAAGAGGTACATACAAAGGGCCTACAACCTACAAGGGATAGCAGTGACAAAATGAAGAACTAGATAACTGACCAAGCTACATTTTGAAGATGGACCGCTCTTGTTAGTACATGATGCACACTACCTCTCCAAGCACTACATGGAACAACCACTACAACAAGGGTCTGTCAGGGATGATAGACTCAAGAGGGGGGGAGTGTTGATAGTCAAGGTCAAGCATACGCATAGAAGCACATCAAGGAAGTGGACACACAAGAAGAAGGAGCATGTAGGGGGCTCCAAGAAGCACATGTCAAATTTTCAAAAGAAATCCCTATAAAAATAGTGATTTTTATCACTAAAAACCATTCTAAATACCATTTTCCATTTTTGTAACTCCATTTTGTTCAAGTCAGGGAGTCCTCGAGCTTGAGGAGTATTAGAAGTATCACCCTGCCGATTTTCATAATTTTTAGACTCTTTGAGCCCCCAAATAAGCCCTGGAACCTAATTTTTAACTAGGTCGGACACTAGGTCTGGATAGGGCCAAAACCACTCAAAAAACTATAAAAATGGCTGGAGAGCTCATTTTTGGGGTTAGCTTGTTAAAGATTTGAGCTTTGTAAGAGAACTCTTTTGTAATCAAAGTCCTTCCATTGTTCCACTCTTTGCTCTTACCTTGTGCGCGTGTGTGTGTATGTGTGTGCATGCTTGTGTGCTTCCACTCACGCACTTGTGTCATCACTTTCTCACGGTCTTCATACCGGTCCTCATGTCTCCACATATTGACATTTACAAGGTGAAGCTCCTCACATTGGTACTTGCCATTGTGCTAGAGTGACAAGAGGAAGCTCAGGCAGAGGCCTTAGAATGCATTAAATGTATGAAATTAAGAAGACAAAACTAGGAAGGGAATGCTATAATCAATTAGATAGCCTCCAAATAACCCCCATGTACCAACATAGAATCCCCCATATATCCTATGGCAATGTGCCAAACAAATTTAACTGCTTATCCTAGCATGTGGATAGGAGACCATTCATTACGTTTATGCTAAGGTAAGGCAATACTCTCAAGGAGATTAGGGTGCTAATTGATTCAAGTGTTGCAACTAGTGCAATTAAGTGGTCTCACTATCAATATGTGGGATTGGAAATGAGGCCTACAGAGCATATCTCATAGGGCTAGGAGGCATGGAAACCCCTTGCATGGGTGAGGTGGACCTTCCTATCCTTATGAAAGATGTAACCTTGATGGTGAAGCTCCTTGTTTGTTATGACAATGACCTGATAGAACCACTGATTCTCGACCAAGATTGGTTATATGATTACTCAATGGACTTAGATTTTAGAAAATGCTCTCTTCAACTCAAGGTAGCAGGCCAACTGCGAGTGATACTGCTTGAGCTCCCTAACCATGCCCACTCGGATGAAAGTAACCTTGACCCCTATATAATGGATGCGAAGGAGGACTAGAAGATCTTTGGTCAGATCCTTCATCCAATGATGATCCTTGAAAAAATGGGCACTATTAGCAGCCAAATGGGGACCATCAATAGTCAAATAGACAAATGGGCACTATAGTCCCCTCGGGCTCATCCTCCACACTTCCTGCATGCCTGCCTAGATCTATTGTACAAAATGCCTCACCTCTTGATTGGCAAGGCATGCGACTGTTGTGAAATATTTTGTTGGCGATGCACCACAATGTGCTCTCCTTCTTGAGAGTTTCACGATGATATCCTCGGAATAGAAAATTGACCTCCAAGCACCACACATGATACTTTGCACAGGGGATGTTGATTACACAAAAAAACATAGCACATAGGGAGCACGAAACACAAACTTCTTAGGTGTTACAATGCAGTCAAACTTACCGTCTGTGGCTCACCAGGCCACTATATGTTTTATTAAAGAACATATAAAAATAAGTGTTCGATGGCTATTTGGGCTTTCACTTGGACACTAACATAAATTTTGTTGGCGATGCACCATAGTGTGCTCTCCTTCTCGAGAGCTTCACGATGATATCGTTGGAGTAGAAAATTGAGCTCCAAGCGTCACACATGATACTCTGCATAGAGGCTGCTGATTACGTAGAAAAACACGACACACAGGGAGCACGAAACACAGACTTCTTAGGTGTTACAATGTAGTCGAACTTATAGTCTATGGCTGACCATGCCACTATATGTTTTATTAAAGAGTATATACAAAGAAGTGTCTGGTGGCCATTTGGCCTTTCACTTGGACACTAACAATAACAATCTCCCACTAAAGGCCAATGTGGCCAAAAATAACTATGGGAGAAAAATAAAGAATGATAAAGAATACTTGAGTGTAAGTATACAAGCTATACCTCCCACGTGATGGGCATGTTACACAGTATACAAGTGAAGATCATGAATCAAGTAACCCCCATCAAGTGACAACAATGTCAAAAGTTATCCTGTGGTAGAGCTTTAGTAAAAGCATCTGCAGAATTATCTCGAGTGTGAACCTTCTCAAGAATAATGCGCTCAGTGGCTAAGCAATCTCTAATGAAATGATATCTCACCTCAATGTGCTTGGTCTTTGTATGATAGACCAGATTCTTAGCCAAAGCAATGGAACTCTGACTATCACTGAGCAAACGAGGTACATGCTGAGGTAAACCCATATCACAAGCAAGACGAGAAAGACACAATGCTTCCTTACATGCCTCACTTGCTGCAACATACTTTGCTTCTGTTGTGGAAATAGCTATACATTCTTGAAGACGAGATCTCCAAGAGATAGCACCTCCAGCAAAATGAAAAACATAACCTAATGTAGACTTACTATTGTCTACACAACCAACATAGTGAGAATCTATGTAACCAATAATGGATGCTTTCCCTGTACCTAAGCATAGACACTTGTCCTTAGTGCCACTCAAATATCTCAAAATCATCTTGATCGCTTCCCAATGTTTCTTGCAAAGATTATACATATATCTGCTCACAACTCCCACTGTAAATGCAATGTCTAGTCTCGTCACCACCATGATACATAAAAATGATCCTCTATAGATAGAAAATGCATCATGCACTTCACCTTTCTAGAATTGATATCATCTATGTATGCATGTATCCACTCATGCATCTTCTTCTCTACTTAAATTACTTTATATGCTTTTACTTATGTTGCACACATAAGAGTTCCTCTCTCTTACAACACAACATCACTCTAGTTCTCACATGGCATATAATGCCATGTGGCGACAAAAGTTTTGGCAGTAGAAATGGACAATGACATATGTGGGACTCACCTCCTAGCCTATTTATAGCCCTTGCCTAGCCACCATCTAGAGTTCTCTCTAAGGTCCCTCTGCTCATCTGGCCATCATGAGTAGGTACCTCATATGAACTCCCTGGCTTTTGGCCTCGGCTATCCCCAAAGCAAGGAACTTCTCGTTCCTCTAGGCATGTACATCTCTAGAACATAACATCTCAAGACTTGGGTACTTTGGAAAACACTTCTTTGTTGGTAACAATATTGTTCTGCGAGAGTCACACACTCTGATACAAACTTGTTCCACTTCAAAATGTAGTGATAGATTTCCTAAATGAAGGTCATTATGTGTAATTTTTCATGTATGAAAAAAAGAGAGTATTTGAAGCATTCCATCAAATGATCATGTTCCAAAGTTTTGTTTGAATGAAGCTATATCACCCTTAATGTCTTTGATACTTCTACTCTATGGCACATTTAAGGAATCTTGTTTCAACTTTTTTAGCCACATATTGAGGGTACCATTGTTCCAAAATTTAAAAATAAGGCATGTATTTTTATGTGATGCCTTGTACAAGATAATTGGGAAATGATCCCACTAAAGATGATGGATAATACTATGGTTTTTTGCATAGATGAGTTCTCAGTTGTTTGCATATTGCAACCATGCAAGCTAAATAGTTTTGCAACAAATGTTCCATTGCAGAAATTTGAATGGATTATTTTGGATCATGGATGATTCAATACTATCCTTCTCCTATACGTATTGCATCTTTGAAGTGAATAGATGAATATAGGCACAAACATATATTTTTTGATGTTTGATCTCTTATATTCACACATTTCTACCGATGAATGTGAAGACTCTATCATCGATGGTATATCTTCTTCTTCATTTGTATATTATCTCATTCTTTTTTCTCTCTTCATTTTTAACAGTGAAAATCTACAAATTTCATCTTCTCTATGAATCCTAACATTGCAATGGTACTTGATACCAAAGATTCTGCTACTTTCACTATATCTCTAATGCTCCTTGCTCATCTAATATTCTCGTACTTTTGCTCCCCCTAATACTCTTCCAATTTGTTTGTCAATATTAATATATGATGCTCTACAAAGATGAACAATGAAATCTTTGTAGTTTGAGAGATCCATTGATAGCTTGACCTAATCCTCTTTCATTCCATAGAAGTAAGAGAAAATGAACTCTTACTAAGTATTTTCTCTCGTATTTATTATTTTTCCTTCCATTTGTACAAATATAACAATTAAACTATTAAATAAAAAAAAAAATTGAATATAATTAATTTGTTAAACACTATCACAAAAGAAATAATAAAAGAATCAAAATATCATAGATATATAGATATAGAATTTAATACATAATTAAGTAGATACATTAATAGACAAGATAGATAGATAGATCACTTGACGAATAAAAGATGGATAAAACGATCATTCAATAGTTCAATAGATATATAGAATGGTAGAGAGATGGATATATAGAAATTAAATAGATAGATAGTTATATAAATAGGTGGATAGATGAATACAAAGATACATAAATCGATAGATAGTTAAATGTAGTTAGATAGACGAATAGATAAATGAATATCAAAATTCATAGATGGATAGATATATAGATGAGTAAATGGATAGATAGATAGATAGATATATGAATAAACTCATAAATGGATATATAGATAGATGGATGAATAATTGAATGGACATAAAGACGATTAGATATATAGATGCATAGATATATAGATGAATAAATGTATGATAAATGAATAGAAAAGTATCGAATAGATAGATAGTTATATAAATAGATAGATAGATAGAGATGTATATACATAGATAGATAGGTAGGTATATAGATAGATAGATAGATAGATAGATAGATAGATAGATAGATAGATAGATAGATAGATAGATAGATAGATAGATAGATAGATAGATAGATAGATAGATAGATAGATAGATAGATAGACAAACAGATAGATAGATGGATAGATTGATAGACAGACAAATAGATAGATAGATAGATAGATAGATGGATGGATGGATGGATGTATTGATAGATGGTTGGATGGATGGTTGGTTTGATGGATTGATATATATATATATATATATATATATATATATATATATATATATATATATATATATATATATATATATATATATATATATATATATATATATATATATATATATATATATATATATATATATATATATATATATATATATATATATATATATTGTAGAGCCCTAACCGGTTGAATCTAAAGGTGCAAAGTATTTTTTTCTCTTAAGGTTCAAAGGATAAATTTAAAATCTTAAGGTGCAAAAGTAAAGAATTAAAAGGAAAGGTGAAGGTGGAAGGCCGCGTACGCAAAGGTGGAAATAGGCCGCCCAATCAAAAATTTTATTTTTAAAGTCACTCTTGTTCTAAAGTCACTACAGGACAAAGTAGCGAGTCGTTGAGGACCAGTTCAAAAGGACAATCTTGGGACATTGAAAGGACACCAAGATTGTATTGCAGTTAGAGTGCGCGAACCGGCGGACTCAACAAAAAGAAGGACAAAGGCTATTCTTGGACATTGAGAGTTAGGAGCAAGGGAGAGCTTCAGAGGAAGCAAGGGAGGAAGCAAGAAGAGCCTCCAGTGTGCGACGACATTCAAGAGTGCAAGAGGTGTCAAGAGGAAAGTGTGCAGAGAAGGCGGGTTGGATTCCAAGAGTCCCAAGGTCTATTGCGTGTGTGCGCCGTGATACCAATTCCTTAGCTTGGCGGAAGCTTAGTGCAAGGTGTGCACAAGGGAAGCGGGAAGCAAGTGAAGGATCGGTGCAGGAGAGGCCGCTGCTAGAGGACTTGAGATAATTGGTCTTCAGTAATTGATATTCTCTGAAGTTGTATTTAGTCATTGATTAGACTGTGCGCAGTCATTGTAATTGTTGAAAGATAATCAATATTCAAGGTTTCCAAGAGTATTCCTTTGCAGAAGTTCTCACTGTTATTCCATTTTCATAATCTCCTTTTTCTCCTACAAACCCTCAAACTCCTTCTTGTCCACGAATCCCCAACAAATTTGGCACGCACGGTGGGACATCCAAGGAGCTTTGAGCATAGGAGACTATATATTGCCATTGGAGGACAATATTCCAGTGTCGACAACATTACTCCAGTGGGCCAAAAGGTACATACTTTTCTCAAGTGTCTCATTTTAAGTGGACTATGAATAGCTCATGACCGCAACCCGGTCACAAACCTTGAGAATGAAGTGCAAGCAGACCAGAAGAAAGACGAACAGAAGATCATCGAGTCCACTTTCATCGACTTCATCGGTAGGAAGCATGGCAGGACAGGTGGACCTAGAAATCTTGCTCTCCAGATTAAACATAAAATTTCCCTCCTTCAGAGGTTTAGCCCATGAGGACCCAGATGAGCACATTCGACGATTTCTTGCATTATGTAAGACTAGGGGGCTAATGGGTAGGGAAGATGCTTTCTTGATACTCTTCCCCGCCACATTGGAAGGTCTGGCAGACAAGTGGTTTAGCCAGTTTGCTGAAAATCACTTTACCTCTTGGGATTTGATGAAAGAGGCCTTTAAGAATCAATTTCAGCATGGCAACACGGCTGAGATCATTATAGAAGAATTGGAAAACTTGAAGTTGGGTCCAGGAGAGAAGTTCCCCGAATTCGTGACCAGGGCCAAAGCATTAATGGCTAAACTACCGGATCCACCACACGACTTCTTTGTCAAGAAGTGGTTAGCCAAACCTTTACCTGTGGTCACCCAATGCAAAATAAAAGAGTTAGTGCTACCTATTGCCTCTGTTGAGGAATTCATCAATACGGCCACCCGCTTGGAACAGATAAGGCACCAGTATGGTGCAACTTCTTCCCAACCATCATATGGTACAAAACTGGAGGACCCAGTGAGCCAGTTAAGAAGGGAACTGGAGGGCTTGAAAAGGAATAAGCCCTATACAGAGGAGGAGACTACTGTAGCTCAGCTGAGAAGAGAGATTGAAGCCCTCAAGCTCCAAAAGGAAGAGGAAGCCCAAGCAGAGGAACTAGCTCAGCTGAGGCAGGAGTTGCAAGAACTAAAAGGAGGCGGCATTAAGAACGGACTCTGGTGCTCCATGTGCAGCAAGCAAGGACACATAGTAAGTGAATGTCCTTTGCTAAATGTGACTTGTCAATTATGCAGGAAGATTGGGCATGAGGCCCATGAATGCCAAGTAAGGGGAATGCCGACAACGACATACTGGACACAAGGAGGGCTCTTGCCACCAGCAAATGTAATGGCAGCAGCAACAAACCAAGGTAATAACTATAATCCTAGACCGAGAACTAACCTTGCAAATGGGCCTAGAAGGCCAATTATTTGCTTCAGATGTGGAGAATGTGGGCACTACCAATCTAGGTGCACCCTTCCGGAAAATGCACCTCCTTGCAGGAATTGTCCAGAGGCCAGAGATCACTATACAAACTGTTGTCCTAAGAATCAAGCCTCTACTTCCGGACCCCATCTCCAAATGATCTCTGTATTCAAGGAGGAGACATTACCTCAGGTGAATGAACCCTCACCATCCACTAGAGTGGTACAATTAGAAGAACTCGAATCTTTTGCAGTACAGACAAGAAGCAAGGGAACGGCAAAAGTGGTAGAAAATCAAGAATTGATAATTAAGGAATTGAACAAAGACAGAGTTGCAATTGAAGACAAAGATACTACAAGTACAGACACAAACCACAATGAATGTCTCACAGGCACCAGTGATGCCATTGGGCATGCCTTCAACAGGGCTCAAGAAGAGTTTGGCAAAGCAAATGAAGCTCACTTTCTTAAAGAGTCAGAGGCTTCAAAACTACTCAAGTCAATTAAGAAGGAGGTTAGTATTTTTGAGTTAATAAAGATGGATGGGAAATTCAGGTCAGAATTATTGCAGATAATTGATGAGGCTTCTACGACAAGCTTAGTGGCTAAGACTGCTATCTTACATAAAGGGATAATTAAGGGGGAAGCACTCCTTACAGATTATAAAAGCCCTCGGCTTACAATATCAATCAAGGGTCATGAATTTCAAGGTGTTATTGTAGATGGTGGTTCTGGCATTAACTTGATGCCTGAACATACCATGAAAAGGATTGGACTCCACCCTTCAAGACCTGCAAATTTCACGGTTACTTTGGCAGATCAGAGCAAAGTAAGGCCCTTGGGGGTAATCCCAAAAGTTCCACTTGAAGTACAAGGTAATCTATTCATTCTGGATTTTGTGGTTTTAAGATTGCCCCAGGTTGAAGGAGGATTTCCTCTCTTAATTGGAAGACCTTGGCTGAGGCATGCCAGTGTCATTCATGATTGGGGTAAGGACACTATGTGGGTACAAAAGAAAGGGCAGGAGCTGACACAAATTCATTTAGAAGAAGGCCCAGACAATCAAGGAAACACTAGTATGATGCAAACAGTGAGCATTTGCATGGAAACAGAAGCGGAGGATCAACCCCAAATAGATTTTGAGGAAGAAGAGGATATTTTAAGTTGGCTTCATGCCGGCAACTCTTCTTCTTGTTTTGGAATTTTTCTTGATAATCCTGGCACGATTGGAGGCTATGATGAAGACAAGGGAAAGGTCCAGGTTGATGGATTGGGAGAGCCCATCACTGACCACAGAAGGGGCAGGAAGATACCCCTCAAATACAAATTGGAGGAGGATGTGTCAACATCAGATAACGAAGTTTCCAAAGCTAAAAACAAGGTAAAAAATTCTGAGGTTGAATGTTCTTTCCCAATTCAAGAAATCCCTGCAGGATGGATGCAGGACAAGGAGGAACACATCGAAGTCCAAAATACACCTGCTTATGAAGCAATGCACGAAAAGCTAGTAGAAGAAGACAAGGAAGCAGATGCACACGAAGATAATATGGTAACAAGAAATCCGGTCCAAGAAGTACACTTATGCACTCAAAACAATAATCAACCAGTTCTGGTGGCCACTTGGTTGTGGAGCCACCCACAGCTCCTGGAAAAGGTAAAATCATTCTTGACCCAGTATGCAGATGTTTTTGCCTGGCATTATAAAGACTTAGAAGGAGTGCCTGCATCTTATGGAGAGCACAAAATTCCTCTGGTTGATGGAGCCAGACCCATCAGAGGAAGGAGTTATAGACTTAATCCAAAGTATGCCGAAGCTGTCTATGTGGAAATCCAAAAGATGGAAGATGCAGGAATCATCATTCCTGTGGAACACTCAGAGTGGCTCTCGCCTATGGTTATAGTACCAAAGAAGAATACTAATAAAATCAGAATTTGTGTGGACTTTAGAGCTCTCAACAAGGTGACCATTCCAGACGGGTTCCCTATGCCTTTTGCAGAACAGGTCATTGAAGAAGTGGCTGCGCATGCACTATATAGTTTTATGGATGGATTCAGTGGCTATAATCAAATATCAATACACCCAGAGGATCGTGAAAAGACTGCTTTTATCACACCTTGGGGAACGTATGTGTATGTAAAAATGCCATTTGGGCTCAGAAATGCTCCAGCCACATTTAACAGAACGGTCAATCTCATTTTTGCCCCCCTATTGCTGGAATCACTTAGAATCTTCATGGATGACTTCTCTTCATTTTCAGGATCTCACAAGGAAACTCATCTAGATTGTTTGGACCAGCACTTGAGGCAGCTGCAGAATATTTTCCAAAGATGCAGAGAAACTAAGTTAAAGCTCAATCCAAATAAATGTCATTTCCTTGTGACAGAAGGAACCCTTTTAGGACATGTGGTATCGGCTAAAGGTATGGCCCCAGATCCTGACAAAATTCTTTCTATATTAAAGTTACCTAAACCTAAATCTCCT
Source organism: Ceratopteris richardii (assembly GCA_020310875.1). Taxonomy (NCBI): domain Eukaryota; kingdom Viridiplantae; phylum Streptophyta; class Polypodiopsida; order Polypodiales; family Pteridaceae; genus Ceratopteris; species Ceratopteris richardii. The sequence continues at coordinate 143,456,618 of CM035432.1, forward strand.
AAAGAGATCCAGAGTTTCTTGGGGCATACCGGTTATCATAGAAGGTTTATAAAAATGTATGCAAAGATAGCTAGACCTCTGACTAGACTCACAGGTAAGGAAGTACCTTTCAAATGGGAAGAAGAGGAGGAAAAAGCATATCAGACATTACGGTCACGGTTAGTGTGTGCTCCTATCTTGGTCACCCCGGAGTGGTCAAAAATCTTTCATATACATGTCGATGCCAGTGCATATGCAGTGGGGGCAGTTCTGACTCAACCCAGTGAAGAATTTAAAATGGACAGGCCAATTCAATATGCCAGTAGAATCTTGACCAAGGCTGAAAGGAATTACAGTACTACTGAGAGGGAAGCACTAGCAATGGTCTTTGCCGTTCAAAAATTCTGCCATTACTTATTGGGGGTAAAATTTATTATTATATCAGATCACCAACCACTAAAATATCTACTCAACAAGCCCCAGGCCACCGGTAGAATATGGAGGTGGTTATTGTTGTTCCAAGAATTCGATTTTTCTGTAGTCCATAAACCAGGGAAAGACAATGTTATGGCGGATCACCTATCCAGAATAAATTTGATGAATCAATCTAGCGGAATCAATGATGACTTTCCAGATGCTCATTTGTTTGCTGTAAAAGCTCACGGTTGGTATTACGACATTAAAAATTTCATTAAAAGTGGATTGTATCCAGAAAAGGCTAGTGCTGTACAAAAGAAGAGCCTGCTCATCAAGAGTAGACCATATACCTTCATCGGGGATAAATTGTACAAACAGGGCAAAGATGACCGGTTCAGGAAGTGTTTGGAAGAAGAAGAAGTGAGGGAAGTCCTTCACTCTGCACATGAAGGAACAGGTGGTGGGCACCTACCAGGGCATATTATGAGTCAGAGGATACTGGATGCGGGTTTATGGTGGCCTACACTCTTCAGGGATGCAGATGAATGGGGTAAGGCATGTGATATTTGCCAAAGGTGTGGACCTAAGCCAACAAAGCAGAGAAATAACCCCTTGGTTATTTCCACCTCCTGGCAACCATTTGAGAAGTGGGGGCTAGATTTTGTAGGGCCCATCTATCCTCCCGCTTTTCCAAAAAGAGAAAAATATCTCCTGATAGCTACAGATTATGCAACTAAGTGGGCCGAAGCTATTGCCTCCACAGATTGCACTGCCCAAACTGTTGCTGACTTCATTTATAGTAACATCATTTGCAGGTTTGGTTGTCCACTTGAAATTTGTACTGATCAAGGTACCCATTTTGTCAATAAAGTCCTGCAAGAAATCTTCAACAGGTATAGAATTCTTCATAGGACCTCTTGTGCTTACTATCCACGAGCAAATGGACAAGCTGAGTCTACAAATAAGGTTCTAATTTCAATGTTAAGAAAGGAGTGTATGTTGCAACCCACTTCATGGGGCAGTGCGTACTTAGGTACACTTTGGGCATACAGGTTAGCCTACAAAGAGGCCACTGGATATTCCCCATTCCAACTGGTTTATGGCATATTACCCATAGAGCCCTTTGAATTTTTACATGGATCGCCTAAGATAGCATTCATGCAGGGAAAGAAGGATTGTGATGTCTCTCAGAGGCTAGGAGCTTTAAATAAAGTGGAGGAGATTCGTCTACTAGCAACCAAACAATTGATAGAGACTCAGAGGAAACGGAAGGAGGCACATGATCGACATCTGTGGAAAAACAACATCGAGGAAGGCATGTTAGTTCTTCTCCATAAACCTAACCCTCATACGACTGCAAAAGGGAAATGGATCCCTCACTGGGAAGGACCTTTTCGCGTGCTGAAGATATTGCATTGGGGTGCTGTGCAATTGGAAACCCTCGCTGGCAACAGCCTACCTTTAGTAAACATTTCCAGACTCAAGGCTTATTATCAAGTGTCGTAACCTTTGTAGTTTCATTTATTTTGTTCCTGATGGTTTTGGTTTGGTTTATTAGGTAACAAAACTAAAAAAAACTCACACGTTTTCTTTTTTTTCGGCGCCATTTTCTTTAATTTTCTTCATTTATTTTCTCTAAGTAATATTTTCAAATCCACCGTTAAATAAAATTGGGCGCAAAAAGTTTTTGGGATGGCCCTTACTACTGCACAATAACTTTCATTAATACCCATTTCTTTGTTCTCCCTTGAATGGCTAAGATTAAGAGTTGCATCTCCTCTCTTTTGAGCACCCTTTTATGGTCAACCATTCTTGCTTAGGAGGTGCTCCTTCATTCCGCATTGCTATATATTATGCCTTCTCTTCATTCTTGCTCCCTCAGCATAACTACGGTTATCATCTTCGCGCTCTGACTATGATGGTGAACTTGGATCTCCGCAACCCCTCAAAGTGAAGAGCAGTTCATGATCCTCCATCGGGGAGGTCGATCCTCACCAACCTTCCAACCTCTCACCTCATCCACCACAAACCCCGGCCATCTCCATCCCCCCTCCATTTCCCCGCACCCCGCAGCGTCCAAACCCCTCACCCCTCCTCCAAACCTCTCCAAACCTCTCAACCCCCCTTCCCAACCTTCCCTCGACACCCCGCAGCGCCCACCCCCTCACCTCTCCTCCAACCCCCTCAACCCCCCTCCCTCCGCCTCCAACCATCCACCCCCTCCCCCTCCTTCCCTCGGCACCCCGCAGCGCCCCACCCCCCTCACCTCTCCTCCAAACCCCTCAACCCCCCCCCCTCCTTCCCTCGGCACCCCGCAGCGCCCCACCCCCTCACCTATCCTCCAACCCCCTCAACCCCCCTCCCTCCACCTCAAACCCCTCCACCCCCCTCCCCAACCTTCCCTCGACACCCCGCAGCGCCCCACCCCCTCAACCCCATTCCCTCCGCCTCCAACCCCTCCACCCCTCCCCCTCCTTCCCTCGGCACCCCGCAGCGCCCCACCCCCCTCACCTCTCCTCCAACCCCCTCAGCCCCCCTCCCTCCGCCTCCAACCCCTCCCCCTCCTTCCCTCGGCACCCCGCAGCGCCCCACCCCCTCACCTCTCCTCCAACCCCCTCAACCCCCCTCCCTCCGCCTCCAACCATCCACCCCCTCCCCCTCTGTTGGCAGCAGCCAGAGGCACAGACGCCACGGAAGCATGTGAAAACGAAGCAGGGAGCCAGGCGGATCAATTTTTAAACAAATATATTTCTTATTAATTCTCCAAACATTCAAACAGTGATTGTTATCACTAATTGTAACATATGTATCATAGAAAACCCCATTTTGTAATCCATAGCTCCATTTTGTGCAAGCCGAGGAGTCCTCGAGCTTGAGGAGCTTAAGTAGAATGCGCATACCAATTTTCGTTATTTTTAGACATCGTTTACCCTTCCAAATAGCCTCTAGGACCTATTTTTTAACTAGGCCGGTCACTAGATGTGAAACCGGTCAAAACTAGTCTAGAAACTATAAAAAGAGCTAGAGAGCTCATTTTTGGGGTTGGTTCATTTTGGTTAGTGTGAGCTTAGAGCTAGTTTGAGCTTGTAAGAGTATTCTTGAGTAATAGAGCTAATTTCCCACCTTCCATTGTGTCTTGCTTGTCTCTTCATTGTGTGTGTGTGTATGTGTGTGTGCATTTTTGTGCTTCTCACCATCACTCTCACTTCATCTCACATTCACGATCTTCATATCACTCCTACCTCTTCCGCGGATTGACATTAAGGAGGTGAAGCTTCTTAACGTGGTACTTACCATTGTGCTAGAGCAACACCAATTTTGGCGCCGTTGCCGGGGATCGAGTCTAGGACGAATGTGTGATGGTAAGAGTATAGCAAGAAGTGGCGTTGGAAGGTAAAAATTTCAGTTTTTGTTGTTATTTTTACTTAGTTTTTAGTGTTTTTCACCTTCCCCACACTCCATCTTCATCATTGCATCATCATCTCCATTTCCAAAAAAATCAGAAAATTCACCATATCCACCCATTCACCTCATTTCCCCTCATTGGTGCATGCGAGAGAGCGAGAGAGAGTTTTTGCGATTGTATGTGCTTGCTTTTTCTTGAGTTTTCTTGCAGGTACAGAGCCTCAGAGCATCAGGAAAGCTTCCAAAAGGTAAAAAATGTACTTTCTGTCAGAGATTTCCGAGTGTGGCGGACCATCGCGATGGTCTGCAATTTTCGGTTTTTGAGGTAGGCGACCACACCACTAGATAGGCGATACTTGCGCATTCACGGAACCACAATTACATTTCAAAAATTCGTTATTTGGTGGACCATCGCGATTGGCTCGAACCATCGCGATTGTGTCGCACCATCGCGATAGGCTCACGCCATCGCGACGGCTCGGCCGGACCATCGCGACGGTTCGCTTTTTCGGACCATCGCGACGGTTCACTTGAGCCATCGCGACGGTCCACTTGGACCATCGCGACGGTTCAGCTGACCCCGGACCATCGCGATTGGCCTATGCCATCGCCACGACAGTGCCACGTGTCACGATAGACCATCGCGACGGTTCATTTTTTGGACCATCGCGACAGCCCAAAATCGGACCATCGCGATTGGCTCAAGCCATCGCATCGCGGACCATCGCGACGGTTCACTTCGGACCATCGCGATTGTCCACCGTTGACCGTTGACCGCGCCATCGCGATTGTCCGCCTGATCACGCCATCGCGACGGTTCATTTTTCGGACCATCGCGACGGTCCATTTCCACGCCATCGCGATTGTTCACTTCGAGCCATCGCGACGGTTCACCTTTTCGCACCATCGCGATTGTCCAAATCCCGCGCCATCGCGACGGTTCGCTTTTTCGGACCATCGCGACGGTCCCAGACCATCGCGATTGCCCACCACCATCGCAAATTTTGGACTCCAATTTTTGACCAAATTTGAGGGTATTTTTGAAAAATTTTTGGACCATTAGACTCATAGGAGACCCCTTAGCTCATATTTGAAGGAAAATTTGATTGTCAGTTTTTACCCCCCAGGGCCTGAACGCGTATAACTTTTTCATCCGAAGTCCGTTTTTTGAGCTTAATAGCTCGTTAGAAAGCTCGTGACGAGTACTACGTGACCTCAACTGTTTTTTTTCATAAAGAATACATCTATTTTTGGATAAGCTATTTGGAGGTTCACCTAGTTTGGGACTAGGAAGCCAGAGGGCAAGTGTTGAAAATTTGGGCAAAACGAGAAGGGACTTAAAAAGGTGTATATGCTCAAGTGTTTGATCATCTTGTGAATTGGTCTAATATTGGAATTTTTCCAGGTCTAGCAAAGGCAATCAAAGGCAAGCAAGCGAGGCAGCGAAGACAGCAGAGCTTGGGAAGCACGGCTTCTTGGGCAACAGGGCATCAGAGCAACCAGAAAAGCCGACTCGAGGTTGGAAGATTACTCAACCCCCTCAGTCAATTCTTAGCTTAGGCTAAACGGTAGTTGTGGATTAACGACGATAGGAACGCCTCAAGTTCAAGATACCTAATTCTATCAAGTTTAAGACTAAAAGTAAAGGTGTGTGTGACGAAAACCTAAAGAAAAGAATATAAGTCTGACGGAACGAAAACTTAAAATCATCACGAAAGTCGAATTCCTGACGCATACATTAAGACAAGAATCCAAAGAGAATTAAAAAGAATCAAGAAAGTAATAACAAAGAACCATTGACGATCTAAGGGTATAATTGAGCGTGCAAGGAAGAAAATTAATGAACCTTAGATCGGGCAAACATATAGGTAAGTCGGACAGAAGAAGCCTTAGATCATCAGAGGCTAGTGTAAGAACCACAGCTCGATCTTGGGCTCAACAATTGAATAGCAATTATCCTTACGAGTTGAGCTCAGAATCAAGTGAATCAGAAATGGCATTTAGCACAGACAGACCAGAAGGAGGGTCCAATGTAGCATACCTAGAAAAACCTGAAGGACCCTATAGAACGCAATTAGAATTTCTCCGAACCAACCGATTAGGTGCTCGCATCTATGAGGATGGTTTGCAAAGGCAGGTGGTGCAACTGCACAACCCTGATCAACCCATTGGATTGGAAAGACCAGTGGTGAAATTTGAGAGAGACGCTTACATAGACAAAGAAGGAACCATGTACGTACTAAGTACTCAGCCAAACGATACTAATGAGTTTGGCACAATTCAATTAGAGACGGAAACAAAATTTCAAGGAAAAGAACCGTTAGAAGAACCTAGAACACCGAGAGGGAAATCCGTATTAACAAGAGTACTCATCCCAGAGTGGATCCCTCAAGACAACAGGAGCACCGAGTTGTTCGTAAATAAAGAAACAGACGAAGCCTTTTGGAGGTACAGAAAGGAACACCCTGGTGAGATAGGCATCATTACAATCTATGAATTCAAGGACCCAGATACACCTGGAAAGGTTGTATACCTGGATGAAACTTCAGAAAGAATCTTTGTGGTGCCTAAGCGCGCTAAAAACACATACACATGGAGAGGTGAATTGATATTCCCTCCATCCAGAACAAACATGAATACAAGTCAACAAGGGGCGGGAACATCCTCAGCCCATGGAAATCAAAGAGAAGGAAATCACGAGAGACCGGAAGTAAGCTTCAATCACCCCATAGGGAGAGATAGAACAACCACGGACACTAATAGGACGGATAGACAAAGAGAACATGGAATACCAGGTGGTAGAGATGATTTTCCTCTACCTAGACCACGTGAACACGCAAGAGTATTGAGACCCACACAGTTGGTAAAATCAATGAAGAATTACTTTGATGGGACAGGAGATCCCTATGACCATGTCGTAGAATTCAAGCAAGTACTGAGAGCAGAACAAGTCGAGGACATGTTCACGCAGTACAATGCATTTGGACTAACGTTAAAGAATACCGCTTTAACTTGGTTCCAACCTTTGCAACAAAGGCAATTTAGAGACATCCATCACTTTTTAGAGTCATTCATCACTGAATTCTCTAAAAGTGGAGTTAGACATGACACGTCTTCGTTGATTCATAGCTTTAAACAGACCCCTCAGGAAACAGTTAGATTGGCAGGACGTAGATTCAGACAATATGTTGAGCGATGTCCAATGCAAGAACTACCCTCACAAGCTAAACAAGTATCACTGTTCCTAGATGGCTTGTTGAGCGCTAAACTACGCTCTTATGTGTACCTAAAAGAACCCAGAACGCTAGAAGAGTGTATAAGAATATGTATAGACATTGAGGACAACTTAGGAGATGAATTAGAACTCTCAAAAGTCTATAAGGACCCAGATTGTTCTTCTCTAGCATCCACAAAATTGTCTAATTCAATAGAGGACCTAGCAGAAAAAGTGGCCCAAAAACTAGGAGTTTCTGGTAAACAGGTGCCCAAGCTACCTACAAATGTGCGTTGTTACACTTGTGGTGGAAATCATTTGGCAAACGTGTGCCCCAATGCACCTCAACCTCAAGCCAACCCTAGTGGCCAATATTGCACAATTGAGAGAAGATATACTAATCATACGGCTCAGGACTGCCCATACAACAAACAAACCGTGAGACAGAACTACCCGCAAACATACCAGCAGCCAGGTAGGTATCAAGGCCAATACAATGCTCAGCCTTATTACTATAGGCCTCCTCAGAACTACCGATACCAGGCCCAACAGAGACCTCAACCCGTCTTAGCTCAGCAGCCACCCCCACCAGCGAATGTCATCTCAGTCAAATACGTTGCTGCAGAAGAGAACCTAAGTAGGGCCTTAGTGCCTTCTTCACCCCTGATCACAGAAAGTGACCCGAACTCAAACAGTTTTGACTCTACTCATGTAACTAGTCCACCCGCTTATTACACGGAGTCACCAGAACATGTGGAGACATATCATTATGATAGTCCTCCAATGGAACCTAGTTGGGAGCCAGACTATACTAATGTGATGTACGCAAACCCAAACCCACGGCCCCAATTGAGACAACAGAGACCACAGGGCCCTAGAGGACCATGCTTTAGGTGCCAAGGAGATCACTTCATAAAGGATTGTCCACATCCCCCAATAGCAAGGCAATCACAATACTATAGCATACAAGGCTTTTGTGCCGACTGTGGCAAAGAGCACATAATTAGAGATTGTCCTAAGAACCCAGTTAACACTACGAATGTGACACCGATCAACGTGATAGGTATTGTAAACAACGCAGATGGATCCAACCCTACATACGTGCCGATCCAAGCTATAACCAGAGCCCAGGCGCTCTTGCAAAACCAACAGCGTAATCAAGAGAAAATAGCCGAAACTAGTGAAGTTGCAGAATCGAGTAGTAAAAAGACAAAATCTTGGAAAGATTCTAGAGAAAGGATAAAGAGAAAATGGAGTAAAAAGATAAGTGAGTTGGAAGGAAGTTTAAGGGAATCTAGAGCCAAAATACAAGAATTGACTTCACAAGAATTAAACCAAGAAAACCCAGCTCAAAATTCAGGATCAGTTTTAGCAGAACCCATACCAGAAGATCTAGACATGATGTTTCGTGCATATCAGGCTAGAATAAAAGAGGGACCTCAAGTCACGGAAATGAGTAAAAACTACCCTCGAGCGGATCTAGAAATTGAGAGAACTAAACTTTGCATGAAGATGGTAGAACTAGCCCAAGCGTTGTTCGAAGCCTCTAGATATCTTAATTGGAATAACATGGCAAAACCGGAATTACACTTTCAAGGACTAATGGAGAGGCTAGAACACTTAATAGAAAGCAAAGAGAAAAAGGATCAGCATAGGAACCCTATTGTCCCAGAGACACAGGAAAGGAATCCACCATCCCTGTCTCAAGTACCCAATACAGAAAGTCAAGATAACCTATCTTCCATACATAAGTACTCACATGAATTTTTAAGAGAAATACAAGAAGAGAAATGGAGAAAAGAACAAGGAACTCATCCTCCTATTCAGGAAATAAACGACTTGCAGGAACAATTTCCCCAAGACATCCCCTCTATTTACGATGATGTAGAGGAGGAGCAACTGAGTGAACCCACAGGATTTGAATCTAATTCTCTACAAGAATTACCTCAGTTCACCGGACCTTGGGAAGCTAAGTCTATTAGTATGAGAGCACCCACGATAATAGTGAGGAATGAAGAATCAGTGATCCCTAGGAACACGGATGTGATCAAGAACACTAAAGTACAGTGTAATCTCACTCTGGAGGAATTGATTAAGGTAAAACCAGAATTGTGGAAGCATGTAGCAAATCAATTCCCGGAGCTAGCTACCACACCCTCTCAAATAGGATCACATAAGAAGGTACCAGAGATACCCGTAGAAAAGATTGGAGATGTAAGCGAAGGAGAGGAAGGTAACACATATCTTCCAATAACCCATCAGGGCTACACCACGAAAGCCATCTTAGATTCAGGAGCCGGAGTAGCCATCGCTACCACCGCTTTGTGGAAACGTTGGGGTAAGCCAGCACTCAGACCCACTAGGATGAAGCTACAAATGGCTGATGGACACATAGAAAAACCATTAGGCTTACTAGAAGGCATATCTCTCACCACTTGTGGTGTAGAATTTGAGCATACCTTTGCCATTTGTGACTTCGCGAAAAATCGTGCGTATGAGATGATATTGGGACGACCATTCATGCGTCAGTTGCAAATTGTACAAGATTGGGGAACTAATTCTTTGTACTTGCAACATTTAGGAGTGACTACTAAAGTCAATCTTAAGGACTATTCACACAGAGATGTACCCCCAATACAATGGAATACCATCCATAAGACACCAGCAGAGACGGAATCCGTGCACTCATTAGAATCAGATCCTTCTTGGTTGCATGAGGATACCCATTTATGGATGTGTAAAGTAGCCAAACAAGAGGAAGAACGATTAGAAGCCAGGACCTTAGGTGCAGAACAACATCCACGAACCCTTCAAGATCCAGCCTACGCACCTGTAGTATTCCCAGACGAGGAATTTGAACCCCATGGTTGGGCGGAAATCCTAGCAACCATGGATGTAGCCATCAATGAAGAACAATGGACACCCCACTGTGACGAGGATGGCTATGACATTTCAGTTTTCACGATAGAGCCAATCATGGGCGATGCAATTTTAGAAGAGTGTGAACCAGACACTGATGCATTTGAGGATGCAAGCGATTTTGATTTAGAATCAATTATCATGGACTCACCCTTTGCATCAGAGGAAGAATATTTCTACGAAGTAGAGACTCACACTCAGAGACACGAGGAAATTACAAACGAGGTAAGGTTAACCACTCAAGTGACTGATAAGAGTGAAGGCAAGAAAAGAAAGAAGAAAGAAGCCATGTCAGAAAAAGGAGAATCTTTGTTTGAAGTACCCGAGAACTTCAAGAAATATGAAATTGAAGATAGAAGAATCATGGTACGAATGCCTAATAGAAAAGAGAAGGATGGACAAGCATATGATAACCGAGAGAAAACCAAAAAAATAATAGTTGCCATAGAAGGAGAAGAAGAAAAATGCACCTACATAGGGCATGATCTGACGACTGAAGAAGAAGAAGAGCTAGTTGCCCTATTGCGCGAATATAGAGATGTTTTTGCTTGGAGTTACAAAGATTTGAAAGGAGTAGATCCAGATATATGTTCTCATAGAATCCCTATGACTCCAGATGCAAAACCGACAAAACAAAAACCTTACACGTATAATGATAATTACGCTGCGAAGATTAAAGAGGAGATAGATCGATTGATAGAAGCAGGATTCATTTACGAAATTGAGCATACCGAATGGGTATCCCCCATTGTGGTTGTGCCCAAGAAGAATGGAAAATTGCGTGTGTGTATTAACCTTAAAAAAGTTAATGCCGCAACGATTAGAGACAGTTATCCTCTTCCTATCACGGAACACCTATTGGAAAGAGTTGCGGGCAAGGAAGTTTACAGTTTTCTTGATGGATTCTCAGGCTATAACCAAGTAGCCATTGCTACAGAAGATCAACACAAGACGGCTTTTGCCACTGAATGGGGCATATTTGCATTTCGTGTGATGCCATTTGGTTTAACAAATGCACCCGCCACTTTCCAGCGACTCATGTGTCATGTTTTTAAGGAATTCTTACGCAAAAGCTTGGAAGTTTACGTCGATGACTTATGTGCTCATTCAAATGTAAGACAGACACATATCCCAGAGTTAAGACAAATATTTGACAAATGTCGAGAGTATCAGGTTTGTTTGAACCCAGAAAAATGCGTTTTCATGGTCAGACAAGGCAAAATTCTAGGACACATTGTGTCAAAAAATGGAATCTCTACGGACGAGGAGAAGGTGAAGGTAATTGCAGAATTACCAAGACCAACTAATGTGAAAGAGGTACAGGCATTTATGGGCCATTGCGGCTATTATAGGAGATTCATACACATGTATGCAATCATAGCCAAGCCTCTATACTCTCTTTTGACCAATTTTGAGTGGACAGATGAATGTGAAAATTCATTCAACGAACTTAAACGACGTTTGTGCTTAGCACCTATATTGACTACCCCAGATTGGAGTAAGCCATTCCATGTACATGTGGATGCATCCAATTATGCCATAGGATGTGTGTTAGCACAACCCACGAATGAAGGTAACATAGATCTCCCCATAGCTTATGCTAGCAGACAATTGAACGCAGCAGAAAGAAATTACACCACGACGGAACGAGAGGGATTAGGGATGATCTACGCTGTAAAGAAGTTTAGGCACTACTTGTTGGCCAACAAATTCAAGTTCTTTACAGATCATCAAGCCCTATTATATTTAGTCAATAAACCTTGTAACACAGGACGATTGATACGTTGGTTTCTATTACTCATGGAGTATGATTTTGAAGTGGTAGTCAGGAAAGGAAAGACACATCTTAGAGCCGACCACCTCTCAAGATTAACCTCAGGAGAAGCTCCTCAAGGAGTAGCGGATGATCTACCGGATGCATACTTGTTTAACCTTGAGATAGCACCAGAATGGGCTAAGCCTATAGTCCCTATTCTCACATACGGACCCAAGAATCCTAAGTTAAAGATCAAAGAGGGAGAGATTACCAAGTCTCAGAGATACCAAATAATGGCAGGAAGCATATATAAACAGGATAATCAAAAGATTCTTGCTTGTTGTGTAGATGAATCAGAACATGCGAACTGGTTGCAATTAGCACACATAGGTGCACTAAAGCAACATCATTCAAAACATCGAACCTTACAGACTCTGCATAGATTAGGAGTATATTGGCCTACGATGGAAGCAGATGTCTACAAGTTGTGTAAGGAATGCCATGTTTGTTGTGAAAGACCACCAGTAGAGCATGCTACATTGTATCACGTGTCTCTCACCCCAGACTGGAGTGAACCTTTAGTGACATACTTAAGGACGCACACATTCCCTCAAGGAATGACCTTAGCTCGACAACGCAGTCTAGAACAGGAAGCTCAAGACTATTCACTTATTGGCGATAATCTATACAAAAGAGGACGAGATGGATATTTAAGACAATGTGTTCATGAAAGCGATTATCTGAGCATACTAGAGACTGCACACCAAGGTGTTGCAGGAGGTCATTTTGGACCAGATAGGATAATCAAAGCCATTCTCTTTGCAGGATTATGGTGGCCCACTCTTCACATGGATGCACATACCTATGTAAAGAGATGTGATGTGTGCCAAAGAACTCAGTTTCCTACTCGCAGAGATGAAATGCCATTGAAACCCATGATGGGCGGACGTGCATTTTCAAAGTGGGGTATAGACTTTGTAGGACCCATCAACCCCCCTGCAAAAGGTACACATGCGGAATACATTATTGTTGCCACAAATTATCTGACGAAGTGGGTAGAGGTAAAAGCCACAAAAAAGAATGATGCTCACACGACTGCAAAATTCTTATTTGAAAATGTTTTTACAAGATATGGACTGCCTATAGAGTTAGTGAGCGATCGAGGCACTCACTTTCTAAACCAAGTCATTGAATATTTGTTACAGGATTTTATGGTGATTCACAAGAAATCTGCACCATATCATCCTCAGGCCAATGGTCAGGCTGAAAGCACTAACAAGATACTTTGTACCGTACTGACGAAACTCGTGAACAATAAACGTTCAGATTGGGACAAACAGCTACACCACGCTGTTTGGGCATATCGAGTGGCCTACAAGACCGTACTCAATGCAACTCCCTTTCACATGGTTTTCGGTCAGAATGCAGTGCTTCCTTTGGACTTCTTGATACCGACCCTTAAGGTTGCACAAGAACATCAGTGGACCGGCCATGAATTATCAGCGAGAATAATGGACTTGGAACGATTAGGAGAAACCAGGCTAAAGGCAGCAGCAGGAATATACGCAGCGAAGAAGCGACAGAAAGCATATTTTGATGCACATGTGAAAGATAAAGGCCTAAAAGAAGGAGATTTAGTTCTAGTGTATACGCTGAAACAGCATGCACGCAAGTTAGAAAAGCGAGGTTATGGACCTATGATCATTAACCGACTCTCGACTAGTGGAGCAGTACAGTTAGCCACCTTAGAAGGAGATATAATGCCTAATTACATTAGTGGCTGTGGAGTCAGGTTATATCAAGAGCCTCTTACTGAGGATATGCTTAGACGACTCACGTTGGCAAAGAAGCGTAAGGAGGAAGAAAACCGAATACGAGCCGAAGCTCAGGCAGAAGCCATAGAACGCATTAAGCGCATGAAGCTAAGAAGACAAGGACTAGGGAGAGAACATTATAACCATCTGGAAACATCACCCAGATATCCCATGGCCATGTGTCAAGTAAAGTCAACCACTCATCCTAGCATAGTGGACAGGAGACCATTCATTACAGTAAGGCTAGCGCACTGTAGCCATAGCCAAGAACTCAGGGCTTTGATTGACTCAGGTGCTGCGACTAGTGCGATTAGATGGTCCCACTATAAGGCTTCAGGAATAGAAATGCGGCCAATTGAGGCATACCTCATAGGCCTAGGAGGCATGGAAACCCCTTGCATGGGTGAGGTGGACCTTCCTATCCTCGTTAAGGAGGTGACCATGACAGCGAAGCTATTAGTGTGCCATGATGACGACCTGATAGAACCCCTAATCCTTGGCCAAGATTGGCTATACGATCACTCAGTGGACCTAAATCTTAGACAAGGCTCCTTACAGATTGGAACCTTAGAGCAGAAGCGAGTGATACCGCTTGACTTCCCTAACGGCATTCCGCTTGACGGTTGTGACCCTAGACCCTATGAAACGCATGCGACGGAAGACAGGAAGATTTTTGGGCAGACCAGTCACGTTACGTCTACACCAACCCACTCGGGCTTGGCTATAGACAGTTGTCAGTCAGAAGAACGACAGGAGATCTTCCCTGGGACTTCCTGCAAACTAGAAGCGACAGTTACCCAAACGCAAGGACGGAAGGGCACAATCAGAGGTCAGGTGGGTTGCATCAGCGGCCAAATGAGCACGACACCCTGCGGTGCTCATCCTTCCAAACTTGTTGCGGACTGGCCTAGATTAAAGTTACAAAAGGCATCACTTCCTAATGGGCAGGTCACGCAAGTGTTGGAACTCCCTTCTTTTCCAAAGCAGAGTGTCCATCCGACCTCTCAACCTCAACAACAACAGAGTCAACCACGACAAAGGAACCCAGACCGACGACAGTATCAGAGGAAACAACATGGAAAGCAGTTTAGGCCTCCCAAAGGAAGCGGCACCAGACAAATATGGGTGCCGAAAGGACAAAAAGCACCAAAGGACTCCAACCAAGCAGAGATCAACAAGCAAAAGGCCGAACAGAAACAGAATCGATATCCACCATCCCCTCGACCTTCTTCTACAGGTCCGAGCATTCGACAAATGTGGATCGCTAAGAAGTACCTTACCCATAGACCCACGCCCACGCAGATTTGGGTGCCCAAATTATGTATCATAGCTCAACCCATAAGCCATGTAATATATAACCCCCACAACTCATTTCATCCCTCGATACCACCACACCCGACACCACCTTTTACCCCTCAGCAGAAACCCACCACCCACTCCAAGATCTTTAGGAAATGGATACCGAAACGTGTCCAACTGTCTTCCCCTAACCCATTGTCTAACTACCCCCCGACTAACATACAACCTCGTACTAAATCACTAACCTTTAAACCTTGTATAAATTCACACACCATCATCACACACCACTCGTAATCTCATCTCATCACGAAATGTATGCATGATCTGAAACGTATAGGTGTCTAGAGACCTGCACTAGTGCTGCAAGAAACATTGCATCCATCACATCACAGCACTTGGCTACACGGGTTACGCATCAGTTATGGAAAGGGATTGCGGTCTCACTTTAATGGGATCATAATTAATTTCCATGCTAATGTGTTAATCTTTTGTAGCAGATCTTTCTCACTAGCGCACCAATCACCATGCAAACCGACGAAGGAACATCAGGAGCAGGCCCCAGTGTAGCGGCCGTGCCACTCAACGTGCTGCGAGCAGAATCCCACCCGACTGCTCCACCGCCGGAATTCCAAGGATTTCCAGGGCCCATGCCTATCGACAATCCACCCATGGGCTACACCGAAAAGATACACAGGAACTCTCATTGGTTTCAGGGCCTTGCAGGACCCCTTGCGGACGCGGACTTTATATTTGAATCCTCTCTGACATTTGATGACCGCACGTGGGGAAAGTACCAGTTTTTCTCCAGAGAGTTCGAAGCCCTACAAAGCACCCAGGATTTAACTCATGTTTGGGCCAGAGCAGGCTTCACAGAGTATTTCAGTGATCCCCTGCCCAAACCGGATTTTTACAGGTGCTATTATTTAATCACTACCCTGCTGGCATCAGAGAATAAGGACATCCCAGGAACCTTCATATTGCCTACTCTAGTGGATGATCCACCTTACAAGAGATTTTATCTCTCTAAGGACTTAATCAGAGCAGCCATCAAGATTCATGGAACCCACACACCCACAGATCGAGAGAGATTAATTCCAGAACCGATGAAACGTGGGGACGTCACGAAGTGGGAGGAGATTTCGGCCATTACACCTGAGCTGTCAAAGCCACTAAGGATATGCATGCAACATTTCGCATTTCCAGCTCAGGACAGATTTACCATGCCCCATAAACGAATCTGGTTCGGATTGTATTTGGCATGCACGGGACCTCAAACAGTTGATCTGGCAAGCTGGATCATAGATCAAATGTATCTGGCACAGCACAGATGGGAGCGCAAGAAGGTGCTTAACGGATGTTGTGCGCTCACTAGAATTGTGTATATGTGTTTGGCTTATGACTTGCCAATTGAGCGTGCACTAACAGGAGAAGAACTGAAGGCATTCAAGGGCACAACGAAGAAAGCCAGGAAGCCCAGTAGGACACGGGCAGGTAAGCGCATGCGAGGCACCATCCCCTGCCTTCAAGTGCCAGAGTCGCCATCACCACAACCATCTCCAGAGCGACCACAGACAGAAGCTGCTCCCACTGTACAACCTATTCGCATACGGTTGTCCAGACCAGTGATTACAGAGGCCACCACTAGTACCGCTGCACCTCAGGCAGCTGCCACCTCAGAACCCACCACCACAACAGCAGAAGCTCCCACCACTATTGGTGCGGAAGCGTTTTCTTTCCCGATACCACATATGGAGGCCGACCCCATAAACACGACATTTGATTTTGAGATGCCTGATGCATTCTCAAACGAATTCCAGTATTCAGAAGCACAACTGTTCTCACAGGAATATGAACGTCCCAGCTACCCTACCACGCCGCGAGATTTGCCACAGGGACAAGCTGTGTCGAGCTCTGAAGAAGAGAGAACCGAAACAGACAACGAGGAAGGCGACGATGAAGCCAGCCAGGGCTC
Organism: Ceratopteris richardii; assembly: GCA_020310875.1. Classification (NCBI taxonomy): domain Eukaryota; kingdom Viridiplantae; phylum Streptophyta; class Polypodiopsida; order Polypodiales; family Pteridaceae; genus Ceratopteris; species Ceratopteris richardii. The sequence continues at coordinate 143,473,393 of CM035432.1, forward strand.
ACATGACGAACAGACAGAGGGCCAAGGTCAACAAACCGACACACACGGCGACACCAGCACATATGAAGATGAGACATTCGAAGCCGCAGCGTACACACTGGCTATAAAGAAATTATATCGTACCATGGAAAAAGTTTGGGCACGAAAGAAGTTAACTGAAGAGGAGAGCCAGGCATTAATTGAACAGGAACTCATCTCTGGAGGATTCGAAGACGCATACATCAGAGGGTTCCGAGAATTAGTCAAATCAGTAGGCTCCCATGAAGCACTCAGGTTTTTACAAAGAAAGCAACTACCACAGTTTGACCCCCGCCGAGTGCGCCTACTTTCAAAACCCGGAGAGTATATTCGTGTACCAACAGGAGCTCAATCCTCAGCACAAGCCAAGGAGGCACGCCTCGCCCCAGAAAGTTCATTGACCGCAGAAACCATCCTTGTAGATTCGCCACCCCGTACCACCATTGTACATACCACTACTATCCTCGAAATAACATCCACCCCTTCGACTCCTCTCTCACCTCATCTTTCACCAACCCATCCCGTATCACCCGCACACCCACCTTCTTTCCCCACATCCACACCTGTACAAAGCAACATAGCCACAACCTCTTCCTTACCCATTCATACCACCATGCCCACACCCAACCCTCCGCATCCATATGTTAACCCCTTCACCCCTTCATCCTTCCCAGCGTTTCCCCCACCTCTAAGACCCCCATTCCCCTTCCTAACCCCACTAACCTTCTCACCAGTCTCACCCCCCCAACCTACCCTAACCCCTATTTCCCCGTTTCACCAAGGTGCTCCTACCATCCCCCCTGTAAACTACTCTACATTTGTAAATCCTGTATTCACACCTACACAACCACCCACGTTTACACCACTTTTCACAGTCACAACACTAAACACGTCCAATGGCATGGACATATCACCATCCACCTCACCACCACCCACTCCCCTCACAGCACCCTCATATTTAGGCACTTCACAATTTTCCACAATCACCACTGCATCCACTGTCCCAACCCCAATTCCCATTCCCACTGCATCTACTCCCACTACATCCTCATTTAGCACTTCACTACTACTATCGCCCACCATAGACACCGCATTTCAACACATGTTCGCATGCATGACGCAAGTCCGCGATGAGTTTGCATCACTCGGCACCAACTATCAACAGCTGCAGAAAACGACGAACGAATTACAAACGCAGCTTAATTCGTTATCAATTGAGAACGCCTCACTGAACAGCCGATACCAAGATTTACGAGAGGCCTATCACAAGTTAGAACTAGAAAGTGAGGAGAAAACCAAAGAGGCCACCGCGGATTTGGATAACCTACTTAGAGCCCAGACTGTCCGCAATGCAACGCTTACTAGAAATATGGGCTTACTAAGAAGACACTTAGCCGCAGCAAAAGAGGAGAACCAGAGACTCCAAGAGCAAAATAGAGAGAACTTGGAAGCGGCTTTAGACCATCCAGAACAGCCACTAAGTCCGAGCAGATTCAAGGCAATCCCATCTGAGTCGATGCGGATGTTGCTAGACGACCATGTTAGATTGCTCGAGGACTATGATCGTATGAACGAAGAACATCAAAAGTTAAAGGAAGATCACAAACTGCTGCAGCTCAGAGAACCAGCGACACAACAAGTACAAGTAGCAGCAGAATTACCAGTGCCTGTGGACCCTGCCCCTGAAGTTTTAGAGGAACTCAACGCACTTCGGGCCCAGGTAACAAATCTTGAATCTAGGATTGCCATCTATGAAGCACCACCAAGGCCAGACTCCCCACCTGAGCTACCAGCTGAGGAAGAAACCGTCACTATCCCGGTGGAGGAGACCTTTGAAGAGGCATACGAGCCGATTCCCATCCCAGGCGGACGTGTCACGGCCGAAGGCCAGATGACATATGAATTACCTACCCCCGCGTGGATGAAGACAGTTGAAGAACTCGGAACGACACATTCGGCCAGAGTAGAGGCACAGCTACATGCCATGGCCATGATTGAAGAGAGAATTTTACAGTCACCATTCTTTGCTCAATTGGCCCCGCGACGATACATATCTAGGCACGAGCTCCAATATAAACCGTACTTCATGTTAATGGCCGAATACCAGTTAACCATAGAGAAAGAAACAGGTATGAAACCAACGCATGCCACTCAATTCGAGCCAGAGGACTTGCCACCAAGGGCGCAGAGAGGTGAAATCCTTCAACCAGACTGGCGCAAAGATTTACTGCAAAATTATCCAGAGATGATGAGCACGTGGGTAAAAGCGCCGCTTCACTTAAAATTTAATCCGTGCTGGGGACCAGTACCACGACGTCGCTCTTGGACTGCCTTCGCTATTAAGCTACAGAACAATAAGCAGTGCCAAGACTGGTTGAACTATCCCTACTTCAAGCCACCAGTCGCGTTACCCACAGTAGGCTACATGATGGCGACGATCCGCCACTGGCTCCCTCGATTAAAACATATGGATGATATTGCCGCGCACATGACTGTCAAAATCTTTGACATGATGCAGATGGTCTTTAAAGTCTTCCGACGCATCAAGGCTCCCCATGTTAACACCCCGGGCTTTGAGCATGGCAACTTTGATTTAGTATATGATATGAGCACAACGCCATCGCTACGGGTGTGTTACGCCTGGCACTGCAGGATCAAATATCTACCGGCATGTTACAAGCAGACATTCGAAGAAATGTTCACCACCGGTTTTTGGGAGTACCATTCAGAAGTATTTATAAGCAGGCCCACACACTTATTGCAATTATTCGCCTGTGAACGAATGGTGTACTCCACACATTATCAGCTCCCACCACCAGACGAGCCACAACCTATCGACTGGGAGAAACTCGAGGCTGATCTAGCCCGAGGTATTCGTATATCCGAGCACACCCTCGCTCAAGACCTCCTACAGAATTACATCCGGCAGACCTCACAACAAGGTTCTGTCAGGGACGACAGAAGCGAGAGGGAGGGGGGTGTTGGCAGCAGCCAGAGGCACAGACGCCACGGAAGCATGTGAAAACGAAGCAGGGAGCCAGGCGGATCAATTTTTAAACAAATATATTTCTTATTAATTCTCCAAACATTCAAACAGTGATTGTTATCACTAATTGTAACATATGTATCATAGAAAACCCCATTTTGTAATCCATAGCTCCATTTTGTGCAAGCCGAGGAGTCCTCGAGCTTGAGGAGCTTAGGTAGAATGCGCATACCAATTTTCGTTATTTTTAGACATCGTTTACCCTTCCAAATAGCCTCTAGGACCTATTTTTTAACTAGGCCGGTCACTAGATGTGAAACCGGTCAAAACTAGTCTAGAAACTATAAAAAGAGCTAGAGAGCTCATTTTTGGGGTTGGTTCATTTTGGTTAGTGTGAGCTTAGAGCTAGTTTGAGCTTGTAAGAGTATTCTTGAGTAATAGAGCTAATTTCCCACCTTCCATTGTGTCTTGCTTGTCTCTTCATTGTGTGTGTGTGTATGTGTGTGTGCATTTTTGTGCTTCTCACCATCACTCTCACTTCATCTCACATTCACGATCTTCATATCACTCCTACCTCTTCCGCGGATTGACATTAAGGAGGTGAAGCTTCTTAACGTGGTACTTACCATTGTGCTAGAGCAACACCCTCCTTCCCTCGGCACCCCGCAGCGCCCCACCCCCCTCACCTCTCCTCCAAACCCCTCAACCCCCCCCTCCTTCCCTCGACACCCCGCAGCGCCCCACCCCCTCAACCCCCCTCCCTCCGCCTCCAACCATCCACCCCCTCCCCCTCCTTCCCTCGACAACCCGCAGCGCCCCATCCCCCTCACCTATCCTCCAACCCCCTCAACCCCCCTCCCTCCACCTCAACCCCTCCACCCCCTCCCCAACCTTCCCTCGATACCCCGCAGCGCCCCACCCCCTCAACCCCCCCTCCCTCCGCCTCCAACCATCCACCCCCTCCCCCTCCTTCCCTCGGCACCCCGTAGCGCCCCACCCCCCTCACCTCCAACCCCTCCACCCCCTCCCCAACCTTCCCTCGTCACCCCGCAGCGCCCCACCCCCTCAACCCCCCCTCCCTCCGCCTCCAACCATCCACCCCCTCCCCCTCCTTCCCTCGGCACCCCGCAGCACCCCACCCCCCTCACCTATCCTCCAACCCCCTCAACCCCCCTCCCTCCACCTCCAACCCCTCCACCCCCCTCCCCAACCTTCCTTCGACACCCCGCAGCGCCCCACCCCCTCACCTCTCCTCCAAACCCCTCAACCCCCCCCCCTTCCCTCGGCACCCCGCAGCGCCCCACCCCCTCACCTATCCTCCAACCCCCTCAACCCCCCTCCCTCCGCCTCCAACCATCCACCCCCTCCCCCTCCTTCCCTCGGCACCCTGCAGCGCCCCACCCCCCTCACCTCCAAACCCCTCAACCCCCCCCCCCCCCTCCTTCCCTCGGCACCCCGCAGCGCCCCACCCCCTCACCTATCCTCCAACCCCCTCAACCCCCCCTCCCTCCACCTCAAACCCCTCCACCCCCCTCCCCAACCTTCCCTCGACACCCCGCAACGCCCCACCCCCTCAACCCCCCTCCCTCCGCCTCCAACCCCTCCACCCCTCCCCCTCCTTCCCTCGGCACCCCGCAGCGCCCCACCCCCCTCACCTCTCCTCCAACCCCCTCAACCCCCCTCCCTCCACCTCCAACCCCTCCCCCCCCTCCCCAACCTTCCCTCGTCACCCCGCAGCGCCCCACCCCCTCAACCCCCCCTCCCTCCGCCTCCAACCATCCAACCCCTCCCCCTCCTTCCCTCGGCACCCCGCAGCGCCCCACCCCCCTCACCTCTCCTCCAAACCCCTCAACCCCCCCCCTCCTTCCCTCGGCACCCCGCAGTGCCCCACCCCCCTCACCTATCCTCCAACCCCCTCAACCCCCCTCCCCCTCCTTCCCTCGGCACCCCGCAGCGCCCCACCCCCCTCACCTCTCCTCCAAACCCCTCAACCCCCCCCCCTCCTTCCCTTGGCACCCCGCAGCGCCCCACCCCCCTCACCTCTCCTCCAAACCTCTCAACCCCCCTCCCCAACCTTCCCTCGACACCCCCTCGGCGCCCCCTCTTCCTACCACACCGCCCCACCCCCCCCTCACCCCCTCCAACCCCCTCAACCCCCCTCCCCAACCCTCCCCTCGGCGCCCCCTCTTCCTACCGCACCGCCCAACCCCCCTTCACCCCCTCCAACCCCCTCCACACCCTCCCCAACCCTCCTTTCGGCACCCCGCAGTGCCCCACCCCCCTCTACCCGCCATCGCCCGCCCCACACCACCCCCTCCCACCAACTCAACACCGCCCACCTCAACCCCCTCCCTCCTCCTCGGCCCCCACGCGCCCCTCTTCCTACCAACCCCCTCAACCCCTCATCCCCTCTGCCCCGCCGGCTCCAGACCCACACCACCCTCTCCCATCACCTCAACCCATCAAGCCCCACCCCCTCCATTCCATTAGATTCCCCGCACACCCCCTACCCCTCCCACCCCCTCCACCACCGACTACCCCGCCGCCAACTACCTCCCTCCCCTCCCTCTACCCCCACCGCCTAACCCCTCCGCTATCCCGCCATCCTCTGTCCCCACCCTCTTCAATTCCCCTTTCCCTACATAGGCTACCTTTTGCTCCACTTCTTCTCCCCATTTCCATAAATGGCTGAACCCTCCGCTCCGGGTGCTCGTTCCGATCCTCCATCCCAGCTGCCTCCAAACCTTCACAATCCATCCTCTCCCACCTCCGCGATTCCCTCTGACCATCCCAATCCACCTCCTCCCTCATCGGCAGAACAATCTGTTCAAGCTAATCCAACACCACCTACGGCCCTTGATCTTCCTATTTATTCCATACACTCTGATTCCACCGATTCCCCACCTCCCATCCCGCACCCTCCTTCTCCTTCCCAATCTATGTCTCATTCATCCCACCCATCTTCACCAACAAGGGATTATATGCGCCTGTTTCTCCCACCTGACTTAAACCTGCAAATCCGAATGCATTTATCCCTACCTACCATTGCCCTTCGTCAAATGTTTTCCATTGAGGATCTTCAGCAGGTGGGCTTGTGGGGCTTGGCTAATGTTTTCTTCAATAACCCCGCCAATTTTACCCAGGTTTATGAAGCTATCCGCCTCTTCCCTCATTTTAGAACCGGCACTCTCTTCATCCCCGACATTGCCGCCAGTATTGGGTCCCCCCTATTACATTTTCGTGCTCCCCCTTTCCTATACTCTGGACTGTCCGCCTCGGCTACTATTGCCTTTTGTACCACACACTTTCAAAGTAATGCTAGGTTTTCGCTCCGAATGACCACCCTTCTCAATGCATTCATCTTTTTCTTCTTACTACGTAGTCAAACTTCTTCGCTTCCCTGGTCAGATATTCGTATCGCCGATCCGCTTTTCTGCTTTCTCCATAGCCGTCCTTACCCTTACGCAACCCTCATTTATAGTTCCTTGACTTTGCGCTCCCGTCGACTCCGCGAGGCTATCTCTAGAGGCTC
>CM035432.1:143492428-143672428 GCA_020310875.1 Ceratopteris richardii
TTGGAGTACTTGCAACTTTGACATCCTGCAAATGAAACTTCTTCAACATATCCTGTATGTACTTTTTTTGAGTAATGTATATTCCAGAGTTAGTATAGACTAACTCAAGCCCAAGAAAATACTTTGGTAGACCAAGATCATTGATCTTGGACTCCTTCATCATCTGGCTCTTGATTTGTCTGATTCCATTAACATCATTACCTGTAAGTATGATATCATCAACATTAACACATAGGTATATTACCTCTGAATACTTCTCTTGATGAATAGAGAAGTGTCTGCCTTGCTCATGACAAAACCTTGATCTTGAAGGTAAGTGGTCAGCCTGTGATTCCATGCCCTAGGTGCCTGCTTTAATCCATATAAATCTTTATTCAATTTGCACACATATGATACCTTGTTTGGATCCTCATAGCCAGGAGGTTGTGACATATATACCTCCTCTGAAATCCATCCATTCAAGAAAGCATTTTTTACATCCAATTGATACATGTTCCAATTTTTTGATGCAGCCACACTTACCAACACTCTGATGGTTGGCATCTTGGCCACAGAAGAGAATGTTTCTTCATAGTCAATGCCTTGGTTTTGTGCAAAACCCTTGGCTACCAATCTGGCTTTGTACCTGTTAATTGACCCATCAGAATTTCTTTTAAGTTTATAGATCCATCTAGATCCTATTACCTTCATGGATTCCTTCTTTGGTACTAGCTCCCATGTGTCACTTTCCTTGAGTGCTTCAATCTCCTCATCCATAGCTTCTTTCCATTTTGTCTTGGTTATGGCTTCTTCATATGATCTTGGTTCTTCAATTGACAAATCTTTGGCAAGATAAATAGAGTGTTTAGTAACAAGAGATGTATCATACCCATATCTGATAGGTTTTTTGCTCTCTCTTTGTGATCTTCTGTTTGACTGATTTGAAGATTCAGGTATGTCTTCAAGCTTCTTCATTTTGACTTTGCCCTTGGACTTCCATGCCTTGAACTCTTCAAGGTTGATAATGTCTTCATCATCTGAATTTGAGTCTTCATTCTGAGTAGGTTCCTCCTTAGCAAGACTTGGAAACTCCTCTTCCAAGTCATAAGGTAGTTTAAACTTCCTGCATTCATTCTCATACCAAGAATCATTTTCATCAAAGACAACATCTCTACTAACCATGAATCCCTTATTGGAAGGGTTATAAAACCTGTACCCTTTTTTATTTAGATCATATCCAATAAAGATGCACTTCTCAGCCTTAGGGTCTAGCTTACCTCTTATCTGAGAAGGAATGTGTACATATGCTACACATCCAAATATCCTGCAATGGTCAAGTGAGGGTCTCTTACCATGCCATGCTTCATAGGGTGTCATCCCATCAAGGGACTTAGATGGTAACATGTTTATGAGGTAAGTGGCAGTAGAAACACTCTCTGCCCATAGGTAGTTAGGTAACTTTTTTTCATTCAACATTGACCTAGCTGTTTCAACAATCAACCTATTTCTTCTCTTAGCTACCCCATTCTGTTCAGGAGTATACCTTGTGGTGATTTCTCTCTTAATACCTCTATCCTGCAAGAAGTCTTCAAACTCATTGGAGAAGTACTCACCTCCTCCATCTGACCTTAGTCTCTTCAAATTCTTCCCTGTCTGATTCTCAACAAGTGCAAGTTATTTTTTAAAGCAATTAAACACTTCATCCTTGTGCTTCATGAAGTACAATACAAACCACCTGCTATAATCATCAATAAAAGATACATAGTACCTTGATCCTGAGATTGAGGGGTCTTTGCTTGGTCCCCATACATCTGTGTGAACAAGTTCTAGGTATTCCTCATGCATGTAGCCTTTCCTTGAGAAGGGTAACCTGTGAGACTTCCGAAATTGACAAGCACTACATTTATATAGCATGTGTTGTTTGGAAACATTGGGTATTCCAATTACACATTGATCCCTGCATATCTGCTTCAAGGTTCTTTCCCCTACATGCCTTAATCTTTTGTGCCAAATCTCAAGTTCTGAAAGTGTTTGATCTTTATAGCTGTATAGTGCAATATTCTTTGCGTCTTCTAGCTCAAAAGTAAAAAGTCTACCTGATTTTTCTCCTTTTTCTATTCTCTTGAACCCATGCCTTGGATCCTCCACAAATGCTCCAAATTGGTTGAATCTAACCTGCAAACCTTTCTCCACAATCTGTCCAACACTCATGAAATTTTTGGTAATGGTTGGTACATAGAGTACCCTACTCAACAAGTTCTGATTTCCATCACAAGTCTTAACATTTCCAACTTTAACTACTGAGTGCTTGGTGTCATCACCTGTTTGTACTTGATTCTTACCTTTTGGTTCCTCAAGATCAGAGAGTAGTGCTACATTGCCAGCCACATGATTTGAGCATCCTGAGTCAATGTAGAATAGGTGGTCATCATTTATACCTGGTTTTGAAGTCATGTTCATGATCAGAAGAGAGTCATCTTGCTCTTCTGTATAGTTGTTGTAGTCTTTTCTGGATTTGAATCCTCCTTGGTAGTTGCCATTGTAGTTGTTGTTGTAATTGTTGTTGTAGTTGTTGTTGTAGCCTTGGTGATGGTTGAATCTACCTCTTGAGTGTGAGTATCCACCTCTTTGATATCCTCTTCCTCTCTGATTCTTGTAGTTCCTGAAACACTCATTTGTAGTATGATTTGATAAACCACAAATGTTGCATGGTGAGGAGTTATAGGATCTCCCCCTACCTTGCTTACTTCATCTACCCCTTCCTCTTGATGATCTACCTCTCCCTGCATAGTTGGCTTGGGAGGTAGTGCCTTCATCTTCACCTTTCTTGTTCTTGCCTTTATCTTTAGCTTTACCTTTATCAGTGTATAGGGCAGAAGAACTATCAACTTTGGATGTATCTCCATTCTTGTTGAGTTTGGCTTCATGAGTGAATAATTGTCCCATGAGAGTGGTAAGGTCTGGAATCTGCATGTCCATGTAAAGGTCCATGGCAGTGGTGAAGCTTTCCCATTTGTCATCAGCTTTGATCCCATTGATCACTTGCCTTACAATCTGCTCTTCTTTAATTTCTTCTCCTATGCTTGCTAACTGGTCTGCTACATCTTTAATCTTGGTCACAAGCTCTGCAAGAGCTTGCTTAGGTTGCTTCCTTAATGTGGTGAATTCAATCCACAACTAATTTTTTCTAGCCCTTGTGTTGGAAGAGAAATAAGATGACAAGGTTTCCCAAGTCTCTTGGGATGTCTTACAGTTTCTAATATGTGGCAAAAGAAAATTAGAGATGGAGTTGAGTAAATAAGACCTTGCTAATGCATCCTTAGCACACCATGTGTTGAGCTTTTCATGTTCTTCCTTTGTTGGCAATCCTCTTGTTTTGAATGAGGGCAATTCCTCATCTCCTGAGATGTATCCATAGACACTCCTTCCTTGTAGGTATGTCTTCATCCTTAGAGACCATGCCTGATAGTTGTTCCTGTCCAATTTATCAATAAATGAAGGAAAACCATCTCCCATTTTACCTTAGTTTGCTCTGATACCACTGTTGGGAATGATGGATGGACACTCCAAGAGAATGAGTAGGTACTACTAAATCTTGCTTTGTACCAGCCCTTTGATGCTTCAGAATTGATAAGTGGACCTCCTTAGCTTTCCAATGACACCATAAAATGGCCTATGTACTTTGGAAATGATGTGTGTAAAGATTGAATCAAAACAGATAACTTTGAACCTCAAGCTTGAAAGAAAACCTTCTATTTTTTACTTGACACCTGCTGGATCTTTTGCTTAGTATGACCAGCACAGTAGAAATTGGAAAAATTCCTTTTAGGGGTATCTAATCAACTTATCAAGCTAACTATTCCAAGTGGAATGATATAAAAAGATTAACTATGTTCAAAGCAATCAATTTAGCAAGTAAACCTTTACCCTCGATTTTTTAGGATTGTTGTAGACTTTGACCAGTGATCACCTCGACGAGCTTTTCTCTGAAATGGCTGAATAGAATCTCTTAAAATTTTGATAGCACGTAGACAACTTTGAGCTGGTTCCAACAAGCTATAGATCTTTGGATTCAGTGAAGAAATGACTGAGATATGCTCTCCACAAGTTGACAGACTTTCAAGTACTATGAGAGAAAACTCAGAGATGAACAATGTAGATATATGTATCAATGAACACTTGTATACAATGACATTGGCATGAAGATCATTGCCTAATGGTGTAGATAGGTGTGGGCTAGAGTGTAGGCCTCACACACACTCAAAAATGACAGAGATGAGCTCGGGAAATGAGTCCTCATACCCGCAACTTTTTTAGTTGACCTCTTATAGTGATTTAGTTCAAAGTTTGAAATTGAATTCAAAATTTGGCTCTCTTTAATCAAGCTCCTACATCCTAGGAGATATTCCATCTACTTGATTGATGCTTTACAACTAACAAAGTTCACGAGATTTCCTTGGTAGGTGTTTACAAGGATTCCAAAGTCAAAACTGACTTTTACAAAGAGATAAAGTGGTAATTAACCACTAGCATTTGTTCCTATGCTTTTCCATATGTGTATGGATTTCAAGATATCCTTCAAGCCAAATGTGTAGGCTTGTGAGTTTCACCAACAATACATACACACACACACACACACAGACACACATATACATATACACATACACATATACACATACACATACATATACTTACACATACATACACACACATAGGCACACACACACACATACACTCACATGCATACATACACACACATGTATACACATGCATATATGCATACATATATACACACATGCATACACACATATGCACATATACACACATACACTCACATGCATACATACACACACATGCATATGCACACATACATAGACACATGCATACACACACATGCACATACATGCACACATATGCATACACACACATGCACATACATGCACACATATGCATACACACCCATACATACACACATATAAAAATATAGACACACATACATACACACATACACATACTCGCATATACATATACACATACACATACACATATAGAAACTTGCACATATATTTAAACACACATAGACACACACACACACACATACACCCACATGCATGCATACACACATATGCATGCACATGCATATGCATACATACATAGACACATGCACATACATACACACATATCCATACACACACATACATACACACATATGCACATATACACACACAAACACACTATACAAACATATGCATACACACACATACAAACACATGCATACACACACATACACACACACATGCACATACATACACAGACATATACATATAAACACATGTGCATACATACACATATGCATTCGTATACATACATACACATATGCATTCGTATACATACATACACATATGCATACATAAACACACATGCATATACAACACACATATACACACTATACATACATATGCATACACACACATACATACACATATACATACACACACACATATACATACCGTGATGGTGAGACGCGATCGTGATGGCATGAGCCAATCGCCACAATGGTCAGTCAAGATCACGATTGTCAAGTATCATCACGATGGTGAGTCATCGTCGCGACGGTGAGTCACCGTCGCAATGGTGAGACACGATCGCAATGGCATGAGCCAATCGCCACGACGATCAATCAAGATCGTGATTGTCAAGCACCGTTGTGATGGAGTCACCATTGCGATGGTGAGATGCAATTGCGATGGCTTGAGCCAAGCGCAACGACGGTCAATGATCGTCGCGATGGTCAGATGTAGTCACCATGATGTGGCATCATCACGATGGTCAAAAAATTATGCAATTTCAAAGAAGTGATTATGGATCTATGCAAGCGCTTACCTAGGCTCCTCCATCATGCAAAAAGTTTCCCCAAATTCATAACTTGGTCTGACAGTTGTGATGGTTAGCTTCAATGATAATTTTTGAGAGAAAAATGGAGTTTTTAGTTGTGTTTCCTGCAAATCCGTGGTGTTCAGAGGCTGCCCTACAAGATTAGTGCACCTAAAAACACGAACACACACTTGCAAAATCTCTCTCTCACTTTTGCACACACACAAATGAGGGAAAGAGAAAAGAAAGAGGGAATATGATAGATTTTTGGTGATTTTTTTGGAGTTTGAGATAATGATAGGGAATGATACTAGAGGAAAAGTGGAGTAAAAGTGTGTAAAAACTAACTACAAACAAAAAAACAACAAAGAAAGTTTACCTTCCAATGATTTTCTCCAACACACTTACCATCACACCTCAACCTAGAGCTCTTCCTCGGCAATGGTGCCAAATTTGGTGTCACTCTAGCACAATGGAAAGTACCAACGTGAGGATCTCCACCTCATAATTGTCAATCCGTGGAGAGCTTAGGCCAATATGAAGATCAAGAGCAAGTGATCTGCATAGATATGATGGTGAGAAATGCAATTTGCATACATGCACATACATACACACACAAGGAAAGTAGCGATGGAGATCAATGGAAGGTAAGGAAAGAACTCATACTCATATTCATCAGCCACTAATTACAATAGCTCTTCTAATTACTAGCTCATAAGTTCTACAATAATGACAACCACAAAATGAGCTCTCTAGCTCTATTTATAGTTTTTGCCTAGTTTTGATTGGTTTCACATCTAGTGACCGACCTAGTTGAAAAATAGGTTCTACCTCTAATTTGAACTATCTAATGGCTTTCAAAAATTACAAAAATTGGTATGAGCTTTCTATGTAGACTCCTCAAGCTTGAGGACTTCTTGGCTTTCACAAAATGTAGTCACACATGTAGTAATTGGATGTATATACATATATTACATTGTTTTAGTGATAAAAATCACTGTTGACATAATGAAGTAATCTGTAAGTGATTTATGTGCTTCCTCTTCTTCTATGACGAGAGCCGGTGCTCAATCCTTTGCCTTGAACAAGTGGTCTGGGCATAACAGGTTTGGCTGGATTTCTCACTTGAACTCCAATTCCCCTACCTAACAGTGGTCTCTCAAGCACAGGGTTTCTATTTCTTGGTTCTCCACTGGTCGGGGGTTGATAGTTAGGATTGACTCCTGGTGTGGAAAACTAAACATTAGTCCTCATAGGAATTTTCTATTGTTGAGCTTGCCCAGAGTTTTGATAGGCATAGCTTTGGTACGTTCCTTGAGGGTTCTGGGAAGTGGTTCCTGAGTCTCTAGAGGAAACACTGGATTGCCTTGATATCTTAATCGGGATCTTTCTAGATCCGACATGGGCCAGTAAGTTCTCATATTCATGTCAAGATAGGTGATTCTAGAGAGATCCTTTGGATCTTGTAGCTCATAAATGGTGACAGGGTTGCTACTTTCTCCCCACAGAGATGAAGGGGCTTTGTAGTAGTTTCTCCATCCCAGTTACCATATACACATCAATCAATGCATCATCCTGAAGGATCTTGTCACCTCTCCAAACTTTGGTCACTTTAGACTTACCTCGAGGTGTAGAAACCCTACCTTCATTATCTTCCCCATTAAGGTGATCTACATTCTCACTCTCGTGTTGTTTGCTTATGGTTTTCGGACAGTCGGTCACTACATAGGTTATTCCTCTTTTGTCCATATAGAACCCTCCTTCATAATTTACTGCGGGTCAAGGGACTATCTCAGATTCAGTCACTTTCTTCATTCGTGCCACTATTCTATTTAGTCCATCTATGTAAATTGGTAGTTCATATTGATTGGTGTTCACATACTCTAGAGAGGTCCTGTATTCTCCTTCAATGACAGACATGAATCCTGCCAAAGGCACTGAACTGCATGTCCTCTGAAGCCATTCTAGCTTCTTCGTCTAATTCACTAGAGGTGTTAGAATACTGGGAATTGGCACTAGGTAAGTTTACACGTACTGCTGATGATATGACACTACATCAACTTCCTAGGACGCGTCTTGAGTGTAGGTTCATCCACTAAATACCTAATTCAGTTTTGCAAGTCTCTCAGATTTCTATTTATTCTAGGAGTTGACTTAGGACAACTTAGGTTCTCCTTTCCTGGAATATCCAATTGGTTACTATTTTCCACGATACACGATACTTAGCCTTCTAGGATACACGATACTTCACAGGTCACGATATACAATACTTCACAGGTCACGATACACGATACTCAAGTTTCTGGCAATATACAATACCTGGGATTGGGATGATAGATGATACATGATACAGGAGACAATACACAATACATAGGATCTCACGATACACGACACCTGAAGGACAAATGATGCATGATACTTGTATCGATGATACACGATACAGGATACACGATACACGATAGAAGGGATGTCATGATACATGATACCTCAGTATCACAATACCCGACAATCACGACACACGATACTCAAATCTCGCGATACATGATACTCGGTGATCGTGATGATACATGATACACAAAGGGGCACGATACACAATACTTGGGTATTGTGATACTCAACCCGATGATATACGATACCTAGGTATCGTGATACATGGGGAGTATAGGTGTCGGTAATACATGATACCTGGCAGGTATCGCGACACACAGGAATTCATGTATCACCATACTTGAACTCAACCAGTCACGATACTTGGGCTTATCTCACTCAAATGAAAGAATTTTTTTGAGATTTTTGTGTTTATGTGATCCTTGTGCACTCCTCTTCCCCGCTATGTGCTTGCCAATATCAAATCCTCACTTTCTCCCACGATACCTCTTCCACGATACCGATTGCATGTTCAATCATGTTTTAAACTGATTCTTTTACTTTTCTAGTAGGCCAGATATATTGAGCTCATGTCTTAGCTACTCTTCTCAAGTTTTGGGTACTGGTAAGCCTCCACAACCTCGATTCCATGCGATACATGCTCAGTGATACGGGACCTCTGTGCACCCCATGGGCTAGCCCAAAGCTAAGAGGTACTGAAATGAGAAATTTTTGGGATTTTGGGGGATCTACCTACCTACTCTTCTCCTACTCTTTTTATCCATTGTGACGGTGCTTGACAATCGTGATCTTGGCTGACCATCATGGCTTGATCGTCATGACTGTGCTTGACCATTGTGGCATTGACCGTCTTCATTTGACCATCGTGACCTGACCATCACAATGATCAATGATCATTCTAACTTGATTGTCGTGACTTGATCATCACAATCCTGACTGACCGTTGTGACTTGACAGTCCTGACTGTGTCTCATCATTGTAAGGCCTGATCATCATGACCTCTGACCATCATGGGTGTCACACCATTGCGACAATGACATACCCTCTCGATTGTGTCTGCCCATCGTGACTATCAAGCAAAATGCCAAAATTATGTTTTCCAAATATTTTTAAATTTTTGGGGTATTTTTTGACCATTAATTGTGAGCCCTTGTGTGTGTGGCATAGGGCAAAGGGAGAAGCAGACAAGTACCTCAAACTCTTGGGCAAAACCAGAACAATCACTTCAAAAGTCCAGGAGAATGTCATAAGTGGAATTTACAATTTCAGTTGGTGACTTCTATGAGTAAATATACATGGTGATAAACGGAGTGTTTTAGGACTCCTAGAATAGCAAGGATTCGCGCTAGCTCATTGAGTGATAAGTGGCCGACGAGAGAAAGAGCAAGTGGGTGTAGGGATCAAGCTCTAAGGAATTGTGTGATTTGATTATGCATCACTCAAATGAATTAATATCAAACACATTAAAATGATTCCTTGCGATAAATTTGGAAAAGACAAGAACCTCTAAAGAAAATGCACAAAGAACTAAGTGGTTGACCTAATCAAAGGGGTGAGCGCAATAAGGTGAGATTAGGATTAATAAACCTGAGATCTGGAAAATACTTAGGGAAAAGTGATAGGCGAAGTGTTCGATCTTTTGAGGCTAGCATGAGAACTATAGCACGATTGTGGGCTCAATAGTAGGCAATTATCCATACAAGGTTGGTTTAGACACGAGAAACTTGGATATGTCTTTCAACACAGGGAGACCAGGGGTGTCGTTTAATGTGGCCCATCTAGAGAAGACAGAGGGACCCTACAAGAATCAATTGGAGTATACCCGTATGACTATATTGGGTGCCTGGGTATATGAAGATGGCCTTCGTAGGTTGGTAATTCAACTAATAACCTTGACCAACCTATGGGATTAGAACATCAAGACGTGAAGTTTGAAAACGAGGCTTACATAGACAAAGAAGGGACCATGTATATCATAGCAATTAAGGCCAACTCAACGAATGAACTAGGTGAGATGGTAGAAATTGCGGACATAGATGTGGAAGGACACGGTAAACAGATTGAGGAACCTAGAACACCGAGAGGAAAATTTGTGCTAATGAGGGTGGTAAATCTAAATCTGATAGGAGTGCCACATTTCCTGCCACATGATTTGAACAACCTGAATCTATGTAGAAAACATGCTCATCAGATTTACCTTGTGGCATAGCCATGTTCATGATCAGTAATGAATCCTCTTTGTTTGAGTCTTCTGTGTAGTTATTGAAGTCTCTCCTTCCTTTGTAGCCTCCTTGATAGTTTGAATGATTTTGTTATAGTTGCCATGATAATGGTTGAACCTTCCTCTTGAGTAGCCATAACTTCCTCTATTGTATCCTCTGCCTCTTTGATTCCTGGAATTCTTAAAGCAATTTTCAGTTGTATGATTATTTAGTCCACAAATAGAACATGAGTTGGAGTCTTGGGATCTCCCCCTGCCTTGTCTACCTCCTCTTCCTCTACCTCTGCCATGTCTTCCTCTACCTCCATAGTTAGCTTTATATGTACTTGCTTCATCATCCACTTTCTTTGCCTTTCCTTTGTTATATTTGGACTTGCTTTTATCAATGTATAAAGCTGAAGATTGATTACCTTTAGAGCTTTCTCCATTTTTGATAAGCTTTGCCTCTTGAGTAAGTAGTTGTCCAATGAGTGTATTGAAATCAGGTACATGCATGTCCATGTACAAATCCATAGCTGTGGTGAATGCTTCCCACTTGTCATCTGCCTTCAAGCCATTGATGACCTGCCTTACAATTTGCTTTTCATCTATTACCTCTCCAATGCTTCCCAATTGATATGCTATGTCCTTGAGCTTTGTGACAAAATCAGTCACATTTTGTTTGGGAGCCTTCTTGAGAGTTGTGAAATCGAGCCATAGTTGATGCTTCCTAGCTTTAGTACTTGAAGAGAAGAAGGCTTCAAGTGCATCCCACACTTCCTGAGATGTCTTACAACTTCTAATGTGAGGTAACAAAAAAATCTGAGATAGAGTTGAGGAGATAAGACCTTGCAAGTGCATCCTTGGAGCACCATGTGCTCAATCTTTCATTCTCTTCTTGTGTTGGTTGAATTTTGTTCCTAAAACTTGGCATAACTTCATCTCCAACCACATAACCATATAAACTTCTACCTTGGAGATAAGCTTCCATTCTTAATGACCAAGCTGAGTATTTACCTCTATCCAATTTGTCAATTGATGAAGGAAATCCATCTGCCATGTTGTCCAACCTTGCTCTGATACCATCGTGAAGAGATGGATAGGTATGTGCTTGAAGATGAAGAGGTGTTGCAAAATCCTTGATCTACACCAGCCAAATGAACTCCAGGAGTATGTGGTGGGCCCTTTTACCTTTCCAATGGATGTATTAGACACCCTATGTACCTTGGAAGATCACTCTCAAAAAGATAGATCAAAACAGATAAGTTGGAGTTAGCTCAGAGGTGAAGAACTTGCTATTTTGGTTCATACACCTATCGAGTGTTTTGCATAATTCTCTGAGCACAACAGTAATTAACTTAATTCCTCTTGGGGAAGTCTAGTTAACTTAAAGAGCTAACTTTCAAGAGTAATCTCATAAAAAATAATGAACCACACACTGAGAATGATGTTTAGCAAGTGATGACATCATCCCGATTTTCACGGGCTGCTATAATAATGAGACCAGTGAGCAGAAAAATAAACATAACTCAAAATGTATGAATCCAATGATTATGAAAATTTGTATGGTTATATTAGACAGTAATCTAAATCCAAGAAGCTTTAAATCGTTGAATTTGGGTAAGTACCCACTGAGAAAACGCTCTGACAAGATGAGTAAAAAAGTCGGGTACCTGACAGAGAATAGAAAATGAACAGACACTGTTGACTTCAACTAAACATAACTGAAGATTGAAACACCCAAATGAAATGAAACTTGGTGAGCATATAGTAGACTTGTAGAGCTAACTTTAGCAAGTTAAATCACTGAAAATGATGCACCAAGCTCAGAGAAACCATCTCTGCAATCTGACTAAGAAAACTGAGAGATATGGCAGTGAGTAGTACACTTCACAAGAACATGGAAATATGAACTCAAATGATAATGAAAATGAAAGTATATTGCTTGTACAATACAATGGACTTACTGATACATATGTGTGCCTTGGAATCACACCTTGATATGGCATAAAACTCAGCTCTTGGAGGTCTTCACATAGGTCTATCTAACCACGACTAAAGCTGCCATCTATTTATAGTTGAGCTTGGGAGGCTAACTTCCCTCAATCACTCTCCAATCAATTTGTGATCGATTTGATTCTTTATCTACCATAAATCATGAATTCGTGGCTCCTCTTTCCCTTTTTGATCAAGTGGACTCAACCACTTAAGATTCTCAGTTTTACATTAAGTAAACTCTTCAAAAGTTACAAGAGGTAGTTCACAAGTGAACTTTACATTGACTTCATTTTAAGGCTTCTTCTATGACTTTGTGGGACTCAAGCCAATACTTAGGCTTGTCATAGAGTTGCTCCAACAACTAGAGCCCAAGCACAAAGACAAATGCAACCAAAAACCCTCGAAAAAATAGTTAAACCTAGTGAGGTAGGAGAATCAACATAAAAGAAAACGAGAACCTAGAAAGAGTCATGAGAGCGACATAAGAGAAGATGGGGCAAAAAGATGAACAAGTTAGAGGAAAGCCTAAGGGAAACCAGAGCTAAAATCTTAGAAATGGCAGCCCAAGAGGCTGAACCACGGGTGGTTACCTCGAAACCAGGATCAATACTAGCTTACACCACCCCAAAAAACCTTGATATGATGTTCAAAGCTTATCAAGCTAGGATACAAGAAGGACCACAAGTAGGAGAATCCAGCAAGAACTACCCTAGAGGTGACTTACAAATAGAGAGAACCAAGCTGTGCATGAAAATGGTTGAATTAGCCTAGGCAATGTTTGAGGCATCACAATACCTCAATTGGGAAGTAATGGCTAGGCTTGAGCTACATTTTCAAGGACTACTAGAAAGACTAGGGCAAGTAGCATCGAACACCACAAAAGTCAGCTCTAACACACAAACTAGCCCAGAGAAGCCTTTGAAGACCACTCTCTTCAAAAGGGCTAGGTCAGACTTAGAAAATCATCAAACGGGCTATATGGATTCACATGCCATATTAAGAGAGATTCAAGAAGAAAGATGGAGACAGGAACAAGAATCATGACCACCTATACTCGAGATTGATGACTCAGGAGAATAGTTCCCTGCAGATATCTCATCTATTTATGGAGATCAAGTGGTTAATTGGCGTAGTGAGCACACTAGTTTTTAATCTAACTCCTTGCAAGAATTACCTCACTTCATGGGACCATGGGAAGACTGCTCAATTCAAGTGAAATCCCCCACTATTCGAGTGAGGGAGAGAACTCAGTTCTTCCTTGGAACACAGAGGCCATTAGAAGCACTAAGGTTCAATGCCATTTGACTCTGGACGAGCTATTGAAGATCAAACCAAAACTATTGAAACATGTAGCAAATCAGTTCCCTAAGATAGCCACAACCTCCTCTAGACCAAGTGTACGAGGAAAGCTACCTAAAATACCCCTAGATAAGGTGGGAGATGCGAGTGAAGGAGAGGAAGGTAACGCTTATTTGCCCATTACTTACAAAGGTTACACTACAAAAGCCATCCTAGATACAGGTGCAATAGTAGCTATCGTGACCGCTTCTTTGTGGAAACATTGGGGAAAACCAGCCCTTAGATCTATTAGGATGAAGTTGGAGATGGCAGACAGACATGTAGAAAGACCCTTAGGACTATTGGAAGGAATTACCCTATCCACTTGCGGAGTAGAATTTGATCATACTCTTGCAATATGTGATTTTGGAAAGAATCAAGCATATGAGATGTTTTTAGGTAGACCTTTCATGCAACAATTACAGGTAGTACAAGATTGGGGAACCAACTCTTTGTACTTACAACACCTAGGAGTGACCACAAAAGTGAACCTCACAGACTATTCACATAGGGATGTACCACCTTTATAATGGAATATTGTACATAGGAATGAAGATGAGAAGGAATTGGTACATTCCTTAACATCAGATCCATCATGGCTGCATGAGGATACACACCTTTGAATGTGCAAAATTGCAGCCAAGGAAGAGGAGTGTGCAACAACAAGAGCGTCAGGAGTAGGACACACCTCTAGACCCATTGAGGACCCAGCGTATGTTCCAGTAGTGTTCCTAGATGAGGAATTCAAGCCCTATGGCTACGTAGAGATTCTAGCAACCATGGACATAGCAATTAATGAAGAACAATGGACCCCCATTGTGATGAAAATGGTTATGATATATCCATTTTTGTCGTAAACCTAGTAGGGTAAGAAACAGAAGAGGATAATCTTGAAGGAGAGATATCGGAATGGAGTAAGCAAGTGAACAAAGAGGAATAATGGGAAGTAGATTCAAATAGACCTGAATGTTCATCGGAAGAGGAATTTTCAGGTTGGGTAGAAGCCATGTCCCCAGAACTCACCACCCCTAGGAAGGAAAAGGACAATTCAAGTCCTAGTCAATGAAATCAAAAGGTGAGGAAGGAAGAGAACGTGGAAACTGAGGAAGATGAACCATTGATGCAAGTGCCAAAAAACTTTAGGAAATATGCGGTGGAACAAAGAAAAATCATGATCAAAATGCCAAAAAGAGACAAAAACTTGAGAGAAGCTTATGACAATAAGGAAACTACAAAGAAAGTTGTAGTAGCAATCGAGGGTGGATAAGAACGATGTACGTACATAGGACATGATTTGACTAATGAAGAGGAAGAAAGTTTGATTGCTCTACTGAAAAGGTATCGCGATGTGTTTGCATGGAGTTACAAGGACTTGAAAGGCATAGATCCAGATATATGTTCCCATAGGATACCCATGACTGCCAAGGCAAGATCCACCAAGCAAAAGCCCTATATGTATAATGACAATTACACATTGAAGATCAAAGAGGAAAGACATAGACTCATAGAAGCTGGATTCATCTACGAAATAGAACACATTGAATGGGTATCACCCATCGTAGTTATGCCTAAAAAGAACGATAAGCTGAGAGTGTGCATTAACTTAAAGAAAGTTAATGTTGCTACCATTAGGGACAATTACCCTTTGCATATGGAACACCTATTGGAAAGAGTTGCAGGCAAGGAAGTATATAGCTTCCTTGATGGATTCCCAGGCTATAACCAAGTTGCCATTGCCCTTGAGGATCAACATAAGAGGACATTCACCATTGAATGGAGTATTTTTGCATTTTGTGTGATGCCTTTTGGGTTGATGAATGCACTTGCAACTTTCCAAAGGTTGATGTGCCACGTGTTCAAAGAATTTTTAAGAAAGAACCTAGAAGTGTATGTAGATGATTTGTGTGCTCACTCAGTGCATAGACCATATCATATCCTTGAGCTTGAATGCATCTTCGATAAGTTTCGGGAATATCAAGTCTGTTTAAACCTTGAGAAGTGTGTTTTTATGGTCAGAAAAGGCAAGATACTCGGTCATATAGTTTCAAAAAATGGAATCTCCACGGATGAAGATAAGGTACACGTAATCAATGAATTACCTAGGCCAAAGAACATAAAAGAAGTGCAAGCATTTATGGGCCATTGTAGTTATTACCGACGATTCATACACATGTATGCAATCATCATTAAACCACTTTCCAACCTGCTAATAAACTTTGAGTGGACAGAAGAATGCAAGAGTTCCTTTAGTGAAACGATGATTGTGTTCTGCACCTATTCTTGTGGTGCTTGATTGGAATAAACCTTTTCATGTACACATAGACACTTCTAATCATGCCATAGGATGTGTATTGGCACAACCCATAGACGAGGGAAATATAGATTTACCAATTGCATACGTTAGTAGGTAGTTGAATGCTGCGGAGAAGAATTACATCACTACAAAGAGAGAGGGGCTAGGAATCTATGCTGTGAAGAAATTTTGCCATTATTTATTGGTAAATAAGTTTAAGTTTTTTACCGACCACTAGGCTCTCTTGTATTTGGTAAACAAACCATGCAACACAGGCAGGTTAATACGTTGGTTTCTATTATTGATGGAGTATGACTTTGACGTTGTAGTCAAGAAGGGTAAGACACAAATGAGATCAGACAACCTCTCTAGGATAACTTCCCGAGAAGCAACTATGGGGGTAGCAGATGAGCTACCAGATGCTTATCACTTCAATGTCGAGATCGTCCCGGAATGGGCCAAGTCGTTACTTCCAATATTGACATATGGACCTAAGAATCCTCAAGTGAGAACCCAATAAAAGAGGTAGTGAGAGCACAAAGATACCAAATCCTCGCAAGAAGTATCTATAGGCAAGATCGTCAAAATATCCTTGCTTGTTGTGTAGAAGAACAGGAGTATAACAATTGGTGGCAATTAGCACATGTAGGTGCACTAGAGCAACACCATTCTAGACAAGCGATGTTATTGAACTTGAAAAGGTTAGGTGTATATTGGCTGTCAATGGAAAAAGATGTTCGACGACTGTGTGACGAATGTCCAAAGTGTTGTAATAGAACCTCGATAGAACACACCACTTTATACCAGGTGACCCTAATGCCAGACTGGAGTGAACCTTTAGTTACTTACCTAAGGACAAGGACTTTCCCAGAGGACATGATTGTAGAACATAGATGGAGCCTAGAACAAGAGGCCTTAGACTACAAGCTTATTGGTGATAATTTGTATAAGTGAGGAAGAGACGGTTATTTGAGGATATGCGTGCATGAAAGTGAATATCTTAACCTTTTGGAAGTTGCACACCAGGGTGCAATAGGAGGCCATTTTGGACTTGATCGCATTATCAAGGCCATATTGTTTTCAAGATTATGGTGGCCCACTCTGTATATGGACACCCACACCTACGTAAAATGATGTGATGTATGTCAAAGGACTAAGTATCCCATACACAAGGATGAGATGCCGCTACAACCCATGATGGGAGGGTGTGCATTCTCAAAGTGGGGAATAGATTTTGTGGGACCTATTAACCCCCTTGCAAGGAATTACCATGCAGAGTATATCATAGTTGCCACTGACTATCTTACTAAATGGGTAGAAGGCAAGGCCACAAGGAAAAATGATGCACGAACCACTGCGAAGTTCTTTTTCGAAAATTCCTTCACAAGATATGAACTTCCTATCGATGGAGAAACATCATGTAAAAAAGAAAGATGGATCCTTTCAAAGGACAATGGAAAGACAACACTCGAATCAAAGCTAAGTATTTTTTTGTTTTGTTTCCATATTTTTTTTGCCTTAAGTATTTTTATGTAGGCAAACAAGCATGGTTTGAAAGATTCATGCATTCAATAGTTCTGTAATGCAAAGATGAAGTCAAGATCTTTCATGCACAAAGATAGATATAATATATGATCAGATTTATAATTTCTGAGTAATGTGCCTAGATTTCCTACACACCAAAGATACATTTACACCTTATCTGCATAATTCCTTTTGAGAAGTTATTTCTCCTAGAGATGCATATGAAAAAAATCTGTGTATCATGGTAAAAGGAATCGCGTGCATGGCTATGCATGTAGGACCACATAGGTATATATAATTTAGATGCATGGTTCTATGATGCACATGCACACTTGGGTACACAAGTATGTATCAAAATGCCCAAGAAGGATGAGGTGGGTTAGTTCAAGCATACTTCATCATCATGAGAACACTCAAGTACGCATGAAGTGCCAAGATGGAAGGGAGGGAGTACAATGGCCCAAGCCTACTTCAACATCTTGAGAACACTAAAATAAAGTCAAGGGATGGACAAAGATTAATTTCTAGGTAAGTATTTTCACCTCCTTCTTTTCCTTGCAAATTCAAGAATATGCAAGTGCATGTCATAATAGACATGACTTGGAAGTGGATGCATAGACTCAGGTGGCCAGTTTCTGTGATCACATGGACAATCAATCATGGAAGTAAGTTGCACTATGCATCAAGTTCATTGCTTTGAAAAGAAAGATCAGAGGTGCATAAAAATGCTCATGATTTGGAAGAATGCATCAAATGCATTGTTGCAACTTGCATATCCAAAGTTGCATGGAAAATTTGCACCATCCTTTGAATGAACAAAGTCCCAATTTGGAACTTTTGCATGCTTTAAGGAGGGGCTCAACTTCTGAACCTTATGCATGCTACACCTTTTCCAATCAAGGTGTAAATGTTTGGCAAGCACTATGCACATGGAACATATTACATGGGTTTTTGAATTGAGAGGAAGATTAAGTTCTTGAAGCTAAGCTTAAGTAGGATTTGATTTTATTAGTTTCTAGGAAGAATGGTGATGAGGCCAATTGGCCACTATAAAAGATTTAATTTCTTTATGTTTGGCTTAGTAATTGAAAGCCAAATAATCCTAACTTCTTGAAAATACCTTAAGCTTAAAATCCCTCTTATGGAATTTTAAATTCCATAAAAACCCATGGCATGCCTGATCAGCAAGGCCATAGACTTAAGGTAGTAATACAAAAATTTCCTCTCTTAAAACCATGATACAATGGTGGTAACCTAGAGCAATATCTTCTTAAAGCTCTAAGGAAGAGAAAATATGGTATAACAGAATCTTAGTTTTGGAAGATGAAAGTATTAGTGATTTTGTTTAAGAGAAGTTCTTTGTTTGAAAGAACTACATAACTATTTGGAGCTTTACATTATTCTTCCAAGCAAATGCAAGTCATGAAGAGAAGGTAAAACTCAAGGGCTGTAATAAACCCTAAGTACCATTTTGTAAATGTCCTAGAAATAAAGGACTTTATAGTAAATGGAATTACCATCTACTTCAACATAGAGATTTGATTGGCAAAGTCAATTATTCTCAGATTACTCATTATGTCATAAGAGATAATATCTAGTCGAGATTTAAACTAGCTCTATTATCAAGTGACATAAAAGGGATCTTTTGAAGTATATCTGAATCAAGGAATAATTGAAAAAGTCAATTTAAGACTAGTCATGTCAAATTGAAATTACAACTAAGACTTGGTAAGTTAAAATTTTCATGAGCACCAAAACATGCTATGGAAGTTACACTTACAAGTCCAAGAAGTAATAGATCTTACTTGATGAGAAGAAGGTTTGATCCCAAGATTCAAGTTAAAGTTACCTTTACTTAAGTGGAGGTGTAAGTAAGATGGTATGGGACATCTAGGCTTATATTACCACTGGAGTTGATTCGGTGGTATGGGACATCGAATTTAGAGGTAACTCAAAACTTGAACCTTGGAAATTTGGTCTATATGCTTGGAGAAGAGAAAGCAAAAAAGCTCTGAATAGTTCTCTTAACCAGGAAGGACAATAAAAGATTGAAAATAAACTCTTTCAAATACTTTTGAAAGAGCACAATTTTCAATTTACTCTCATGTAGTTTTCGAGGATGAAAACCCTTAAGGAGGGGAGAAAGTCCCCAAGAACTTTTATCTTATGCCTTGAAAAGACCGATAGGGTATTGCAAGGTAAAAGATATGCAAGAAATAGATAAAGTTGAAGTACTTCCTCGTATTCTAGTCCTTCATATATCTTTCATTACATCTTCCAATCAAATGAAGTTCTCAAAGATTGGCAATTCTCAAAGAACCCCAATACAAGAGAAGGCTTGCATACACCATAAGGATTGTATAAATCCTAAGTGGGTTAGGAAAAGAAGTTGGATAAGCTATAAAGCATAATCCTAAAAGTATATTGATGCTTCATGGAGATAACATAACATACGTTATGGATTCCAGTAATATAGACCTAAGGAATATGGCTTCTTGTATGAAGCATAATAGCAAGATCCCCAAGTAAAACCCATGGGTAAAGCATTGAACATGAAGGGATCTATTGGAGAAAGACCTAGTCTTATCTATTATTTCAGCAAAAGAAGAAAAGAAAGCCAAAAGACCCAAGTAGGGTAAAGATCAAATCAAACTTAAAGTTTGATAAGATGAGTCATATCACATTAAATGGTTAACCAAATATTTAAGTAAGATTAGTAGTGGTGTATCTAAGCACCTTAGTCCTTGCTCTTATAATTTGGTACCATAGTATGAAGGGCATTTAAAAGAATAGAGAAGGTGAAACGATATAGAGACATAGTTATGTGGATTAGATGAAGAACCCACCGGTATGGGATGGTGGGTAATGATTCCCATTGAGTACTTTTTCTTGATGGCCAGAAGAAAAAGGGACTCATGATCCAATGGACTACATCAAGAAGATAATGTCTAGGAATGAGTATCTTCTTCAATTATCCTCTCAAAGGGAAGAATAATTCTTCCAACAAAATATGAAAGGATCTATCTCTCATAAAGAGTTAGAAATAAGGACAGGATCAACTTTTTTGAGTTTGAAGGTAAAATCCAAAGAATGAAGCTTTAAAAGCTTCATTCCAAAGAATGACTTGAAATTCAAGGATCATAAAAATGATCTTAGAGCAAGCTTGACAGAAAGTTCAAAAAGATGATCTTTTTGATACTTGATAATTCAAGTTAACTGAAGAATAGGAAAGATCTAATTATGATGTCAACATAGGACATCTTTAAATGATCTAGAATATAAGGGAGAGAACTCTAGAAGGATCAAGAAGACCTTTAAGTTTTGAGATCCAACTAAAGATCCGTAAGGATTAAGCAGTGAAGAAATGATTGGAATAAACTATTTCTACTTATGACCTTAAAGATAACACAATCTTTTACACTATGAGTTCCCATCTTGGGACGTAGTTACAAAGATCTTAATCTTTTTGGAAGAACAAGTAAAATAGGTTTCAATCAATTGGATTCTACAATAGTTAGATTAATCTTTATGTATTCTAGTCCCTTAAAGTGGATTCTCAAAACTACGTAAAGTTTTGAAAGAACATTAAATCCAGTTTTGGTAAGCTATTCAAATTCTCTCTGAAGATAAAGAGGATGTTGTATCCTCGTAAAAAATAATCCATCTTTACCATTCTATTGGTTAGGTAGGGATTATATAATGAAATTCCCTTCTATTTAGATTTATTGGAGGAGAATTTCAAACAGGAAATCCACCCATTTTACTAAGCCTAAAGATACAAAGTATGTGTACATCTAAGAGAAAGTGATTCATCTTCCTTTCAGAACAAGTTGGATTCTAACTTGAAAGATGAATTTGATAAACAAACCTTAAGAAGCATTCATCTTTTTTGCTAGATTCATGCACTAGTGGTGCAAAGAGATGGACCAAGCAAGCAATTTAGCTGAAGTCACTTTGACTCCACCTAATCCACATGTTTGAGCTTTGGAGACCCAGATGACACATGGCTTAAACAAAGGAAATAGGCATGGATGTTCCCTTCATCCTTTTCATTCTTTCCATACTTTGCATTCGACTCATTTCTTTTTCGTATGCAAACTAGATGGAACTTTGAATGATTGGGGTAGGGAATTAGACCAGACATGGATTCTCCTCTTTTAAGATTTAGTCAGGGTAGAGTTCCCCTTTTGAATTAAGAGGCGGACTTAGAGAGATGAAAGCCATGATGCTTGAGATGGATCACGGAGCACGGGGGAATACCCCAAGGTATATATCTCCACTCATTTCCGAGGTCGGAAATGTTTTTAAGGGGGGGGAGAATGTTGTATAATTACATGGGTCTAAGGGGTAGAACCCTTGGGTTTCTAGGTGTGAAATCCTTTGGATTTATGGTTTATTTACCCATTTTAGATGGGTCTTGAACCTTAGGGATAATTCTCTAAGGTTGAGTACCTTAGGCTTGATTGGAAGCTTCTCCTAGCCACTTGGTTTGTACAAGAGAGCTTGGAGAGTCTTCTTTTAGAAGCCATGTGATTTCATGTGATTTCCTAAGCTTGGAAACCATGTGAACACCTTAAGGACCCATCTGATGGAAGGTACACATGTCTTCTTGAGAAGGACTTACCCCCTTGGTCTTGGAGCTATATATTGGAGGGGTTGGTTGGGTGGAAACACATCTCTCTTCCTAGAGTGGTCTAGTTACTTAGTTTCCTAGTTGATTGTTGTGAAGGCTACGGAGTCCTTCCACAACACTTCTTTTCCAAAACAGTGTGTGGATATGACATCTCACCCTCGGCAAGTAGCATGGCCACATCATCCACGTACTCAAGGGTGCAACACATCTGAGTGGCCCTTTAGACAATCCACTAAGGCATTCCCACAACCAAGGTGGATACGCGAAGTGACAGTGTCCAGTGAGTCAAACACTCGAGATCTTTGGCATTCCTCTCAATTTCGATTGAGGCAACCTATTCCATAGATTTGGGCACCCAAGACCTTGGTGACCGTGCAATCCAAGTCTCACCAGCTCTGGGTACCTAAAAAGTGTGTCGCTCATGCTTCAACTTTAGTCAGCTCAAAGAAAACCTTTTTTGAGAGTACTAGGACACCCTACACACCTTCTTTTGTAGATTCCACTTGATCTCTTCTCCCCCCCCCTTGAGGTACAAAAATGGATTCCCAAGCCTTCATTAATCATGAAAAGTCTCATTCAAACCCACCCTGACCGCCGACTTCCTGAAGCTAAACACTTATTGACCACTCAACTCATACACAGCTCGACAAACTCATATCACCACCATCCTTGTAACCTAAATTTGTAGGTAGTACTCATTCAATGTCAATTGTAAAGCCACACACTTCACACACTACCACTCAGAGTCAAAGCACTCACTTCTCACAATTCACCTCTCACATCGTTAAAACCATGCACACTGCCCGCGAAGCATGTTGATGATGGAAAGGAATGGAGGTCTCATCTTCTTTGGATCTTAATTATTTTACATGACTAATATGTTTTCCTCTTCACTCCAGCTTAGGTTTGCTACACAAGCTTTCATCATGCAAGCGGAAGGTTCCACTAGCACACCTATAGTCGACTTCTCAGCTCTTCCATTTGAGAGCCTGCAAACAGCAATACCATCGGAGTTCCAGGGTTTCATGGGACCTATGCCCATTGAAGACTCTGCCCAAGGACAGACGGAAACAGTAAGCAGCAAGGCGCATTGGTTCCAAGGGCTCATCGGACCATTGGGAGAAGTAGAGTTCATTTATGAAGCCAACTTGACTTACGATGAAAATGTGTGGAGGCGCTATCAATTCTTCTCACAAGAGTTCGAGAACCTTTAGAATAGTGAAGAATTTAGGCCCATATGGCAGAGAGCAAGATTTGCAAACTACTTCAGTGCACCAATCCCTAAACCTGACTTTTATCGATGTTACTATTTGGTGGCTTCTATTAAAGAGCAAGAGTGCAAGGAGTTGGATCTTGTCTTAGTGTACTACCATCCTTGGTCAATGATTCCCCCTTCAAGAAGTTCACCTTGTCTTTGGACTTAATTAGGACCGCTCTTAAGATTCATGGCAACCACATGCCCACAGAGAAAGAGCACCTTATCCCTGAACCTATGAAGCGAAGTGATGGAGACAAATGGCCAGCAATCTCAGCCATCACCCCTCAATTGACCACTCTGTTGAGAATATGCATCCAACATTTTGCCTTTCCCCCACAAACATCTATGGTTTTGATTGTATCTTGCCACTATTGGGCCTCAAACGATTAATATTACTACTTATATCCAGGACCAACTTTTGTTGGATGGACATTGGTGGGAGAAGAAAAAGGTTGTCCATGGATGCTCTACCATTGCATGCATTATCTACATGTTTTTGGCTTATGATCTTGCTATAGAGAAAGCCCTCCGAGCAGTGAAATTACAACAATACAAAGGTTCCAAGAAAACCACGCGACTTCCCAATGCTCATAGAGTCAACCGCATGCGTGGCACAATCCCCTGCTTATAAGTTCTGGAATTGCCATCACCACACCCACACCCAAAATATCCCCTCACTGACCTCCAATTCAACCACAACCAAGTGTTCCACCACTCCTAGTCTGCTTGAATCGATCCGCGACACTCCGTGAGGTTTCACAGGCAACGACCACTGTTCCTACCACCATACCGACCACTGCCACCACTACCGTTGAAGCTCAAGTGATGACTTCTATGTTTGTCTTTGACTCTTTTACCTTCCGGGTTACTAGTTTGGGCATAGAAGATATCCACACTACATTTGATTTTGAGATCCCGGATGTGTTGTCTAGCAACTTTCAATTTTTGGACACACACGTTGTTTCTCAAGAATTTGAATGCCCTGCTTACCCCACAACACCCTCACAGGGAGAGAATGCTGATTCTAAAGACAAAGATGACGACCATACAGTGACAGATGAAGGAGATGCTGACACTGAAGCAAGCAAGGAAGAAGCACATCAATCAAAAGTACAAGCCAAAGCTCAAGGGGAAGCTAGTACGTATGAAGAAGAGACAGCAAAAGCAATAGCATACACCATAGCCATTCGAGGGCTCTAGAAACACTATGAATAAGATTTGGGCAAGGACCAAAGTGACTGAAGAACAAAGCCAAGCCATCTTGCAGCAGGAGTTGGTCAACGATGGCTTCAAGGAAATTTTCATCGTAGCCATGCATGAATTGGTTCAGTTAGTAGGTGTGTCGAAGGCCTTAAGATATTTGCTACAGAAGCCCCTACCCAGGTTTGACCCTCAGTGGGTTCAAATTCTTAAATGACTAGGCACATATATTTGTGTACCAATCAATCCTATCACATCAGCACCCTAGTGGGTTCCTCTACTATTAACCTAACCACGAGTGAAGACACTTTCCCATGTATATACCCTTAGTGAAACCCTCCCTTCTCACCCGGCACCAACCCCACTGTAGATAGTCCCAATGTTCATATTCTATCCCTCGTTTTCGTTTGGCCCCTGATATCCAGTCCAATTAGGACTACTCCTTCCATCTCCTTTGTCTCCATTCCCCCTATCCTTACGCCACCTGTCATTTCCTTGCCCCGTCATTTCCCCTCATATACCACTAACCCATTATACTCCTTTATCGTCTCTACACCATCGTCCTCGTTCTATTCCTCTTTCACATCCTTTTTGTATCTGCGAACCTCACCTTTTCCATTTGTACGACCCTCTCAAGAACTCCGCCCACAAGTCCCCTTTTTATGGCCACCAAGCACACCACCTCACTCACCTCTCACCACACAATTGCACCCCCCACCTCGCACAATCGTAGCCACATCACTCTTTCACATTACTATCACTGAAGATACCACCAACGACATGGAAATCTCACCCTCTGCTTCAGTAGATGCACATTTACATGCATCACACAACACACTTCACACATCACCTATTCGCACATCTCTTACGTCACCTGCCACAACATCCACCATCCCCAAAATCTTTAACTCTCACAATTTTGGGAAAAAGTTTTGCATTATCTAAGAAAAGGAGAATGGAATTGGGAACAAAAAAGTTAGTGGGGAAGCTTGTATTTGAAGAAACACTTCATCACTTTGAGTTTTTAGTAAAAGATGTACAAAATGCTCACCAATGTTTGAATGCAATACAACAATTCATAGGTAATCAATAGGTACAATTACAAGAGGAGAAGTCGCTTAATGATGTTTTGATTCAGAGGAATACCAAGCAAGAAATATGCAAGTAAAACAACTTGAAAAAGAGTTGAAGAATATTAAACAAAAACATATAGTTGAGATGGCAAGAGTAAAGATGTCATTGGAAGTTTTTAAAGAATGGATTCAAAAAAGGG
The DNA here is from genome assembly GCA_020310875.1 of Ceratopteris richardii. Lineage (NCBI taxonomy): Eukaryota > Viridiplantae > Streptophyta > Polypodiopsida > Polypodiales > Pteridaceae > Ceratopteris > Ceratopteris richardii. Next base: position 143,518,387 of record CM035432.1, read on the forward strand.
AAGATAGGGTTACACCTTAATTTTAAAAAATGGCAAAAACTAATATAGAGTTACATATTGACAATGAAATGATGAAGCTCATATTATAGCCATTGCAGCTATTAAAGAAGTAGATGTTGCAACAAGAAGAGTTGGATTTTAATGCGGTTTTGATAACTAAAGGGGATGTTGCAATTTTGAAGCAACAAATGCATTCTAAAATGCAGAGTATATGGGGAAAAATTGAGGAAAAAATATATTCAATGATTAAGTATCCTTATGAAGTGATGAAGATAGGTTTTATTACAAAACATGAAGCTAAGTTGTGGATAAAATTAACCATTTGCATCAAGAAAGAGAACATTGGATTGAACAAGTTTAGGAATTGAAGAAGGAACAAAGCATGCAGGTTCAAGTGTGTTGGTGCAAATATACAAGCCTTCACATTCGGCTTAGCATGGAAGACTATATGAGGAAGCATATGATGACTCATATGAACCATAGCTTGTACTTGCCTAATCATTTACCATTGTAAAAAGGTTTATACCTTTGGAGAATCTTGTAAAAGGCTACAACTTGTGGAGTTAGATAGAATATTGGTTACGACTTTAGATTGAGAGAATAACTCCTAGATTAGAGGAGACACTTTTAGTTGGAGCCAAGTTTGAATTTTGAATTCAAACTCGGGAGAAAATCTCTTATATAAGATGTTCGAAAATCACGCGGCTATGTGGCCTCATTGAGAGCTTATCCTTTGATCTTTTATAGGATTTGAGTAGCTTACACTATAGCTTAGTCATTCCACTATCATTGAGAATCATTGCAATGCCAATGATCTTGTATAATCATGTGCTACAATACTCAAAATAGTGAACTTTTTCTGGTCATATCTCAGTGCATTCTCAACCATTTTTCATGATCTATAGCTTGTTGGAACTAGCTTCAAGTCTATCTTATGCTACCAAAATATCAAACCATTTGGTTCAGCCATCTGGGAGAAATCATCATCGAACTGCTCACTGGTCATCTACTATTTAGTCCCTAAAAAGTTAGGGGTAAGCTTTGGATTGCTAAATTTATATCTCACAGCATAGTTCATTAGTTTAGATGATTCCACTTGCAATCATTAGCTATCTAAGCTAATTAAATTCCGTCAAAAGGAATTTGACCAATTTTTATTGTACTATGAACAATGAACAAAAGAACCAACAGATGTATAAACCAAAATAGCAAGTTTTGTGACACTAGCTATTCATGAAGTAGTCTGTTTTGATTCAATTTTTTCAAGCATCTACTCCAAAGTACATAGGTAATTTCTTGGTGTCATTTGCAAGCTAAAAGTTCTCACTATCAGACTCTGAAGTGTATTAGGGCAGGTACAAAGCAGGTTTTAGCAGTACCACCTCACTTCCTTCAGGTATCCATCCATCTCTTCCAACAAGGTGGAGGAAAATCTAGAGAAGCTATCTCAACAATTAGAAAGGCAAGTGGAAGTTTTAGGTGTGGATCAGATTGAGCAATGAGTGGTCAATTCAGTCCAAGAAGGATCACCAGGGAAATTTGAAGTCATGTTGGGAGATCTAGTTGTTGAAGGTATAGAGGAGCAACAATAGGAAATAGTAAAAAAAAATTGAAATAGCAACAAATTTTGCTCATGTGGCCAACATTCAAATCAAGTGATCTGTGAGTCCCATTTTGATTTTTGAAAAATCCTCCATTGGGTTGTGCCATGTGTTGAATCTTAGTTAGAAATGTTAGAATTTTTTACAATTTAAAATTACTTAATCATATATTTAAAATTGCTTAGTCAAATACTTAAAGAGTCAGGTAAACGGGACATTTGTTGACTCGGATGTTTTTCAATGAGATTTTGATATAATCAGTTATAATTGGATTTTACTAGAAAAAGAAGTCTTAAGACTTAGCAATTATATTCGCCTATTAGGGGTTGTTCAGTCTACTTAAAGGGAGGAGAGAAAAAAAATAGGAGGGAGAAGATTGCAAGATTGACAAAAGTATAGATGTATGATGCACTCTGATATCTATCTACTTAACGGTACTACACCTTTGTGACTATTTTATCTTCATTTATTTTGATGTCATTCATTCTTGTATGCTTGTACATTTGAATTTCTGATGAATTTGATTTATGAGGCATTAGATGTAGTGTTACAACACAATGTATTCGTGCTCTATCAAAATTTTTTGTAGTGTCCGTATGTGTTGTTGAACCCAAACAAGTCATCTTTAGAAAAATCTCAGAATCGGGCTCAAAAAATCTTATAAAGAATGCTTTTTGGAAGGTTTGTAAATATGTACATGGGAGAAACATTAATATAGAGAAGTATGTCATGATAATGGCATGATTGGGAGTAACTCATATGCCAAAAAGTAATGGTTGCACGCCCTAATTAATGCCAATGAAGTTTAAGAATGTGTATTCTGCAAATTTGAAAACTTTTAAAACTATCAAGATCATGCTCAAAATTTTGTTTGTCAACTTCATTATCACATAGCATGTTTTTCCAACCAAAATTCAATGGATCTAACCATATAATCTTTGGTTGCTAAGTATCCATAAGGTGGACTTGGAAGTATAGGGAAGTTCAACCATTCCTTACTTATAATGCCTTTCCATCGTGCTTCCCAAGATTTTGGCCATGGACAATGTCTGGGCACAAGAAAAAAAGTTGGATTGACCTATAATAAATAGGGTGCATCTTGCCAATGTACTCGTACAATAGGGCTCTTTTCCAAAAATCTTCTCCTCCAAGCTAGATCTCCAACATTAAATTTCTCTTTAGTATATTTAAAAGTCTTCATTCACATTCTTTTGAGTTAGTCTTTTGATATATCTTCATGTCTACTCCTTCATTAGTCCATATGGTACATTAAAAGGCTTCATTATTTTTTCCAAGTATGCGTTCTTGTTCTTTGCATCTTTCATACATTTGATCATCGAATGAAGAATTCATATGAAAGAGGGGCCACCAAAATCACTCATTCCTTCTAGTCTAGATCTATTGTGAATGGCATATGTAGAAGATCAGTCTCTACACATGTTGCTTCCTTTATTGGTGATGGAACGATGGGGGGAGAGAGAGAGAGAGAGGATGTACCTTAGTCTCTCCAATATGCCCTTGTGGAGTAGGAGATACATGCAGCCACATGTCCATGTCTTTAGTGTCCTATTATTCTCTTAGCTTGTCAATTTTCTCTTTTAACTATTGGATTAATATGGATTTTTATGACCCTATAGTCTTTTGGTCTTGAAGTTCTCTTTCAACCTACATTTTTCTGTCACATACCTCTTTCAAATTTTTAGCATCTTGGTTGCATTGTTCTAGATGAAACTTCAAATATTCATCTAACTTATTTCTTAGTTCCTTGATTTTTGGCACATATTTTTCTTTAATTTGATTTCACAGTGACTTTTCTCTGTAGCTAGTTCATCTTGGCTTTCCTCCATTTGTTTTCTTAACATGTTGGCCACTTCATTGATATTTTTCATTGTTTCCAATGGTTGGTTTTAAAGCAAGGAATTCATTATTTCTTTATTCCTCCTTCTCAATGTTTCAGTGGGCATACCTTCTCTACTATGGCTAGTAGGCGTACCTTTTATGCTTCTAATTTCACACATTTATTCCTGAATTCAAAACTTCTAGCCAGTTCTTGCTCATAATCACTTGTTACTTCTTTTACTTTATATTGCAAAGTGGTATTCTGAGAAATTAAATTTTCAATCTTGGATTTTTCATGTTGGCTCTGAGAACCCAAAATTTGTTTCGAGAATTGTTCACTGAGGAATTTGAATTCATTCCTTCCTATGTTTCCCTTTTCATATTCTTTATCAACTTCCATCATCTCCTTTTTAGTATCCTTTGCATTTTGAATCATTGTTTAGACCGCCGGCTTAAGTTAAGTAACATGAATGTTCAAACATGTGATCAGAAATATAGGTGGTTGATCAATTACTACTTGTTTGCCTTCTACTGTGTGGATAGTTTCATTAAATGGTTGCTAAAAGTGCAGTTGCATCTTTGGTCTGGCTCTTGAGTATCACTGCTTTTATGTGATCTTTTATCTTGAAAAGATGTTACCTCATCTGTGATCTTTAGATGATCTTCGACTATTATTCACAAAGGTAGAGTTAACACTTCTTGTTGTTCTTCGAGCTCTTTGGAAGCACCTTCTTCCTTAGTTTCTATAGATACTTTTGGTTTGGTTTGTTTGATTTTTGATGAATTAAATTGTAGTGTCAAGTCCATACACAATTGTGGCATTCTAATTAGTGAATCTTCCTCTCCCTTTCCTGGCCTTGTTGTTGTAATGGTGGTTCATTATCATCTGCTACATGATTTAATTCTTCCCAGTTCTCATCATCATTATCATCATGTTGTAACTTTACATCTAGTTGAACTTTATCTTCTTCTTCTTCCCATCCTGAATAGGAACTAGAATCATCCAAAGCAAGTTCATCGTACATCAATAACCTCTTCATTTGTTTTCCTTCCCTTTGTCTCTCTTTTGGTCGATAAGGGTGTCCTTGCACCATAAGGTTGAATTTTCCTTCAATATATTCATGTGTTTAATGAAGAGACTCTTCTAAACCTTCTTGAGTGATTAGAGGTGGTTGTGCCAATGTTGATGTAGGTAAAGTATGAGCCCTTTTTTCGCTTGAGATGGTTGCTACATCCTCATAATCCCTTGCTCATTTGAAACCCCACATTTTTGGGATGGCACTTGTTTTGCTATTGAAGAACTTGTTGCTTTCTTCTTTTTGGCATTGATGCCAATTGAGCATATTCGGACATTCCCAATGATGTTGGCAATAATATCCACATCCAGATGAAGAGTGTTCATCACTTGTGCACATCATTCAAAATTTGGCATATATATTGGCATCTTGAGATAAGCATCAATCCCAGCTAGTCTCCATACCTCTCGAATAGATGGCATGTGGTGCACGATGTGAAAATCTTGTCTCAGCATTGTGAATTGATGGTCCCAATGGTACGAATGGTCATACAAAAAATATGCTCCTAGATAGTTTGTCCATCTTGTAGCCAATGTCCTTGTGCTCAAGTTGCACCTTCATGAGGTAAAGTCACAACAAATGGCATCCTAGCTATCTCTTCAATACAAATTTGTAGATGGAATATATATCAATTCATTATTATTCTTTAAAATATTAGTGATAAATCAATGCTTTTGGATTAGCACTCATGCACATCATTTCATTTCTCTAATAGTTATGATTTGCCCTGATGTAGATTGTATAATCTAGCCTAGTTGGTTTTTTTTTTTAATAACTAACCATAAAGTTAGTAATAACCAAAGTGCTTGAAAAGAATTGTGAGTGTTAGTGAATTTTTGTTAATAAAATTGTCTTATTCTATAAGTACAAGTGAAACTCTATTCCTACACAAGGAAAAGTGCACACTGGACAGATAAAGAAAAGTAATGTGCCAAATGCAAGGCCTGGTGGTATGGTGCTATGTGCATAGTCTAGGTGCATTCAACCCATCATGTGTGCAACAAGGAAGATGCTTTTCGTGTTGTTGACTTGATTGGAAAATCTTCAATCTCCATTGTTGTTGTGGTTTTGTTATTCGGTGTTGACTTTGTTGTTCTTTTGTTTGCCTCTACATTGGTTCCATCTCTTGGGTGTTAATTCTCCAAAGAGGACTACTCTGAATGCTCTTCTTGTTTGGTATTCTTTTCTTTAGCGATCAACCATGGGTAGGAGTCATTCATGGAGTATTTGGTTTGTAAGCTAGCTTGCCCTTCAAAACTTGTGAAGTCGTCCACGATGTAGTTAGATGTTTTTTAGGTACCCATATTTGTGATGATGTCATTGAACTTTGATTAGCCCCTTAGGTACCCAAATTTGAACATTCCTTAGAGTAGATAGCTGAGTTGATCCAAGAGCTCTGTTAGTTCCTTTAGTCTTGTGGCTCGATCATAATGGCAGCTAATTGATGGTCCTTGATGGTGTTCTTAGGGATCCAAATTCGATTTATTATTTTGTTGGTGGGGATGTTTCTTGAATGTTGTAGCCTCTTCTGTTCCAGTGCTGCATTATTACTCTTCTCTCTTGGTATTTTTGCCTCACCATGGCTCTTTGGAAATGGCTGTAGATTTTGGGGAATGGATGACGGAATTTCAAGTGGAAAATTTTTCTTAAGAAGAGAGATGTTTGGTGGGGAAATGGGTTCCATAAATTTGGGATCATTTCATTCACCTAAATTAAACATAACATTACTTGATGCCAAATGTGGTTTATCACTGAGTTTAGTCCAATTCCTTGCTTCTAATAGACGAAACACTTCTTTGTGTCCGTTTTTTTCAGCGATGAATCCATGAGCTAATTTTAAGGTAACTTTGTGTTCATACATCCAATTCATAACCTAGGACAAGCTCTTCTAGTAGATCTCAGTCATTGCAAATCAGCAAATTATGTTTCATTGTGTTATTTGGTAGGTGTAATGATAAGGTTACCTCTTCTAAGCACTTTATGTGATTTGCTCGTAATCCAATCATATATGCTTTCTTTGGGGTAATAAGAATCTTCAATTTTTTTCTTGACGGAGCATGACTGCTACTCCTATATCTATCAAGGAAACGACCATGAGATATTCTTGATTTTTTTATTCCTATGTTTAGATATGGTTGTATTTGCATGATGCCTTTTTTCTTGATATTTGATGCACTGAAGCTGGAAATACATATAGGTTCTTCACCCTTAAGATATCTCTCATCTCATTCTTGAATCCACTCCTTATGCTTGCATACTGTTTCTATTCCTCTTGTCAGGATTCCTCACAAATTTGATCTTCTTCTTTTTTATGGTTTTGAGATCCTAAGAGTCTTTCCAAAAAAATTTAAATGAGAGGTTGAGCATATCTTTTGACTCAATAACCACTTATGTAGTTTGGTAAAATGTCCCCATCTAATGTAGTTAGGCTAATTGCACCACCTAGAGAGATTGTGTGTACAATCAAGGGACCATAACCTTTTTGTTGGAGCTTCTTAGTGTGTTGTTTTGAGGTGTATACAAGTATAAGATCTCCCACACGTAATCATTTTTCTTTTATATGAGCATCATAGTATGATTTTTGTCATCTCTTTGCAGTATAGATTCTAGCTACTTCTTACAATCTAGTTTCGTGCATCTTCTCTAGTTACTCCAATTGTCGAGACAATTCATGACCTATCCATTCATACTTTGGGGCTAATCATAGAGTAGATACTAAAAAGGCAATGGATAAGATTTCATTTTGCCCATATACTAGATTAGAACACATAGTTCCCAAAGTTGTTATGTACGCTACTCTAAATGCTCAAATTGCATGATGTAATTGTTTATCTTGATCAGTTCTATCACTATTGACTATCTTCATTAGAATGGTACATATTTTTCATGAATCACCAAGAATTCATTCAATAGGGATCCAATTGCTGCATTAATGAAGTGTGTACCTCTATCGTTGATTATCTCAATGGGTAGTCCAGACCTCGTAATTATATGTTCAAATAAGAATTTTTCAATGGTTTGGTGTCACTTTTCTTTGTGGATTTTGCTTCTATACACTTAGTCAAGTAGTATGTGGCCACAATGACATACTCGGTATGAGATCCTCTTGTTGGGGGATTGATAGCTCCAATAAAATCAATTCCCCATATTGAGAAAGCTCTTGCATAGACCAAAGATGATAAAGACATGTAATCTCTTTGAATGGGGTATTTGGTTTTTTGGCAAATATCACAACTCCTGACATAGGTTTGTACATCCATGTGTAGGTTAGGCCACCATAATTCTACAAAGAAAATAATCTTTACATGTTTCTCAATGGAGAAATGACCTCCAACTACACCTGCATGGCCCATTTCCAGGATTGGAAGATATTCCCTTTCATGGATGCGAACTTGCAATTGATTATCTTTACACCTTTCAAAAATGTGTTTGCCAATGATTATGTAATCCTTTCTATGCTCTTATAGGGCTAGTTTTCTTGCAAAAATTGCTCATACTAGGTAATTTGTGTCTTTAGGAACTCAATAATGGGCTTAATTCATTTAGTGGCTATTGTGGAATAGCTCATAGAGGAGTGTTCATCTAGATAGGATGCTTGGCATATGTTGCATTTAGTTACATATTCATGCATCTCTTTTTGCATTTCTAGCCAATACACTCCTAAGCATCGCAATTCTTGAGTAGTCCCACTTATACCCTTATGTCTATTCTAATGATTAATATGAACCTAATGAATCAGGGTTGATTTTTCACCATCCTCCATATATCTTAACAGCACTTCATTTGAATCTTTGAAATACAAGCTACCTACCATAGTGTGAAGGTTTCTTGTTTTCCAAAGCTCTTTGCCTTTCTTGAAATTAGCCTTCATCTTCATCTATTGAGATACCATTTTTCACCTTGATTTCATCTTCATCAATTTGAGATACCATTTTTGGAGACTATATGACCAAGGATCTTTCCTCAGGTATGTGTGTGGATCTTTGAGAAGAGTAGGTAAAAAGATCATCAATGTAAAATTCCATAATCAATGCATTAGTTAGACCAAAAGTCATAAACCTAAAAGCATATACACCCCATTCAATAGCAAAAGAAATTTTGTGCTAGTCTTCAAGAGCAATAGCTTCCTTATTGTACCTAGAAAAGCCATCAAGAAATTCATACACTTCCTCACCTGCTACTTGTTCAAGATGATGGTTAGTGATTGGTAATGGGTAGCTGTCTCGAATAGTGGTGGCATTAAACTTTCTTTAAGTTAATACAATCCCTAAGTTTTTCATTCTTTTTGGGCACCATTACTAATGGAGAAACCCATTTAGGATGGTCAATCTCATAGATAAATCCGATAGCCAATGATTTGTCGATTTCCTCTTTTATCTTGGCTGAGTAGATATCATTATATGTGTATGGCCTTTGTTTAGAATGTTTCACCTCAGGAGTCATAGGAATGCAATGAGAGCATATCTTTCGGTTTACTCCTTTTAGGTTTGCATAGGTCCATGCAAAGACATCTTGGCACTCTTGCAATAATTCCACTAGCTCATGTTATTCCTCTAATGTGACATCTTTTCCAATGAAGATGCATTTTTCTTTATCATTTTATCATGTTACAATTATTTTTTTGGTTTGTTCTTTATTATCATATGTTATTCCTTCTTGTGCATCTCTCTTAGGCATTTGAATGGCTATATTTTGCTCTTTGATTTCATGTTTCTTGAATTTTTTTGGAAATTCAAAGTAGTCCCTAGATGGATCCTCTTCTTTAGTGCCATCATTTTCTTGTCTCGTGTTCTTTGGGAATTCTTCCACCAATACTATATTAAAATATTCCCCCATGGGTATTGCTCCAACTTTCTTTAAGTATGTTCCTTCTGAGTCAAAATTTGGTTCCATTATAATGCTTCCACTATCACAATCTGCATAAAAAAATTCATCATCTTCATCCTCTTCCTTGATCATTACCATAAATAGACTTAGGTCATATCCCTCTTCATCCACACATTCAGTCATGGTAATGACTTGTTCATTGATGCATACATCTAAGGTGGCTAATATTTCCATCCAACCACAAGGTTCAAAAGATTTAGCTCAAAATATTTGTTGAATATATACTAGATCCTCGATTGTTCTTTGCTCCCTTGTCCATGGTTTCCGCCTTGGAGTTGTTTCTCTTCTCATAGGACAACTTTACAAATCCATAACTCAATATCCTCATGCATCGAATATTGGACATCAGATCTTGCACTATGAATGGAAATATCATCTTCCTCTTTATGGATGGTATTCCATTGGAGAGGACAGACATCCCTATATGAGAAGTTTTGGAGATTTATTCTTGTTGTGGTACCCTGGTGTTGAAGATAATTGCATCTCTTCCACAATCATGTACTACCTTCAACTGGTGCATAAATGGTCTTCCTAATTTCAAGTCATAATTAGCTGCCTTTCCAAGTTGACATATGGTTAAGGTGTGCTGGAAATCCACTCCATAAGTTGTTAAGGTTACATTTTCCAATAACACTAGACGGCATTCCACACGGCCATCTGCCGATTGTAGTTTGATCCTAGTTGGTATTAGGGTAGGTTTTCCACATTTTTCCCAAATTTCTTTAGCAGTGATATCTACTCCTCTACATGTATCTAATATGGCTTTAGTGATATAGCCACTGTATATGAACGGAACACACATGTTTCCTACCTTGTCTATTGGTACCTTGACCATAATATTTTCTTCATTGGCCTTGTCCTTCTCCTTAGTGGCATTTTGAATATTTACTAGAGAAGCTAGCTTTTCCCATGATTAGGAAGCTAGCTTTTCCCATGATTGAGGTTTAACTTGCAATAATTCTTCTATTGTTGATGAACATTGAATTTTTGCTTTCTTTAACTTTCTCATTATTATAGACACTTCCTCTGATGATCCATGGTCCTTACATCTCTGGGTGGGAGCATGAAAGTAATTTGACTTCTGCTTATAGTCTCCCATATAATTAGGACGTGTTGTTATGCTAATGGATTCATCTTCTTCCAAGCCTAGATTAGTTCCATTTCTTCCTCATTTTCTATCATCTCTTGGTTCAAAGAAGCATCCAATTCAATAAATGGAGGAGGTCCCCTTCATTCTTCTTCCAACGAGTTACACGGGTTGAGGTTGGGGATATCCTTGAAGTTCATAAGACCTTTGAGCTTGGGGAGGTCCATGATATGGAGAATATCTTGGAGACTCCTTTACTTGCTCCCTTGTGGATAACTGTTAGGTCTCTAAGGTTATGGTGGAGGTTTCATAGTTTTTCGATTATAAGGATAGCTATTTGTAGTATGATTGGTGTATATTTGCTCAATGTGATAGCACTAGCTTGGACCTTGCATAGGTGGCCTTCCATAAGGATACTATGGTGGATTAGTAGGTCCTACTCGTGCACAACCATGAGTTGGATGGTCACCTCCACATTGTATACATCATCTCAACAATGGCATCATCAGGGGTTGAGATTGATAGTGTTTGGGCCCATACAAATTTTGGACACCTAGTTTCCCTTATTCAGACAATTGCTCTACATTAGTGGAGTGAGATCATATGCTGCTTGAAAAATATTCACTTTGATGAGGTCTTAGGAATCTTTAAATCATTGGCTAAATTATCCTCCAAATCTATGCATTCCTTCAAACAAGCATTCAATGACTCCAACCGTTTCACATATATTAGATTTCTTAGTCCTCCATTAGAAAAAAGACCCAAAGATATTGAAATCATCTTTCATGGGGTTGTTCTTTTAACCTAAGGGCATTGATCCTTATATTGTTAAACTTCTAGCTATGAGCCTTATCGACTCATTATTGGCTTGCTTAAAGCTATGGATCAAAGAAGATGTATTGTGTCTAATTCCATTCTTTGTTCCATTTCCTAGACACCAAGAGTACCCAAGAACCCTTAGACCTTGTCAAGTGGTCAAGACACTAAAGAAATACTTTGATGGGTCAGGAGATCTGTATGATCATGCGGCCAAGTTCAAAAAAGTGTTAAGAGCTGAATAGGTTGAGGACTTGCTCACCTAGTTCGAGGCATTTGGTCTGACTCTCAAGGGGACTACCTTATCTTGGTTTCAGCCCTTGAATAGTCGCAACTACCAAAATATAGGTCAATTGGTAGAAGCATTCATCATAGAATTTTCCAAGAATGGCATCAGGCATAACACATCATCCTTGATCCACAACTTCAAGCAGACACCCCAAGAAATAGTTCGGTTAGTGGGATGCAGATTTAAATAATGTCCACACCTAAATTACCTTCACAAGCAAAACAAGCTTCCTTGTTTTTAGATGGACTTCTAAGTAGGAAACTTAGATCATATGTATATCTCAAGTATCCAATCACACTAGATCAATGCCCGAGAATGTGTATTGAGATAGAAGACAACTTGGGTGAGGATCTAGAATTGTCCAGACTCTAAAAGGATTCTAACAGTTCTACTAGTCATACTTGTAGACCCTCCACTGAGATAGATGAGCTAGCTGACCAAGTTGCCAAGAAGCTAGGAGTTCAAAATACACAAACACATAGGGTCACCTCGTTGATGTGATGTTATACTTGTAGAGGCGACCACATGGCTAACGTATACCCAATGCAAAATCAGAACATGAGAGAATTGGATGCTCCATATTGCACTATTGAGAGAAAATACACCAATCATATAGTCCAAGATTGTCCGTATTAATAGGCGAGCTATCAGACAAACTTATCAGCAACCTTACCAACAGGGTAGATATCAGAACCAATACCAACAACCGTATTATAGGCCACAACAACAATATCAACCTCAATACCAACAACAGTATCAAGCACCATATAGACCACAACCAGTTCTAGGAAACCAGCTGCCACATTTTATCACTGTGATTCCAATTAAGTGTGTAGTGGTAGAGGAGAACTCTAATAGAGCATTGGTGTCGATGACCCCTTTGGTCTCAAAATGACCCTCATGCTCAGAATTCTAACAACACCCATGAAGGTAGTCCACAAGCTTATCACACAGAGTCACCTGATCATAGAGAGACTTATCTGTACCAATATGAGGCACTACCTATGGAACTAAATTGGGAGCCATAATACTATAATGTCATGTATATGAATCCTAACCCTAGGCCCCAATCGACACAAATGAGACCACAAGCCCTAGAGGACCATGTTTTAGATGTCAAGGTGACCATTTCATTCATGAATGTCCCCACCCACTAGCTCCAGACAAGGACATCACAATACAAGGCATTTGTCTTGAGTGTGGCAAAGACCATCTCCCAAAAGATTGTCCAAGGAACCCCTCTAGTGCACCCAAGGTTAGACCCATTAATGTGGTAGGCTAAGTGGTGGATTCAAGTTCAAGTACTATTGACGTGGATCCTATACATGCAGTCACTAGGGCACAAACCTTACAACATGAAAAACGAGTTGAACAATTAGAGTCAAGTGAATTAGCAGAGCCTAATAAGAGGAAAACAAAAGGATACTAGGGAGAAGGCTAATCATAAGTGGACTAGAAAGTTATCCAAACTAGAAGAAAGCCTGAGAGATGCAAAAAATAAAAATAGCAGACATTGCATCTCAAAACCCCTCATCAAAAATCAATCCACTCCACTCCACCCCACCCCACCACTCATTGTAAACAAACCACAAACAGGGTCTATTTTTGCAAATTCAACCCCAGAAGACTTGGACATGATGTTCAAGGCCTACCAAGCTCGACTTCAAGAAGGGTCAATAGTTGCAAACCTAAACAAAAGTTACTCTAGAGTGGATTTAGAGATTAAATCGACAAAATTTTGCATGAAAATGGTAGAACTAGCTCAGTCTATGCTTGAGGTCAATCAGTTTTTCAATCAAACAAGTTCTATCAAACCAAGTTTGCATTTCCAGGGCTTCTTAGAAAGACTAGAGCAATTGGTGAAAAAATCATAGGTCTCTTTACCTCCACAAGCTCAACAAGTTGTTGAAAGAGGAAGCTCGCCACCAATGAAAGTTTAAGTTCTTGATTCCATGGCTGATGGAAAAACTCTTTCAATTCAATAGTACTCTCAAGAGTTCTTCCGGGAAATACAAGAAGAGAAATAATCCAAGGAGAAGGGTAATCCCCTTCCTATTCGTGAAATTGATGATCTTCATGATCAATTTCCCCAAGACATTCCATCTATTTATGGAGACCATGCAGATGAACAAGAAGTGGAAAGATTGGATTTTAAATCAAATTTTTTACAAGAATTGCCACAATTCATAGGCCCATGGTATCTGAGTTCCCATGATATTCACAAGAAATGAAGACTAAGAGGTTCCAATAACACTAAAGTTGTGAGCAACACTATGGTGCAGTCTCATCTCACCTTAGAAGAGATGCACGAAGTAAAACCTGAGCTATGGAAACATGTGGCAAATTAGGTTCCAAAACTTGGTTCCAATATGTCAAAAGTAGGCTCTAAGTTGAAAGTCATAGAGATACCTCTAGACAAAATAGGAGACATGAGTGAAGGTGAAGAAGGTAACACTTATCTTCCAATGACCTACCAAGGTTACACTACCAAAGCTATCTTAGATTCATTTGCTAGTGTTGTGATTGTGACCACCTCCTTGTGGAAGCAATAGAAAACACTTCCTATGGCAACTACAAATAGTACAAGATTGGGGAAACAACTCCTTGTACTTGTAGCACTTAGGGTTCATAACGAAGGTCAATCTGAAGGATTATATGTTTAGAGATGTACCAACCCTACAGTGGAATCCTATCCACAAGGCACAAGAAGATTCAATTTCTATGCATTCTCTAAGTTCTTCTCATACATCTTGGATGCATGAAGATACACGCTTGTGGATGTGCAAGTTGACAGAGGAAGAGGAAAGATGCCTAAAAGCGAGAGAAGAAGGAACTTCTCAAGGAGCCAGAACGGTTAGAAATCTATCCTACACACTGATGATCTTTCCAGATGATGAATTTGAGCATCATGATTGGGCAAAAATCTTAGCCATGATGGACATTGTTGTCAATGAAGAACAGTGGACGTCTCATTGTGATGAGGAGGGTTATGATATCTCCTTGTTCAGGTGTGAACCCTTGCTAGAAGACTGTGACTCTAATGAGGTCATAGAAGAAGAAGAGGATGGTGAAGATCTAGACCATTGTGATGGATAATTGCTTTGACTTAGAGGAGCACTATCTAAAAAATCTAGCAATATTACCCAAAAAGAAGAAGAACCTCTCATAAGCATTAAAACTATAAATTCAAGGGAAGAAAGTGAAGGTAGTCAAAAGAAAAAGAAAAGAAAAGCAATGAAACAAGCAAAGGAGGAATCATTGCTTGAAGTACTAGAGAATTTCATGAAATATAAAGCTGAAGACCGAAAAATTTTGGTACAAATGCCTAAGAGAGAGGCCATCACATGAGGAATGTATGATAATAAAGAAAAAACCAAAAAATTTGTAGTAACCATTGAAGAGAATGAAGAGCAATGTATGTACATAGGAGAAGACCTAAGTGCAGAAGAAGTAGAGCTTGTAGCTTTAGTAAGGGAATATAGGGACGTGTTTGCATGGACTTATAGAGACCTAAAGGGATAGATCATGAAATATGCTCTCATACTATTCCCATGAGGGTTGATGCCAAGCCCGCCAAACAGAAGCCCTACACATATAATTGTTGATATATTTAGGTAGTGATGTGTGTGAACACTCTAGGACCGCCAGGGCACTTTTTTCCCTCTTTAGGAGGTTTTATCCCCTCGACTTATATATACACCTATTGCCCTAACAAGCTACTTATCTTTGTACATTCGAGTGGTAATACATTCAGTATTGTGTGTTGTGCTCCAAGCTTCTTCTTCTTTGTGCTAATCACGTGCTTTCACAGACGTCTAACTCCAACAATTGGTATCAGAACAAGTCGTCGCTTCATCTAGGACGTCGTTGACACCTCTCTCGTTGCTCAGAATCGCATGAAATTTGGTGAGCATACTCAGGGTGTTTCATAGATCAAAATAGCTTCTTTTTGTGGTGTCGACATCGCAATCTGAGCTCGTTTCGACCTTTGAATGCATTATCGCAATGCTTGTGCAAGCTATTTCATCTTTTTGTACCAAAGATAGATACTAGTTTTGGTTCGCCAATATAAGCATCTTGAAGTCTGCTACAGGTCTAGCAGAACACGTTTGGGTAGTTCTGTTCAACTTTTTCAGATAGTCATTTTTTTGCATCAAGGTATTTTAGTCAGTAGCCATGGCTGAAAGCAGTGATGTATTTCGTACGTTGGTTATTGAGGATAAGTTGGATGGTGTGAATCACCCATTGTGGGCTTATATGAGGTGTCATGTATTGATCGCAAAAGGACTTGCAAATACAGGTACTGCAAATTATACAAGTGCTGGAGTTGATGGAGATGGTGTTGAAGATGATATTCTGTAGATTCCTATTCGTGCTGCTGTTTTTGTTGCATCTACTTCATAGCAAATTTGTTGGGATGGCAGAGATGCTCAGGCACATGCATTGATAGCTGTCTATCAAACGTGCCATTATTCCTCACATTTGCTCTTGCATAATAGCTAAGGATGCTTGGGATACACTTACCACATTGTACCAGGCTAGGAATGAAGCTCGTGTTGCTTACCTTTGAAAACAATTGGAGAGTGAACACATGAATGAAGGTGATTTTATGGATACTTTTCTCACAAAGAGTTGATTTTTGCTGATGAAGTTATACCAGATAGCTCACTTGTGTAGACCGTTCTAAATGGCCTGACTCATATCAAAGTTTTGCTTCTACTCTTCGTTTGATGACGAAAGGCAATCCAAATGCCTTGTCATTTGAGGAGTTAGTCTCTGTTTTGTTGCAAGAAGATCAATCTAGGTAGAACAAGTGCATCATGCATGTTGCAGATCAAGCTTTCTTGGCGAGTCAGAAGGGCAAAGGTAAATGGAGCACTTCTACTAGTAAGCAAAAAATCCATTGACTAGCTTGTAAAGCAAGGGCAAGATATATGCCTTCGCTCCATCTATTTCACGCTGCCTTCCATCTTAGTTTTCAAATTTCATAACCATGCTTCAAGAGTGAGTAATTCATAGATTATGAGACACCATGTGATCTTGAATGTGCGACCAAGTATGTATAACAATCAAGGAGAGACCGGAAACGGAGGAAAAAAAAGACAAGTGTAATGCGAAAGATGATTCACATCCTCCAAACCCTAGTTCCTTGTTGATGGTCCACACATAGATCACCCTTCGAATCTTTCAATCAATCAACAAGATTAGCAATCAACTACAACAATAAACAATCGCCACATTGTGGGTGTTATCAACCGTCATTCTCTAATGATTGAACTTATCTAAGCTTCTAATTGTTCAACAAATCACATAGTAATAGTTGACCAATTTACAAGTCACATAGTAATAGTTGACCAATTTACATAGTAACAATTGACCAACTCCCATTGCAATGATTCACGGACACTCATATAGAAGTATCTCCCATAATGATTGATCAATGGCCATAATAATCATTTACTTGAGATCATCCTATCTTCTCCAATCAATCCATCTAGACTCACCCAAGAAATGATAAGCATCGTATCCTTAATGACTCACCCAAGAAGCCAAATCAAGATGGGGCGATTCGCGAACACATTTCCTCATTCATTTTTAATGGATGTTCAACACCGAAAAATGCATAATCAAGGATTGCCTCGAGTGTGATAAATACATTGGCAATCCTTGTATGGTGTTCAGCTTAAGGATGGCTGCTTAGACTGCCTTTGACATCATGTGGCCTTCAAAACACATGCTATGCAAAACATTCAAACAAGACAGAGGACGAATACATGAACCACACGGGTTGCAGTCCCCTTGAATAAAAATAATTCAGAGGATTTAATACACTTTACAACGCACGATTTACTTAGCAAGCCCACAGTTACGATTCGCTCTTCGATCAAAACTGATCCAGCGCCCATTATGTCATGGATTATGGACAAGAATCGGATCAAGGTGCCCATGGATTCGGTGCTTCGGTCATGCTCAAAACGTTCTAAGCTCTCGCAGGCGTGTAGCAACAATGGTGACTGAAGATACCCAGATGCCTATGTTGAAGGAGGCATTCATTACCTTGGTTACATACTCTACATGGATGTTATGGTAAATAGTCTGCACAATTCACAGAGGTGGTGTCGAGGAAGGTGTTCTAGTGAGATCGCTAAGCTATTGCAGGTATCTGGCGACGACTCTCGCAGGTTGCGTGGTCGAACCCACGAGCAGAGCAATCAAATCCCTCTATCCGTACATGGGGTCGCGGCACAGCAAGATCTGATCTTGTCGCCGATTGAACAGGCCTCTTGAAGCTATACACCATGTCTTGCCCGATCCGCTTGCTGGCGCGGGAAGTAGTGGCTGACAAAGGGGGCGGCTTCGAGCGCACTCCATGCGAGAACTCCACGTCGTTTACCATGGGATTGCTAGCCCGGCAAGGAGGCGAACCAGAGAAAAAAGGTGTCGAGCATGTCAAACCTGCAGAGCTAACTGGAATTTCCTGCGCATGAAAGTCGACTTCTCAGATTAGTTTGAAGGGAAGACAATTTGACAAAGCAGTTCAATCCGAGAAGTAACCAGAATCATAGGCGAGACCTTGGGGCGGAAAATCTCCGTAAGCTCGAGATTTACATCGCAATCGAGCTTAGAAGGCAGCACGCTGTGACATCGCAACAAACAAAGCAATTATTTTTCGTGAGGGAAACTGTACGGCAAGGGCGTCGTACTCATCAAAACAAATGAAAGAGATGAAGGTGTTTATTTCTGTAGAAATCACCTTCGCCGCGGTTGCCAGAAAGCCTTTGCTCCGGCTTCCCCGGTCGAGATAGACGCCATCGCAACTCGATGAGGAACTGGGCGAAGGAGCTTCTCTTCAATTTGCTCACCTAAACAGATTGATGTCATACCTGAAAAATCAGAGACATCGACGCACAGGTCCCTTGAGCTAAACAGAGCCATATTCTGTATAACAACGATCCACTGACGAAAGGTTTGCGAGTACTGTGGTTCTAGAGGCCGCGGATATTTACAGAACACCAGAGTTGCGACATGTGAATTTACATGCAAAATGAAAATAATGAAACAAATTAGACCAACGTGAACGTATGGCTCTCTTTCTTCAGAGAGGAACTACTCTTTCAAAAACACGCCGGAGTGTCAGGAATGCCGGGTGGTAGCGTAGCTTATGCTTGAAACAGAGAAGCCATAGCCATGGGGCGTACTCTACCGGGCATACCTTTGGACAAGGAAACATTAAGAGGTACAAATCTGAACGTAAGATGACTACGTAGCTAAAGCTTGCAGAGCTCCGGCTATGGTGAGGAGGAGATGCAGAGCTCCGGCTATGGCGAGGAGGAGAGGAAGAACGTGTGGATTATGACCAGAAAACTTGAGAAGAAAAGCATCAGCTTTCCAGGCCGATTCCTCTGCCTAGCAGAAGGGCCCCGGAGGTACAAAAGTAAGCAAGCAGTGGCGCATGGAAAGGGTGAGGAATCAGGATAACAGCTAAAATACGAACGAAGCCGCGTGGTTGTACAAAGCTGAAGATGTGGGGACCGGCACGCCTGACAAAGGACGAGCGGCGACCCAAACGCCGAGGACTCTGGTCGAACGATTCGAATCGAGGATTGAGAGTCGATATCCGTGAGCACATGAGTCGAGGCTGGAGAGTTGCAAGCGGAGGCGATCTCGAAGGACGGAGCTTTGTCAGACATGCATCGTCAGAGAGAGAGAGATAGAGTTCTACACACATCGTCAGAGAGAGGAGCGAGACAGTGAGGTAGCTTTCGTATATTGTAAATTTTGTACTCTGCACTGTGTGACAGTGTGCCCCTCTCGATAGAGACTGCATGCAGAAAAATCGCGCAGAAAGCAGAAGAAAAAAGAAAAGAGGAAAGCAAAAAGCAGAAGAAAAAAAAGAAAAGAGGAAAGCAAAAAGCAACTGCACGATGATATACAGTTAATGTTTTTTTTCTTAGGATGGAGAGAGAGTGTCGGCAGTAGTTAGAGTGTCTCTTGAGAGAGTAGAAAACAGTGTATGTGTTTGGTTGATCAAACATAAGGGCAGAAGGACAGTATTTTCTTTTTTTCTTTTTAAATGGAGGTTCGGCCGAGGCCTATTCTCCCGGACTTTAACTTTGAAATTGCAATTGTGTAAGGAAGGGCATAGTACCCATGGGACCCCCTTATCCCACAAGAACAGGGGTTTACAAGGCTAGGTTAAACGACGGTCAACACTAACGCAGGGATAGACAAATGGTGGCACTCAGCCACAATGCAACATCTTTCCAGATTACATGTCCCTTACATGTTGCTCCAGGGATTGAACCTTCGCCCCCGCCTCAAGAGGTGAGAGGCCCAACCACTAGGCGAGCGAACTGGGACAGGGCAGAAAGACAATTGAAAAATGGAAAAACAACAAGTTAAAACTGTATTTATCTCCTCGAAGACAATAAGTTGAAACCCAAATAGGTCCCACATGAGGATGATGCTAGATTTATCCGCCTCATTTGTAATGCCCTCTAACTTACCATACTCCTCCCTTGCATTGCGGGATTTGGGGGTCCCATGGGCACTAGTCCCATTCACTTGTAATTTTTCTTCTTTATTTTAATTAAAGTCCCGGAGAATAGGCTAAGGGCAGACTTCCTTTTATTAAAAAAAAAAAAAAAAAAAAACATAGACTATTTTATCTAGCTATTCACAAATAAAAATGAAATCATTTTATAATTTATTTTTCCATTTCATTTTTATAATTTATTTTGTGCCGTTGTCCTATATGAAGAAAGATGGAACAAGTTACAGCAATTATAATTTATTTTTCCGGTTGTCTTATGTGAACAGAGTAAAATAGAACTAAGAAAAGGAAGTTATAAAGTAATTTCATGAAATGAAGAAAGAAAAATCGATAGCAGAATTGACAATTTTTTACTTCTTTTTAATCCATGATGTGTCAAACGGCATTGTAAGGGGGGAGAGAAGGATATTGTAGGGGGGAATGATGTCGGTACTTTTTGTTACATCATGTTTCGTGATGTATCGTTGCTGAAAGTTTTTTTCTTTAGGAGGTTCAACCAAAATCTACTCTCTTGAGTTTTAATTTTGAAAGTGCAACTTTATAAGTGAATGGGTATAATACTAACGGGATCTTCTTGTATCTCACAAAAGAAGGGTTAGACAAAATGACAACTTGATTACAATTGGTTTAACTGACCTAAACCATTACATGTCAAACTTAGGGGTTAAACTCTAGACTTCCACCTCAAGAGAGCAGAGTCAAACCAATTTCTCTATGGGACATGGACGTCGTTGCTAAAGTTGAGTGTCATTGCTCGATGCCAATGTGAATGAGGAGGTGCAAATAAAAGATAGTTTTTTTATTGAATTGCACTGACCATTTTCTCCTCCCGGCACTATCTAACATGTGATGAGTGACTAACATTCAACAACATAGAGTTCAAATTGTGTGGTGCTAACGATCGGCAACCATAACCACTTTGACTTTATACTAATGTCACAAGAGAAACCTCTAGCTCATGAAGCATCATCATTTTTTTCTTAAAATGGAAAGAACTTAAGGGTGGATTCATACTGCTCCAGCGACACTCAATCTCTACAGTGTTTCCTCCACCCTCTCGATTCACATTAGACGACAGAGGAATTGAGTAGTGAAAATCTGTTGTCATTCGATTTTTCAAAAAGAGCTTACAGACCATTGAATTATGTGTTCTTCCTAACTTCGATATGTTTCGAGGGGGCTAAGCCAGTACATATTATGGTAGGCTGGGAACCTTCTGTGTTTCATTTCCACTGATCGCTATTGAACACATGGAGGCATCATTCATGCCGCAACTTTGTGTGGATAGACGCTAAGATTTAAAATGATTCTAGTGATCCTCCTCCAACAATGTGGAAGCATTTGGGGTACTCTATACTTAGAGTCGGCTTAGACTGAGCAACATAGTTTCACTAACTTAGTTTGAGTTTTGTCATTTGTAATTCACATAGGGTGGCAAAAGTGTGTCAAAAATGTCTCCAATAAATTAGACAAACAATTCGAATGACCCATAAAAATCTCATGTCAGAGTGCCAGATCTTTATTTTGAGGCCTATCTCATCCAATGGTGGATTTTCTTTTATTTTTTAGCGAATAGAATGTTGTCATTTAAAAATGAAAAACAAAAAGAGGAGGGTGAAAACAAGACCACTTTTGGAGGCTCTTCTACCACCAAATCTATGTGAACTTGTCCTAAGTAATATATATATATATATATATATATATATATATATATATATATATATATATATATATATATATGAACATATTTTTGCAATTTCGTCTTTCCGCTTCCACTTTTCCTTTACACAAAAGGGAATGTATATGAATAAAGAGCGAGAAATCCGCCCTTGAAGGTGGGTAGAGGCAATCCTTGAAAAGGAAAGGAATAATTGAGGCTTGATAGGTAGAACATTTAACATGTGGTGGTTTCACATTGATTGGTAGCACTTTTTTGGAGATAAAACATGCAATAATATAGTACCATTTTCCACGTTCCATAGGGGAATTGGTTCGTCTCTAGCCTCTTGAGGTGGAGGTCTAGGGTTCAAGACATATAATAGCTTTGGCCAGTTAAACCAGTTGTAATTGAGTTGTCCCCTTGTCTAACCTGTGCTTTGTGGGATACAAAGGTTCTATGGGTACTATGCCTATTCACTTATACAATTACACTTTCAAAATTAAAGCTCCAGGGAGTAAGCTTTGGATGAACCTCCATTTTAAAAAATAATATATTCCCATTTGGCATTTTTTATTTAAATTGAGATGTCCTCTTCTGGGAAAAAAAGAGTTTCACCTTCCAATGAATGCTTGTTTCACTTTGGGGCACTCAATGAGCACAATCTTCAATTGAATTATTTTGCACTATCTATATTTTTCACTTAATCATTGATTTGTGCAAGTGGAAGAGTGCACTCAGTGGTAATCCTAGAGACCATAAACTCCTTCATTTTCTTATCATATTTGTAATTATTATTATTAGAAATGCATAATTCATCGTGTATGTTCCACCGTTATTTTTTCTTCACACAAGGCAAGAGCACTTTGTTTCTACTTCATGTTCCACCCATATCTCGGAGAATGTTGAAAATGCACTATGGTTTTTAAAGGAGCTCCGCTGGAACCACCCACCACCCTTATACAAAGTTCACTTGTCTTAATGTGATCGCATCCATAGACTTCCAAAATGTCGAAGCATAAGGGATCTCAAAAAGGTTAAGCTTTACGAGAGGCTTCTTATGTCAAACAAAAATAATTGTAAGGTCACATACGTGAGAGCTCCATTAAGTGCAAATCAAAAGAATTGCAAGGAATCCGATAAAGGATTTTTCCATTTCTTATAATTTATGATCCCAAAATTTATTCTTCCAATTCAAAAAACTTAAAAAAGTTGAGATTTGGTGTCATATGTGCCTTGATAGGGGCCTTCAAGAGAGTCACTTTTGGAGGGTTTCATGCCATAAAGTGATAGGTAGGAGATGGTTGAACCAAACCCTTGATAGACATGAAATGATAAGAGGAAGGATTAGGAATTAATGCTCAACCATGGATTTTGGATCAAGTGTTTAGCCCATCACACTCTTATTTGGAAGTTGTGAGCTCAACCCTCTATAGATACAACATTGGTATTAGAGCATAGCTTTCATGAAGACCTTGGTGGGGTCATCATCATCTTCCCCCATGTAAAGCTTTCATAGAGACCTTGAATGATATCTTCTTGTCCATAGAATGGAAGTGTATCATGTCCTTTTTTTCTAAGCACTTACACTCGCATACAATTTTTCCCTCCCAAACTTAGCATGACCAATTATATCTCTCTCTTTCGAGTAGCTAGATGTATCAAAGGAAAAGGTTACTTTTGGCATTCCACTTGAAGCATCCCATAGAAATTGAACTTGAAACTTCATGGACAAGAGCTCGACAAGCTATCTAGGAAGAACAATGCACGTGATGATGAGGAGCAAAACTTGACTTCTATTTGAAGCAAAAAAGAAAAGTGTAGCATTCAATATGTAGAGCATGTGTGCCAAACTCGTGACCCCCTTAATGTGGGAAATTTGGAGTACCCATGAATACTACTTTTTGTATGTCTATGATTGTGTATCTAAGCTATCAATGCCTTACGAACTTATAATGAAGGAGACTATTCCTCAATCATCAACAAGTGCATATAGTGGTGGATTGATACACTCATTAAATTATCAATCCATGGACTTAGACCAAACCAAGTGTATGAGGACATGTGCATTCATGATGGCTAATGGAGTGAATGAACTAATAATGCATGCAAATCAAATATAACTACCTCTCACGTCACCTCTCTCACTAAAAACGTGTATTGAGACACTTGTTATAGTTGCAAGCACAAATTAAGCCATATCTCTCAATTCATATACCCAAATATAGTCAATACTAGGTTTCTTTCGAAGCTCTCCATGAGACCCATCCAATTGTAATATTTTTAGCTCACTCTGATAAGCTTACTTCAAGTTATGACAAAAATACAAAGTGTCAAGAAACACCAAAACTTGCTCCAAAACATCCCAAGATTCACACACACACACTACAATGGCAAAAAGAGTAGAGGAAGGGGTAGAAAAGACCTCTAGGCACACATTTCATGCATCACACACATACAAGCTCATGGAGAAGGAGATACACAAACCAGAAGAAACAAATTTGAAATTTTGCTTGTTAGCTCTTCACCATGGCAAAAAGTCTTTACAAAGAGTCACAAAATGACTTATATACATGTGCCCTAAAAATAGTCCTCTCCGTCAAGTGATCGACACTGTCTCTATAAATCACTAAATTCCTACCATTGTACAAGGCTAATGTTACATTCTTCAAGGATCATGCATCTAGAGGACACCGCTAGAGCATTTACGTGGATTCATGAAGATTTTACAATGGGGCTCTAAAAAAAAATTGGAAAACTATGAAAATTTTGAGCCCCCTTGTCTTCACTTCTTTCTCTTTCCTTCTTCCCTGTCTCTTTGTCTTCAGCCCTCTACAACACTCTCCCCTTCTTAGTCTCTTTCATCCCTTGAAAGGCTTTTGTGGGTTTCCTCGACACACAATAAGCAGCTGGAGATGGACCAATTGTTTAAACATGTTTCCACTTGCAATGTCCCTATGTATGTTTCTTTGAATCGCACGCTATCAACGGTCAAGGAAGCCTTCAAGACTCGGACACAATGTGTTACCTTATTTGACCCTCAATCCAATGCTTCTATCTTCCCCTTGATATTCCTTATATTCATTCATCAGGGTTGTTGCATTAATTCTAGTTGCCATGCACACATCCATCAATAAACATGGCATCTCCCATAGTGAGGGTGGTTCTAGTTCAAAGGTCCTATTGTAATTCTTTGTTTGCATCCTTCGAGGCCTATTGAAATCTCTCAACCCATATCTTTCTTTCCCTTGTATCTCATTTAAGCCTTATTCATGCCCCTGTGGGACTTTGGGTAGAGAGTAGTCTTTTTTAATGGATTGTTTTCTTTTTGGATTTTCTTTTTCTTCTTCTTTTGCTTGTTTCTCCCTCCACATGTCCCTCCTCCTGAACTCTGTCATCCTCAATAGGCTTATGCTGGTGATGTGAGTAGATTTGATAGACTTGTTGCTCTATTTGATTTAGTAAATTAGCTTCTCGTATCGTAAAATCTTTCTATTTATTTGATTTTATTCCATCATTTGGGGCTTGGTGATGATTAGCAAAAAAACTAAGTTTGTATGCGACTAATCTAGCATTAATGTTGGATGAAATTTTTAGAAAACAATTTTATTCAATTTCAAAAAAAACCCATACAAAATTCTTCTTCAAATGTCTCCATGAAAGGGCTTGGTAAAAAAATTAATCTAGAATATATAGGCATGATTGTAAGTCTGCTTGGAATAATGGAAAGATAAAAAATTAAGGCATCACTACCTTGATTAATGTTGGTGAAGCTCAAAAAGGTATACTCGGCATGTTTGAAGACCTTCATCACTATTATAAGCATAGTGAGTACCTTATTTGTCATCTTTATTGCTCAATCTGGTACAAATGCGTATTTTGATAGCCAAAACTCAATGGTTTGAGCCATTGTTTATTTAGATTACCACTACTCTATTCTTCCCAAAAATGTGGCCATGTACGACGGCTGGGTATTGGAAAAAATGATGGATTGATTTGTAATAGACAAGGTGCCTCTTGCCAATGCACCCGCAATGTTCAATTTTTCTCCAAAATTTTGCACCTCTAGATAGGAGTTTGAGTTCTTCTTAGTTGTAGGAGAATGTTGTAGTTGTGAAGTTCAAAGCTTGGTCTGAATCGTTCTAGGTAGTTTTTATTATGTATCTGTGTGTCTCTTCCTTCATAATTTTGAATGGTACATTGAATGGATTTATACTTTTGTCTAAGTCTTTGCTTTTTATTTTCACTTCTTTCATGAATCGTACTACTGCATCTTCAAAATTATATGTTAAGCAAGACATCTGTATTGCCTACTCTCTCTCACTTATTTCTACACTATACATCATGGGGTGTTCATCAATTTTCAGCTCTTGTTGATCTTGTATTGGTGAATGAAGGATGGGGGAGAGAAAGAGGATGTACCTCAGTCTCCTCAATATTCAGATCAGCACTTTGAACTGTTGGTGTCCCCATGCTTATCTGTTGTGGCAGTTGGGCTTATGACTCTGAAATTACTTGATCTTTTGCCTCTTTGAGCTCTTCTTAACTTTTTATTTTTCTCTCATATACTATAGCGATTTGATCTGCATCTTGCTTGCATTGCTCTGTATACTTAGCCACTGCTTTGAAGGGCATTGGTGTGTAGAACAAGAGGATCAAGGAGGAGATAGAGAGAGAGAGAAGAGAAGAGAGACATGCACATATGCGTGGGAGCCTCAGGATCCACATAATGATCTCTCTTGAGGCAATACTATATAAATGATGTATATATATGAATATGGGGGTAAGGTCACATGACCCTTACATCCCCAACAATCTACCACTTAAGGGTCAATGTGGCCGTAAGTGGTAACACATACAAAGAATGACGTAGGAATATACAATAATGTACATGAAGAGTTTGGATCTCATATGGATCAACCTACACCAACTGCCTCAAACAAGGTGCATCCATGCACCTCAAACTGCTCTAAAATCATATCGATAAGAGCCCAGCTCACATCTGATTGATGCATGAACTGATGAAGTTCTTGCAAAGCTGCCACTCGCTCTATGCCACTCGTACATAACACTCCCAAATGCGGACGAAACTTGTGCTATCCTGGATAACCTAAGTATGTCAGCCATGCCTGTATCCAAAGCATCCAAAGCACCATCATCAGGACCAATATGTCTTGACATATCTGTGTCAACATTTGGCATGAGCGAATCCAAGAATGACTGCATGATCACTGACTCATTAACATCTAAATCAATCATTCTCTCAACCAAGGATGTGTCTAGTTGTGCACCTTGAGAGCTAATATGCTCTAGCATACACGTATCATAAGAGCTATCATGCTCTACCATACCGTGTATCATCATGCTCCACATGAGCTAATTGCACAACATCAATACCAAGGTCAAACTGATGATCTAACTCTAACTGAGTATCATCACAATGCTCTACATGAGCATCCACATCATGCTCTAAAGCATCCAAATGATCATCCAAAGTGTGCTCCATAAGAGCATCCACATGATCAATAAAATCATGCTCTATATACGCATCACGAGCATCCAAAACATGCTCTACATATGCATCCATTTGAGCATCTAAATCTTGCCATACATGCGCATCATGAATGTCAATAGACCTATGTGTAGGTAGACAAAACGAGACATGACGAGTCTCACACTGCACATAAGGCTGAACTCCCACTAAGATGAGACTATCTCTCACATGAAGTACCTATAGTGGATACGTATGCCCAATCCTAGTACCTCTGACAATCATAACTTGTCCCAACTGCAACTGAAAATGATGCTCACCAAGGAATGCATAAAATTTGCTCTCCTATAGCTGGCTAACTGAAATCAAGCTCATAGGGAATGAAGGCACATAGGGTACATGTTTGAGTATAATTGATGCTCCAGTAGGTAGCATAAGGAATACATCTCCTGCACCCTCAATGTTGTATGTCATACCTTCAGGCATGTGCACACATCCACGACTCTCGCTTGAGAATCGATAGAACCACTCGCGATGTGGAGTAACATGAAAACTGGATAATGCATCAAGCAACCAAGCCATATGTGTGCTATTCAATGAACAAGAGGAATCCTCAAATGAACCATAGGAGAAAGTGATATCACCATCACTAGCATAATCAACTGCCATAGACTCTCCTGAAATCACTACCTGATCTGCATCACGTGCATACCTCTAACATCGTCGTCACATCCGCCTGAAGCAACATCATCGAATATGACCCTCATGACCACAGTGCCAACATCGAATTCGTCGATGTGAACTATGTCTCACATGAGTCAATGGCTCGCATACATATCATGTAGTCTCTGCCATAATGCACTATTCGTCTCCTCATACATCACAAAATCATATATAGAATCCACAACATGTAATCGAATAGTGGAGCTAGACAATGCATCCATATCCATCCATACATGGTTGAGCATGTCACGAGGCCTCTGTGCATCTCTATGCACATACATGTATAACCCTACATGAACCAATGTATGCCACATCGGAGCTTTCCATCTCGAAAATTCAATGCCATCAAATCGAGAAGACACCATGCTGGCAATCCAAGAGACTAGCAATGTAATAAGAGACTAGAAATAATACTCTATGCTCAATAGGATCACACCTTCATATCCATATGCATAACTCATATCATAAATATCTCGCTCGAGAAGAAACCATGTTTGCATTCATGACTACTACATTACGAAAGGCCATGATCCCCACTCGAGGCTCCCATAGATGAAGAAATAGTCCATCCCTGTGGACCAAACATTTGAAGAAGACTATGAGCCACAACCATTCCAGGCATAGTAAAAACAGCTGAAGGCCAAGACACATTTGAAGCACCACAACCTCCATGGTTAAAATAGGTAGAAGATATTGGGCATTCTCATGAAGACCGCACTATGGTGCAAAACCAGGCCATGTGCATCATCGAAGAAATAGTGTTACAATCTAGTTATTTCAAAAACTTGGCACCTAGACGTCTCATCTTATCGTCAGAACTCCAATATTGACCCTACTATGTCATTCTTGCAGATTACAATGCGGAAATATAGAGATTCATGAGGAAGATTCCCTCCTTCACAACCCAGTTTCAACACAAGGACCTTCCACCAGAAGCACAGGAAGGCAAGATTCATCAATCGACATGGTGGCAAAAGCTTTTAGAAACATACCCTGAAATGCTCCGTACATGGAACCATGTGCCTCTACATCTAATTTACAATCCATGCTAGAGTCCAATTCCACGATGCAGGTCATGGAAAGCATTCAATATTAAAGTGTAGAACAATGCACAATGCAAGGAATGGCTCAACTATCTATACATAGCGCCACCGCAAGGACCACCATCAATTGCCTACATGATGGCAACAATCCGACACTGGATGCCTCGGCTGAAGCCCATGCCAGATGTTGTGGCACAAATGATGTTGAAGATTTTGGATATGCGGCAAGTTGTCCTCAAGACCTTCCATAATACACAAGCACCCCAAGTGGTTCTATCAAGCTTCACCAATGGCAACTACAACCTAATCTATGACATGAGCACCACCCCAAGCATTCAAGTTGCCTATGCTTGGCACGCACAAATCAAGTACCTCCTGGCCTATTATAAACAAAATTTTGAAGAAATGTTGAGAACAGGATTATAGGAATATCACTCGAAGGTATTCGCACCTAAGCCCACACACCTGCTCCATCTATTTGCATGTGAACGAGCCATGTACTCAGAGTACTACATGACACCGCAACTAGATATCCCAGGTGCCATCAATTGGGATGCATTGCAAGCTGATTTGACACGAGGGTTACGGATAGGCGAACACGAGCTAGCAATTAATGTCCTCCAATACTCTATCGACCACCCTATTGAATAGAGGTCTGTCAAGGGTGACAGATGCTAGAGAGGGGGGAGTGTTGGCATACAAGCTATAAGAAGAGCATACATGCACCAAAGAGCAGTCAAGCACAATCCGGCATTGATGCCTAATCATTTTTTTCTACACTTACTTCCAATTAAGAGTGATTTTCATCACTACACCAACATTGTAAATACCTTTTTTGGTACAATAGACTCCATTTTTTACAAGCCAAGGAGTGCTTGAGCTTGAGGAGTATTAGAATTAGCTACATATCAATTTTCATAATATTTAGATCCTGTTTGAGCCCTCAAATAAGCTCTAGAATCTAATTTTTAACTAGGCCAGACACTAGGTCTGGGCAGGGCCAAAGCTAGTCAAAAAACTATAAAAAGAGCTAGAGAGCTCATTTTTGAGGTTAGATTGTTAGTGATTTGAGCTTGTGTAAGAGAATGTTTTACTAATGCAAAGAACTCCATTGTTCCTCTCCTTGTTCTTGCCTTGTGTGCGCATGTGTGTGTATGTGTGCGCATGTTTGTGTGCTTCTCACTCACGCACTTGTGCCATCACTTGCTCATAGTCTTCATACTAGTCCTCATGTCTCCACTGATTGACAATTATGAGGTGGATCTCCTCATGTTGGTACTTGCGATTGTGCTAGAGTGACAAAGTGCTATCCAAGAAACCTATAAAATATATAGTGTTGTTGAAAACATAGCCCCAAAGTTGAATTTTCATTGTCAAAGAAGCACAAAGAAGACTCTAGTTGAGATTCTTGAACCTGCGTTAAGAGAAATATACATGAACGTACTCCAAAATAGCTCCAAGAATCACCCAAAAAGCTACTTCAAATAGGCTGAAAGCAAAGAATAAAGCATTGAGGGCCCAAAACATGCTCAAGATATTGCTAACCTTAGTCTTCCCCCCTCAAGCATCACATGGGTATAACTTGGCAAGAGATTGCCAATTAAGCGATCTCTAGGGAGAATGAGACTAGGATGTGTAACCTCCCAGGAAGTACAGATAACCTTCATGTTCCTTGATCGTTGAGGTCCTCTATCGTGCATAGCCAATGGTGTCAATGGTGACTTTGGTGACTCGGATGACAAGGTATGCTAAGGTCTATGCCTTGTTTGTCTCCTTGGTCGTAAGCCTTTGAATTGTTGAGATGTCCTGCAAGGTGTAGGTTTCAACAACATTGTGTAGACTGGTGACAACTTGTTCATCTGCATGCAAAATTGCTATGATACTAATGAACATGATCCTCTAAGATCCTTGTATCATATATTATCTTTTTGGATGGCATCACAATGCTTCTTTGTACCTATCTATACACACTTGCAAGAAAACATAGAAAACCATAGACAGTATGAGTTTGTTGTATCGAGGTTTCACAGATGGTTTGTCTCAATACGATTCACCCCCTTGACTAAGCCACTATGTTTTTTATTAGAACAAACATATACAAGAGCATCCTACAACCATTTTGCCTTACACATAGACACTAACGGTAACAACCATATCCCTGATATTAAAAATTGGGTATTAAAATCATGATTATGACATCTTTTTTGTCGGTCCTGCATCATTTTCAATAGCATAAAACTTTCATACCTCTCAACTTCTAGATTAAACAAAGTTTCCAAACGAGATCCCAAAGTAGCACACAAAAAAATCAAATTTTGACCCATCCAAATATCTAAAAATTATGTTTCTATTATGTTTTGACACTCTTGGACTTAGTTATAGCCTTTGCAATACCCATGCCTTGTATATTCCTGTAAGACTTAAGTTTCTAACTCCTAAAAACAAGAAATGATCTCAAAAATTAAAAAGAAAGTAAGTTCAAAGCATCCATAGGCTCCTCACACTCTATATCTTTGCAAGTAACAAGAGAATAAAATTCATACACAGAGGACTACGCTTGACAAAAGAATTTGTTGCACGTTCATGCTACAAGAGTTGTTTCATAAAACCCTCTTATTCCTCTACTAAAATAGCTATATAGGGTATCATGTAAAAAACTCATTAAATAGCTATATAGGGTATCATGTATAAATTTGCTACCTCAAGAGCCTCAACTTTTCTATCGGAAAAGTCCAACGTTGGACAAATATATCAGATTTGAAGGTTGTTTATATGATAGAAAAGCCCAAATCTATGGAAACTCAATGACTGAATTCAATTAGTATTGGATCACTACTTCATATTAGGTTATCACATGAATTTTTAGGTACCAATCAAAATGCATCAACAAAGTGCATGGTACTACAAAGCAAAGAAGAGGAATATTGACAAACAACAACGACAGAAACAAGAAAACTAATTATATAACATCATCCTCAACATTCTCTACTTGTACTACATTTGTGAGAGAAATAGAAAAACGCATATGTTTTGCACCTCCCAGCATGTTTATGAGAAGGAAAGTAGTACCATTCTCATCTATTTGGAGGACAGGATAATCCTTACATACACAAAACCAAGCTCGTCCCACCTTCCATCATGATTTACCTCCATGTTAAGCTCTATATTCAATGTGGATTGATCTCTATCATCTTCGGATTTAGAAGATGAACTAGAATTTGTTAGTCCCAACTCCCTATATCATTCCATTTGAGACAATCTTTTACCCGTCTGATTCTTTTGCTTTATGCCACAAATTTGTCGATAATGGTGACCTTGTATTGAGACATTCACCTGACCTTCCATATAGTTGTGCATTGTTTGGATGGCTTCTTGTAACTCCTCCTCGGTCATGGATGGTGGTTGTATCAATGTTGTCTTTGGAATTGTGTGAATTCTTTTTGAGGATGGGGTGGTATTTTCCATCATCTCTTCTCTCATTCTCTTTGAGCCTCTAATCATAGGCTTTGAGCATGTACCAACTTCCTCTACAATCACCATGCCACTCTTTTTCTTTGGAACTATAGCTGATTTAACATATTTAGCCATTTCAATCTTTGAAGGAATCTCTCTTAGGTAATCAGGAATATTTAGTGTGTGATATATCAATATTGTTAGTGTTGCACTACCATTCGGGAAATTTTTGTTTCCCCATTGTTTCTTTGCTTCAAACAATTTCTCTTGTACATAAGGTGTCATATTTATTTGATTACCAATTTGCTTCATCGCATGTGAGAGTAGTTGAACCACTATCTTTTGTGGTGTTTTATATCGATGCATATTAGGGAAGTAGAAGTATTGATGCACCAGTCTTATTTCTTCTGCTATGCCCAGTCTATTGGTATCTAGGAAGATACACTTCTTGGCTTCATGAATTTCATCTTTTAGATCTATAATGCCATCCTTTGTCCATCCAAAGGCTTCCTTGATCAGCTCATGGGTAAAACAAATTGTCTGTCAAGCTCCTTGTAGGTTCATTACCTTGGCCTCTTGTATAGACAGCATATCGAGAGAAATGTGTAGAGTATTCATCACTTGCGTGCAATTGATTTGTGAATTGGAAGCCTCAATTATCCTTCAATACCAGCTTTGGTCCATGTATCTATTGTTCTTGGTAATTCATGTAGTACTTTGAAGTCTTGAGTCATCACAGGGAATTGATGGTCTATGGTACAATTTATGTCCTATTCCTTGGAAGAAAATGTGCACCACTAAACATTTTGAAGTTGTGTGCCAAATGTGAGGCCTTGTAATGTGGCCCTATAAATCATGCTTTAGGTGCATTCGGCTCAGCATGAGTGCAAGTGTGATGCTGCATGTTCAGCTGTCACATTCCTTGATGGTCTTCTAGTCCCCACACTAGGTGTGTACTCTGATCCTTCCTTCATGTTTTCTGCTTTGTTTCTGATGTTGTGTCCTTGGTTTTGATTCTCCATATATATTTGCCTTAATTCTAGAGCTTTTTTTTCTTTTTTGGTCCTCTTTGCTTTTGACCTTGATGGGAGGCTTTGGTGGATTTGATATGGATGCGACTTACTTTGACTAAAGACTTTAATTCCTCCTTTGCTCTCTCCATTGTCTTCCTTGGGATGCACATTTGCTTTTGTGGTCTTTTGGCATCCACTAATCATTTGGGTATCCACACACAATATCTTTGCTCTATTTTTCCATAAGCTTTGATCTTTGCTACCTCCTCGCTTCTTAGGGTTTTTGTTTTGTTCTAGTGTCCCCTTGCATTTGTATTATTGAAGTTGATCCTTGCAAACCCACACTCCTTTTATGCCTTTGCCATACTTCTATTGAGTTTG
Organism: Ceratopteris richardii; assembly: GCA_020310875.1. NCBI lineage: Eukaryota > Viridiplantae > Streptophyta > Polypodiopsida > Polypodiales > Pteridaceae > Ceratopteris > Ceratopteris richardii. The sequence goes on from CM035432.1 coordinate 143,552,297, forward strand.
TCTTGAGGAGGGATAGGTGGTTAATTTCTCATAGTTCTCTCTAGAATGAATGACCTAACAAAGTCTCTTAGAATTAGTCTCTTGAGAAGAAGGGATTGGTTGATCACATGGAATAGAACAAGGTTTTTCTTTGATGTTGTGGTTAGGTAGCATGATGTGATGGGTGGACAAGGGTTCTAATGGGGATTCTTTTGCACATGCACTTTGATGTGGAGCATTAGGGTCTTCCATGCATATTGTTTTTAATGGTTTCTTGTCTAGTAGACTAAAAACCTCTCTATGTACTATTTTTGCTGATATATATCCTTGAACTAGATGTATCGTAACTTCAAATTTAAAAAATCCAAGTTTGACCCACGACTAGTTCTTTGAGAAGGTCTGAATCTTTGCAAACTAAGAGCCTTTGTTGCATGGTATTGTTTCCTAAGTGTAAAGATGCAAATACTTCTCCTAGGCACTCAATGATATTATCGTCGATCCCTATCATGCGAGCATTGGTTAGAATGAATTGTAACTTTAGTTTCTCATCTAATGAAGCATGCATAATGCTTAGTGCTACTCCCATGTCAATTAATGAATCCTCTAATTGGTAATCTTCCATATCAATCCCTAGGTTCAAGTATGGTTGTCGTACTTGACTTCCTAGGCTTTTACTTTGTTGGTGCGGTAATTTGCCATGGGGATAGGCTCTTTTTCTCGCAAATATCTTTCTTCATGTTCTCATATCCATTGTTTCCTTTTCCATATCCACTCTAAGTCTTCTAATCTGGCTTCATCCCGTATTCTTTCCTGTTCTGTCTTTTTGTTATGTGCTCCTAAGATTCTTACTAACATTTGTTCAGTGAAGGGCTCCATATATTTCTTAACTCTACATCCACTTATGTAATTAGGTAGGATGTCTCCATTGAGAGTGGCTAGGTTAATGGCTCCACTTGTGGAGATTTTACTTATCAACAATTGTCCATATCCTCCCTATTGTAAATTCTTTGTATGTTGTTTAAGTGTATAGACCAATACTAAATCTCCCACTCTAAGGCCTTTATCCTTGATGTGACCATTGTAATAAGCCTTTTTCCTTCTCTTTGCTGCATAAATGCCAACTATAGCTTGTAATCTAGTCTCATGCAATTTCTCTATCTGTTCTAACTATTGATTGTTCATGTCCATTCCACTCATAGTTCTCGGCTACTCGTAAAGTAGAAACCAAGAAATCAATTGGCAATATTGCATTCTGTCCATATGCTAGATTAAAAGGTGTTTTTTTTATAGCTGTTTTATTGCATGATGGAATTGTTTGTCCCAATCTAACCTTCCATTTTTGACAATCTTGGTAAGGACAATACATAACATTTTATTTGAACTCTCGGCTTGTCCATTAGCATATGGGTGATAGGATGCTGATTTTTTATGAATCACTAGAAATTGATTCATGAGTGACTCAATGACTTCATTAATGAAGTGCATACCTCCATCACTCATAATCTTAATAGGTAATCCAAATCTAGTGAATATGTTTTCGAATAACAACTTAGGAGTAGTGTGAGCATCATTTTTCTCAGTGGCTTTTGCTTCTACCCATTTTGTTAAATAGTCTTTAGCCACTATAATGTATTCAACATGAGATCCTTTTGTCAGGGGTCTGATTGGTCCAATAAATTCAATTCCCCATCTTGAGAAAGCTCTTGTGCTAACCATAGGTCTTAAGGACATGTCATCTCCTCGTATTGGTTACTTGGTTCATTGGCACAACTTCATACATATGTTTCTGCATCCATGTGTAGGGTGTCAGTATATGATCAATGTCTACCCCTCATGATTGTATGTACTAATGCACATTTTGCAAGGCCCCAATTATGAGGAGAAGTTAAGCGTGCATTACCTAATCGATGGGAATCCCAACTTGCATGTTGGATGAAGGTAAAATTGGACCATGTAAGTTATTGTAAAGAAAGGGAGTTACAAGGATCCCAAATTGTGGGGTCCGAGGCAATGCGGAGCAGCCCCCAATAGGGGCTCTAAGGCGGCAAGTGGGCCCTTGGCTAGGGGGTCCCAAGGGACCAACAGTCCCCCTTGTGGGGGTCCAAGGGAAGTGCCTCTGGTGTGATAATAAAGGGAATATTTCATGGAATATTCTCTATCGAAGTCAAACATCATTTATATTTGTTAGATAGATTGAACCAACATAAGTGGTGTATGGCAACTATGCAGGTGGTGGCCATCCACCCTCTACCACCCATGTATAGCCATCCACAGAAGGCCATCCATCATCCTATATATACATGACCTCTGCACTACCTTAGATATCAAATTGAGGCAACATACCTCTACCTTGTAACTCCCTATCTAGAGTTTTTTAGATCACAATTTAAGCTCTACCTTGAGAGCACCCAGATGGACAATGCCATCATCTTTGTACTTGTTGTTAGTAGAAACTTGTTGGGATTCTACTATATCTATTATGTTCTCTACTACTACTCCTATGTTATATTGCGTAACTATTGTCTTACATGGTATCAAATCCATGAGGTTTGAATAGCTTGAGAAGTATCACTAGTTCATACTACTAGCAGACTAGACTATCATTAGATTATTTGAGTGATTACATGATGGATTCATCTTCAAACACAGGTCTTGGTGCTCCAGCTAATGTTAATGTTGCACCCATTCGAATTCTTCCACGTGCATTCACTGAAGGGAAGTTGGAAGGAACCAACTATACACTCTAAAAGTTCAAATTTTTTGCAATTTTGAACTCCTACAAATTACTAGACACTGTCATGGGACTGACGGGATTGGATCCAGAGCCTATACCAGTTGAAGATCCAGCAAATTCAAGATTGATGATTCAGTCACATCTAGATCTTCTACGAGCTTGGAAGAGGTGAAATGTTGATGCATTATGTGCAATAGTCACTAGTGTAAGTGATTTTGTGGTTAATTTAGTTCAACATACTACTAAAGCACATGCGTCTTGGGGCATATTGGCTCCAGAGTATGAGACCAAGAACCACACAAGGATACAAAATCTAGAAAACTAGTTGGCAAAAGAAAAACATTCTGATTTTGGAAATGCTGAAGATTTTATCAAACAAATAAAAAATCTACAAGATCAATTAGCTACAGTTGGTGTTGTTATAAAACCCGAAGAGCCAGGTCAAAGATGTGTGCGTATTCTTCTAGCAAAGTATGATGGATTAGTAATATCCTTTAACACTCAGGTAAGACCAACTTCCCTTATATTTGAAGAGTCTTGTGCTATGCTGTTAGAAGAAGAGATGTGGTTGAAGAATCTGCAAGGTACAAACGATGTTGCATTCTCAATCGATGCAAAAAGGAAAAGGCTCTTCTGATGGATCAAAGAAGAAGCCAAAGAAGAACAATTTCATAGGAAGTTGCTTCTATTGTGAAAAGAAAGATCATGCCATCAAGGATTGAAGAAAGAAGCAAGCTGATGAACGAAATGGGACTGTGAAATCATCTTAGAAGAACAAACTTTTTGCAAACAACACGCAACTGGAACTATGGGTAGCTATTGAAAAGGTATGCTCATCCGCTCAAGCTTGTGTTGATGAACCATGGATTTTAGATAGTGGAGCTTCTTGCCTTATGAACAACGAAAAGGATTGGTATAGTTCCCAAGTGCCTCTACAAGAATCCATCAATGTAGTGGTGGGAAATGAATCAAAGTGTCTAGTTGAAGGAACTCGAGCCATCTCTTTTATCACTTCTCCAGGTGTTCAGTTTGTGCAATAACAGATCATGGACTCGAAGTTCAACATGTGGGTTTATTTCATTCGAGAGAAGGCTAATGCTTTTGAAAAATTTAAAACATGGTGTAAGTATGTGGAAAATGAATCGAGCAAGAAATTGAAGAAATTCAGAACAGATAAAGGAGGTGAATTCTTGTCAACAGATTTCAATAACTATTGTTAGGAGCATGATGACAATATGTAGTATGAGTATGATAGTATACTAAAAAATTATACATGGGATCTAGTCCACTTGCCACCAAAGACGAACATAATAGGTACTAAATGGATTTGGAAAGCTAAGTATAAAGCAGATGGCACATTAGAAAAGTATAAGGCAAGATTAGTTGCATAGGGTTTTTCACAAATTGAATGTTTTGATGTTCAAGAAACCTTTGCACCAGTAGCACGCATGACAACTATTTGGATGGTATTTGCAATATTTGCACAAAAGGACTGGCCTATTTTTAGATGGATGTCAAATCTAGATTTTTGAATGAGCACCTCAAGGAGGAGGTATATGTATCTCAAACACCAGGTTTTGAGGTGCCCAATTTAGAAAATAAAGTTTGTAGGTTGAAGAAAGTTTTGTATGGACTTAAGCAAGCAGCACGGGCTTAGCATCAATGGATATATAATTTTTTCAAAAATATGGATTTTGAAAGAATTACTTTTGATGCTAACCTATATGGAATGAAAAGGAACAACAAGCTATTTGTTGTCATTGTATATGTAGATGATTTGATCATTACAAGAGATCATCAAGAACTCATCAATCAAACTTGGATCAGCTTGGGAACTGAGTTTGAAATCATAGACTTAAGTATACTCCATTTTTTTCTAGGATTTGAAGTATGGCAAACAAAGGATGACATTTTCATCTCACAACAAAGGTATGCCAAAGAAATTCTTAAGGCATTTGGAATGATGGACTACAAACAAACTAGCACACCTATGGAGGTAAATCATAAGCTATCGATGGATGATAACATGCTTGATGTAGATGCTAAGAAGTATAGGAAGCTTGTTGGAAGTCTTGTTTTTTGTGCAGCACTAGACCAGACATCTGCTATGCTATTGGAGTGTTTCTAGCAAAGCTAAGGAGATTCATTGGAATGCTGGAATGCAAATTCTAAGGTACGTTGTAGGAACCTTGGATTTCGGTATTCTTTATACCACAAGTGATACACCTCAAGGACATTGCAATTCAGATTGGGCTAGAGATTGCGATTCTAGAAAAAGCAATTTTTGGATATTGCTTCTCACTTGGTTCAGGAATATTTTATTGGGTAAGTAGGAAGCAACCAACTCTCACATTCTCCCCTACTGAAGCAGAGTACAAAGAAACTTGTTTTGCTTCTTATGAGGCAGTCTAGCAAAGGATAATTCTTGCAGATCTAGGCTTTCCATAAAAAATGGAGATTGTACTTAAGTGTGATAATCAAAGTTTTATGTCCATTGCAAAGAACCCAATATTTCATGCTCGCACCAAGCATATAGGAGTACAGTACCATTATCTTCATGAGATAATTGAAGATGAAATTGTGGAGCTAGAATATTGCCCAAGAGAGGCAAATTGTGCTGACGTATTCACTAAAGCACTTAGAAAAGACCAGCTCAATAGGCATCTTGTCAATGTCTATCCCTCATGGTTGTATGTACTAATGCACATTTTGTAAGGCGCAAATTATGAGGAGAAGCCAAGCGTGCATTACCCAATTGATAGGAATCCCATCTTGCATGTTGGATGAAGGTCAAATTGGACCATGTAAGGCATTGTAAAGAAAGGGAGTTACTAGTTTCCCAAATTGTGGGGTTCGAGGCAGCAGGGAGTAGTCTCGACTGGGGGTCCAAGGGAGCAAGTGGGACCCCTAGTTGGGGGGATCCTAGGGGGTTGGTGGAACCCTTGGTGGGGTCCGAGGGTAGCACCCCTAGCGCGATGATAAAGGGAATATTCCATGGAATGTTCTATGTCGAAGTAAAAAATCATTTATATTTATTAGGTCCATTGAACCAACCTAAGTCGTGTATGGAAACTATGCACGCAGTGGCCGCCCATGCTCTACCACCCATGTATAGCCATCCACAAAAGGCCACCCATTATCCTATATATACATGACCTCTACACTACCTCAAATATTGAATCAAGCTAGCATACCTCTACCTCTACCTTGTAACTCCCTATCTAGAATCGTCTACATCACCATTTAAGCTCTACCTTGAGAGCGTGTGGGTGGACAATGCCATCATATCTGTACTTGTTGTTAGCAAAAAATTGTTGAGATTCTACTATATCTGTTATCTTCTCTCCTACTACTCATGTGTTATATTGCATAACTATTGTCTTACATAGAGTAGGCCACCATAAGTCTGCAAAGCGAATCATTTTTATAGTCTTAACTGCTGAAAAATGACCTCTTGTTTCTCTTGCATGGGTCTTTATTCATCACATCTTTCACTACTTGAGTGGTATCTTGCTAATTGGATTGTTTTATCCCGAGGGGGGGTTACGACTACTAGATTTACATGCTTTTTTTTTACTCTAACTAGGCTGATTGTTATGACACTCATGTTTCCACCAATGGTTTTTGCTTCATGCTTGGTAGCTCATGTGTATCTTGGGTGAGCAAGAAGCTACCTACTTTGGCCACTTCTAATTGTGAGGCTTATAGGATAGCTTTCATAATGAATATTGATTGTGTCTGCTCACATGCCTTTTGGCCGATTTGGTTTTTGGTCAATCTTCTACCACCACCATCTTCATTGATAGTTAGAGTGCATTAATAGTTGCAAGGAACCCTATGTTCAATGCTTTGCTAAAAGCACATTGAGGTGCACTATCATCATGTCAGGGAGGGATTCTTTGCTGGAGAGATCAGTTTGGCATATGTGCACACAAAAGATAGTATTGCAGGCCTTTTTAGAAAGGCTCTACTAGGGAGAAGTTTGAAGCTTTTTGCAAACCTTTAGGCTTACTTCCTTTTGTGGATTGATCTCTTTCCACATAGCTTGGCACTTCCTTATACATGAGTGCCAACTCCTTGTTCACCACATCACTCCTAGGGAGGATTTGTTGATATATTTTGGTAGTGATATGTGTGAACACACTTAAGACCGTCCGGGTAGTTTTTTCCCTCTTTAAGAGATCCCCCCCTAGCTTGTACATATGCCTATAATGCTAATGGATTACTTATCTTTGCATGTTGTAGATCAAGATTTCTTAGCTAGTCAGAAGGGAAAGGTAAATGAAGCTCATTTACTAGCAAGAAAAATTTTGCTTATGCTGCACAATCAAGGAAGGAAGATAAAACGAGAAGAAAACAGAAATGTAGAAACAATTTCACAAATATTGTAAAGCAAATGATCACCTCATTAAATAATCTTAAATTGTTGCAAAAGAGGCAAAGAAGAAAGAAGTTGGAATGGTTGGTGCAGAGGCCTCTACACCTAAAAGAGAGTCTACTAATCTTGTTTAGAATGAAGAAAAGAAATCAAATAATCCTTCAAATCTTTGATATTTGTCAAAAAATTATCCATAGAATCTTCTTTTTTATATGCTCACTCTTCAACTATTTTTGAGTTAAGTAAAATGAGCCTCATTTCTTTCTTGATATAAAGTGGTAAGATTATCCAAAGCATCCTTTGGTGTCGTGGAGTGAATGTGAGGGATGAGGGTACGTTTGATAGGTAATGCTATCAATGCATGTGTCTGTGCATCTCTACCATCCCACTAAAGTTGCTCTCCAATAGGTGCAACAAGAATCATAGGACAAGGAGATTGAAGATAATCATCTTGAATGCCATCTGCATCACCTTCAATAACTTTATTTTGCAAGTGTATTAGGATGTTTTTCAACACACTACATAATATTTGATAGCCCTTTTGCTACTAATACATGATGCATCATATATGCCCACAATGGTTAATTAATACCATCAACTCATCCTCAACAACCAACATACAAAATACATCATTGATTTTAAGCCATGGCCAATGACTAAATACCCTGATGCAAAAAATTGATTGTATCTTAAAAATTTGAACAAAAACATCCCATCAAGCTTTGCTACACTTGTGATAGACTTTGAGGTACTTGTATTGATAAATTGAAACCTGTATATATGTTTGGCACAAAAGGAAAAAAATTCATGCATAGTCAATGTGATAGTGCATTTGGAGGCCAAAACAAGATCATATCAAAATTTTGATGTGATACAACAATTTTTTTTTTTGAATTCTTAATCATTCTGAGTATGATCACCAATTTCTGTGCAATTATGAGAGTGTGATTAGAGGGGTGTTGATGATGTCCTAGATGAAGCAACAACCTACTCTGATACCGATTGTTGGAGGTCAAGCTTTGTGGAAGCACACAAAGAACACAAGGAAGAAGCATAAGAATCTTGGAGCACAACACAATGCATAATGTATAACCAAGTGAAAGTATAAAGATAAGTGAGATGTTAGAGTTATAGGCGAACATAGAAGCCGAGAAGAAAAAACCTCCAAAAGAGGACAAAAAGTGCCTCCATAGTCCTAAGTGTGCTCACACACATCACCACCAAAAAATGTCAACATATAAAGCTTGAAAATTATGAAAGGGGTACAATGTTTAAATGGAAGGAATTTGTTTTCATATCGATAAACGTTATTGTTTTTTTTGTTAGTTAAGAATTTGCATTTTTTTACATAATTCCTGAAAAGGAATCTAATTTGAGCTAGTTTATAAAACTTTGTGATAAACTTTATGAACATTTCTGTTAGTTTGTAGTAGTTTTGACCTCAATAAACCTAATACATGTTTTATGCATAAGATTTTGACTAATAATAAATTTTTTAGATGTATAATGGAACATAATGATTTAAATAGATTCATTCTTTAAATTAGAATAGAGGGATGTTGGAGTTTGAGGACTAGGAAAGCACACAAAGAGTAGAAGGAAGAAGAAGAAGCTTGGAGAACAACATCACGAATTATATTACCAAGTTAATGTACAAAGATAACTGGTCTCCTAGAAATGATGGAGACCTTTTAATCTCCAAAGGTTTGATCTACACTGACTTAAGAACACTTCTATGTCAGCTATAAACCAAACTTTACACAAACAATGTTCCTTTTTTACCAAAACTTCAAACAACACTTCTCTGAGTGAAGAAGTATCAACTTCAGAAAGTCTGCTTCAGATATCAACTTCTTTTCCTGCACAAATCTTCAAATTTCTTCAAGTAAATGATGCACAAGTATTAGCAATACCTTTGCGCAATCATACTAGCCATTAGTTCTCAAAACTAATCACCAAAAGTTTAATTTGATCATTAAGATCAAATACATGTCAGAAAATGACTCTCAGAAGTTGCGCCTTCGACATAGCTAACTTCTTAACTTGATTTCTCCCAATCTAGAACCCGTTTTGCTAAATGCTTTTAGCCATAGCTTCCTTATCTTCTAACTTAAATTTTAAGTGCTCACTCATCAAAAACTTTACAGTATACACTCAGATCTGATCAAAATACTGAGACGGAAAAGTGCGCTACTTTCAGGCTTCAGTTCTCACATTCTACATATGAATGTTCCTAATGATCATTCTCACAGTAGGAAAGGAATTAGATTCTGAAACTCTAGACATAGCTTCATTAGCTTCTCAATTAGATGTGTACAAAAGGATTTCTGATCCACATGATCAGACAGAGAGCACTCAGAGAAAAACCCGTCGCTATTTTCTGGGAAAAAACTCTCTACACATCCTCCTCAAAATTGTCATCTACAAAATGACTCTATTACTTTCTCTCATACATTTCTTGTCATAATTATCTTATATATACACGACTTTGGACTCATCTCGCGTCTATGACTCTACTCCTTATCATCCTAAAGATTTTAACTATGGTAGCTTACAAGATTCTTCACTTATATGTACATATGTGTACAAGACAACATCCTGAATTCTTCTTCATTTTGCAAATATCTTCCTTTGCTTCATTCTGACCATAAGCATTCTCCAAGATCTGTATAATCACCAATTTGTGATTGGTTTGCTCCAACAGCTCCCCCTCAATCACTAATTGTGATTATTCCATTCTTCTTCACTCCTGCCATCTCCTTGAATCTCTGTAGCTTAGATCCATCCAAGCTCTTTGTCATCATATCTGCCACTTGTTCTTTTGTTGGAGTGTACATCACTTCAATCTCTTTATCAAGTACCTTTTCCCTCAAGAAATGATACTGAATCTCTATATGCTTAGTCCTGGCATGAAAAACAGGATTAGCTGCCAAATACAAAGAACTCATATTGTCTCCAAAAATTATTGGAGTACTATTATCAAACTCAAAACTCTTCATCAAGGTTTTCAACCATATGACTTCTTTTGCAGCTTCTACCATTCCCTTATACTCAGCTTCTGTGGATGATAAAGCAACTGTATGTTGCTTCTTTGAACACCAAGACACTAACTTGTCTCCAACATAACATAGATATCCATGGGTAGACCTTCTATCATCTGAGTCACCTGCCCAATCTGCATCACTAAACACTTTGATTCTTGTGTCAGAAGTGAAACCATAGTACAAACCTTCACTTAGGGTTCCTTTGATATATCTGAGTACCCTTTGGGCTGCAATCCAATGAGTCCTCTTTGGACAATGCATAAATTGTGACAACACACCTACTGCATATGATAGATCTGGCCTTGTCAAGGTAGCATAAATCAAACTACCTACCAAACTCTGATATTTCTTCATGTCATTGAACTCTTCACCTCCATACCTGCTTAATTTATGATTTACCTCCAATGGTGTGGTTGAGGTCCTGCAATCTTCCATGTTAAACTTGACTAGAAGATTCTTCAAGTATCTCTCTTGTGAAACATATACTCCATGTTGAGTATACACAATCTGCATTCCTAGAAAATAAGATAAGTTTCCCAAGTCACTTATCTTAAACTCCTTCTCTATTTGCTTTTTGAGTTCATTGATTCCTTGAGCATCTGTTCCTGTAACAATAATATCATCAACATAAATGCACATGTAAATGTATCCATTTTCACTTGCCTTCACTAGCAAGCTACTATCTGACTTTGATGCTTGAAACCCACATTCATTCAAGAACTTGACCAATCTGTAATTCCAAGCTCTTGGGGCTTGCTTCAACCCATACAAAGCTCTCTTGAGCTTACACACATAATCTGATCCAATTGATTCCATGAAGCCTTCTGGTTGCTCCATATATACTTCATCTGCAATGTAACCATTAAGAAATGCATTCTTCACATCCAATTGTGATAATTTCCATCCCTTGCAAGTAGCAATAGCAATCAATGTCCTAATTGTAGACATCTTAGCAACAGGACTAAAGGTTTCATCATAATCTACCCCATAAGTTTGGGCATAACCTTTAACCACTAGTCTAGCCTTATATCTAGACACCTTACCATCTGCAAACCTCTTTGTTTTATATACCCACTTGCATCCAATGACTTTCTGATTCTTTGGTCTTGGTACTAGTTCCCAAGTTTCATTTTCAAGTAAAGCATCATACTCTTCTTGCATTGCCTTCTCCCAATTCTGTTTACCTTTGGCTTCTTCATAAGTGGTTGGATCTTCTTCTGTTTTCACAATGTAGGCATAATCTTTTGTTGTTAGGAAAGATGTATCATAACTATACCTTATAGGCTCTTTCCTTTCTCTTGTAGATCTCCTGATTTCTGCACTTCTTGAAGTTTCAGCCTCAATTGATTCTGGATCAAATCTTGGCCCTTCTTCTACATGATCCTGCACTCTACATCTAGAGTCAACTTCATCAACAACTTCTTCACAAACTTTTACCTTTTCCTTTCCTTTCCTTTGTATTTCTTCAACACCTGCATACTCATTTGGTGATCCTGTATACCACATGTTTTGCTCATCAAATGTTACATCTTTAGTAACAAGAAATTGCTTTGTGGATGGACTCCACAACCTGTAACCCATCTGTCTATCATCATATCCAATAAACACATACTTCTCTGCTTTTGGTTCTAGCTTATGTCTTAATTGTGAAGGAACATAAGCATATGCAATACATCCAAATACTTTGCAATGATCAAGACTAGGCTTCTTACCCCACCATGCTTCATAAGGGGTTCCTCCATCCAAAGCTTTGCAAGGCAACCTATTCACAAGGTATGTTGCAGTGTTAATGGCCTCTGCCCATAAGTAATTTGGACAATTCTTTTCCTTCATCATGGCTCTTGCAAACTCTACAAGAGTCCTATTCCTCCTTTCTGCTACTCCATTTTGTTGAGGGGAGTACCTGCAAGTCACTTCTCTTTTGATACCTGCATTCCACAAATAATCATCAAATTCTTTTGAGAAATACTCTCCCCCTCCATCTGATCTTAACCTCTTTAGCTTTTGTCCTGTGATCCTTTCTGCATAAGCATGGAAATGTTTGAATGTCTTGAAGACTTCTGATTTGTCCTTGATTACATACAAAGTAATCCACCTAGTTGCATCATCAACAAACAACACATAATATCTGGATCCATTTATGCTATAGTCCCTTGAGGGACCCCATACATCTGTATGAACCAATTCAAGCATACTTGAATACTTGTACCCTGATTTGTTATAAGAACTTTTATGTGCTTTACCTAATTGACAAGCTTCACACTTGTACACCATATGTTGCCCTTCAATGTTTGGCAATCCAAGCACCACCTGATTCTTTGACATCTCCTTTATAGCTCTCTCATTGAAATGACCTAGCCTTTTATGCCATAGGTCTAGTTCAGACACCTTTTGACCTCCATAGGTAAACAATGCATGTCCCACATTACCTTGAACTTTGAGAGTGAACAATCTTCCTTCCTTTTTACCTGCAATTATGGTTCTATATCCCTGATTTGGATCTTGTACATAGACACCATCATTTGTGAATCTTACCTCATATCCTTTCTCCACAATTTGCCCTACACTTATCAAATTTTTAGGAATAGTAGGGACATAAAGTACCTTGCTCAGAAGTGTACTTCCATTCTTTGTCTTCACTGATCCAATGCTCTCCACTTTATGTTTGGTATTGTCACCTGTTTGAACTGTATGTCCATTCACCCTTGCTTCCATATCAGTCATCAAGGATAGATTCCCACTCAGATGGTTGCTACACCCTGAGTCAATATAAAACACTCTTTGATCTTCTCCCATTGATTCATGAGTTGCATTCAAGATAAGAGTCATGTCATCCTTCTGATCTGTTGCATAATTGTAATAATTATTGTTGTAGGACTGAGATTGGAAGTTTCTTCCACCTCCTCTACCATATGATGTCCTACCACCTCTTCCTCTGAAATTTCCTCTTTGGTTTCTGCCTCCTCTACCTCTTTGACTATAATTCTGATTGTTGTATCCTCCACTTTGATTGTTATACCAACAATCATTTGCCAAATGATTTGTTCTGCCACAAATCCAACAAGCTTTAGCATTATCTTTGTTCTTACCTCCTCTTCCTTTACCTCTGAAATTTGTCTTCCCTTTTGTGAAGTTGGCTTGATTTGAATTCCCTTCATCCTCATTTGATTGCTTTCCTTTGCCATTCTTTTTCTTGTCTTTGGAGTACATAGCTTGACTTGTACTTCTATCATTGTCTCCTTTAAGATCCTGCTCAAAGGTTAGCATGTGTCCTAGCAATTGATTAAGATCAGGAGTAAAATGATCAAGTGACAACTCTATGGACAAGATAAAAGGCTTCCACTTCTCATCTCCTCTCAAACCTGTAAGTATTTGTCTTACCAACTTTTCTTCTTCAATATCTTCATCCACTGCTCCCAAGCTATCTGCAATATCTTTCATCCTTGCCACATAATCTGAAATTGATTGTGAACTCTTCTTCTTGAAGGTTGTGAACTCAGCCCATAGTGAGGACTTCCTTGACTTAGTTGTATTTTGGAAATGCTCTTCCAAGGCATTCCAAACATCTGTAGCACTTTCCAAACCTCTAATGTGAGGTAAAAGGTAATCATTTACAGACATGTAGATGATACTCCTTGCTTGAGCATCCTTTCTCATCCAAGTCTTCAACATTGCAAGTTCTTCCCTAGTAGGAATACTTGGATCTGCAAACTCTGGTTTTTCTTCATCTCCTGTAATAAATGCTATAAGGTCTTTGCTCATGAGGTGTGCTTCCATCCTCATGGACCATGCTGGATAGTTCTCCCTATCTAGCTTATCAATCTGCAAGCTTTCTCCCATCCTTGACTTCCTGTATCTGCAATTACTATGGTTTATGAAGAAAAAGTGTACCTTTGATATATTCTTTGTCCTTCTTGATTCTTTCGAACTTGTACTATGAACTTCTGCAAGTTATCTTCAATAATTTGTCCTTATCCTCCTTTGATTTGGAAGATCTTCAATATCTGCACCAGTTGGAACTTCGATTATCTTTTCTTCTCTTGTACTTCACCTTTAGCTCTGATACCACTGATGGAGACCTTTTAATCTCCAAAGGTTTGATCTACACTGACTTAAGAACACTTCTATGTCAGCTATAAACCAAACTTTACACAAACAATGTTCCTTTTTTACCAAAACTTCAAACAACACTTCTCTGAGTGAAGAAGTATCAACTTCAGAAAGTCTGCTTCAGATATCAACTTCTTTTCCTGCACAAATCTTCAAATTTCTTCAAGTAAATGATGCACAAGTATTAGCAATACCTTTGCGCAATCATACTAGCCATTAGTTCTCAAAACTAATCACCAAAAGTTTAATTTGATCATTAAGATCAAATACATGTCAGAAAATGACTCTCAGAAGTTGCGCCTTCGACATAGCTAACTTCTTAACTTGATTTCTCCCAATCTAGAACCCGTTTTGCTAAATGCTTTTAGCCATAGCTTCCTTATCTTCTAACTTAAATTTTAAGTGCTCACTCATCAAAAACTTTACAGTATACACTCAGATCTGATCAAAATACTGAGACGGAAAAGTGCGCTACTTTCAGGCTTCAGTTCTCACATTCTACATATGAATGTTCCTAATGATCATTCTCACAGTAGGAAAGGAATTAGATTCTGAAACTCTAGACATAGCTTCATTAGCTTCTCAATTAGATGTGTACAAAAGGATTTCTGATCCACATGATCAGACAGAGAGCACTCAGAGAAAAACCCGTCGCTATTTTCTGGGAAAAAACTCTCTACACATCCTCCTCAAAATTGTCATCTACAAAATGACTCTATTACTTTCTCTCATACATTTCTTGTCATAATTATCTTATATATACACGACTTTGGACTCATCTCGCGTCTATGACTCTACTCCTTATCATCCTAAAGATTTTAACTATGGTAGCTTACAAGATTCTTCACTTATATGTACATATGTGTACAAGACAACATCCTGAATTCTTCTTCATTTTGCAAATATCTTCCTTTGCTTCATTCTGACCATAAGCATTCTCCAAGATCTGTATAATCACCAATTTGTGATTGGTTTGCTCCAACAAGAAAAACCCCCTAAAGAGGGAAAAGAGTGCCTTGGAGCTCTTAAGTGTGCTCACACACACCATTACCAAAATATATCAACAATCCCCCCAAGTGATGTGGTAAACAAGGAGTGGATTTTCATGAGATTTTCTTTAATAATTCTTATGAAAGGGAAATTTTTGTTTCTAATAAAATGAAGATTTTTCTTTTTTAAAATACTTGCATAGAATCCATTTTGAGAATAAACAAATATAATATCAGATGCATTATATAAGATTGGTTTCATTTGAGATAATATGGAATTATAGGCCATGTTTCTAGGTCTACATGCCATCAAGTGAAAATTATGTGAATATTCCAAGTTGAGGCCATATTTCTTCCAACTAGTCATTGGTCACCTAGAAATGGTTTAGAAATCATAAATGAAGTTGTAAGATAGTAGTGGTTTTCAGTGTAGATGTCTTTTTTAACACCAAAATGATACTTGATTTCTTCTTCCCTATCCCTCTATTAGATGTTATGTGGCATATCTACTTAGTTTCTAAGTGAGGTCTACTCTGAGCTTGCTAAGATGTGTATGCACAATAGTGTTTTTCTTGTTTTTCCTATTACTTGACTTGCTTCTCACTCTATAGGTTGCTTCTAGGTTGTGCAAGGAACTCTGTTTTTGGTGGCTCTCAAGTACACTACCGGTTGAACCCTTCAATGGGTACACCATGATAGAACTAAGAGCCAAATAATAGTAACTTAGAAGAGCAACCAATATAGAGAAGAAAGTGGAATATGTGAAAATATCCTCTCTCTTGATATATGCAAAAATTGTCCAAAATGTTCTCCTTATACTTAGTTTATTTTCTACAAGAAAGAGTGAAGCCTTTTGCCAACAAAAGAAACAAAGAACGTGAAAGAACATTGGGAAAGGACTAGACATACATTCTTCGCACGAATGAAACCACAAGGTTAAAAATTAGACAGATTACCAATGAAGAGATAAAAACAATGGTGCACCCAAAAGAAGAAATTCAACAAGAAGAGGTGTTAGAGGCTGAAGAACATTTCGAACTAATAAGGGTAATAGCAGAGTCATCCACCATGGACGTGATTCATGAAGGTAGCTGCTCCAAAGCCGAAGAAGAGAAAGAGGTTGAGCCGCATATACAACTCCAAATCTGGTATCCATTTAATGAGACCTTACATGTAAATAAAGGTAAAGATGTGGTGATAGGAGATGAAACTGCCATCCCACAAACATGGCTCAATGTGGATGTGGCCCAGTTAAAGGTTGTGGTCAAGCACATGATTCAGATGGCCATGGACAGACAACAACATCTACTGGAGGTTGATAGAGAATATGACCAAACACATGTGGAAAATGGTCAATTCAAAGCTCTAAGTGAACAACTCTCTGAACAAGTCATGAAGACACAACTGGCATTTAACGAAAAGGAAGAAGACTCCAGGGAGGCAAATACAAAGATGGGTAAATTAAACGAAGACAATGCCAACCTACAAAGCCAACTCAATGATGTAAAGAAGGAATAAGAGAAGTGTTGGAGATAGATGTCTGCAGAAGCACGCGAATAGCACAAGGAAGGACAAGAAGCTTGGAGCACAACACACAATATTGAATGTATTACTAGAGAATGTACAAAGATAAGTAGCCCATAAGGGCTTTAGGGGTATATACAATCTGAGGGAAAAAAAACTCCTAAAGAGGGAAAAAAGTGCCCCGACAGTCCTAGAGTATTCACACACATCATTATCTAAATATATCAACAAATCCCCCCTCGGAGTGATGCGATGAACAAGTAGCCATCACTCATGTATAAGGAAGTGCTATAAGGCATCTGAGCCACACACACTAAACAATTGATATGAAAGCTGCCCTATACTCAGCCTCACAACTAGAATTGGGCACAGTAGGCTACTTCTTGCTCAACCAATATATACATGAGCTACCAAGCATAAAGCAAAAGACACTAGTGGACACACGAGTGTCATAGCAACTAGCCCAATTAGAGTAAAAAAAAGCATGCAAATCTGGTGGTAGTGATCCCCCCTTGGGATAAAACAACCCAAGTAATCGAGTACCACTCAATAGCGAAAGATGCGCTTAACCGCCTGCCAATGCATGACTCCTGGGCAATGCATAAACTTGCTCATCTATGAGACAACAAACTGAATATCTGGTTGAGTAATGCATAAGTAAATCAAGTATCCAATAGCCTGCTGATAGAGAACAACATCAAATGCATCTCCAGCATCATGAAGACTCAATCGTAAACCTGTCTCCATAGGAGTGGCAATAGGCTTACAGTCTTCAAGGCCAAAACACTGCAATAATGTGTGAATATATTTTATTTGAGACAAAGCCATTCCACCATCAACTTGCATAAACTAAATGCCCAAATAGTGATGCAAATGCCCCAAATTAGACATCTCAAATGAGGCATGCAAATCAGCCTTAAAATCAGCAATATGCTTCTCAACAGGACCAGTGAGCAGCATGTTGTCAACATAGACAACAATGTCAGAAGTACATCATTAGCACGCTTAGCATATAAGGTGCTTTCAGTTGGACTGTTCATCTGAGTCTACTGCAGACATGCACTACTCATGAGAAGATGGGTCAAAATTGAAAACCGTAGTAAACACCCATTCTTCTTCCTGCACAAGATTAGGAGACTCTATTTTTGGAGTAGAGATCTCTGCAACAACCATTCCTGCCTCTTTTGCAGCTTTATGATATGATCATTTCCTTTAGAGTACTTGCAAAACAATTTCTGCTTTTCTAACTTCTTTTCATCTTTGTCTTCCCTCTTCGATTGTGTAGAATTAGCATATTTCTGCTTACTAGTTGAAGAGCTCCATTTTCCTTTGCCCTTTTGACTAGCCAGGAAAGCTTGATCTGCAACTCGCATAATGGACTTATTCTGCCTTGACTGATCTTCCTGCAATAGAACAGAGACTAACTCCTCAAATGACAAGGCATTTCGATTGCCTTTCATCATCAATCGAAGAGTAGAAGCGAAACTCTGTTATGAATCAGGAAGACCATTCAGAACGGTCTACGCAAGTGAGCTATCTCGTATAACTTCATCAGCAGAAATCAGATATTCCTTCAAGTCTTTGATCTTTGTTAGGAAACTGTCCATAGAATCACCTTCATTCATGTGCTCACTCTCCAACTGTTTTCCGAGGTAACCAACACGAGCCTCATTCCTATCTTGGTACAATGTGGTAAGTGTATCCCAAGCATCCTTAGCTATTCTACAAGAGCGAATGTGAGGAATAATGGCATGTTTAACAGACAAACCTATCAATGCATGTGCTTGAGCATCTCTGCCATCCCAACGAATCTGCTCTGCAGTAGGTGCAGTAGAAACTGCAGCACGAACAGGAATATGCAGAATATCATAATCTTCGACACCTTCTGCATCAGCTTTAGTACCTACAGTTGTAACAGTTGCAAGTGTGATAGGACGTTTTTTGACACCCTACACAATGTTCCACAGTCCTTTTGCAACCAATACATGCCGCATCATATAAGCCCACAATGGGTAGTTGCTACCATCCAACTTATCCTCAACAACCAACATATGAAATACATCACTGCTTTCAGCCATGGCCGATGACTAAAATACCTTGATGCAAAAAATTGATTGTATCTCAAAAAGTTGAATGGAACTGCCCAGACGAGTTCTGCTAAACCTATAGCAGACTTCGAGACGCTTATATTGATGAACCAAAACTGGTATATACCTTTGGCACAAAAAGACAAAATAGCCTGCACAAGCACTGTGATAGTGCATTCGGAGGTCAAAATGAGCTCAGACTGTGATTTTCGCACCATAAAGCGAAGGTGTTTTGATCTCGAAAACACGCTGAGTATGCTCATCAAAATTTGTGCGATTTTGAGACTGCAACTGGAGAGGTGTCGACGACGTCCTAGATGAAGCAGCGACCTGCTCTGATACCAATTGTTGGAGATAGACATCTATGAAAGCACGTGAACAGCACAAGGAAGGAGAAGAAGCTTGGAGCACAACACACAATACTGAATGTAATACTAGAGAATGTACAAAGATAAGTAGCCCATAAGGGCTTTAAGTGTATATACAAGCCGGGGGAAAAAAGCCTCCTAAAGAGGGAAAAAAGTGCCCCGGCGGTCCTAGAGTGTTCACACACATCACTACCTAAATATATCAACAAGAAGCTTCTACAAGAGGCAATGGAGGTTAAAAAGAAATATAAATTCTGTGAAACTGAAAAAGTATGACTTACAAATAGGGGCAAGCTTTTGGAAATGCAAATTAAAGTATATATGGATGAAACCAACTCATTACAAAGTAGGAATAAAGAATCGCTGACCTCAATTTTATTGAATCAACCAACGGAAGCACTAACAATTGCGAGTGAAGAAATTCAAGAGTTAAAAGCACAATTAGAAAGGTATGTAGATAAGCTCAAGTAGGAGCAAACATTACGTGTACAATGGGAATCAAAATATATACAAGAAACAATAGAACTATGAAATAAATGAAAGGAGGCAGTGTTGGGGATGTAAGGGTCATGTGACCTTATCCCCATATTCATATATATACATAATTTATAGAGTATTGCTTCAAGAGAGATCATTATGTGGGTTTCAAGGCTCCCATGCATATGTGTGCATCTTTCCTCTCCTCTCTCTTGTTCCACCTCCTCCTTGCTCCTCTTGTTCTACACACCAAATCCCTTCATTGGTATCAGAGCATAATGAAGGCTTGTGTGTAAGAAGCTTCAGTGGAAGCTTAGATCACAAGAGATGAAAGTGCAGGTCAGCACCTCTCAATAATTATTCAATATTTTGGCCATAACTCGAGCTAGGAAGCTTGGATTGGTGTGTTTTAAAGTTGCATATGTAGTTGAGATAGAGAGCTACAAATTTGTAGAAGGATGCAAAACCTGGTTTGGAGTTCTAGATTGCCAAAAATTCGAAAAACTTAGACTGATGTAGAAGACGAATCTACAATCACTTGGACAGAAGGTTAGTTTTTGAGCCATAACTTAAGTTTTACAAGTCGGATTTGAATGATTCAATTTGTTGTGTGTAGAAGAACGTAGATCCATATTATGAGTTCTAGGTTGTCGAAGTTCCAAAATACAGAGCAGTAGTGTTGCAGGTGAAGGTGAAATCAATAGCAGATGCTTGTTTTGTGTATATCTTGAGCTACACACATCTGATTGAGGTGTTGTGTATATCGTTATGTAGCTAAGAAATATTCTTGAAGTTTGCTCAAGAGAAAAAGTTGGAACTCAGAGGTTATCATCTCTAAACCAACAAAACACAGAATAACACATTCTCACCATAAAAACCCTAGTTGCTTTTGGAGGTTCAATTTGCTTTGGAACTTCTTCGAGAGAGATTTTTTGGTGTGCAATCTCTTACCTTTGGAGCTTGACGACATTGTCCATGTATGATCACTGTGGCAACTCCTCCATATGAGAGGGAATCTCATCTAATGCCACTTGGTTATGGATTTACTTGTCGCTTGCACATAATTTTATGAGAGTTTATGTTGGATCTTGGTTGGTACTGGTATCTTTGTTTTTATGTAGGTACAGGATCTAGATTGGAGCCTCATTTGCACATACTTATTTGTCACCTTGATTGGATATTCTATTAGCATATGTTCATTGATTTGATATTTTGGATGGTGATTCCCACATGATTTATTTGGTTCAGAGTCCATTTTATAAAGGAGATGCTGCCGAAATTTTGTTAGCTTTTATGCTTGAAGAGAGCTCTAGTGGATCTTGAAGCGTGTATGATAGCTTTGGATCATTACTTATCTCCATTCGCTTCGACTTCGTCACAGGTTATCCGTGATAGGTTGGACCATCTTGCAAAATTCATCCTTGAGTGGGAGGTGTATTGGCATGTATTATCATCTATTTTTTGGCATATATAGTTGCCATTATCTTTGGTTGGATCAGTGATAGCTGGTGATCGGTTACTCATTGTTCTTTTGCTACTGGTTATCTTGTTTGATTTCTCAGTTTATAGGGGATACTCTGTCAAACTTTTTCTAGGATTATTTCACATCTACTTGATCAGTTTGGAGACTTGGCGAGCAGGCTTATGCTCATGTTTCTATGTGCATGTTAGATGCATGGTTGTGTGATAGGTGACTTGTTTTTGGAGATCCTATAAGGCTTTTGAGTCAATGATCAGCGACGAGGTTGAGGCTGTAGCTTAGGGGACAGTTGTCATGTCCTTCTGTTGTTGCTGCTTCAGTTGATCCAATTCCTCTTATAACTGGTCATGTGCTTTGAGTAGAGTAGCATAGTCTTCAAGGATAATTTTGATGTTTTTCAGGGTCACGGCTTGAAATTTTGCTGGATTGATGGGTGCCCTGGGTGTGTTCTCAATGGCTACCTCTAAATTCTCTTGGTTTTGGAGTTGCAGATGTCAATTTTCCTCTTGAGTCACTGCAAGGTGTCATTTTAATAGCGTCATATTGCGTTGGAGTTTTGCATTGCGTTCCATCTGCATTCGTTTCCACCCCTTGGATCGCTTCTTGATCTACATTTTGTAATTGCGTCTCCAACATGCCATGGGCCTCTTGTAAGGTCTGAAACTGTGTTTTGGAGAATGGCGGTATGCTCTTCTAGTGTAGCAAGATGATGTTGTAGTGCTTCAGAGTGCTCTTGTAGTCGTTGGTTATGTTCCTATAGCTGATTATATCCTGACCTTAATTGTGACATGCACGCGAACATGGTGTCAAATGCATTACTTATAGATGAAGGTGTAGTTTGTACAGTGGAGGATGCAAGGGGAGGGAATTGGGGAATGGGAAGTGTGAATGTTGTGTCTACTAGAGATGTGTGTGCAGGTGAGATTGGTGGAGGAGGGATGGGGGATGGTGGAAGTGTGGGGGGAGGGGGAGGTGCCATGGGTGGCGAAATATTCATACTGTTAGGAGTGGATGTGAGTGTGGTGTCTACCATGTATATCAAAATGGTAGGTGGTGTGTGTGTGATCGTGGTGAATAAGTGTGGTGTGGATGTTGGGAATGGGATCGATGAGAAGGGTTGGGCATTGGCTTGCCACCTACGGGAAAGGAAGTCATGGGATGGTTGAAGGAGTGGTGGGATGGGGGGTGGGAAGTGAGAGCTTGGAGGCGGGAAGGCCATGAAAGGAGGCATTGTGACAGGGAATCCAAGAATGGTCGATCGAGTGTCTAGATGGTTGATGATTGTGGAAGCGGGTTGTCCTATGGCATGCTCCATGAGGGACTTGGTTGTGATGGTGGGGGCATGATATATAGGGTTTTCAAAGGAGGAGAACAAAGTGGAACTAGAAGTGGGACTACGAAAGATGAAGGCTTGCTCGGTGGGGTGAGTAGTTGAGGTGATATCCACAACTTCTGTTTGAGGAGGTGATGGTGGGGGTGTCGATGGTAGTGTCTCGATTGACTCTTCAAGGGTGACTATGGGTTCTTGGCCAGGAGTTCCTACTACTTGGGAGGTTGTCTCAAAGGGTTCAATTATGATGGTGGGTTCTTCCATAATGGTGATGGGAATCTGAATGTTTTTGCTGGACTGTGGTCGTGTTTGGAACCATCGTGGATCATATTGAATGGGAGGCCTCTGTATTGCTGAGCAGATTACTTCCACTACACCATATGTTTCTGCCATCAATAGGAGACCTTTGCTGTATTCTGAGTCAACTCCCGCCTCTTCCAAGAGCTGAGCCATGAGCATTCCACTATTTTGTTTAGTGAGTAACTATTGTGCCTACACTCGCTCCATGATCTGATACAACCTCCTGAGTTTCATTGTATATGTTGGGGCTCCATTGGTTTCTTCTTCTTCTGCTTCTCCTTCTTCCTCTTATTCCCCCTCTAAGCATTCTAGTTGTTGAGATATAGTTCTTTGTTGATTATCATCCCAATGTACATGGATGCTGTTGACACTCAAGGTTAAGGAAAAAGCATGGAAGCACACCAAGGAAGTGGACACACAAGAAGAAAGAGCATGTAGGGAGCTCCAAGAACCACATGTCAAATTTTCAAAAGAAATCCCTATAAAAATAGTGATTTTTATCACTAAAAACCATTGTAAATACCATTTTTCCATTTTTGTAACTCCATTTTGTTCAAGCCGAGGAGTCCTTGAGCTTGAGGAGTATTAGAAGTAGCATCCTACCAATTTTCATAATTTTTAGACTCCGTTTGAGCCCCCAAATAAGCCCTGGAACCTATTTTTTAATTAAGCTGGCCACTAGGTCTGGACAGGGCCAAAACCACTCAAAAAACTATAAAAAGGGCTGGAGAGCTCATTTTTGAGGAGAGCTTGTTGTACATTTCAGCTTTGTAAGAGAGCTCTTATGTAATCGAAGTCCTTCCATTGTTCCACTCTTTGCTCATACTTTGTGCACGTGTGTGTGTATGTGTGTGCATGCTAGTGTGCTTTCACTCACGCACTTGTGCCATCACTTGCTCACGGTCTTCATACCGGTCCTCACATCTGCGTGGATTGACATTTATGAGGTGTACCTCCTCACGTTGGTACTTGCCATTGTGCTAGAGTGACACCAAATTTGGCACTGTTGTCAGGGAGAGAGCTTGGAGGACGAGCGTGTGACGGTAAGACGTAGACTAGCGATGTTGGAAGGAAACAAATTACCATTTTCAGTTAAGTTTCTGAGTTTTTCTTCTTCTTCATCTTCATCATCATCACCATCTTCTCCCCTCTTCATATTCTCTGATTTTTTCCATTTTCGACAGTACATTCACTCATTTTTTACTCGTGGATGTGAGAAAGAAGCGCAGGAGGAGCTGAGAACCAAAAACGTTGAAGAAAAACTCTAAAAAACACCAAAATTTGAGCGACAGTATCGCGGAGTGACAAGGACTACGTTTGGTATCGCGTGGGTGGTATCGCCGGTTTGGAGATAGATTTTGCATCTACAGGCACATAGAAGTGACAAGGAGAACACAAGGTACTCATATTTGCAAAAATTTTTGAATTTGGGCTTAGAAATCTCCAAGTATCGTGTCTGGTTGAGTTTTGGTATCGCGATACGAGAATTCCCGAGTATCGCGATACTTGTTGAGGTATCGTATCATGCATGCCCACTTGAGGTATCGCGATACCCTTCTGGTATCGTATCGTCAAGTGCTTGTATCGCGATCGCGGTCGCCCTGGTGGTATCGTATCGTGCACCTTGTGGTATCGTATCGTCGATCGAGCGGTATCGTATCGCACGTGATAGTGGTATCATATCGCCACTTGCATAAGTGTTGTATCGCGTAGCACAAGCAGTATCGTATCGCGGCAGGAATGATATCGTATCGTCAGCCAAGTTGGTATCGTATCACCCACTCGGTATCGTATCGCCTCCAGTTTTGGTATCGTATCGTGCAAAAAGTGGTATCGTATCGTCCATAGAACCAGTATCGTATCGTGGGCTTTACTAGTATCGTATCGTGTAAATTTTTTGGTATCGTATCGTCCAATCCCTTAGTATCATATCGCTCAAAGGGTCAGTATCGTATCGTGACTTACTTCAGTATCGTATCATCTGATTTCTGGTATCGTATCGACTACAGATCGATATCGTATCATGGAGCTAGTATCGTATCATGTCAATCCGAGGTATCGTATCGTGACCATTTCAGTATCGTATCGCGCGGATAGCAGTATCGTATCGTGGACTTGGTATTGCCTTTGTGGTATCGTATCGTCTAAGGTGGTATCGTATCATCTAAGGTGGTATCGTTTGAAGTGGTATCGTGTAATACAAAGGTATCGTATCGTGAAAATCTGGTATCGTATTGCCTGTTCTGAGCTCCCAGAGAGATCCTGATTCCCTTTTTTTAACCCCAGAACCCTGAACTGGCATAACTTTCTCATAGGAAATCCGTTCGGAGTGATTTTAGGTTTGTTGGAAAGCTCGAGGATTATTAGATAGAGTATTTTGAAGTTGACCCTCAGGCGGACTAGGAAACCAAGGAGTTGCCTTAGTTGGGGACAACCTATATCGAAGAGGCAAAGATGGTTACCTAAGACTGTGTGTTCATGAATCAGACTATTTGAAAGTCTTAGAAACTGCACACAACGGTGTTGCAGGTGGAGACTTTGGGCCGGACAGAGTAATCAAGACCATTTTATTTTCAGGACTTTGGTGGCCAACTCTTCATATGGATGCACATACCTTTGTGAAGAAATGTGACACATGTCAACGTGCACAATATCCTATCAGAAAAGATGAGATGCCTTTGAGGCCAATGATGGGAGGACGTGCATTCTCGAAGTGGGGTATAGACTTTGTAGGTCCCATTAACCCCCCAGCAAGAAACTCCCATGTAGAGTACATTATTGTAGCCGCAGATTACCTTACAAAGTGGGTGGAAGTAAAAGCCACAACAAAGAATGATGCTCAAACGACGGCTAAGTTCTTATTCGAGAACGTGTTCACTAGATATGGGCTACCAAATGAATAGAGTTAGTAAGTGATATAGGTTCACACTTCTTGAATGAAGTGATTGAAGATCTCCTTCAAGAATTCATGGTAATACATAAGAAGTCTGCCCCATATCATCCCCAAGCTAACGAACAAGCCGAGAGCACAAATAAGATCCTATGTAACGTATTGACAAAACTGGTAAATAATAAATGCTCTGATTGGGACAAACAGCTTCATCATGCTGTTTGGGCATACCGAGTTGCCTACAAAACGGTACTCAATGCCACTCCATTTCAGATGGTCTTCAGACAGAATGCTATGCTACCATTGGATTTCCCAATCCTAGCCTTGAAAGTAGCACAAGAGCACGAGTGGAATGGACACGAGTTGTCCTCTAGGATCTTTGATCTAGAACGCTTAGGTGAGACGAGGCTACAAGCGGCAACAGGCATCTATGCTGCAAAGAAAAGACAAAAGGCATACTTTGATGCACACATCAAAGATAAAGGATTGAAAGAGGGAGACCTAGTGCTAGTTTACACGCTAAAGCAACATGCCCGAAAATTGGAGAAACGAGGATATGGACCCATGATCATTAATCGAATTTCCACTAGTGGTGCGGTTCAAGTGGCCACTTTAGAAGGTGATATCTTGCCGAACTATATAAGTGGTTGTCGAGTCAAGTTATATCAAGAGCCTCTTACAGAGGATATGCTCATGAGACTCAACACTGCTAAGAAGCGAAAAGAAGAGGAGTTAAGGGTTAGAGAAGAAGCACAAGCCGAGGCAAGAGAGCGCATAAGGAGAAATAAGTTAAGGCGACTAGGCTTAGATGTCAACCCAAAAACCCCAAAATATCACATGGACATGTGCCAAAAATCGGGCATAACTACTTCTCGAATAATTGATCGACGTCCCTTTGTGACTATAGAGGTAGGACAAGGAAAGAGTGAAAGGACTGTGAGAGCATTGGTTGACTTAGGTGCAACAACTAGTGCAGTTAGACTTTCATACTACCAAGACCCGCAATTCGACATCAAGCCCATAGAAGCATATCTCATAGGATTGGGAGGTGTGGAAACCCCTTGTTTGGGTGAGGTGGAACTTCCAATTTACCTTCAAGATGTTCCAATGAAAGTCAAAATGCTAGTGTGTCATGATGAGGACCTTACAAAGCCACTTGTCTTGGGTCAAGATTGGATTTATGACCATGCAGTCAACTTGAACTTAAGAAGTCAACTTCTTCAAGTTTGGGTACACGAACAATGCATTACGTTAGAATTAGAGAATTGCATGCTCACAAATCCAGATGTCACACCTTCTCATAGTTCTTCTAGGACTAATCTTAGGAAAAAAGATGTATGTGTCAAGGGCTCTATGTTCCAAAAGCACTCAATCATGGAAGAATAGGCTCAAAGAAAAGCGAACTCCTCCTCTTGTGCAAAGACTAATGCTGTCACCACAACTCAACCAAAAAGGCAAGCACAACAGTATATGACAACCGCTATATCAAATAGACAAAGAGACTTCAAGAGGAAAGTAGTTCCGGACATGAAGAAGATTTGGATGCGAAAAGAAGAGCGACTACCAGCCTTGCCAACACAATTCCCACTTAGGCAAGCCCTCCATGCGAAGACAAGAAACAAGCAATCAAGACTAGCTCACCCAAAAGGTCTTCGAAAAATTTGGGTGCCTAAGAAATTAGCTACAGGTCAACAAGGGCGGTTACAGATGTGGATACCTAAGAAGATGTTACATCCAGAACAACCTATACTCTCACACATGCGAAAGGTCTCAACAAAGAAGCCAAGGAGAGAAAAGGATAAGAACAGAGCACAAAGACCAAAAGAAGATAAAATCAACCCTTCTGCAAAAGTAAGCAAGCAATCATCAAGGATATGGGTTTGGAAGCCAAAAGCACTAGCAGGATCCATAGAACCAAAGAGCCAACCACACTGGATACCAAAGTTTGGAAAGCATCCAAAGATGAAGTGGCCTGAGGTGATCTCTACGGGGCCAAATACTATATTAAAATGGGGTCCAATCAGGAGGATTACATCATTTCGAGATCCAATCGACACCTCCAATCAAAGAATGCATCAAGTATGCGAGTACCATCAAAAGCCTCGACCAGCAACAACCATGTGCCTTTGGCATAACCCTGTCTTTTGCACCATTCAGGTCATGCATTTACAAAGTATGCATTAGTATAGGGCCACATTACACGGCCGTGCATAGACACAATTGAGAAATCCCAGACACATGAGACACAATTTTCACATGTAAAATATTTTCTTGATACTAACCTCTTTCTTCTTGTTTTCTTCCATTGTTCCAAAAAAGAAAACAAACAACAAAAAAAAAGAAAAAACAAGAAAAAAAAAAGACTATGTGCTTGAAGACGCTCATCTGTGCACCATGATCAAGGACATCCATCAACAACAATGATACAAGGAAGAAGTACATACAAAGGGACTCCAACCCCCAAGGGCTAGCAGTGACAAAATGAAGAACCAGACAACTGACCAATCTACATATGGTAGATGGACCGCTCTTGTTGGTACATGCTAGACACTACCTCTCCATGCACTACATCGAACAACCTCTACAACAAGGGTCTGTCAGGGACGATAGACTCTAGAGGGGGGGGGGGAGTGTTGACACTCAAGGTTAAGGAAAAAGCATGGAAGCACACCAAGGAAGTGGACACACAAGAAGAAGGAGCATGTAGGGAGCTCCAAGAACCACATGTCAAATTTTTAAAAGAAATCCCTATAAAAATAGTGATTTTTATCACTAAAACCATTGTAAATACCATTTTTCCATTTTTGTAACTCCATTTTGTTCAGTCTGAGGAGTCCTCGAGCTTGAGGAGTATTAGAAGTAGCATCCTACCAATTTTCATAATTTTTAGACTCCGTTTGAGCCCCCAAATAAGCCTTGGAACCTATTTTTTAACTAGGCCGGACACTAGGTCTCGAGAGGGCCAAAACCACTCAAAAAACTATAAAAAGGGCTGGAGAGCTCATTTTTGAGGAGAGCTTGTTGTAGATTTTAGCTTTGTAAGAGAGCTCTTGTGTAATCGAAGTCCTTCCATTGTTCCACTCTTTGCTCATACTTTGTGCATGTGTGTGTGTATGTGTGTGCATGCTGGTGTGCTTTCACTCACGCACTTGTGCCATCACTTGCTCATGGTCTTCATACCGGTCCTCACGTCTCCGTGGATTGACATTTATGAGGTGTACCTCCTCATGTTGGTACTTGCCATTGTGCTAGAGTGACAAATGCCTTCTATGAATTTCCTCCGTCTTTGGGAAGAGGTGCCCTGTTCTTCTGTGTCTGAAAAGAATTCTACATAAGAGAGTTGTGTATTCTATAAGAATGATCCAAAGTTGAAGGTGCTCATTCCTTCACCGTCTCGGGTGGTGGAAAATTCAAATTTCGGTGGGATGAGAGGAGCCGATGGGACAGCTTGTGATGTGCCTTCAGATCCAGATCTGGGTATTCGAATGGTAAAGGGAGGCACAGTGGCATCCCCTCGTGGTGAGACCTCCCGAGTCGTGAGAATTTTGCAGGTCTGGACACATGGGATTGGACCCCTCATGTGCTTGGATTGACCTGTGGAAGTCTTGTGTCTTTTAAACATCTGTAGTTGTGACCAAGTCAATGCACGTTCTATGGGTACATCATATGGTAAGCACTTGTAGATGATGCGCATGATTGCACAACAACCATTGACCACTAGCTTCCTAGATGACCTTTTATTTGCTCCATACAGCTGCTCCATAATCCATACGGCTGCTCCATAATCCATACAGGAAGCTTAATTGTTAGTGCACGTGTCTTTGCCAAGTAAAGAGCGAACCAGATCTGTTTGTGGGGTGTGGGGCTAAGTGAATCGACCTTGACTAGGAAATGCAAAATGTTGCATGCACATACGGAGAGGGATGGACACATTTGGTGGATGGACACATTTGGTGTGAGTGCTGCCATATCTTTTAGCTTTTGTAGTTTTCGGTTCTTCATGTTAGTGGGTATTAAAGCATCCTTCTTAGAGGGCACATGAGTGTCGTGCATGTTCAAGGCAGAGCTCACCACTTCCAAGGTAAGTTCAAACTTTTTCAACTCATTGTTGCCCAATAAGGAAGGAAGAACAAAGGTTCCTAGTTTTTCATTTTCCTCATTTGCCTGCAATGTTGATACCAAATAGTAACACCATAGGAGATCTGGTTTGGGTAAGGGTGCCTCAAAGTACTCTGCCAGGCCTGCATGTTGCCATATGCTTTGAAGCTCTGGTGTGTTCTAGAGAGTCTCCAACTCTTTGGAAAAGAATTGGAATCGTACCCATGACTTGTCATACTCACACTTGGACTCCCAGATATACTTAGCCTATCCTTAGGGCCCTGGCATGCCATTGAATCAGTGAGAATTTGCATGGACTCTCTCCATTATTCCTATGGAGGGTCCGGTATGGGTATTTGCTGGAGGTGTCGCAGCTCTATAGGTCGTTCATTTGGTGTCACTTCAATCGGTAAATTCTCCGCATCAATACCCGCAGTACTTACTCCTGCCTGTGAGCTCGGCCTGTTGGGAGAAATGGTTGGATACACCTAGAAGATTGAGTTGGTACTGCTAGACCTGCTTTGTACCAGCCCTCCTTGCTTCAGAGTTGATTAGTGCACTTGCTTAGCTTCCAAATGACACCAAGAGATCATATATGTACTTTGCAAATGATGTATGTAATGACCAAATCAAAACAGACTACTTGATACTTCACAAATCCAAGAAAACTTGCTATTTTAGTACTGACACCTGCTCAGATTTTTGCTCAGTGTAACCAGCACACTTACAATTGGAACAATTCTTCCTAGAGTTATTCAATTAGCTTACCAAGCTACCATTTGCAAGTGGAATCACTCAAATTGATAATCTATGCACTGAGAAATAAGTTTAGCAAAATTAGAGTCACCCCCGACTTTTTAGGAGATGTGCAGAGAAATACCAGAGACCACTTCGAGCAAGATTTCTCTGAGATGGCTGATCCAATGACCTTCAAATTTTGTAGGCATGTATTATGCTTGGATCTGGTTCCAACAAGCTTTGAATCACTTGATTTGGTTCAGTAGGCACTGAGATATGCCTCTTGGAAGTTGACAGACTTGGAGAAGATAACTCAGAAAAACACAGAGTTGAAAAGTATGAATGTATCTATTGATTGATGTAATTGTACAATCTCATTAGCATGATAAGCATAGCTAAATGAGGTATTGTGGTGTAGGCTAAGATGTAGCACTCACACACACACAGATACAATGGTAAAATGCCTCGGGAAATGAGCTGAAGTGAGGATCACACTCGCGACTTTTTTTCCTTCATCTTTTATAGAGGTTGAGTGATCATTTGAATTTTAAAATTCAAATCCAAGGCTCCCTAGAATATCTCCTCTTAAAGTAGGGAGATATTCTCTCCATTAAGTCCTCTAAATTTCCACGACTAATCAAGTAGGTGTACTCATACATATGCCAAGTCATTTTAGACTTTTACAGAGGGTAAAGAAGTAGGAACTTATAAGCATAAGTTCACATGGTCCTTTCTTCAAATGAATTAAGCTTTCAAGGTTTCAAAACAAGTTTCCAAAGTTCCAAGCCAAGTGTGATGGCTTGAATGGCACCAACAGCTCCCCCTCAAGCCAAACACTTTGGCTTAAGTCTTCATCTTCAATCTTCAATCACATCCTGTAATCCAATCATGGATTTGAATCTACATAACTTACTTCCATCCAAAGCTTTAGTAAGTAAATCTGCACATTGCATATTAGTGGACACATAAGTCAATTGAATGTCTTTGCTTAGCAACTTTTCTCTCACATAGTGGTAATGAACTTCTATGTGTTTTGTCCTAGCATGATATATTGGATTAGCTGCAAGGTGAAGAGGGCTTGTGTTATCTCCAAAGATGATTGGAGGTCTAGTATATAGACCTAAATCTGTATACAAAAGTTTTAACCAAATAGCTTCTTGAGTGGCATTGGCTAGTCCTCTATACTCTGCTTCAGTGGATGATAATGCCACTGTTGGTTGCTTCTTGGCTGACCAAGAAATAGGTTTGTCACCTGCAAAACATATGTATCCTGATGTGCTCCTCCTATCATCCTTGCATCCTGCCCAATCTGCAGCTGAATATACTTTAATGTCAATATCTGATGTATAAGGAAAGTACAAACCATGGTTTAGAGTTCCCTTTAGATACTTCAAGATCTTCTTTGCTGCCTCTAGGTGAGGTACTCTTGGTTTGTGCATGAATTGACTTAGCACACTAACTCCATATGCTATGTCAATTCTTGTCAAGGTAGCATAATTCAAACTACCTACCATACTTTGATATCCTGTAATGTCTTGGACTTCATCCCCTTCATGAGCACTTAGCTTTAGGTTGACCTCCATTGGAATGCTTGAGACTTTAGCTTCCTGCAAATTAAACTTCTTGACCATATCCTGTACATACTTCTTTTGAGTAATATATATACCTGAATTAGTATACACTAATTCAAGACCTAAGAAGTACTTCAATAATCCAAGATCATTGATCTTGAACTCCTTCATCATCTGATTCTTTATGCTTCTGATTCCATTGACATCATTTCCTATAATGATGATGTCATCAACATAAACGCACAAGTATATTACCTCTGTACTACTCCTTTTTATGAAGAGAGAAGTGTCTGCTTTACTCATCACAAATCCTTGGTCTTGGAGGTATGTTGTCAACCTGTAATTCCATGCTCTAGGTGCCTGCTTCAATCCATATAGAGCCTTCTTCAATTTACAAACATAATTTACCTTCTTGTGATCTTCATAGCCAGGTGGTTGTGACATGTAGACTTCTTCAGATATCCATCCATTTAAGAAAGCATTCTTGACATCTAGTTGGTACATGTTCCAATTCTTGGATGCAGCTACACTCACTAGTACTCTGATTGTTGGCATCTTAGCCACAGGTGAAAATGTCTCCTCATAATCAATGCCTTGGGTTTGTGCAAAACCCTTGGCTACCAACCTAGCTTTGTACGTGTTAATTGTTCCATCAGAGTTCCTCTTTAGCTTGTAGATCCATCTGGATCCTATCACCTTCATAGAGTCCTTCTTGGGTACTAAGTCCCATGTGTCACTCTCCTTGAGAGCTTCCATTTCTTCATCCATAGCTCCTTTCCATTCTGGTTTGGTGATTGCCTCTTCATATGTACCTGGTTCTTCATTCAACACATCCTTTGCAAGGTATACAGAATGCTTAGTTATAAGAGATGTATCATACCCAAATCTGATTGGTTTTTTGCTTTCTCTCTTAGATCTCCTGATTGACTGATTTGAGGATTCTCGAATATCCTCTAGTTGCTTCATCTTCATCTTTCCTTTGGACTTCCATGCTTTGAATTCTTCAAGGTTGATTGTGTCATCATCCTCTGAACTTGAGTCTTCTTCTTTGTTTGGTTCTACTTTGATTAGCTTTGGAAACTCCTCTTCCAAATCATAAGGTAGACTAACCTTCCTGCATTCATTCTCATACCATGAGTCATTCTCATCAAAGATGACATCTCTGCTTACCTTGAAGCCTTTGTTTGTTGGGTTGTAGAATCTGTACCCTTTTTTATTCAAATCATAACCAATGAAGATACATTTTTCAGCTTTAGGGTCTAGCTTTCCCCTTACCTGTGAGGGAATATGCACATATGCTACACAACCAAAGATTTTGCAATGATCCAAAGATGGTCTCTTACCATGCCAAGCTTCATATGGTGTCATGCCATCAAGAGACTTTGATGGCAACCTGTTTATGAGATAGGTGGCAGTAGATACACTCTCTGCCCAAAGATAATTTGGTAACTTCTTTTCATTAAGCATAGACCTAGCTGTTTCAACAATAAGCCTATTCCTTCTTTCAGCTACTCCATTTTGTTCAGGTGAGTACCTTGTGGTTATCTCCCTTTTGATGCCTCTTTCCTGCAAGAAAACTTCAAGCTCATTTGAGAAGTATTCACCTCCTCCATCTGACCTTAGCCTCTTCAAGTTTCTTCCTGTTTGGTTTTCAACAAGTGCAAGATATCTCTTGAAACAGTTAAACACTTCATCCTTATGCTTCATAAAGTATAAGACAGTCCATCTGCTATAATCATCAATAAAAGACACATAGTACCTTGAACCTGAAATGGAGGGATCCTTGCTAGGTCCCCAAACATCTGTGTGTACCAAGTCTAGGTAGTCTTCATGCATAAAGCCTTTCCTTGAATAGGGCAACCTGTGAGACTTACCAAACTGACAAGCACCACACTTGTAAATCATGTGTTGCTTGGACACATTAGGTATCCCAAGCACACATTGATCCCTGCACATTTGCTTCAAGGTCCTTTCACCTATGTGGCCTAGCCTCTTGTGCCATATTTCTAACTCTGAAAGTGTTTGATCCTTGTAATTGTATAAAGCAATGTTTTTGGTGTCTTCTAGCTCAAAAGTAAATAATCTACCTGATTTCTCTCCCTTGGCTATCCTTTTGAATCCATGTTTTGGGTCCTCCACATATGCTCCATGTTGATTGAACCTGATCTGCAAACCTTTCTCCACAATCTGACCAACACTCATTAGGTTTTTTGTAATGGTTGGTACATAAAGTACCCTGCTCAATAGGTTTTGGTTACCATCACAAGTTTTCACATTTCCAATCTTTATAACAGAATGTTTAGTATCATCACCTGTATGTACCTGATGTTTGCCCTTGGGTTCTTCCAAATCAGAGAGTAGTGCCACATTACCAGCTACATGGTTAGAGCACCCTGAATCAATATAAAATAAATGATCATCATTTGTTCTTGCCTTGGAGGTCATATTCATGATCAATAGGGAGTCATCTTGCTCCTTTGTGTAGTTGTTGTAATCCCTTCTATTTCTGAATCCACTTTGGTAGTTATTATTATGGTTGTGGTTGTAATTGTTGTTGTACTGATTGTTGTATCCATTGTAGCCTTGGTGTTGGTTGAACCTGCCTCTACTTTGAGAGTATCCACCTCTTTGATAGCCTCTTCC
Organism: Ceratopteris richardii; assembly: GCA_020310875.1. Classification (NCBI taxonomy): domain Eukaryota; kingdom Viridiplantae; phylum Streptophyta; class Polypodiopsida; order Polypodiales; family Pteridaceae; genus Ceratopteris; species Ceratopteris richardii. The sequence continues at coordinate 143,587,037 of CM035432.1, forward strand.
TCTTTGATTCTTATAGTTTCTGTAGCACTCATCTGTGGTATGGTTAGATAATCCACAAATGTTGCATGGTGATGAGTTGTAGGGTCTCCCCCTACCTGACTTACCTCCTCTGCCTCTACCTCTTGAAGATCTACCTCTCCCTGCATAGTTAGCTTGGGAGGTAGAGCCTTCTTCTTCTTGCTTCTTCCCTTTACCTTTATCCTTAATCTTCTTATCAGTATATAGAGCAGAGGGGTTGTTACCTTTTGATTGATCTCCAGCCTTTGTAAACTTTGCTTCATGTGTGAATAGTTGGCCCATGAGAGTTGTGAGATCTGGGGTATGCATGTCCATGTAGAGATCCATTGCAGTGGTGAAGCTTTCCCACTTATCATCTGCCTTGAGTCCATTTGTTATTTGCCTTACTATTTGTTCCTCTTCAATCTCCTCTCCAATGCTTGCTAATTGGTATGCCACATCTTTAATCTTGGTCACATACTCTGAGACTGATTGCTTGGGCTGCTTCCTAAGGGTTGTGAATTCAATCCACAGTTGATTCTTCCTGGCCCTTGTGTTGGAAGAGAAGTATGATGACAGGGTTTCCCAAGTCTCTTGGGAAGTCTTACAGTTCCTAATATGAGGTAAAAGCAAATGAGATATAGAGTTAAGAAGATAAGACCTTGCCAATGCATCTTTTGCACACCATGTGTTGAGCCTCTCTTGTTCATCCTTGGTGGGTAGTCCTCTTGCTTTGAATGAGGGCAATTCCTCATCTCCTGAGATGAATCCAAATAAGCTTCTTCCTTGTAGATAGGTCTTCATCCTTAGAGACCAAGCTTGGTAATTTTTCCTGTCCAATTTGTCAATGAATGAACGAAAACCATCTCCCATGTTACCTTATTTGCTCTGATACCACTGTTGGGAGAAATGGTTGGATACACCTAGAAGATTGAGTTGGTACTGCTAGACCTGCTTTGTACCAGCCCTCCTTGCTTCAGAGTTGATTAGTGCACTTGCTTAGCTTCCAAATGACACCAAGAGATCATATATGTACTTTGCAAATGATGTGTGTAATGACCAAATCAAAACAGACTACTTGATACTTCACAAATCCAAGAAAACTTGCTATTTTAGTATTGACACCTGCTCAGAGTTTTGCTCAGTGTAACCAGCACACTTACAATTGGAACAATTCCTCCTAGAGTTATTCAATTAGCTTACCAAGCTACCATTTGCAAGTGGAATCACTCAAATTGATAATCTATGCACTGAGAAATAAGTTTAGCAAAATTAGAGTCACCCCCGACTTTTTAGGAGATGTGCAGAGAAATACTAGAGACCACTTCGAGCAAGATTTCTCTGAGATGGCTGATCCAATGACCTTCAAATTTTGTAGGCATGTAGTATGCTTAGAGCTGGTTCCAACAGGCTTTGAATCACTTGATTTGGTTTAGTAGGCACTGAGATATGCCTCTTGGAAGTTGACAGACTTGGAGAAGATAACTCAGAAAAACACACAGTTGAAAAGTATGAATGTATCTATTGATTGATGTAATTGTACAATCTCATTAGCATGATAAGCATAGCTAAATGAGGTATTGTGGTGTAGGCTAAGATGTAGCACTCACACACACAGAGATACAATGGTAAAATGCCTCGGGAAATGAGCTGAAGTGAGGATCACACTCGCGACTTTTTTTCCTTCATCTTTTATAGAGGTTGAGTGATCATTTGAATTTTAAAATTCAAATCCAAGGCTCCCTAGAATATCTCCTCTAAAATTAGGGAGATATTCTCTCCATTAAGTCCTCTAAATTTCCACGACTAATCAAGTAGGTGTACTCATACATATGCCAAGTCATTTTAGACTTTTACAGAGGGTAAAGAAGTAGGAACTTATAAGCATAAGTTCACATGGTCCTTTCTTCAAATGAATTAAGCTTTCAAGGTTTCAAAACAAGTTTCCAAAGTTCCAAGCCAAGTGTGATGGCTTGAATTGCACCAACATGGCCCTGCTATTTCTGCCATGATATTTCTTGTAGCTATTGATTCTTATCTACTAGAAGAATAGAGGCATATTAGCATTGCATAGGAAACATGATGTTATGGTGTTCCCTCCACAATACTAGCATGATATCCAAAGTGGTTAGGGGTTAACGGGTGAAGTGTTCGTGGTGTGTGAATGTTGGTTAGTAGGTTAATGATTCCCCTAGATGCATGCTTTTGGTCGTGCACTGTACTCAAAACGCACCTATACTAGAGTGGACTGATTTACAAAATTGGGTCAAGGGGCTTGATATGGGGTTTAAGCCTCCAAAATTTGATCGTGGGTTCATAGCTTTTAGTGGTGATGACATGTAAAGGTTTGTGGATTGGATTGTGTTGGATTTGGGACTTTTTGAGTACCCATTTCCCGACATTCCTAGGTTTGACCAGAGATGTAATGGTGTGGAGTATAGACGTTTGCCCTATGATTTGTGCCAAGAGTGCCTGTGAGTGTTGATTCAATCTTGTGAGTGGAGGTGAAGCTATTTGAGCTTGTAAGCACGTCTTGGGCACCCATATGTGTTTAGAATTTGGGATAGCCTTCATTGACTACTTTGAGACCCAAATAGAAATGGTCTATCTAGATTGATGCCTAGGATACTCCTTTGTTGTAATCCTCGACTGTGTAGCTCGCTTGGTGCATCTTTGGGATCCCATCTCCATGGTCGAGGGTTGTTCACCCTTGCATATCCATATCTGCTTCATGGCAAGAGGTACTTTATATTGCACTGGTCGTTGCTCATGCTTCTTGATTGTCAGCCTCCTTTATGTCGTGTGTTGTCCCGCTTGCTTTTCTTTTCTCGGGATTCTCTTTGGAAAAGAAGGGAACTCCTCATTGACTTCTGCACCTTCTTCAAGAGTGAGAATCTTCTGCACCATAGAACTTTGGACAAGAATAGCATTGTTATCTTCATGTGGGTTCCTAGGTTGACCAGGATTTGGTGCCTTCTCTAGTCGCCTAAGTGCTTGATTCTCTAACTCAATTGTGATGTGGTTTTGGCCCACCCAAGCTTGAAGAAGTCCACTTCTTATGTTGAGGTTGAGTGCATGATCATAGATCCAGTCTTGGCCAAAGACAAGGGATTCGGTAAGATCCTCTTCTTCACACACTAGCACTTTGACTGCCATTAGAGCCTCTTGAATGTAGAGGGAAAGTTCAACCTCACCCATGCAAGGGGTTTCCACACCTTCCAATCCTATGAGATATGCCTCTATAGGATTGACCTTTAATTGCAATTCTTGGCAGTAAGAAAGTCAGACTCCACTAGTGGCTGCTCGTGAGTCAATCAAAGCCCTTACGGTCCTTGCACTCTCTCCTTGTCCTACCTCTAGGGTCACAAAAGGTCGTCAATCAACTATCCTATGGGAACGTTCACTTGATGCTTTGCACATGGCTATGTGATAACTTAGAGCTCTGATCTCTACCTTGTCTTTGCAACTTCCTTCGTCGGATGCGTTCTAAAGCTTTTGCCTACGCTTCTTCTCGAATTCATTTTTCTTCTTCTTTATGTTTCTTTGCAGTATTGAGTCAATTTAACATTTCCTCGATGAGGGGTTCTTGATATAACTTGAATCTGCATCCACTGATGTAGCTGGGTATGATGTTTCCTTCTAGAGTGGCTAATTGGACTGGTCCACTTGTGGAGATTCTATTGATAATCATTGGCACATAGCCTCTCTTCTCCAATTTTCGTGCATGTTGCTTTAAAGTATAGACTAAGACTAGGTCTCCTACTTTCAAGCCCTTATCCTTCACATGTGCGTCAAAATATACCTTTTGTCTTTTCTTGGCTGCATATATCCTTGTTGCTGCTCTCAATCTTGTTTCACCTAGTTGCTCAAGATCAAAGATTCTAGAGGAGAGCTCATGGCCTATCCAATCATGCTCTTGTGCTACTTTCAATGTAGGTATCAAGAAGGCAAATGGTAGCACTGCATTTTGGCCAAACACCATATGAAAGGGTGTGGCTTGGAGTACCATTTTATAGGCAACTCTATATGCCCAAACAACATGATGTAGCTGTTTGTCCCAATCAGAGCGTTTATTATTAATTTTATCAATACATTGCATAGAATCTTATTGGTGCTCTCGTCTTGCCCGTTAGCTTGTGGATGATAGGGGGAAGACTTCTTATGTATCACCAAGAATTCTTGGAGAAGGTTTTCAATGACTTTATTCAAGAAGTCCGTGCCCCTATCACTTACTAGCTCTATTGGTAGCCCATATCTAGTGAACATAGCAATCATCTGAGCATCATTCTTTGTCGTAGCTTTTACTTCTACCCATTTGGCTAGATAGTCGGTGGCAACAATGATGTATTCAGCATGTGAACCCTTAGAAGGGGGATTAATATGACCAACAAACTCTATTCCCCACTTAGAGGATGCATGTCCACCCATCATAGGTTTCAATGGCATCTCATCTTTACGTATAGGATACTGCGTTTGCTGACAAACATCATACCTCCTCATATAGGTATGTGCATCCATGTGAAGAGTGGGTCACCAAAGACCTGCAAATACTATTGCCTTGATCACTCTGTCTGGTCCAAAGTGTCCTCTTGCTACACCTTGGTGAGCAGTTTCCAAGATCTTTAGATATTTGCTCTCGTGGACACATAATCTAAGATACCCATCTTTTCCTCGTCTGTATAGATGATCTCCAATGAGAGTATACTCTAATGCTTATTGTTCTAAGCTCCTTTCTCTAGCCAATGTCATCTCTTGAGGGAATGTTTTTGTCCTCAGAAAGGCTACTAATGGTTTGCTCCAATCTGACACTAAAGACACTCGATAAAGAGTGGCATGTTCCACTCGTGGTTTAGTACTATAGATTGGGCATTCCTTGCATATCCTATGGACATCTCCTTCCATAGTTGGCCACTGCACTCCGAGTCTCCTTAGTGTCTGTAAAGTTCTTTGCCTCAGGTAGTGTTGCTCTAATGCACCCACATGTGCTAATTGCAACCACTTGACGTACTCCTCCTCTTCCACACAACAAGCTAATCTTCCTTGATCTGTATGCTTGTACATACTCCCTGCCACAATATGGTACTTCTGGGCTTTCACTATCTCCTTATCTTGAGTGTTTATTACTGGGTGTTTAGGCTCGTATGTCAATACTAGCACTAATTTCTTGGCCCACTATGGTGCAACTTCCAAATTAAACAAGTAAGCATAAGGAAGATCATCTTATACCCCTTGTGGGGCCTCTCGGGATGTGAGTCTCGAGAGATGATCTGCTCTCAAGTGAGTCTTGCCTTTCCTTACCGCTACCTCAAAGTCGTATTCCATTAGTAAGAGGAATCATCTTACTAATCTACCTATATTGCATGGCTTGTTTACCAAGTACAGTAGAGCTTGATGATCAGTAAAAAATTTAAACTTATTTGCAAGCAAATAGTGTCTAAAATTTTTAACTACATATACCATACCTAATCCTTCTCGTTCCGTAGTGGTATAATTCCGTTCAGCTGCATTCAATTGTCTACCGGCATAAGCGATTGGAAGATCCACATTGCCTTCGCCAGTTGGTTGTGCAAGTACACACCCAATGGCATAATTGGATGCATCCACATGGACATGGAATGGCTTACTCCAATCTGGGGTAGTCAAGATTGGTGCTGAACACAATCTTCTCTTGAGCTCGTTAAAGGAGTTCTCATATTCTTCAGTCCAATCAAAGTTAGTCAAGAGGGAGTACAGAGACTTTGCAATGATCGCATACATATGAATGAATCGGCAATAATAGCCACAATGCCCCATAAAGGCTTGTACTTCCTTGACATTCTTAGGCCTAGGTAGCTCTACAATAGCTCTAACTTTCTCCTCATCCATGGATATGCTGTTCTTTGACACTATGTGTCCTAGAATCTTGCCTTGCCTAACCATGAAAACACACTTTTCTGGGTTCAAGCAGACCTTATATTCTCTACATTTGTCAAAGATGTGTCTTAGTTCCGGTATATGTGTGTGTCTAATGTTGGAATGAGCACAAAGATCATTAAAATAGACTTTCAATTTTTTCCTCAAGAACTCTCTAAACAAATGGCACATCAGCCTCTGAAAGATAGCTGGTGCATTGGTAAGCCCAAATGGCATCACTCAAAAGGCAAATATGCCCCACTCCGTGGCAAATGCTGTCTTATGCTGATCTTCGAGGGCTATGGCCACTTGATTGTAGCCAGAGAATCCATCAAGGAAGCTATATGCTTCCTTGCCTGCTACTCTTTCTAAAGGATGCTCAATGATAGGAAGTGGATAGCTATCCCGAATGGTGCCTGCATTAACCTTCTTCAAGTTAATGCATACACGTAATTTTCCATTCTTTTTGGGCACCACTACAATGGGAGACACCCATTCAGTGAGCTCAATTTCATAGATAAATCCCGCTTCAACCAAGCAATCTATCTCTTCTTTGATCTTGGCAGCATAGTTGTCATTATAGGTGTATGGCTTTTGCTTAGAGGGTTTGGTATATGAGGTCATGGGGATCATATGTGAGCATATGTCAGGGTCTACTCCTTTTAGGTCCTTGTAACTCCGTGCGAATACATCTTTGTATTCACATAGAAAGGCTATCAACTCCTGTTCCTCTTCCTCAGTCAGTCATGTCCTATGTAAGTGCATCTTTCTTCTCCTTCTTCTATGGTTACAACAATCTTCTTGGTGGTTTCTTTTTTATCATAGGCCTCTCATGCTTGTGCATCACATTTAGGCATTCTTATCATGACTCTCCTATCTTCTATTTCATATTTTTTGAAATTTTGAGGGACCTCAAACAAAGATTCTTCCTCCTGTGATGTGACTTCTCTCTTCTTCCTCTTCTTGCCTTCATTTTTAGTGGTCACTTGTGTGATTAATCTCACCTCATTTGTAATTTCTTCATGTCTCTGAGGGTGAGCTTCTATCTCATAGAAATATTCCTCATCTTATGCAAAAGGAGGGTCCATAATAATTGACTCTAGATTGGAGTCGCTTGCATCCTCAAATGCATCAGTGCTAGGTTCGCATTCTTCAATAATTGAATCACACATGATTGGCTCTATTATGAAGAATGAAATGTCATAGCCATCCTCGTCACAATGGGGTTTCCATTGTTCTTCATTGATGGCTATATCCATTGTTGCTAAAATTTGCACCCAACCATGAGGTTCAAATTCTTCATCTGGAAATACTACAGGTGCATGGGCTGGGTCTTGAAGTGATCTATGAGTTTCCTTCACACCTACCTCTCTAGCTTTTTCTCTTCTCTTCTTCTACTTCCACCTTGCACATCCACAAGTGAGTGTCTTCATGCACTATAGAATGCAATGACTTCGTATCAGCTGTAGCCCTATGGATATGATTCCACTCTATAGGGGGTACATCTCTATGAGAGGAATCCTTGAGATTGACTTTGGTGGTGACACCTAAGTGTTGTAAATACAAGGAATTGGTTCCTCAATCCTGTACTATCTTGCAACCGCCTCAAGAAGGGTCTTCACAAGAATCATCTCGTAGGGTTGATTTTTGCTAAAGTCACATATAGCAAAAGTATGCTCAAACTCTACACCACAAGTAGTGAGAGTTATCCCTTCTAGTAGCCCCAAAGAGTCTTTCTATGTGACCATCAGCCATTTGTAATTTCATTCTCGTTGACCTGAGTGCTGGTTTGCCCCAACATTTGCACAGGGATGTGGTAGCAATGGAAACACCTACATCTGAGTCCAAAATCGCGTTGGTGGTGTAACCTTGATGAGTGATGGGAAGATAGGTGTTTCCTTCTTCTCCTTTGCTCATGTCTCATATCTTGTCCAAAGGTATTTCTGGCACGATTCTATGAGATCCTACCTGGGAACAAGGTTTTTCTACTTTTAGCACTTGATTGGCTATGTGTTTCCATAATTCAGGCTTAACCTTGAGTAGCTCTTCTAAAGTGAGGTTGCATGGCACTTTAGTGTTCTTCACTACCTCCATGTTTCTAGGTATGATTAAGTCTTTCTATATTATCATGACCATGGGTGCTCTCATAAAACTAGATTTTGCTTCCCAAGGGCCTGTGAAATGGGGTAATTCCTACAAGGAATTAGACTCAAAGTCCAATCTCTCATGAGATTGGATGTCCTCCTGCTCTCCATAAATGGAAGGAAGGTCTTGTGGTAATTGATCATGCAAATCATCCACAAGTTCAATGGGAGGAGGAGCTTCACTTTCTTTAGTCCACTTCTCTTCCTGGATCTCTCTTAGAAATTTTGGGGAATATTGATTCATAGAAGAAGATGTGTGTGGTTCTGTGGAACTAGGCACATAAGCTTCCTTGGGAGGAATGCACATTCTTCCACTAGTTTTGTCCTTACCTTGAGAGGCAGGGTCCTTTTCAGATTTTGCAATTAGCCTTTCCAATCTATCTAATAGTCCATCAAAATGCAATTGATTCCTAGCTAAACTAGAGTAGTTAAAGAGGCAACTGGTTTCAAACATGGTTTGAGCCAATTTCACCATCTTAGCACAAAGTTTAGTTGGTTTGAGATCTAGGTCAGCTCTAGGGTAGCACTTTTCATGATCCATTACGTTTGGCCCTTCTTGTAGTCTAGCCTGATATGCTTTAAGCATCATGTCTATGTCCTCGGGAGTGGGATCTGCTAAGACTGATCCTACTCTAGGTGGGGGTGGGATTGTGTGAGGTGATTTAGAAAGTGGTGGGTTGGAGGGTGATGGGAATGGTGGTGGTGGAGTTGTGTGAGAGTGCCTTTGAGATGTGAGTTCAATTATCTTGGCTTTTGTTTCTCTTAGGCTTTCCTCAAATTCACTCATCTTCCTTGCCCATAGACTTTTCATTCTCTCTCGACTATCCCTCCAAGCTCCTGTCCTCTTCTTATTTTGACTCTCAGTCTCGCTAACCTTAGAGTTCTGTTCCTGGCTTAAGTCTTGGTTTTGCCTAAGTGCTTGAGCTCTCGTGATGACTTGCACTGGGGTCGTGGAAGTCACACTTCCCGTGGAGTCTACCACTAACCCAATAACATTGATAGGATTGATTTTTGGCATATTGATGGGGTTCTTATGACAATCTCATAACAGGTGCTCCCTCCCACAATCTGGATAGAAACCTTGAATTGTCACAGATTGGGGTTGTGTCGGTGCAGGCATAGGGCAATCACGAATGAGGTGATCTCCTTGACATCAATAGCATGGTCCTCTAGGAAATGGGGGTCTTATCTGGCTAGGTTGAGATCTAGAGTTGGGGTTTGCATACATGGCATTCGCATTGTCTGGCTCCCAACTAGGTTCACTAGGGTCTTCATAATAATATGACTCATTATGCTCAGGTGACTACATGTAGTAACCCTGTGGGCTATCAATATGATTTGAGTCAAAACTATGATCACTTGGGTCACTTTCTGAAAGTAATGGTATTATTGGCACTAAAGCTCTATTTGGATTTTCTTCTGCAGCTCCATACTTCACTGGAATCACATTGGCTAGAGGAGGGGGTTGTATTTGTATCTTAAATATCTTTGTGAGATGATTCTCCAGGAGTGACGGGGAACATTTCTTGTGAACCTCAGTTTTTTGCTTAACCTGAGTTGACAGGTAGTCTAACTTTGTACAGTCGGTTACCTAGTCGAATGAACTCCAAATGGAGTGTGCTATAGCTTCTTAGAAATCTATAAAAGTCTATTATGTGTGGAAAAAATGTCAGAGCCATTGGATCTCTGAATTGTGACTAAAGCAAGTTTTAGTAAGCATGTGTCTAATAGGGCAGATTCTAGAAGAGGTTCTCTAACTTTCGCTATGTGTATTGGAGTGAAATTTCTCCACATCTCTATCGTGATAGAGTGTCTCTATCACATAGATGGTATCTATTGTGGGGTCCTTTTTGTCGCGATAGACGGGTGTCTATCATGATAGACCGTGTTTTTTGTCTATTGTGGGCCTGTCTGTCGCGATAGACGATGTATGTCACGATAGATGATGACTGTCACGTGGGGCTGTCTATCGTGATAGATGGTATATATCGTGGGGTCCTATCTGTCGCGATAGATAGGTGTTTGTCATGCTACACCATGTTTATCGTCTCTCATGGGCCTGTCTGTCACGATAGACAGTGTCTATCACGATAGACGGTGTCTATCATGATAGACGATGACTCTCACGGGGCCCTATCTATCGCAATAGATGGGTGTCTATTGCGATAGATGAGGTCTATCGTCTGTCGTGCTTTTGGTTTGTCGCGATAGAACGATCTCTGTCATGGGGTGCTGTCTATCGTGATAGGCGCTGTCTGTAGTGATAGATGATGTCTATCACGATAGATCGAATAAACATAATTTTTTTTGAAACTTTTAATGATTTGGAGTGCTCTAATGGTATAGGTTATCATGCCATGCGTGTAAACAAAAAATACTCAGTTTCTCTGTCTGTCGCGATAGAGGTCGTCGTCCCGAGACGTGTGTAGAGTTTTGTCGTACCTGCACAAGCTGGTGGAGATGGTGGCATAGCTAGAACCTACAACAAATGCTCAAAAACACACAAAAACAAATTGCACACAAGCTCTCTCTTGCTTTCTCTCACAACTAAAATGAGGGAAATGAGGTGGCTAGGGGAATATGACAAAAAAACTGAAATTTTGGGGAAGGTGGAGATGGAGGTGCGAGGTGGTGTGGATGATGATGGTGATGCAAGAAACAAGAAAAATTGATGAAAAATAAGGAAAAGTATAGATTTTACCTATGACTCCAATGTCACAACTCTACGTCTTACCATCACACGCTCGTCATCGAAGCTCTCTCCCCGATAACGATGCCAAATTTGGTGTCACTCTAGCATAATGGCAAGTACCAACATGAGGAGATCCACCTCATAATTGTCAATCTGTGGACACATGAGGGCTGGTATGAAGACTATGAGCAAGTGATGGCACAAGTGCGTGAGTGAGAAGAACATGCACACACATACACACACATTCGCACACAAGGAAAGAACAAGAAGAGGAACAATGGAGTTCTTTGCATTAGTCAAAAAGTCTCTTACACAAGCTCAAATCACTAACAATCTAACCTCAAAAATGAGCTCTCTAGCTCTTTTTATAGTTTTTTGACTAGCTTTGGCCTTGTCCAGACCTAATGTCTGACCTAGTTAAAAATTAGGCTCTAGAGCTTATTTGAGGGCTCAAATAGAATCTAAAAATTATGAAATTTTGTATGTAGCTAATTCTAATACTCCTCAAGCTCGAGGACTCCTCGGCTTGAACAAAATCGAGTCTATTCTACCGAAAATGGAATTTACAATGTTGGTGTAGTGATGAAAATCACTCTTAAGTGGAAGTAAGTGTAGAAAAAAATGATTAGGCCTCATTGCCGGATTGTGATTGACTGCTCTTTGGTACCTATATGATCTTCTTATAGCTTGTATGCCAACACTCTTAGTTGTGGTGGGAGTAGCCATCACTTGTCAATAGTTCACTAGACTATTAGTTTGGTTTGCGGAAGTGCACTAAGCCTTGTGTAATGTTATTTTTGGAAAGAATATGAGCTCATTTAGCTCTGTCCTATTTCTCATTGCTCATGTATGCTATTTGAGCACATTCACCATGTATCCTTTTTGGAAACCACTATGTACACTCATGTAGTCTAGCAAGATGGGTGTGGTTTGCATAGCCTTGAAACACTAAAGAGGGCCATGGCGAGGTTTTTATGAACTTGAAAACACCTAGATGTTGGGATCTCTTTGATGATGTAGGTGAAAGACCTACTCGAGGCTCGACATAGGAGGTTTATGCTAATGGATTCTTATGTGCTCGATAAGCCTAGCTCGCTTCTTTCAATTGAATGGTTATATGTAATGGATTCAATGATTCAATATTCATGTCTACGTCAATACTCATAGTTTTATGAGTTTTTTACATTGGTCACATGCTCATTTTGGGGAGGAGACTATGACAAAAGTTTTCCAAATCTTAGATTTTCAACTATATAGTGGTTGACTTTATTCCTTGAGAAACTTATTAGTGTGCACAATCCATCCTCACATAAGCTCTTTGGTTGGTCATTGTTGTTCATTCACCCATTCTTTTGGGAAGACTCATTTTCTTAAAAATTGACACTTGGTTATCTTTTTTTAAGGCCTTAATGATGTTTGGACTATCTATCTCTAGTATCATTTTAGTCAATTCTCTATCATCATGGCATCAAGGTCCTAGGCACATCTGGCGGATCAGGGTCTAGTGCAAATGTTCCTAAGAGAAGCTATAACTTGTTAGAAAAAGACCATTTTGTGATATGGAATTTGATGATACAAAAGTTGGTCTATGGAAGAACCATATTAGAGGTGTGTTAATTTAGAGGAGGCAATGAAAGCGAGTAACTATAATCTCAAAGAAGCCCATTGATATGAATGATGATGATGATTGGGATGAGTAGGATGAAATGGCTAGGCCCACAATTTGATTGCACATGGAAGATAATGTTTAGTTTACAATATTGGACTATGAAAGTGCAAAGGAGTACTGGAAGAAGTTACACAACACTTATGAAAAAGAAACAACATCAAATAAAGTGTATCTAATGAGAAAGATATATGGCCTTCACACAAAGGACACAAATAGAATTTCTTCTCATCTAAATAAGTTTGATGCCGTATTTTCTCAGTTATAGACTCAAAACATGAAGATGGATAACAAAATGAAAGCAATCTTGTTGTTATGCACCTTGTCATCATCATGGGATACGTTTTGCATGGCTATTAGCAATAGTGTACCTAATGATAAACTAGTATATGATGACATACATGGTCACTTTTTTAGTAAAGAGATCTGTAGAATGTATATGGTTGGCACTCAAAGTGGAGATGCATAAAGTGTTCATGAAGCTTGCCAAGGAAAGAATGAGCAATGTGGCAAGAGTAAGAATGAAGAAAATAATGGTCAATAGAATGAGAGTAGAAGAAAAATTAAGGAAGAGGGATATCGTGCCATTATTTTTATAAGAAAGGACATAAGAAAAAACATTTCTATGCATCAAAGAATGTTAAAGGTAAAGGATAGCATGTTGATGGGCATGTTAAATAGTTACCTACTGTTGACAGTCAAGGTCACACACAAGCAGCGAAGCGCATCAATGAAGTGGACACACTAAAGAAGAAGGAGCATGCAGGGAGCTCCAAGAAGCACATGTCAAATTTTCAGAAGAAATCCCTATAGATATAGTGATTTTTATCACTAAAAACCATTGTAAATACCATTTTCTATTTTTAGAACTCCATTTTGTTCAATCCGAGGAGTCCTCGAGCTTGAGGAGTATTAGAAGTATCATCCTACCAGTTTTCATAATTTTTAGACTCCGTTTGAGCCCCCAAATAAGCCTTGGAACCTATTTTTTAACTAGGCCGGACACTAGGTCTGGACAGGGCCAAAACTACTCAAAAAACTATAAAAAGGGCTGGAGAGCTCATTTTTGGGGTTGGCATGTTGTAGATTTCAGCTTTGTAAGAGAGTTCATTTGCAATCAAAGATCTTCCATTGTTCCACTCTTTGCTCTTACCTTGTGCGCGTGTGTGTGTATGTGTGTGCATGCTTGTGTGCTTTCACTCACGCACTTGTGCACTTCACTTGCTCTTGGTCTTCATACCAGTCCTCACGTCTCCACAGATTGACATTTATGAGGTGGAGCTCCTCACATTGGTACTTACCATTGTGCTAGAGGGACACCAAATTTGGCGTCATTGCCGGGGAGAGAGCTTGGAGGACGAGCGTGTGACGATAAGACATAGAGTAGCAACGTTGGAAGGTAAAAAAATCACCATTTTCAGCTCAGCTTTTGAGTCTTTCTTCTCCTTCATCTTCATCATCATCACCATCTCCACCCACCTTCATCTTCTCAGTCTTTTCCATTTTTTAGAGTACATTCATCTCGCTTTTTACTTGTGGTTGTGAGAAAGAGCGTTAGACAGGGTGCGGAGCTGAAACGCTGAAGAAATACACCTCAATATACCCAAAAATTGAGTGAACAGCCCCGGACGTGACATAACCTGCGCCAAGTATCGTGAGGGCAATATCGCGGGTTTGAAGGGAGATTTGGCATCTACAAACACATAGGACTGACAAGAAGGACACAAGGTACTCATATTTGCAAAAAATTTTGAATTTGGACTCCAAAAAATCCAAGTATCGTGTTCTCCCGCGGTTGAAGTATCGCGATACCTGGATATCGTGAAACTCCTGTGGTCAATTATCGCGATACTTGCAAGTGGTCACATATCGTGTATCGTGTATCGCTGAGAAACATTCACGATACTAGATAGATATTGTGTATCGTATATCGTGAACTTCTAATCGTGATACCTGTCATGTATCGTGTATCGTGGAGTTAACTATCGCGATACCTGGTAGATATCGAGTATCATCAGAAAATTTCTCACGATATTGGTCATGTATTGAGTATCGTAGAGACCTGAAAACGATACTTGAGGAATATCTAATATCGTGGGAATTCCAAGTATCGTGTATCGTGATTTTTTTTGCAATACCCACCCAATATCGTGTATCGTGACCTGCAGTGTCAAGTATCGTGAGTCTAACTCTTGCCTGATATCGAGTATCGTGTATCGTGGGATTCCTCTTGGCGATACCCGTGCAATATCGAATATCATGAGGGTCCTTCAATGATACTTGCTGGATATCGAGTATCGTGATCTGTCTAGCGGTTCGAATATCGTGTATCATGTGGGCTCAAGTATCAAATATCGTGGCATTTTTCCAGTCAGCCAAATATCGAGTATCGTGACTTTTCCAGTGTGTCAAGTGTCATGTATTGTTTAGTTGAGATATCGTGTATCGTGGCAAGGCAAGTATCGTGTATCGTCTGCTTCCAAGTATCGCGATACTTGATAAGTATCGTGTATCGCCTGTTTTGAAGCATTTCCTGAGAGGTCCTGTTTCCCTATTTTAACCCCCAGAACCCTGAACTGGCAAAAATTTCTCATACGAAATCCATTCGGAGTGATCTATGGTTCATTGGAAAGCTCGTGGGGAGTACTACGGTAAAATTAATATCAGGATTATTAGATAGGGTATTTTGAAGTTGACCCTCAGGTTGGACTAGGAAGCAAGGGGTTCCACAAGATTTTGAGCAGTTCAAAGGAAAATTGTGGTCTTGTAAACAATGCTTATGAACCTAAGATCAAGTAGAAACTTAGGAAGAGATAGATAAAGTACCAAATCACTTGAAACTAAGGTCAACTACACAACCAAGTCAGGGACTCACAACTCAGGGGTTAACACTACGTGCTGAGTTCATAGACAGCCAAAAATGTCACTTAACTGGGAGAGACTCTTGGCTTCTGAAGACATACATAGTTTCGTACCTAGGGAAGGCCTTATGTCTACAATGGAAGGGGAATATAGGACGTCTCTTCAATACATATCCACCAACTTGCAGGGAATACCCATCTACCTTGATGGTCTACAGAGGACAGTAGCAAGAATGATAAACACCACAGAATCTGAAATAATTCCAAGACCAGCTGCCAAGTATGAAAGTGGAGTTTATAGGGACAAGATGGACCAGATATATGTAGGAATCGAAAACCCTGATCATATTAATGAAAGAGGAGAGTTAGCTCAAGATCATGCAACTACCTCACAAAACCCATTTGAGACCAAGCAAAGAACAGAAAATGTGATGTTAGGACAAATGAGCCAAGGTAGTATACCCGATAGACCACATGAACAATTCACCATGCCAAGGAATGGGAAATTTGAATAGAACCATATTTAGGGGAGAACCACCCCAAGGTGTAGGAGCTAGAATACACCTAGTAAAATCCGCTTATCCCATCATAAGTCAAACCCTAGAGCCTGGAAAAATACTGAGACCAATCCAATTGACCAAATGTATGCAAAATTGTTACGATGGCACAGGAGAGCCATATGACCACATTGCAAAATTCAAGTAGGTATTGCAAACGGAGCAAGTGGATGACTTTTTCATGCAATATGAATCCTTTGGGCTAACCCTCACAGGAATAGCCTTGACCTGGTTTCAATCCTTGGATCCAAGCTGCTTTGAACATATTGAACAATTCTTCCAAGAACTTGTTTGGGAATTCACTAAGCGAGGGATCAAGCACAATTCGTCATCCTTACTACATAGTTTCAAACAAGCTCCTAATGAGACAGTAAAAAATGCAGCACGAAGATTTAAGCAATACGTAGCCCGATGCCCTGTGACAGAGAGACCTTCTTAGAAAAAAATGATATCTTTATTTTTAGAAGGCCTAACCAACGGGACATTGAGAATCTTGGTATACGTAAAACAATTGCAAACACTGAGTGAGTGTCTTCAGGAGTGCATAGATTTGGAAGACAACTTAGATGAGGATCTCAAAATCACACAAGATCCTACCAAATCAGAGGATATAGGGAGCAATGGAACTTCTAGTTCGAGCTATGTGGAGGAAGTGGCAGAGTTAGTGGCCAAGAAATTAGGGGTACAAGGACAAAGGAACTACCAGAACTCTTCCTTGAGATTGCCAATGTTAGGAAGTTGCACACTTTGCAGTGGAGATCATCCATCTCATGTCTGCACCAGAGAAGGATTAGGGTCATCATAACCTTACCCTTACAGTAGACAACCAACTCAAGAGCCTAACATGTACTCTTATAGTGAGCAAAAGTGCCCCAACCACAACATCGAATACTATCTAGTGAATAGACAACCACGACCACTTGTACCACCTCACTATAGACCATACGAGTACCCTCCTACAGAACAAGGCAGAGAAGTTCCTAGGTATAACCCATGTCCATGATCACGAGGAGCATCTAGACTGTATGAACATGGAGGATATGGCCAACCTCAACCTATACTAGGACAACAATCACCCCACCCACTATCTCCGACACAAGGGTAGAACATCACAATACAAGTTGTTTGTCTTGAGTGTGGCAAAGAACAACTCCTGAGAGATTGTCCTGGACATCCCTCTAGTGCACCAAAGGTTACACCCGTTAATGTAGTAGGCTTAGTGGGGGATTCAGGTTCCAGTAGTGATAATGTGGCTCCTATACATGCAATTACTAGGGCACAAGCCTTACAACAAACTAAACCAGCTGAGCAATCAGAGTCAAGTGAATCAAGAGAGCCTAGTAAGAGGAAAACAAGAATTTGGAAGGATACTAGAGAGAAGGCCAATCGTAAGTGGACCAAAAAGTTATCCGAACTAGAAGAAATCTTGAAAGATGCAAAAACAAAAATAGAAGATATTGCCTCTCCAAACCCCTCGCAGGTCAAAACTCTATCCACACCACCTCATCCCCACCCACCCACCATTGTAAATAAACCACAACCAGGGTCTGTTCTTGCAGATCCAACCCCAGAAGACTTGGACATAATGTTCAACGCATACCAAGCTCGACTTCAAGAAGGGCCAACACCTGCAAACCTAGACAAGAGCTACCCTAGAGCAGATTTAGAGATTGAAAGGACAAAAATGTGCATTAAAATGGTGGAACTAGCTCAAGCTATGTTTGAAGCCAATCAATCATTCAATCAAACAAATGCTATTACACCAGGTCTGCACTTGGAGGGCTTACTAAAAAGATTAGAGTAGTTGGTAAATAAACCGCAAGTTTCTTTACCTCCACAGGCTCAAATAACTATTGAAAGAGAAAGCTCATCACCAAAGAAAGTCTATGTTCCTGACTTCATAGATGATGGAGAACCTCTTTCAATTCAACACCACACTCAAAAGTTCTTGCGGGAAATACAAGAAGAAAAATGGACCAAGGAGAAGGATGTTCCCCCTCCTATTCTTGAGATTCACGAACTTCATAATCAATTTCCATAAGACATTCAATCTATTTATGGAGACCAAACAGAGCAATAAGGAGATGAAGGATTTGATTTTGAATCTAATTCTTTACAAGAGTTGCCACAGTTCACAGGCCCATGGGAATTTGAATCTCTCCAGATCAGAGCTCCCACTATATTGATCAGAAATGAAGACTCGGTGGTTCCAAGAAACACGGAAGTCATGAAGAACACTAAGGTTCAGTGTCATCTCACTTTAGAAGAGCTGCTCAAAGTAAAACCGGAGTTATGGAAACATGTGGCAAATCAAGTTCCAGAACTTGATTTCGATATGCCAGAAGCAAGCTCTAAGCAAAAAGTTCGAGAGGTACCTCTAGACCAAATAGGGGACATGTGTGAGGGTGACGAAGGTAATACTTATCTTCCAATCACCTACCAAGGTTACACTACCAAAGCAATCATAGATTCAGGTGATGGTGCTGCTATTGCAAGCAGCTCCTTGTGGAAGCGATGGGGCAAGCCCACATTAAGACCAACTAGAATGAAGCTTCAAATGGCTAAAAAAAACATAGGAGTATCTACCCAAAAGGAACAAGAACCTCTCACAAGCATTAAAACTTTCGATTCAAAGGATGGAAGTGAAGGAGATAAAAAGAAAAAGAAAAGACAAGGAGTGAAACAAGAAGAGAAGGAATCATTGTTCGAAGTACCAGAGAATTTCAAGAAATACAAAGTTGAGGACCAAAAAAATTTGGTACGAATGCCTAACAGAGAGGCCACCACAAGAGCCTTGTTAAGGGAATATAGGGACGTGTTTGCGTGGCACTATAGAGACTTGAAGGGAGTAGATCCGAAGGTTTGTTCTCATACGATCCCCATGATAGCAGATTCCAAGCCCACCAAACATAAGCCCTACACATATAATGACACTTATGCAGCCAAAATAAAAGAAGAAATTGATAGATTGATTGAAGCTGGATTCATCTATGAGATTGAGCATACTGAATGGGTGTCCCCCATTGTAGTGGTGCCCAAGAAGAATGGAAAGTTGCGTGTATGTATTAACCTTAAAAAAGTTAATGCTACCACAGTAAGAGATAGTTATCCGCTCCCAATCACTGATCATTTATTGGAGCGTGTTGCATGCAAGGAAGTTTATAGATTCCTTGATGGATTTTCACGTTACAATCAAGTAGCCATTGCCCCAGAAGATCAACATAAAACAGCTTTTGCCACAGAGTGGGGGATCTTTGCATTTCGGGTGATGCCATTTGGCCTCACCAATGCACCTGCAACCTTTCAACGGCTCATGTGCCATGTCTTCAAAGAGTTCTTGCAAAAGAGCTTAGAAGTATATGTGGATGATTTATGTGCTCATTCCCAAGAGCGAAGATACCACATCCCTGTGCTCAGACAGATCTTCAACAAGTGTAGAGAATATCGAGTGTGTCTGAACCCAGAGAAGTGTGTGTTCATGGTACGTCAAGGTAAAATCTTAGGTCACATTGTCTCTAAGAACGGAATATCAACCAATGAGGACAAGGTAAAAGCCATAACGGAGTTGCCAAGGCCAAGGAATGTTAAAGAGGTACAAGCCTTCATGGGCCATTGTGGATATTACCATAGGTTTATTCACATGTATGCAATTATAGCTAAACCTCTTTATGCCTTGTTGACAAATTTTGAGTGGAACGATGAATGCGAAAAGTCCTTCAATGAGCTGAAGAAATGCTTGTGCATAGCACCCATACTGACCACTCCTGATTGGAATAAGCCATTCCATGTACATGTGGATGCATGCAATTATGCAATGTGTGTTGTCACAACCCACAGGAGAAGGAAATTTAGATTTGCCTATAGCCTATGCTAGTAGGCAATTGAATGCTACTGAATGAAACTACACCACAACTGAAAGAGAAGGTTTAGGCATGGTATATGCTGTGAAGAAGTTTAGACACTATCTATTGGCCAACAACTTCAAATTTTTCACTGATCATCAAGCTTTACTATACTTGGTCAATAAACCTTGCAATACAGGACGCTTAGTAAGATGGTTCCTCTTAGTAATGGAATATGACTTTGAAGTGGTTGTTAGGAAAGTTAAGACCCACCTCAGAGCGGATCACCTTTCTTGCATCACCTCAGGCGAGTCACCGCAAGGAGTGTCTGATGAATTGCCCAACGCTTATCTGTTCAATCTAGAAGTTGTTCCTAAATGGGCAAATAAGTTGGTACCAGTCCTAACCTTTGGACCCGCAAATAAGAATGTAAAAACAAACAAAGATGAGATTGTAAAATCACAAAAATATCAAATATTGGCAGGAAGTATGTACAAACAAGATACAGAGGGTGTATTAGCTTGTTGTGTCGAGGACGATGAACATAGTAGTTGGTTGCAACAAGCCCATGAAGGATTTCTAGGGAATCACTATTCTAAACAACAAACATTGCAAAATCTAAAACGTTTAGGAGTGTATTGGCCTAGTATAGACAAAGAAATTCATGAGTGGATCAAGAATTGTCCAGTGTGCCAAAAGAGACCCCCGGTGGAGCATGCAACCCTTTATCACGTGTCATTAATTCCAGACTGGAGTGCTCCATTGGTAGAATTCATGAGATCGAGAACCTTACCCAAGGAGGCTAGTCTAGCAAGGAAACGAAGCATGGAGCAAGAGGCTAAAGACTACGCCTTCGTAGGAGACAACCTATATAGGAGAGGAAAAGATGGTTACTTAAGATTGTGCGTTCACAAATCAGACTACTTGAAAGTCTTAGAAACTGCCCATAGCAATGTCGCAGGTGGACATTTTGGTCCTGATCGAGTAATTAAGACTATTCTATTCTCAGGACTTTGGTGGCCCACTCTTCATATGGATGCACATACCTATGTGAAGAAATGTGACACATGCCAACGTGCCCAGTACCCATTAGAAAAGATGAGATGCCTTTGAGGCCAATGATGGGAGGATGTGCATTCTCGAAGTGGGGCATAGACTTTGTAGGTCCTATTAACCCACCAGCTAGAAACTCCCATGCAGAATACATTATTGTAGCCAGAGACTACCTTACCAATGTGAAGAGATGGATAGGTATGTGCTTGAAGATGAAGAGGTGTTGCAAAATCCTTGATCTACAGCAGCCAAATGAACTCAGGGAGTATATGGAGGGCCCTTTTAGCTTTTCAATGGATGTATTAGACACCCTATGTACCTTGGAAGATCACTCTCAAAAAGATAGATCAAAACAGATAAGTTGGAGTTAGCTCAGAGGTGAAAACTTGCTATTCTTGGTTCATATACCTGTCCAGTGTTTTACATAATTCTTTGATCACAGCAGCAATTAGCTTAATTCCTCTTGGGGAAGTCTAGGTAGCTTAAAGAGATAACTTTCAAGAGTAATCTCATCAAAAATAATAAACCACACACTGAGAATGAGTTTTAACAAGTGATGACATCATCCCGATTTTCACGGGCTGCTATAGTTTGAGACCAGTGAGCAGAAAAATGAACATAACTCAACATGTAGGAACGCAATGATTATGAAAATTTGTATGGTTATACTAGACAGTAAGTTGAATCCTCCAGGCTTTAAATCACTGAATTTGGAGAAGTAACCACTGAGAAATGGCTCTGACAAGGTGAGTGAAAAAATTGGGTACCTGACAGAGAAGTGAAGATGAACAGACCCTGTTGACTTCAAATGAACATAACTGAAGATTGCAACACCCAAATGACATGAAAATTTGTGAGCATATAGTAGACTTATAGAGCTAACTTTACTAAGTTAAATTACTGAAAATGATGCACCAAGCTCAGAGAAAACATCTCTACAATCGGACTGAGAAAACTGAGAGTAATGGCAGTGAGTAGTACACTTCACAAGAACATGGAAATATGAACTCAAATGATCATGAAAATGAAAGTATATTGCTTGTACAATAAAATGACTTACTGACACATATGTGTGCCTTGTAATCACACCTTGATATGGCATAAAGCTCAGCTCTTGGAGGTCTTCACATAGGTCTCTCTAACCACGACTAAAACTGCCATCTATTTATAGTTGAGTTTGGGAGGCTAACTTCCCTCAATCACTCTCCAATCAATCAATGATTGATTTGATTCTCTACCTACCACAAATCATGAATTCGTGGCTCCTCTTTCCCTTTTTTATCATGTGGAATCAACCACTTAAGATTCTTTCACTTTTTACATTAAGTAAACTCTTCAAAAGTTACAAGAGGTAGTTCACAAGTGAACTTTACATAGTCTTCATTTTGAAGCTTCTTTTATGACTTTGTGGGACTCAAGCCAATACTTAGGCTTGTCATAGACTTGCTCCAACAGCTCCCCCTCAAGCCAAGTATGCTTGAGGTCTTCAATCTTCCAAGATTACCTGTAAACCAATCATAGCCTTGAATTTGCAAAGCTTTGTACCATCCAATGCTTTGGTTAGAATATCTGCACATTGTTGATGAGTGGACACATATGATATTTGAATCTCTTTGCTTAGAACCTTCTCTCGTACATAGTGATAATGAACTTCAATATGTTTAGTCCTTGCATGAAAAATAGGATTAGCAACTAAGTGAATAGAACTCATATTGTCACAAAAAATAGTTGGAGTTCCAAACTCCAATCCAAGATCTTTGAATAATGTCTTCATCCACATAGCTTCCTGAGTAGCTATGGCAAGACCTCTATATTCAGCTTCAGTAGAAGAGAGAGCAATTGTGGGTTGCTTCTTGGATGACCATGAAATAAGCTTTGAACCTGCAAAGGTAAGATAACCTGAAGTGCTCCTTCTATCTTCCTTGGAGCCAGCCCAATCTGCATCAGAAAATAGCTTCAAACCTAAATCAGATACATAAGGATAATAAAGTCCTTCATTTATGGTTCCTTTGAGATACTTGAGAACTCTTTTGGTAGCATCCATATGTGGTTTCCTTGGTGTGTGCATAAATTGGCTTAGCACACTCACACTGTAACATAAATCTACTCTTGTCAATGTGGCAAAGTTGAGACTACCCACTAGACTTTGATATGATGTGATGTCCTCTATGAGTTCACCTTCATGTGAGCTCAATTTGTGATTGACCTCCATTGGAGTACCTGCAATCTTACAATCTTGCATCTTGAATTTTGCCAACATGTCCTTAATGTACTTTCTTTGAGTGAGAAACAAACCATGATCTTTGTAGACAACTTCCAAGCCTAGGAAGTAGGTAAGTGAACCCAAATCACTTATCTTGAACTCTTCTCTCATCTGATCTTTGATCTTCTTCATACCATCTGCATCATTTCCTGTCAATATAATATCATCTACATATACACATAGGTAGATGATCTCAGAATTACTCTTTTTAATAAAGAGTGAAGGATCTGCCTTGCTTGGTTGAAATCCTTTGTCCTGCAAGAATGAAACAAGCCTGAAATTCCAAGCTCTTGGAGCTTGTTTGAGACCATACAATGCTTTGTTAAGTTTACACACATAATCAGGATAAACTTGATTCTCAAAACCAGGTGGTTGTGCCATATAAACCTCTTCTGTTATCCAACCATTCAAGAATGCATTCTTTACATCTAGTTGAAGTATCTTCCAATTCTTGGAAGAGGCAATACTAAGCAAAACCCTAATAGTAGGCATCT
Organism: Ceratopteris richardii; assembly: GCA_020310875.1. Classification (NCBI taxonomy): domain Eukaryota; kingdom Viridiplantae; phylum Streptophyta; class Polypodiopsida; order Polypodiales; family Pteridaceae; genus Ceratopteris; species Ceratopteris richardii. The sequence continues at coordinate 143,610,498 of CM035432.1, forward strand.
TTGCCACAGGAGAGAAAGTCTCCTCATAATCAATTCCGTGAGTTTGTGCAAAGCCTTTTGCTACAAGCCTTGCCTTATACTTGTTAATGGAACCATCAGAATTCTTCTTGAGTTTATAGACCCATCTTGAACCTATTACCTTCATGGATGAAGTCTTGGGCACCAAATACCAAGTGTTGTTTTCCTCAAGTGCTTCAATCTCTTCCTTCATTGCATGCTTCCATTCTGATTTTGCTTTGGCCTCTTCAAATGATGATGGATCCTCTTGGTTTATGTCCTGTGCTATGTAGATAGAATGTTTAGTTACTAATGAGGTGTCAAACCCATACCTTTCTGGTTTTTTCTTTTCCCTCATAGATCTTCTTAGGCCATGATGTGATGATTCTACCTCATGTCCAAGTTCCTGCAATTTTGCTTTACCTTTAGACTTCCATGCTTTGATCTTTTCCATATGAGATTCTTCATCATCCTCCGAGGTGTCTTGTTCTTCAATCTTTGGTTGTTCTCTACCAAGCTTTGGAAAATCTTCTTCAAGATTATATGGTAAATTGACCTTCCTGCATGAATCTTCATACCATGGATTGTTTTCATCAAAAACTACATCTCTACTTACCAAGAATCCTTTGTTGGTAGGGTTGTATAACCTGTAGCCCTTTTGATTGTTGTCATATCCAATAAATACACACCTTTCTGCCTTTGGATCCATCTTGCCTCTAACCTGTGAAGGAACATGAGCAAAAGCAATACATCCAAAAATTTTACAATGATCTAAGCTTGGTCTTCTTCCATTCCAAGCCTCATATGGAGTCATCCCATCAAGGGATTTTGAAGGCAACCTGTTAATCAAGTAAGTGGCTGTAGATACAGCCTCAGCCCATAAGTAATTAGGTAAATGCTTTTCATTTAACATAGACCTTGCAGCTTCAACAATTGTCCTATTCCTCCTTTCTGCCACTCCATTTTGCTCAGGAGTGTACCTTGTAGTTACCTCTCTTTTGATTCCTCTTTCTTGAAGAAAAGAATCAAACTCATGGGAGAAGTATTCTTCCCCTCCATCTGACCTTAACCTTTTTAGTGATTTACCTGTTTGATTCTCCACAAGAGCCAAATATCTTTTGAAACATGAAAAAACTTCATCTTTGTGTTTCATAAAGAATAGGATAGTCCATCTGCTGCAATCATCAATAAAGGAGACATAGTACCTTGATCCAGATATTGAAGCTTCCTTGCTAGGTCCCCATACATCTGTATGAACCAACTCCAAGAGATCTTCATGCATATAACCTTTCTTCATGAATGGTAACCTGTGAGAATTTCCAAATTGACATGCACTACACTTATAAATCATATGTTGTTTTGACAAATTAGGGAGTCCAAGTGGAGTCCAAGTACACTTTGGTCCCTGCAAATTTGCTTTAATGACCTTTCACCAATATGTGCTAACCTTTTGTGCCATACTTCCAATTCTATGAGTGTCTGACTACCATAATTAAAGAGAGCAATGTTTCTAGTGTCCTGTAATTCAAATGTGAACAATCTACCTGTCTTTTCACCTTTTGCAATTTTTTTGAATCCTTGACTTGGATCTTCAACAAATGCTCCTGCCTTTGTGAACCTGACTTGCAACCCTTTCTCTACTATCTGCCCAACACTTATCAAATTCTTTGTAATGGTAGGGACATAGAGTACCTTACTGAGTAGGTTGATTTTTCCATCAGGTGCTTTGACATTGCCTATTTTCTCCACAGGATGTCTTGTGTCATCTCTTGTTTGTACCTCATGCTTATTCCTTGGATCTTCTAAATCTGATAGGAGTGCCACATTTCCTGCCACATGATTTGAACAACCTGAATCTATGTAGAAAACATGCTCATCAGATTTACCTTGTGGCATAGCCATGTTCATGATCAATAATGAATCCTCTTTGTTTGAGTCTTCTGTGTAGTTATTGTAGTCTCTCCTTCCTTTGTAGCCTCCTTGATAGTTTGAATGATTGTAGTTGTTGTAGTTGCCATGATAATTGTTGAACCTTCCTCTTGAGTAGCCATAACTTCCTCTATTGTATCCTCTTCCTCTTTGATTCCTGGAATTCCTAAAGCAATTTTCAGTTGTATGATTAGTTAATTCACAAATAGAACATGAGTTGGAGTCTTGGGATCTCCCCCTCCCTTGTCTACCTCCTCTTCCTCTACCTCTGCCATGTCTTCCTCTACCTGCATAGTTAGCTTGATATGTACCTGCTTCATCATCCACTTCCTTTGCCTTTCCTTTGTTATCTTTGGACTTGCTTTTATCAGTGTGTAAAGCTGAAGATTGATTACCTTTAGAGCTTTCTCCATTTTTGATAAGCTTTGCCTCTTGAGTAAGTAGTTGTCCAATGAGTGTATTGAAATCAGGTACATGCATGTCCATGTACAAATCCATAGCTGTGGTGAATGCTTCCCACTTGTCATCTGCCTTCAAGCCATTGATGACCTGCCTTACAATTTGCTCTTCATCTATTACCTCTCCAATGCTTCCCAACTGATCCGCTATGTCCTTGAGCTTTGTGACAAAATCAGTCACATTTTGTTTGGGAGCCTTCTTGAGAGTTGTGAAATCCAGCCATAGTTGATGCTTCCTAGCTTTGGTACTTGAAGAGAAGAAAGCTTCAAGTGCATCCCACACTTCCTGAGATGTCTTACAACTTCTAATGTGAGGCAACAAAAGATCTGAGATAGAGTTGAGAAGATAATACCTTGCAAGTGCATCCTTGGAGCACCATGTGCTCAATCTTTCTTGCTCTTCTTGTGTTGGTTGACTTTTGTTCCTGAAACTTGGCATAACTTCATCTCCAGCCACATAACCATATAAACTTCTACCTTGGAGATAAGCTTCCATTCTTAGTGACCAAGCTGAGTAGTTACCTCTGTCCAATTTGTCAATTGATGAAGGAAATCCATCTGCCATGTTGTCCAACCATGCTCTGATACCACTGTGAAGAGATGGATAGGTATGTGCTTGAAGATGAAGAGGCGTTGCAAAATCCTTGATCTACACCAGCCAAATGAACTCCAGGAGTATATGGTGGGCCCTTTTAGCTTTCCAATGGATGTATTAGACACCCTATGTACCTTGGAAGATCACTCTAGAAAAGATAGATCAAAATAGATAAGTTGGAGTTAGCTCAGAGGTGAAAACTTGTTATTCTTGGTTCATACACCTGTCCAGTGTTTTACATAATTCTCTGAGCACAGTAGCAATTAGCTTAATTCCTCTTGGGGAAGTCTAGGTAGCTTAAAGAGATAACTTTCAAGAGTAATCTCATCAAAAATAATAAACCACACACTGAGAATGAGTTTTAACAAGTGATGACATCATCCCGATTTTCACGGGCTACTATAGTTTGAGACTAGTGAGGAGTAAAATGAACATAACTCAAAATTTAGGAATGCAATGATGATAAAAATTTGTATAGTTATACTAGACAGTAAGCGGAATCCAACAAGATTTAAATCACTGAATTTGGATAAGTAACCACTGAGAAATGGCTCTGACAAGGTGAGTGAAAAAATTGGGTACCTGACAGAGAAGTGAAGATGAACCGACCCTGTTGACTTCAAATGAACATAACTGAAGATTTCAACATCCAAATGACATGAAAATTTGTGAGCATATACTAGACTTAGAGAGCTAACTTTACCAAGTTAAATTACTGAAAATGATGCACCAAGCTCAGAGAAAACATCTCTACAATCCGACTGAGAAAACTGAGAGTAATGGCAGTGAGTAGTACACTTCACAAGAACATGGAAATATGAACTCAAATGATCATGAAAATGAAAGTATATTGCTTTTACAATACAATTACTTACTGATACATATGTGTGCATTGTAATCACACCTTGATATGGCATAAATCTCAGCTCTTGGAGGTCTTCACATAGGTCTCTCTAACCACGACTAAAATTGCCATCTATTTATAGTTGAGTTTTGGAGGCTAACTTCCCTCAATCACTCTCCAATCAATCAATGATTGATTTGATTCTCTACCTACCACAAATCACGAATTCGTGGCTCCTCTTTCCCTTTTTTATCATGTGGACTCAACCACTTAAGATTCTTTCACTTTTACATTAAGTAAACTCTTCAAAAGTTACAAGAGGTAGTTCACAAGTGAACTTTACATAGTCTTCATTTTGAAGCTTCTTTTATGACTTTGTGGGACTCAAGCCAATACTTAGGCTTGTCATAGACTTTCTCCAACAACCAAGTGGGTAGAAATCAAAGCCACAATGACGAATGATGCTCAAACAACGGCAAAGTTCTTATTTGAGAATGTGCTCACGAGATACGGATTACCAATAGAGCTAGTAAGTGATAGAGGCACACACTTCTTGAATGAAGTAATTGAAAATCTTCTCCAAGAATTCTTGGTGATACATAAGAAGTCTGCCCCCTATCATCCACAAGCTAATGGACAAGTTGAGAGCACAAACAAGATCCTATGTAATGTATTGACAAAACTAGTAAATGACAAACGCTCTGATTGGGACAAACAACTTCATCATGCTGTTTGGGCCTACCGAGTTGCCTATAAAACGGTACTCAATGCCACCCCATTTCAGATGGTCTTCGGAGAAAATGTTGTGCTACCGTTGGACTTCCTAATCCCAACTTTAAAAGTAGCACAAGAGCATGACTGAAATGGACACGAGTTATCCTCGAGGATCTTTGATTAAGAACGCTTAGGTGAGACAAGGCTACAAGGAGCGGCAGGCATCTATGCTGCAAAGAAACGGCAAAAGGCATACTTCAATGCACACATCAAATATAAAGGCTTGAAAGAGGGAGACCTAGTGTTGGTTTATACATTAAAGCAACATGCCCGTAAATTGGAAAAAAGAGGATATGGACCCATGATCATTAAGAGAATTTCCACTAGCGATGCAGTTCAATTGGCCACACTAGAAGGTGATATCTTGCCCAACTATATCAGTGGTTGTCGAGTCAAGCTATATCAAGAGCCTCTTACAGCAGATATGCTATAGAGACTCAACACTGCTAAGAAGCGAAAAGAAGAAGAATTAAGGGTTAGATAAGAAGCACAGGCAGAGGCTAGAGAACACATTAGGAGAAATAAGTTAAGACGCCTAGGCCTAGATATCGATAGTAAGGCCCCAAGATACCACATGGCTATGTGTCAAACATCAAGTGCAATTGCTTCTCGAATAATTGATCGACGTCCCTTTGTGAACATCGTAGTAGGACAAGGGAAGAATGCAAGGACTGTGAGAGCATTGATTGACTCAGGTGCAACAATTAGTGCAGTTAGACTTTCATACTGCCAAGACTTGCAATTGAACATAAAGCCTATAGAAGCCTATCTCATAGGTTTGGGAGGTGTGGAAACCCCTTGTTTGGGAGAGGTGGAACTTCCCATCTACCTTCAAGATGTTCCAATGAAAGTCAAAATGCTAGTATTTCATGATGAAGACATTATAGAGCCAGTTGTCCTGGAAGATTGGATTTAGGACCATGCAGTCAACTTGAACCTACAACATCAACTCCTTCAAGTTGGGGCACCTGAACAATGTATCACATTAGAATTAGAGAATTGCATGCGCACAAAGCCAAGTAGCACACATTCTCTTAGTTCTTCCGAAACTAATCTTCGTAAAGAAAATGCCGTGTGTGTCAAAAACCCTACGAAGCACAAGGACTCAATCATGGAAGCAAAAGCTCAAAGGCGAGCAAACCCCTCTTCTTCTTCACATACTAACGCAAGTGTAACTCGACCAAAGGGGCAAGCAAAAATGACAACTGCTATATCAAGTAGACAGACAGAATTCAAGAAGAAAGAAGCTCAGTGCATGAAGCAGATTTGGGTGCGAAAAGGAGAACAACCACCAGCCTTGCCACAACCCTTCCCAGTCAGGCAAGCCAACCATGCTAAAAGAAGCACCAAGAAATGAGGACCAGCTCAATCCTACAGTCTTCGACACATTTGGGTACCAAAGCAATCCAGGGAGGCCGACCATAATAACGTAAAAATTTGGGTGCCAAAGAAGTTAGTTGCAGCTCAACAAGGGTGATTACAAATGTGGGTACCCAAGACACTCTTACATGTGCAAACACCAAAAATCTCCCTCACAAGCACAATTTCCACAAAGATGCCAAGGAGAAGCAAGGGTCAACACCAAGCACAAAGAACCCAAGCAGATCAACCCACCTCTTCGACAAACATAAAAAGGCAACCAAAAAGGGTATGGGTGTGGAAGCCCAAAGTACCACTAGCTTCGAGAGAGCCAAAGAGCCAACAACGATGGATACCAAAATTCAGAAACCACCCAAAGATACAGAGGACAGAGCTTATGTCTATAGGTTCAAATACCATCCTGAAATGGATCCCTATAAGAAGGATTACATCATTTCAAGATCCACTAGGGACCTCGAACAAAGACTGCCTCAACATCCACCAACCACATTGAAAACCTCTACGTGCAACAACCATGCGCCTTTGGCATAGCCTTGTCTTTTGCACCATTCAGGTCATGCATTCCCAAAGTATGCATTAATATAGGGCCACATTACACGGCCGTGCATAGACACAATTGAGGAACCCAGGCACATGCGACACATCTGACATATGTAAAATATTTTATTGATGTTAACAACTTTTTCTTGTTTTATTCCATTGTTCAAAAAAAAAAGAACAGGATTGTGCACTTGAAGAATCTCCAATGCGAACCATCAACAACGGAAGAAAAGATGATGGTCAATCACCATGACAAAAGTACAACACGAAGAGTTGAAGATCGATGGAACTTTCACCATGTTAACACTAGTGTTGTACTTGGACACTTTAGTGTCCTTGGACACTTTAGCGTCCTGGAAAAGAGACAATGTTTGATGAATTTTTTAGAGTATTAGAAGGAACCATTTATAAATGTAACTATGCAACATGTTGTCATAAGGGTTGAATATTTTTAGAAAAATATATTTTTGATTAAAGGATATAAAACTTAATATTTATTCTCTAATTTTATGATGCTAATTTCAATCCTGGCGCAGAAATTACAGTGATGTAACTTAATGGTTATTTTTTATTAAAATCATAATCTTTTAATTTTCATTGGATTAAATGCATTAAAATCTTTTATTTTATATATGTCAACATGTTTCTATCCATAATTAGAGATTTGTAATGAATTTTACTAGGTTTATAGCATAAAATGAATCTCATTTGTGATATGATAGTCTTATCATCTATGAAATATTTTGCAAAGTGATGGTATGAACATGCAACATTTTTTATGATCAAAATACCATCTGATATTATTACAACTAGAAATATTTTTTTGACAACCTTAGGAGTCCAATTTCTATGTTATTTCTTCAAGTTAATCAATAACACTGCTTTTCTACGCAAAAAAAAAGGCCATTTTACGAAGAAATATTTCATATGCTACATGATTAAAGTTAATATGCTAGTTTTTTCTATATAAAGTAGTCTATAATGTTTGTAGAATTATTTTGATTCATAATATATACCTTATATCATTGAGAAAACCTAATTTTTTAGGATGAAGTTTTATTCTTGATAGAGAGGAATATGGCTATTCAATGAAATATCTAGATTTTTCATGGTATGTGAGATACATACAAAAATTATTGTTTCAAAGAGATGTAGCATAAATTTATGCTACTATATGATGGTTTTTGAAATAAAACACAAAAAATTTTAGTGTTTTTATGAATCAATATCATATAGAAGGCTGCAAAAGTGTATAACTATACAATGAGCACCCTATATTATACTAATTTTTTTAATATAAAAATGATTTTTCTAGTTCCCAAGACTTGTTCCAAATGATTATATGACAATAAATTAACATTAGAAAAATGATTCCAATAGGAGGAAAATTCTTTTTATGGAGATATTTCTTTCTTTTCATATATTATTTTACAAAAAAATAGTTTTTCTCAACCATATTCAATCATTTCTATATTTTGAGTTATCAAAAAAGGTTATCTTTTGAAATATATATTTTTTATAGAGCATCTAGGTATAAGTCTTTATGGGTCTTTAAGGTTTTTTCAAAATTTTATTTGATTAGTATATGTGATTTTTTTTATTTATTAGAAAAAAGGACACTATAGTGTCCTGTTTTGGTACAACACTAGTGTTAAGAATTGTATGTTTCAACAACAACATTACCATGAACGATTAGGGAACCTCTTCGTCGGCATACCCTCGAGCACTTAGCTCAAGACCCAACTTCTTGCACCATAATTCTTCCAATGCATTTCCCAAGTATGCATGCATAGGGCCACATTACAAGGCCATGCACAAGGAACATATCTTGTTAAACCAATGCACTAATGCACAAGTATTTGCCATAAAAACGAGGAAAGCCATCTTTGGCAAAACCACAGCAAGAGCACACTCACAAAGACACCATCAAGCTGGCATACAGGGAAGAAGTCCATACAAAGGTAGCAATGACAAAATGATGAACCATACAACTGCCCAAGCTACAATTGGAAGATGGACCACTCTTATGGATACATGATGGACACTATCTCTCCACGCACTACATGGAACTACCACTACAACAAGGGTCTGTTTGGGACGACTGACTCTACAGGGGGGGAGTGTTGACAGTCAAGGTCACACACAAGCAACGAAGCGCATCAATGAAGTGGACACACTAAAGAAGAAGGAGCATGTAGGGAGCTCCAAGAAGCACATGTCAATTTTTTAGAAGAAATCCCTATAGATATAGTGATTTTTATCACTAAAAACCATTGTAGATACCATTTTCTATTTTTAGAACTCCATTTTGTTCAAGCCGAGGAGTCCTCGAGGTTGAGGAGTATTAGAAGTATCATCCTACCAGTTTTCATAATTTTTAGACTCCGTTTGATCCCCCAAATAAGCCTTGGAACCTATTTTTTAACTAGGCCGGACACTAGGTCTGGACAGGGCCAAAACTACTCAAAAAACTATAAAAAGGGATGGAGAGCTCATTTTTGGGCTTGGCATGTTGTAGATTTCAGCTTTGTAAGAGAGTTCATTTGCAATCAAAGATCTTCCATTGTTCCACTCTTTGCTCTTACCTTGTGCGTGTGTGTGTATGTGTGTGCATGCTTGTGTGCATGCTTGTGTGCTTTCACTCACGCACTTGTGCACTTCACTTGCTCTTGGTCTTCATACCAGTCCTCACGTCTCCACGGATTGACATTTATGAGGTGGAGCTCCTCACGTTGGTACTTACCATTGGGCTAGAGGGACACCTGCACCATTAACTTTGACTATGAATATATAAAAAATTAATGGTATTTTTTATGATGTTGATGTGTTGACACTTGATAGTAGTCTTCTTTGTGATGATCTTATGACTTATTCTCTTTCCCAAACGTGGCTGCTAGATTGTGGTGCTTATTTCCATGTGATATCACAAAGATATTGGTTCTATACTTATGCAGCAAAGTGTCTTGGTGTTGATATATTTAGGTAGTGATGTGTGTCAACACACTAGGACCACTGGGGCATTTTTTTCCCTCTTTAGGAGTTTTTTTCCCACGGCTTGTACATATGCTTATTTGGCTAACCAGTAACTTATCTTTGTACATTCTAATGGTAATAAATTCAGTATTGTTTGTTGTGCTCCAAGCTTCTTCTTCTTCCTTGTGCTATTTGCGTGCTTCCGCAGACCTCGAACTCCAACAATTGGTATCAGAGTAGGCCGCCGATTCATCTAGGGCATCTTCGACACCCCTCCGATCACAGTCTCAAAATCACACGAAATTTAGTGAGCATACTCAAGGTGATTAAGAGATCAAAATAGCTTCATTGTGTGGTGCAGAAATCACAATCTGAGCTTGTTTCGACCTCCGAACGCATATTGTAGTGCTTGTGCAAGCTATTTCATCTTTTTGTGCCAAAGATATATAAAAGTTTTGGTTCACCAGTATAAGGAACTCAAAGTTTGCTATAGGTTTAGCAGAACTCGACAGGGTAGTTCTATTCAACTTTTTGAGATACATTCAATTTTCTGCATAATGGTATTTTAGGCAGTGGCCATGGCTGAAATCAGTGATGTATTTCGTATGTTGGCTATTGAGGATAAGTTGGATGGTACCGATTACCCATTATGGGCTTATACGATGGGCCATGTATTGGTTGCAAAAGGATTGTGGAATCTTGTGCAAGGTGTTGAAAAACATCATATTACACTTACAAACAAAGTTGTTGAAGGTGATGTAGATGGCATTGAAGATGATGATATTCTTCATGTTCCTATTCGTGCTGCAATTCTTGTTGCACCTATTATAGAGAAAATTCATTGGGATGGCAGAGATGCTCATGCACATGCATTGATAGCCTTGTTTGTCAAACGTGCCATTATTCCTCACATTCACTCTTGCAAAACAACTAAGGATGCTTGGGATAGACTTACCACTTTATATCAGGCAAGGAATGAGGCTCGCATTGCTTACCTACGAAAACAATTGGAGAGTGAGCACATGAACGAAGGTGATTCGATGGACAAAGTTTTGCTTCCACTCTTGTTTGATGATGAAATGTAATCCAAATGCCTTAACATTTGAGGAGTTAGTCTTTATTATGTTGCAAGAAGATCAATCTAGGCAAAACATCTCCATTATGCGTGTTGCAGATCAAGCTTTCATGGCTAGTGAGAAGGGCAAAGGTAAATGGAGGTCTTCTACTAGTAAGAAAAAATCAGTTAAGTTTGCACAATCAAAGAAGGATGACAAAGATGAGAAGAAAATAGAAAAGCAGAAATTGTTTTGCAAATACTCTAAAGTAAATGATCATGTCATAAAGAGTTGTCCAAAACTGGTTGCTAAAGAGGCAAAGAAAAAAGAGGCTGGAATGGTTGTTGTAGGGGCCTCTACACCAAAATTAGAGTTTTACTATTGTTTGCATTTTTTAACCATTTCTCCTGAACAGTGTATGTCTGTAGTAGACTGAGATTTTTGGTACTTTGATAGTGGGGCAACCAAACATATTACCTCGCAGCACAATCTCTTCACTTCGCTCAAGCCTACCTCTATAGGGAATAATATCACATGTGCCAAAAACTCCTCTTATCCTATCATGGGAGTTGGTAAGATCATTCTGACTACTACTGATGGTAGTTCTTTTACTTCTAAGATGCTTTATTTGTGCCAGGGATCAAGAAGAATCTGTTATAAGTTTGAGCTTTAGCCAAGATTGGCTTGGTTGTGAAATTTATTGATGACAGATGTACAGTTCATGATATGTCAAATGGCCATGTGATTATTGCTTCTGGCATTTTATGTCATGGGTTGTATAAGCGCATAGACTATGAAAGATCTGTGAATGATTTGGCATGTGTAGTACATGATTCTCAGGCTATGTCCGATGCAAAGCTTTGGCATGCACGCTTTGGTCATCTGAATTTTGCTAGTTTGCTATGCTTGCAAAAATCTGAAATGGTGTCCTCTCTGCCCAAACTTGATGCACTTCATAAACGTGTATGTGAAGCCTGTATTTTGGGCAAAATGCAACGTTCCTCATTCCCCAAAGATGGTTCACTTTGAGCTACTCAAAAATTGCAGCTTGTTCATGGTGATGTATATGGTCCTATGCAGACACCCTCTTTTGGGAACTATCTTTACTTCGTGACTTTTATCGATGATTTTTCTAGGCATGCATGGGTATATCCATTGAAAGCAAAGTCCAAAGTGTTTATGTGCTTCAAATAGTTTTTGATTTTGGCTGAAAATTTATCAGCATGTAAAATGGCACCCTCCATTTTGATCAAGGGGGGGAATATATGTCTTCTAACTTTAATGCATTTCTAGCTAAACGTAAGATAAAACATGAGTGTACAGTATCGTAAACTTCTATTCATAAGAATGGTACTTGGGAATTGGTACCTTTGGCAAAGGGTAGGAAAGCCTTACCATACAAATGGGTATATAAGTTGAAATTCACGTCAAATATTGCTTCTCCAAAGTATAAAGTAGGGTTAGTTGCAAACGGATTTAAGCAACAACAAGGAGTTGATTTTGAAGAAATCTTCTCACATATGGTCAAGATGAAGACATTACACATGTTTCTTGGACTAGTTGCAAAAGATAACTTAGAACTAGTCCAAATGGATGTGAAGAATCCTTCCTTGCATGGACATCTTATAGATGAGATCTATAGGGAACAACCAGAGGGCTATGTAGTTCTTGGCAAAGAAAGTCTAGTGTGTAAGCTCAAGGAGAGCTTGTATGGTCTTAAGAAATCACAAAGATAGTGATATCAAAAACTTGATGCACTCATGAAGTCCCAAGGTTGTTGTAGAAGCGATAAGGATCAATTTCTCTACACTAAGAGATGTTTAAATGGAAGTTTGATGTACTTGATTTTATGTTGATGATATATTCATTGTTGGGAAGTCCTCAAAGGACTTGTCTCTCTTGAAGACAAATTTGATTCCAAATTGTTGATGAAATATTCGGGATATGCTAAAAATATTCTTGGCATGCACATCACTCATGATAGGCATAAGAGATGCATATGCTTGTCTCAGAGTGATTACATAGCCAAAGTACATAGATTCAATATGCATGGCAGAAAGGCATTGAGTACACTATTGCCTACATATGTGAAGCTGAGCAATGATGATTGTCCCAAATCTAACGACGAGAAGGAATTCATGACCAAATTTCCTTATCAATCTACTATTGGTAGTCTCATGTATGCCAAGGTAGCTACCAAACGGGTAGATGTGATGCATCTATTATTGGATACAAAGACTTTGCCTATGCTAGTTGTGTGGACAATCGAAAGTCTAATTTAGGGTACATTTTCACAGTGGTGCTATTTGTTGGATGTCTCACTTTCAAGAATGTACAATTGTTTCCACTAGAGAAGTAGAGTATGTTGCAGCTAGTGAGGCATGTAGGGAAACATTGTGGCTTTCTAGATTGGCATGTGGCATGGGGATACCTTAGCTTGTACCTCGTTTGTTCAGTGATGGTTAGAGTGCCATTGCTTTGGGTAAGAATTTTTTCTATTGTGCAAAGTCCAAGAACATTCAGGTGAGATATCACTTCATTAGAGATTGCTTAGCCCACTAAGCACATTATTCTTGAGAAGGTCCATAATCAAGGTAATGTTGTAGATAGTTCTCCTCAAGATCTACCAAGGATAATTTTCAATACTATTATCACTTGATGGGGGGTTACTTGATTCATATTCTTGAACTATGTAACATGCCCATTAGGTGGGAGGTATAGTTTGTATACTTAAAACTCAAGTATCCTTTATCATTCTTTATTTTTTCTCTCATATTTTATGTTGTCCATATTGGCCTTTAGTGGGAGATTGTTACCATTAGTGTCTATGTGAAAGGCCAAATGGCCATTGAACACTCTTGTATATGTTCGTTCTAATAAAACATATAGTGGAATGGCTAGCCACAAGCTTTATTGAGACCACCTATTTGTGAAACCTGCATACACTGAGCTCATACTCTATATTCTCTAGTTTTTTGTGTTTTCTTGTAGGTATGTACAAACAAGTACAGAGAAACATTGCGACACCATCCAAAAAGATAATTCTTGATACAAGCTAAGAGGATCCCCTTTCATGGTTTTATTTTTTTACTCTAAATTAAAACAAAAGGCAAGAAAATTCAAAATTAGATGGATATGAACTTTTTATATTGCTTCATAGGTTGGCCTTGCTACATTAATGCTACATAATCTAGCTAGACAAATCATTAAAACCATAGTAGATGGATTGAATCTATGTCTATATCATCGGTGAAATCATCATAATCTCGACTAATCATATTTGCAACCTCATCATCTTGTAATATCACGTGATAGAGACTTTTTTGAAGTATTGCATAGTAGACTACGCAACGAAGAGGCAATCCCTTCTAAGAGCATCTCACACAATAGACTCTAAAATTGGAGTGGCACACACCATCTGCTCAAAGTAGATTTTCACATAGCTATTCTCACTCATGCATTTGATCATGTTTGCAACCCCATCCTCTTGTCATATCATGTGGTAGATGTTGGTGCAGGACAATCATCAATTGATGATTAGGACAGGTTTGAAGTCAAAGAATGAAGCAAAAATCAACATATGAGGCTTGAAGTTTAGTGCATGGTCAGAAGATGAAGACTTGTATATACATGTACACTAATCTTGTAATTAGTTCATAAAAACTTTATATCCTTGATGATTCAGGATGTAAACATCTATATATACTTGATATAGATGTATTATGAGTATAAGAGGTGATGAGTGACAAGTTTTAGAAGTCATTAGAGACTTTAAAAAGTGAGAAGAATATGAATTGTCTATCAAATGTATGATTTCTCTGAATAGAAGAAAATTGCACCTCGCTCTTTTGCTCAGTGCTACTTCTCTATTTATCTTCTTGAGAAATGATTTTGTATAAGTCTAATCCTATAGTTGACTGACCTCTGTACAAGTTTTGAGAGCCTAATTTTAATCAGGCTAAGAGAATTTTAAGTAGGAACATTTACATGTGTAAAGAGAAGAAGTGAAGACAAGCACAAGTGCAAATTTGATGGTCAATGTTTTTATCATATCTCCCTCCACACTGTAAAGTTTTGAGCAAATAAGCACTCATTCTTTAATCTAAAAGGTAAGCTCTTTGTGGCTAAAAGCATTTGAATAAATTGGGTCTAGTTTGGGAGAATCATGCATTAGAAGTTACAGGTGTCAAAGTCGACTACACAGAAGAACAATTTCAGACATAGGTATATTGTCTGGAGGAAATCTCAAGATCTAGTGATTCTTTTGAAGATTTTTGAATTGGAAAAGGTGCATAAACTTTAGAAGAAACCTTATACAAAGTTTCATTGAAAACGTTACACATTTTGTCAATCAATTAGTAGATTAAGTATAGAAGACTTTCCTGAGTAATCAGTTTATTCACAGTTAACTCGTCTTGATAATTTGGTATTAATTTTCAACATTGGTTGAGGTTATGAGTTGTTCTTGATATAGAGGTTCTCTAACATCAAGGATAACATGTTCTTTTGGAGATTAACACTCTCCATGAGTTGTATCAGAGCAAGAGTCATCAGAATTGAAGAAACGAGGACCTCAACTATTTCAAATATACAGAAATTGGTCTTTGAAGATTCAAAAGGTGAAAGTCTGAAGTGAAAGCTAGAGAAGGAGGCCTGAGAGCTATCAAAAGGATGAAAAGGAACTACACTCGAATTAAAGGTACCTTCATTATTCACAAAGCTTGAAGAATATATTGCACACGTAAAGAAAGGATGGGAGATTCTCTTCAGATAGAGAAATCAGATAGAGAAAACTATCCTGCTTGGTCAATGAGGATGGAAGCTCATCTTATGAGCAAAGACTTGATAAGATACATCACAGATGAAGAAGAAAAACTAGAATTAGGGATCCTAGTGTTCCAACTAGGGAAAAGCTCTCATACTTGAAGACATGGATGAAGAAGGATGCTCAAGCAAGGAGCATTATCTACATGGGAGTTAATGATTACTTGCTAACTCATATTAGAGGACTCGAAAGTGCAAGTGACATATGGAATTCTTTGGAGGAGAATTTCCAAAACACTACAAATTCAAGGAAGACATCTTTATGGGCAGAGTTCACCACATTCAAGAAGAAGGCTTCTCGATCTATTTTTGATTATGTAGCAAGGATGAAGGATATTGCAGATGCACTAGGAGAAGTTGATGAAGACATTGAAGAGGACAAATTGGTAACACAACTTCTCACAGTTTTGAGAGGAGATGAGAAGTAGAAGCCATTTATTCTACCTACTGAATTGTCACTAGATCATTTCACTCTTGATTTGAATCAATTTTTAGGACATATGCTAACCTTTGAGCAAGATATTAAAGGTGATGTTGATAAAATTACAGGTCAAGCAATGTACTCAAAGGACAAGAAGAAGATTAACAAATGCAAGCAACAATTGAATGAAGATGAAGGCACTATGAGTAAAGCCCACTTCCTAAAAGGAAGAGGAGGTGGCAAAGGAAGAGGAAGAGGAAGAGGAAGAAGCAATAAAGATGGTGTCAAAGCTTGCTAGATTTGTGGTAAGACTAATCATTTAGCTCATGAATGTTGGCATAATAATTAGATTGGTGGAGGATATGATCAAAACTTTAATTCAAGAGGAAGAGGTGGTAGAAATCAGAGAGGTAATTTTAGAGGTAGAGGTAATAGGGGTTTCTTAGGAAGAAATGCATGAAGAGCCTTTCAAAGTCAATCCTACAATAATACCTACTACAATTATGCTCTAGATCACAAAGAGGATTCAACCTTAATTATGAATGCAACTTGTGAAAGACAAAGTGAAGATCAAAGAGTTTTGTACATTGACTCAGGGTATAGCAATCACTTGAGTGGCAACATAGCTTTGATGACTCATTTGGAGAATAAGGTGAATAATCATGCAGTTTTAACAGGTGAAAGCACAATGTGAAGTCCATTGGATCAGTAAAGGCCAAGGATGGAAGCACTCTTTTAAGTAAGGTTTTGTATGTTCCTACAATCCCAAAGAATATGATAAGGGTAGGGCAAATTGTAGAGAAAGGTTATGAAGTAAGGTTCACTAATGATGGAGTTTTTGTGGAAGACCCTAGCAATGGGTATAAACAAACTGTTTCAGGAAAGAAAGAAGGAACGCTCTTCACATAGAAGATTCAAGGCAACGTTGGTCATGCCTTGTTCACTTATGGAGGACATAAGATTTCTCAGTTAGATCTTTGGCACAAAAGGCTCGGACATTTCAATGAAAGAGGTATTAAGGATATGATTAACAACGGTTCAGTGCTTGGATTGCCTAATGTTGTAGGTCAACACATGATATATAGATGTGAAGCATGTCAATTAGGTAAGGCTTATAAGGAATCATATGATAAGCATGGTTTCATGTATTCAGAGAAGCTCGAATTGGTGCATAAAGATGTGTGGGGTCCATCAAAGGACTTTAGCATTAATGGTTCGAGATATTATGTGATTTATGTTCATGATGCTACTAGTGGATCACTATATATATGTGATCAAAGATAAATCAGAGGTGTTCAATACATTTAAACATTATCATGTGTATGCAGAAAGAGTTTCAGGATAAAAATTGAAGAGACTAAGGTCAGATGGAGGGGGAGATTATTTCTCTAATGAGTTCAGTGATTACTTATGGAATGCAGGTATAAGAAGAGAAGTTACTTGCAGGTACTCTCCTCAACAAAATGGTGTAGCAGAAAGGAGAAATAGAACTCTTGTTGAGTTTGCAAGGTCAATGATTAAAGAGAAAAATTATCCTAATTATTTGTGGGTTGAGGCTGTGAATACAACTACTTACTTGGTTAATAGACTTCCATGTAAGGCTTTGAATGGTATGACACCATATGAGGCATAGTGGGGTAAGAGACCTACCTTAGATCATTGCAAAGTGTTTGGATGTTTGGCTTATGCATATGTACCATCTCAGTTAAGGCATAAATTGGAACCTAAAGCTAAAAAGTATGTGTTCATTGGTTATGATGATAAGCAGATGGGTTGTAGACTGTGGAGTCCATCCACAAATCAATTCCTTGTGTCAAAGGATGCTACATTTGATGAGCAAGGTACTTGGTATGTAGGTACAATTAATATTCTTGCACGTGATGAAGAAGTCATGACCCAAAGAAAAGTGAAATCAAAGATTCAAGTTCTTGAGGATGAAGAGATAGTTGATGCTCAAACTGATAATGAAGAGTTGCCAAGATTTGATCCAGAATATGAAGAACCAGAGACTTCAAAAAGTGGAGAATTTAGAAGGTCAACAAGGAATAGAAAGCAACCCATAAGGTATAGTTATGATACTTCATTCTTTACCACTAAAGATTATGCTTACATGGTGAAAGTAGAAGAAGATCCTTCTACATATGATGAGGCAAAAGGTAAGGAAAATTGGGAGAAGGCTATGTAGGATTAATATGATGCATTGATGGAGAATGAGACATGGGATTTGGTTCCTAAACCAAATAATCAGAAAATCATTAGATGCAAATGGGTCTACAAAACAAAGAGGTATGCAGATCGAAGTGTGTCTAGGTATAAAGCTAGACTTGTTGTGAAAGGGTATGCTCAAACATATGGTGTAGATTATGATGAGACTTATAATCATGTGGCAAAGATGACAACTATAAGGACTCTCATAGCTATTGTTGCATGTAAAGGTTTGAAGCTATGTCAATTAGATGTGAAGAATGCTTTTCTAAATGGTTATATTTCAAATGATGTTTCAAGGATAGATGTTATCCAGAGTATGTATGTAAGCTCAAGAGAGCTTTGTATGGTTTGAAGCAGGCTCCAAGGGCATGGAATTATAGACTTGTGAAGTTCTTGAAAGAGCTTGGTTTCCAAGTGTCTAAGGCAAATAGTAGCTTGCTTGTTAAAGCAAGTGATGATGGGTTCATTTAGGTTTGCATATATGTTGATGACATAATTCTTACAGGTACAGATGAGAATGGCATACAAAGTCTTAAGAAGCAGATAGAGAAAGAGTTCAAGATCAGTGACTTGGGAGACTTGTCAAATTTCTTGGGCATGGAGATTTCATATACTCAACATGGAGCATATGTGACTCAAGAAAGGTATTTCAAGAATTTCTAATCACATTTAAAATGGAAGATTGCAGGGTAGCACCTACTCCAATGGAGGTGAACCATAAATTGAGCAGATATGAAGGAGAAGAATTCAAGGACATGAAGCTCTATCAAAGTTTGGTTGGTAGTCTAATTTATGCTACATTGATTAGGCTTGATTTGTCATATGCAATTGGAGTGTTGTCTCAATTCATGCATTGTCCTAGGAAAGAACATTGGATTGCAAGACAAAGGGTGCTAAGATACATTAAGGATACACTCAAAGAAGGTTTGTATTATGGATTCACATCAAATACAAAAATCAGAATATATAGCGATTTAGATTGGACAAGTAACTCGGATGATATGAGGTCAACATATGGATATCTATGTTATGTGGGAGATAAATTAATCTCTTGGTGTTCTAAGAAGCAACATACAATTGCTTTATCATCTACAGAAGCAGAATATAAAGGTATGGTTGAAGCTGCAAAGGAGGTTATATGGTTGAAGACTCTCATGAAGAATTTTGACATCAATCAGAGTACACCCATCATCCATGGAGATAATATGAGTTCATTGTATCTAGCTGCTAACCCTGTCTTTCATGGCAGGACTAAACACATTGAGATCCAATATCATTTCTTGAGAGAGAAGGTGATTGATAAAGAAATTGAAGTCATACATACTTCTACAAAAGATCATATTGCAGACATGTTAACCAAAAGCTTGGATGGACCTAAGTTGTAGAGGTTCAAAGACATGGTAGGTATAAAGAAGATGGAGAAAATCACAATTGATGATTGAGGGGGAGATCTTGGTGCACGAAAATAATGAATTGATGATTAGGACAAGGTTTGAAGCCAAAAAATGAAGCAAAGATCAACATATGAGGCTTGAAGTTCAATGCATGGTCAAAAGATTAAGACTTGCATATACATGTATACTAATCTTGTAATTAGTTCATAAAAAATTTGTATCCTTGATGAGTCGAGATGTAAACATCTATATATACTTGATATAGATGTACTAAGAGTATAAGAGATGATGAGTAGAAAGTTTTAGAAGTCATTAGAGACTTTAGAAAGTGAGAAGAATATGAATTGTCTATCAGATGAATGATTTCTCTTAATAGAAGAATGTTGTGCCTCGATCTTTTGCTCAGTGCTACTTCTGTGTTTATCTTCTTGAGAAATGCTTTTGTACAAGTCTAATTATATAGTTGAGTGACCTTTGTACAAGTTTTGAGAGCCTAATTGTATTCAAGTTGAGAGAATTTTAAGTAGGAGCATTTACATGTGTAAAGAGAAGAAGTGAAGACATGTATAGGTGCAAATTCAATGGTCAATGTTTCGATCAGATCTCCCTCCACAATGTAAGGTTTTGAGCAAGTAAGCACTCATTCTTTAAGTTGAAAGATAAGCTACTTTTTGCTAAAAGCATTTGAATAAACGGGGCCTAGTTTGGGAGAACCATGCATTAGAAGTTACAGGTGTCAAAGTTGACTACACAAAAAAACAGTTTCAAACATAGTTATATTGTTTGGAGGAAATCTCAAGATCGAGTGATCCTTTTGAGGATTTTTAACTTGGAGAAGGTGTGTAAACTTTAGAAAACACGTTGTACAAAGTTTCATTGTAAACTTTACACATTTGGTCATTCAATGAGTAGATTAAGTGTAGCAAACGTTTCTGAGTAACCAGTTTCCTCACACTTAAATTAAGTCTTGATAATTTGGTATTAATTTTCAAAATTGGTTGAGGGTATGAGTTGTTCTTGATATACAGGTGCTCTAACATCAAGAATAACTTGTTTTTTGGACATTAACACTCTCCATCAGTAAGCCTTTTCTGAAGATATTGCACATCAGACTGCAATCCCTTCCAAAGCATCTCGCACAATAGACTCTGAAATTGGAGTGGCACACACCATCTTCTCAAAGTAGAGTAGCACATAGATATTCTCACTCATGCATATCATCATATTTGCAACCTCATCATCTTTTAATATCACGTGGCATAGCCTTTTTTAAAGCATTGCATAACATACTACACAACTAAGAGGACAATCCCTTCCAGAGCATCTCACACAATAGACTCCAAAATTGGAGTGGCAGACACCATCGTCTCAAAACTAGAGTTTCACAGCTATTCTCACTCATGCATCTGATCATATTTGCAACCTCTTCATCTTGTAATATCGCGTGGCAAAGCCCTTTTTGAAGTATTGCACAACATACCATGCAACTAAGAGGGCAATCCCTTCCAAAGCATCCCACACAATAGACTCCAAAATTGGACTGGCACACACCATCTCCTCGAAGTAGAGTGTCACATAGCTATTCTCACTCATGCATCTGATCATACTTGCAGCCTCATCATTTAGTGTTTGAGGGTGCATAATTTGCAAGGATAAACACATTTGGGGAGAAGAGGTATGCATAAAGCATCAAAAGTGCCTAAATGTGAGAGCATCCCTTAGGCATGGCACATAGAAACACTTCTACAACAACATGATTCAGAAGAGAAAAGGCTTCCTCTCAACTACTTGAAAAAGAAATGTTTCCTTGGAACCTCACAAGAAGGTTGTACATACTACTTAGAATAATATACTGAGTGATGATGTGCTAAAAGGGTTTGAAGTATTTAGTGCACATTGATAGGAGTGGGGCTTCTCATCAAGAGCTTATAAAAGAAGCAAGAACATCCCTTGGCATAAATCCCTACTTATCATATTGAGATAGGAAGAACTCCAAACTCTGAGGATTGCCAGAGACACACTGTAATTGTGATTAGTACCCATCATTCTTGGGGCTTGTTTGCTAGCAATTGCTTCATCTTTAGTCCCATTCATTTTTCCTTTATCCATAAAATTCCAAACTTATGGGCTTTTTGCACACACACTAAGAGTTAAATACCAGTTAATAGGAAATTGTGTTATTCCACATGAGAAATTGTTGAAGGGGGAATAAATGTTGCATCAAGTGAGTGATTTGTTTGGTTCATGAACATTGAAAAGAAGAGGTTGCATCACAATATTTGAGAGATCATGCAATGGGGATAAACAACATTCTTTGAGTGTTTAAATTCATTGATTGATTCTGTTGTTCTTGCAAGAACACAAAAAAGGAACACAACGCACAAGAAATTAAATTTTTGTTTAAGCGATCATTGCGCATAATTGTTTGATTCAAAAACAATGAACACACATGCTCATTACCCATCCCAAAGGCATGTAACCTAATTGTTTTTTTTTTACATTTGTACATGCATTTGAGATCAGGGAAAACATTGGGACAACAAAAATGTGTCAAAAGTCGTCTCCCTTTAGTAGGAAGTAGTTTCAAACCTTTTAGCCACACATTGGAAATCTCATAAAGTAATGAGTCTGACCTAAGCTGGGACCAAATGAAAGCTTGCTAACTTATACGTATACCATAAAGGGTCCTTAGTTACAATCATCATCCTATATGTAGATGACTTGATTTTGATAGACCCGAATAACTAACATTGACTAGTGTCACTCAGTATCTACACCACTTGATCCAAACATCAAGCTCACACTAGAAGACTCATCTTCACTAGTGGATTTGCATACATAATGACAAATCATTGGCTCCTTACTTTACACTAGCCAACACGAGGTCAGATATTGCTTATATAATCATTTAGTTTTCACATTGTCCTCATCAAACACATTGGGATGCTACTCAAAGACTATTGCGATATCTTATCCTCACGTGATGTCATGGTCTTTGGTACACGGGGCATCAAACTTCTTGGATATTCAAATTCTGATTGGATTGGTGATTATGATCCCCAACTATCTACTTTTGCATATATATTCTTGATTGGCTCAGGATCTATCACGTGGGCAAGTAAGAAGTAGCCGATCATTTCTCTCTCATTTGTGGAGACTGAGTACCAAGCATTGATCTTTGCAGCATGTGAGGCCATCTAGCTTTGATGTTTATTATCTAACATCGGTATTTTGCAGGTTACTAGGACATGCATTCTTGCTGACAACCAGTCAGCCTTGGCCATTGCCAAGAATCAGGTGTTCCACGCTTGGACAAAGCACATTGAGATCCAATACCATTTTATCCCTGAGAAGCTCATATCACATGAGATTACTCTAGAGTAGTGTACCTATCAAGAGTACTTGAGAGATATGTTCATGAAGGCTCTACCTAGAGTTCCGCTAACTTGGTGGATGTTTGCAACATTCAACCACTCCAAAATGGAGCTCCAAAGGGGCTGTTGATGACATGAGTTTATCTATCTCATTTCCATTTGTATCTACATGAGTGGATCTCCATCTTGTATCTAGGAGATGGTCCATCTTCATTTCATTCGATTTTATATTGTATCTCACTGCATTTGGGTACCTTGCCATTTGCTTCTACCATTGTATTCATTCTCCTTCATGAGGAATTATCGCAAGGGGAATCATATGTGGAATAATTCCCCTTGAAGGAGAATTATCACGTTTTCTTCTACCATTGTAGTCATTCTCCTTCAGGGTTGTATTCATTCTCCTTCAAAATCATGCACACAAACCCTTTGAATCTGAACAAAGAAGACCATCAATTAGAGACTATTCGATCATTCTAGAATTCCAAAAACTCAGTGCCCATTGGATGGGCATCTATCTAGAGAGACTCAAACAACAAGTGGTTAGGCTCAAAAACCCTAATTGCTTGATTGTAGGCCCATACCAAGAGTTGAATTTTGCACTCACCACTATGAGGATAAGGGAGCTTATGGACATAGTAAGATCTAAAACTTGTTTTTCTTAACCAAGAGATTATATGAAGAGTAGCTAGGGCAATAATCTTCAAGCTTATGGCTAGAGTAAGATCTAAGACTTGGTTTTCTTAACCAAGAGATGATATGAAGAGTTATGGCAAATTCTAGAAAATGTTGAGAGCATCATTATAATAATTTTTAGTGTATAGAAAAAACACTTTGATATTGTTGCCATTAGAAAGAGAAAAATAGAACATTTCGGCTAAGAATATTCATAGATAGATACCCTTGATATGAGTTATAGTGGTGGTTCCTATCAAATATGGTGAAAATAAATGGTTATTAGAAAAAAAACCATACTTAGGAAGATACCATATTTATGGAATTATTGTATGGAATTCTTAGATGAGAGAAGATATTAAATATAAGAAAAAGGAACTTCATAATTAAGACAAGGGCAAGTTATTTCCAAGGTCATGAGAATAGACAAACTCAAGTAACTAAATTCAATTTAATAGCAAGATTACATGTATTGATAGTTGAGAGCCCTATGGTGTCTATTATGAGCCTTACAAGGGGCTCTAGAGCATGCGTAGGTTAGTACTTGCACATCAAATAGGTACTAGTTGTAGATCTTCGTTAATAGGATAGTTAATCCTCAAAAGTTTCATGATCAAGATCAATACAAGTAGAATTTTGATTAGAAGGAATAAGTTGAAGGTATTATCATTAGAATCCACAAGAAGTCTTAAATAAACATAGTTAAAGAATTAATGAATTGAAAAACCTTGAATAGTCTGGTAAGTAGATTGTCCATTCTTTCACATGAGGACTAGTTATATTGGTGGATAAGAGAAGGGATAGTGTAGCCAAGGTCTTGTGTGTAAAATACTTAGAGGTGAGGGATTTTAAGGTATTCTAAAACCTAATAAAAGAACTTTAAGGACTCCTATAGGTTCAAGAAAATTATAGAGCAAGTATCCAAGTACACATTTATGGTTGGTTACCATAAGTTTATGGTTATATGTTCTTTCTTAGATGAATTTAGAATATAAATGGCTTCTTTTTATCATATAATCGTTTGATATGACAATTATGTGGTAGTTATCAATTTTTCATGCACATCATGCATATAGAACAAAATATTTCAATTTGCAAGAAGTAGAGACTTCAGATTTTTGCCTCAATGGCATATCAAAGCTTGATTTGATTTCCATAGCAAAATAAACCTAAAATTAGGGTGGGAAGTCATGTAACTTTAGGGTTAGAAGTTGAGACATGGACTTCATATCCACTAATATCTAAGAAGAGGTTTATAATTGGTTACCATAAGTTTATGGCTACCATAAGTTTATGGTTATATGTTCTTTGTGAGATGAATTCATGACTTTGCTTGAACTCATTTTATCATATATCATTTGATATATGAGATATCATAGATACCAATTCTAGTTGCACACTTTTCTGTATATAAAAAACATCAAACCGTAAGAAGTTGAGATTTATATTTGTGAATGAATGGCATATCAAAGTTCTATTAAATTTCCATAGCAAAAGAATTATGAAATTGGAGTGGAAAGTCATCTAACTTCAAAAATTTCTTCAATAGTTGATCTCTCAATAGAGGAGGAAGAAGATGGAGGCCTCATGGAGTTTCCATAATATATGGGACAATATGAAAGAGAACCTATAGTAAAAAAGATAACTTCCATTAGACTTCCTATGCCCCAAACAATAAAGAATACACAAAGCATGGAAGTATTAAAAAATACCTAGATAAAATGTACATTAACAATAGAGCAACTACTACGTGAAAAGCCACACTTATCGAAAAAATGGCTGAATATGTGGACCCAATCTCTACTCAGATTAAACCTTTACAATCTAAGCCTACATCAAATAGTTCGAGTGTGAAGAAAGTGCTAGTTGCCAAGGTAGGAGAATATAGTGAAGGGCATGAGGTAAATACTTGTCTAGCTATCTTTTTCAATGGCCATACTATAGAAAAAAATTTAGAGAGTGGAGCATGCATGGCAATAGCACTGAATCCTTATGGGAAAATTGCAAAAAACCTCTAGTGTGACCCACTATATTGAAATTACAACTAGCTCATGGACATATAGAGTGACCAATTGGTTTGCTAGAGAATGTGGAGTTGATTTTCTATCACACTCTAGCAATCTACAACTTCACCCAAGCAAAAAATCATGAAATAATTCTAGGAAGTTTCATGTGTTAATTGAAAACTAGTGCAAGATTGTGGTAGCAATGCTCTTTACTTGCAAGAAGCAGGAAAAAAAACTAGAATCAACATGTATACATTCAATCATAGAGACATCCCTCCCATCCAATGGAACAACATACACAAAGATATTTCCTCTTGGATAAATCATCACAATTAGAATCAGAGTCTTGGATGGATGAGGACCCAAACTTGAGGGTTTGTAGGCAATCTCAAAGAGAAGAACAATGATTAGCATGAAGAGATCCTCCGAGTGTAGTGATTCAAGATAGACCCATAGAAGATCCAACTTATATTCAATAATGTTTTAATGATGAAGTTCAAACCTCATGGCTGGATGAAAATCGTAGCTACCATGGACATAATTTCTATTAATAAAAAAACATTTAATAGAACACTATGATATAGAAGGTTATGGACTTAATAGATGGAACTTGTTGAGGAAAGTATAACACTAATGGAAAGGAAGTCAAATGGTTTTGAGCCTAAAATATGAAGTAGAAATCCAACAAGTAGTGGCTATGAAACCTAAGCGTGAGGCCAAAGTAGAAGAATCATATGAAAATCGAGAGATGAAGAAGAAAGTGGCAATAAATGTAGAAGATGAAGAAGAAAAATGTATGTACATTGGAAGTGATCTATTAGACATAGAAGAGGCTCAATTGAAAGAGTTGTTCCAATACGATGGAACTTTTTTTGCTTGGTCATATAGATATTTGAAAGGTTTTGATCCTCAATATGTGACCATGGAATTCCTGTAACACCAGATGTCAAACCCTCAAAACAAATCCCTTACACTTACAATGATGCATATTCGCTCAAAAGTAAAAAGGAAATACATAAACACTTAGAAGCAGGATTCATCTATGAGATTGAGCACACCGAATGGGTGACCAAGAAAAATGGTAAGCTAAGAGTTTTCATGAATCTTAAAACGTTTAATGTTGATACAACTAGGGATAGTTATGCACTCTTGATTACTCATCATCTATTGGAAAAAGCAATGAAGTTTATAGTTTTCTAGATGGTTTCTCAAGTTGCAATTGTGCCTGATGATTAACGTAAGACTACTTTGGCTATTGAGTGGTGATATATGCATTGAACGTTATGTCATCTCGCTTATGAAATGCTCCTACAACTTTTCAAAGACTCACATGTCATGTCTTGAAGGGATTTCTTCGAAAGTTTTTGGAAGTATATGTGGATGACTTATGTGCATATTCTACACTAAAACAAGAGCATATCCCAATGTTGGAAAGATCATTTTCTAAATGTTGGGAATATAGAGTCCCATTAAATTCAAAAACATTGTCTTCATGGTAAGACAAGGAAAAATCTTAAGACGTATCATCTCAAAGAATGGAATTTCAACGAATGAAAACAAAATTAAGGTGATATAATCTACAAAAGCCTAGGAATGTTAAAGAAGTTCAAGCTTTCATGGAACATTTTGGATATTATCATAGGTTTATCTGTATGTATGCCATGATTGCTAGACCAATATATTGTTTGATTACAAAGTGTGAATAGACTAAAGAGTGTGACGAAGCCTTTCAAGAGCTGAAACAAAAACTTCTCACAGTTCTCATATTGAAGGTGCTTCTCTAGAATAAGACCTTCCATGTACATGTTGATGTGTCCAAGTATGCTATAGGTTGTTTATTAAGTTAGCCTGCCACTGAAGGTAGGTTTGATTTTCCCATTGCTTATGTTAGTCAACAACTCAATAGTGCAAAGAAAAACTATACCACAATTGAAAGAGAAGGCTTTTGAAAGACTTACACAAAAAAAAAGATATTATTGGCTTAAAAATAATTTTAACTTTTTTGTCAATCATCAAGGTCTTTTTTATCGTATGAACAAACCTTGCAATACAAGAACATTGCTAGGTTGGTGGAATTTGACTATGAATTCATTGTGAACAATGGTAATACACATGTTCCTGTGGATCACCTTTTTAAGTTAACAGATGGTGAGCCAACAAATAGGATATGAGATGAAGTGTCTAACACCTATTTGTTCAATCTAGAAGTAGCACCAAAATGGGCGGAACCACTTGTTTTTATGCTTACATATGGTCCTTTGCATTACTACCTTCTATCAAATAATAAAGAAACTAGAGAAGCTATAGATCTTCAGATATTTGTTGGAAGCATTCATAGGAAATATGACCAAGGAATTTTGCCTTGTTGTTTAGAAGAAGATTAAAAGTGGAATCTTGTAACCTAAGCCTACATTGCTAATTCGGGTTGGCATTTTTCCAAAAATAAGGCTTTACAAAACCTAAAACAATCAGGAGCTTATTGGACACACATGGCTAAAGATGTTCATGATCATTGCTCAAATTTCCAATTTGTAGTGGAAGATTAGCTATTGAACATTCAAATCTATACCACGTTATGATACCACCATAATGGAGTAAGCCTATTATTGATTATCTTCAAGACGGACTATTTCTACAAGGTATTGATCTTCCTAGAAGAAAAGCACTTGAGGAAGAATGTAAAGAGTATTCTCTCATAGGAAACCAACTCTATAAGAGAGGTAAGAATATTTTTTTTATGATTGTCCATACGTGAAAGTGAATATTCTCTATTGTAGAAATGGCTCACTTAGGAGTGTCACGAGGAGGTTTCTCCCCTAAACACAAAAAAAGTTGGAGAAGCTTGGAAAAGATAAAACATGGGTTGCCAAGTGATGAAGGTGGTCTAGCAAACTAGCACAAGAATTCCCTAGATCTTTGGAAATAAAACCCAATGGGTACTTTGGAACATCAACAAGAACAAGATGCAAAACAGATAACTTACACCTTCTCTAGCTCACAAAAATATTCTATATTTGGATGGAAGCTATGACTTCGAATACTCAGAGCATGCATCACAATTACAATTGAAAACATTCCTTTTAGGGGAATGTCACACATAGGGTTATCTTGCTTTAACTCATAAAATCCCCAATTTATACTAAACAATGAGTGAGAATTAAGTTTAACAATGATTGGGTGTACCGTAGACTTTTTAGGGTTGTGCAAAAATTGAGCCTAATACATTCAGATCAAAATTTCTCTAAATCTACTAAACTAGATGACTTAAAACTTATTGATACATAAATTACGAAGTAATGACTACTCCATCACTAGATTTGGAGTTCTGTAGAGAGAGAACCAGCCTCTGGAAGTTGACTGAACTGAGGGAGATGAAATAGAGAAGAACCAAGATGATCACCAAAGTATGTAAGCATTGCTTCAACTATCATCCAAAAACTATATTTTATAAAATTGTGAGTCATTTTGTGGACTCTTGAGTAGCTTTCCACAAATCAAACATCTTGTATTTGAATTCAAACCCCCATGAGATTGTGTGTTGTAGAGAGTAAAATCAAACTCATAAAACCTAGGAAAAGTAAACATCAAGTCTAGCTACTTGATTTGTAGGTGGATTGTTGATTAATTAAGCATAAATCTCAACCACCTCAAAGTTGTGGATTCCTATTCATTGCTTTATCCTTTTACAAGTGTAAATACCTTGGAACTTACAAGGGTAAGTGATCATATGTGATCAAACACCCAATACACTAAAAGAGTGTGCATAAGTGCTTCACAAGAAATGTATTTATTGCAACATCCATATAACGTTTTGAAATAGGGTAAATTCACCTCAAGCATAGTGAAAGCTTGGTGATCTAAACACTGAGTCACAACAAAGGAGAACAAAGACATGTTCTCCATTCTTTTTTACCTAAAGACCATGATATCAAGCAATAAAGTGTTCATTTCACAATATCTAGTAAGAATCACTTGTTCTTGCTTGTAAACATTGAGTAGAAGCTTGATTCTATAACCCAAGTAGTCGGAGATAGATATGTCAAAATGCTTGGTACCATGAAAACTAACTGTTAAAGGTACAAGTAATAATTGGCAAAACCCCTTCATTACGTCTAAAACCTAAGCACACACAGATTATAGGTGATCAAAAGCTACTCGAAATTCGCAGTACATGTGTTCCAAAAGTCCAATCTTAACAAGGCAATTCAGATCATCCCTTTGTACAGCTAAGAGCCTCATTGAATGTTGAGCCATATTCATAGCATATCAAATGAATATCACAAAAGCATTCCTAAGAGAAGATCATAATCAACTAAATTGTATTAAGCAACATCCACACATTCATCAGAGAATTGCTCAAGATAAGTATAGCTTTGCAAAAATGGAAGCAGAACTTGGCATTATATTTCTATTAAATTGATGTTTACATTTCCTTATGTTTTACAAGAATAATAAGACTCTACAATAGAAGTTGATCATAGGTATCCTCAGGCTCATGCATAATAGGATCCTCTAGAACCCTAGAACTCATCTCCTGCTTTTCTTGCTCCAAGATTGGCTCTTCAAGGTCTGCCATGTCTCCCTGTTCATCTACAAGTGGGGGAACATGCTCCCTTGAAGCTGGTTGGAATCTCTCCGTGTTTGCAATGTGCTTTCTTCCAACCTCGTGGTCCTCATCTGGGCATTCATTCATCCCATTGATTCTCATTCTAATGAAACTTACTTGAGAATCATCCTTCTCCGCAGCTATGCAGTCCCTGAACATCTTTAAGGAGCAAGCAAGAATCGTTCCTGAAATAGAAGAAAACCACTTAGAGGCCGACCAATATCATGGCTAATGAGAAATGTTACAACTAAAATTACCTGTGCCAGAAAAAAGGTCTAGGACCCAATCATCATCATTGGAGAAGAGGTGAATCAACCTCATTATAAGCTTTTGTGGCTTCTAATATGGGTTAACCAATGTCCTGTCCCCAGCTACATGACGAAGTTTCTTGGTAACTGCTGGGAACATGAGCACATTGGAGATCCCATTCTCATCGCAATGCTCCCTTACTCTTCTTTTGCTTACTTCATCATAATAGCCAACTGTAATGCATTCCTTGGCGTGGACTTGCATCAGAGTTTCCTTGCTTGTTTACTGAGATCTGTGCACCTTTGCTATCTGTGCTCGATTGCTCTCTCTCGCTCGTGGATTTTGGAAATGAGAATGATCTCCTCCTCTACTATTTATAGGAACTTGGGTTACTTGAACTAGAGAATAACTAGATCTAACTGAATGAATCCAATTTCTAACTAGATCAGTCAACTAATCTAACCAAGATCCAGTTTCTTTTACAAAATATAACCAAACTTAAGATAGTTGAAACTTTGGGAGGCAATAAACAAAATGACCACAACAAAATGAGTAAATCGACTTTTACAATCTCACAGCTTTCCTTGATCATATGCACTCTTTTGGAACAGGCTGCCAATCCTTGAAACATCTACAACTTTGGGCTTGAGAGCTTGGGGGTGGTGCTCTGACTTTGAGTGTTGTGTTGTCTATCTGAATAGTTTTGGATTGACATTCATTGATGAAAAGTGATGTGTTTGCAGATGCTCATTCGATACCAATAGCGCGTCCAGTAGCCAATTACATCATCCATACCATTGTTTTCCATCCAACATCATAGGTTGCATGGTAGGTTCCTTTGGCAAACCAAGGGCATGTTGCCACCATAGACAAGATAGTTTTTTTTAGGTGCTAAAGAAAACTCGCAAAACAAGACCAGTCAAGAAGGACCATGTAGGTGAAGCTACAGCTTAACCATGTAGGTCTTGCTTCACTTCGGCCCTGGTTTTCGCTGTAGATTCCAAGACCATGTTGGCACCTTGCTACGCACCTTTACTTCATGGTAATAGCTTAAGCCTTTATGGTAATAGCTTAAGCCTAATACCTTTAGGAGCTAAGTTCGCCCCTGGAAACATTTTCTTTAGCTCGATAGGTATAGGTTTCTTTAGCGCCTAACAGTAAACTAAGCGCTAAAGTTTTCTATCGCTCCTATAGGTGCTATGCTAATACTGAGTTGTAAACGTATTAGCTTAAACGTTAAGGTTTAGAAAACCATAAAGGTGCTCCATCCAACCAGTGTTGTTTTCGATTAGTTGACCCGGTATTAGCATAGCTCGTGTTGTAAACGGTATCGCTAAACCATCCTTGGCCCAACCTAGCATGCCAATTATGCCACAACAATTGGTGGAATGAGGTCTAATCATTCACCCACCGTGAGAGATTGCGAGAAAGTTCTCGACTTTCATTCAACAACTTGTTAGAAGCTAAGCTAAACAAGGGGAAGGGTTCGGACCTTCCCCCTGCGGATTAGTAGGTTTTGACGTAGACTGGGTGATTGAAGCACTAAAGCCGAATGCTTGTTCCTTCGCCCCCCGCCTAGCGAAAGCCAAGCCGCCTTCCACGACCGGCCTAGGACCAATCTAAACCTTACCTTCCGTAGGTACTTCTAAGAAAAGAAAACCAACCATGCTGCTTGGAGTGTGGACTGATGTTTCGTTCCGAAAAAGGAAGTCACTGATGACT
Organism: Ceratopteris richardii; assembly: GCA_020310875.1. Lineage (NCBI taxonomy): Eukaryota > Viridiplantae > Streptophyta > Polypodiopsida > Polypodiales > Pteridaceae > Ceratopteris > Ceratopteris richardii. The sequence goes on from CM035432.1 coordinate 143,642,522, forward strand.
AGAAAGCGGAAACGACTCGCTGTCTCATCTTATTCTCAGAGACAGGAATGCTCTCAAATGGCTAACGGTGCTTTCAACTAAAGTTCCATTTCTTAACACAACGGAGCTTATACCGTTTGTTCGTACAATAATGCGCGACGCTCTACTATCCCATTGAAAAAAGAGTCCGCAATCATTTACGTACTCAGACGCAGACTCAGTAATGGTAATTCATGCTATTCCTCGGACTCAGACCACAGAGCTTCCTAGGAACTGAGAAAATGCTATAAATCTGTTTAAATAGCTTCGCATTGTTTTAGGCTCCCTATTGATGTTCATGACATTATGCCACTCTTTTCCACACATAAATTGCAATATATCTTTCATAAATACTCCATCAATGATTAAGATGTGATTTCCACTAGGACATCACCCAAGGATATCATTCTATGCTTCGCAGTTGCTATGTTGAACCTGTAGTATAAGACCTACAAAGATGTCGAACCTGTAGTATTGAGGTACTTTTACTCTTGGATTGCCACTACAAAAATGTCGTATGTTCATTGGGTTTTGTACAACTTAGTGTGCAAATGAGCAAAGTCAATACTTTTTCAGGTGGTTCTTTTGTACTTGGCCAGGAGATAGTGCATTCCAATCGTGAGGAAACTAAGTCTCACCAAAAGTGATTATAATGCCTTAAGAATCAAGAACTGAGACTAAAAGCTTCATAACCTAACTATTTTGTGCCCACATTGCCTAACGTGACACTCTTCGGTGTACAATCTTCAAAACAAAAGAAAAATCACTTCACAATACACAAAGATGAAGAAATGACTATATTATGGTTTCACTAACAAGTTACAAGTGAATGGGACTAGTTGACTGATCTAGCTAGAAACTGGATTCATTCAGTTAGATTAGTCAGCCATGTATTTATATAATCACTTGAGATTATATATTTCTATAAAAGAATCTGTGTATTTTAAGGATTAACCAATCAACAATTATTATTATTATTATTATTATTAAACTTATGATTTCATGTGTACTTGATGTGACATTTGATGTGACATTTTCACTTGAGCTTGGACTTCTACTCATTTAAAAAGGTAATTCATCTTCGGTCCTCTTTGAAGTAAGTGAAGATGAGCTCAATCTTTTTAGTTGATGCTTGGGCATCAGCTTCCTCTACTCATATTGATACAGTTTCGAATTCATTGTTCTCACATGACCCTTTCCTCATAAGTGATGATCTCCATGGTTTAAAATGTGTTGATCATCATTCTATGTTTTTTGTTGAGCCATTTAAGTTATCCAATTCGCAGTGCAATGCTGCTCAATCAAATGCACCTCTTGATCTCCCATCTGATCCATCCATTGATCTCCCTTTTGACTCAAGTGCATGTGGAGCAAAGGAGAGGCAAAGCACGCTCAAACTACATTTTAAAAGAAGGCCTCGTGAATTAAGTCAAAAAAGATTTAAATTTCTTACTTTAGCTAGACAAATTGCATTGGATATTGTGAAGCATTGTTGTGGTTTGAAATGTTTGTACAATTTAGGAATGAAGAAACTAAAGCACCTAAGAGAGAAATTCCTCCATTTAGATAGTGAAAGGCAGGATATATACCTTGCTTCTCACATGCAAATGATTGAGGATAACATGTTAGTAACATATCTTGCTTTTGAATATTTCTTTACTCAAGGGATGCAATGTTGTAGAACTGCATTTAAAATTGCAATGGGTGTGGAATACATAGGGTTCAACAGGGGCTTATGAATGGGGAACTCGTTTTGGATACATTCCATGTTGAGACCAAAGGATCTATTAGATTTCATGCAATGAATTGGATGATGAACTAATTTAGCTTGCATTGTGAGGTTATGCCTACAACTAGAAGGTTGCACTTGTCAGATAACTTTACTCGTCGAGAGGTATTTCAAATATATAAAGAAGACATGAGAAATAGAAGTGAGAAGTATGTGTTGTATCATCGCTTTACTCGATTATGGAAACAAGATTTTAACAATGTATCTATTCCTCGTAAAGTTAGAATTGGTGAATGTTCAGTTTGCACCACTTTGAAAAACATGACAAAGGGGGCTACAACACCACAAGAAAAAGATAATTTTAAAAACCTTCTAAACAACCATCGTGAGAGTCAAGCTTTAGAGAGAAATAAAGCAATTCATCATCGAAGTAAAGCACTAAAAAATCCGGAGTGTTATATGTGTTCATTGATCGATGGTATGGATTAAAAAAAAAACATGTTTGCCATATTTTTATCGCATCCCTAACGACATTGGATATGAAGTCCTTGTGCAAATGCATTTGGTTGGTGCTTTGGTATACAATGGAACTGTAATGTCCAAGGTCTTCTTCACATATCCAAATGTGCATAATGATCGAAACCTTACAGTTACTGTCATTCATTCGGTTTTGCAATAATGGAAATGTCTTTTGCCATCAACTTTGTATTTGCAACTTGATAATACTGCAAGAGAGAATAAAAATTCTACAATCTTTGGATGTTTGTGCATGCTTGTTGATAAACAGGTATTTCAGAAGGTTAAGGTAAATTTCCTTCTCGTTGGGCACACTCATGATCACATTGACCAAATGTTCAGTATGTTCTCTAAGAAGTTGGCACGTAACAATGCTTTTACTCTTCTGATTTTATCTGAGCTGATTTCAGAAGCATATACTCCAAAACTGGAAGTTCAACATCACACAGATTTATAACTTTAAGCACTTTTGCTCAATGGGCATTGATAACAGTGCTAAGGTTTTGGCTCCATTGCACAATATTAGTTTCAACCATGTATTCTTGATGAGGAGGATTGATGACATAACCCTTTTATTTGCAAAGCAGTTTTCATCTTCTCTTGGGTGGGAGCTTAAAGAGGGATGTAGATTCTTGTTGCAGGTGCCTAATTTTTCTGTGTATGGTGCAAAACAACCACCATATGAAGATAAAAACAATACAGAAAGATGTGGAAATGTGGTTGATCAAAGTAAAAGCTGGATGCATGCAATCGTTGAAAAGAAAAGACATATTAAGCGTGCAAAAAAATGCTTCAAAAAAAATATCTTGGTGGGATGACTTTTTCAATCATCAAGAAGAGATTATAAAGTATACGATTGCAGGACATTGGCCAGTTGATGTTCCATGCACATGGGATTTTTGTACACAAAGATCAGTGAATGTGGCTCAAGCATGTAATGCAGATGCACTTCAAAGTTTTATACATCCACCAGAAAGAAATATTTATGTAGGCCCAAGGATGACAAAACAGGCAGAAGAAAGATGGTAATGAAATTTAATAGAGATAAATGTTGGAACAATTATTGCAGTACTTGCTGATGGTGATGAGGCTACTAGACCATTTTGGATTGCAAAGTTTTTAGAGGTCACTAAAGATATTGATTGGAGAAGAATAAAGGCTTTGATGGTGCATTGGTATTACACTAAAAGTAGTAATGCATTCAGAGGTAAATATAACTTAGAAATGGTGTGTGATACTAAATGAACAGGCTCAAAAAAGAAAAAGGATATTTGAAGCACATCCACTCTTAAAATGGATGATGTAGATATTCTTGTTTATGATTTTCCTTGACAAAAACAGGTCACTTGAGGAAAGCAACCATCAATATGATTAAGTGAAAGCTTCCAGATGTAAGTGGTACAAAAAATCATAGGCAAACAAGAAGATTTGTGCATGATCCTGCAGAATTTGGTATATACGTTGATGAAGATAGAGCTTTTGTGGATATAGAACAAGAAGAAGAGAACTCTCAACAGTATCAGACTGAATCAAGTGCATCAGATGATGAGGGTGTAGACATAGATCGACATAGTTGTGAGTTGCTTTGAAACTATAACATTTTTAGTGCTTATGTAACTGCCTCAAAGTAGTTTGCTTAACGAAACCATGTTTCATAGCAATTTTGAATAACAATCGAATATCTATCCATTGAAAATATTTCATAAATGTTATTTTCTATAAGATTTATTCAGTTTTACATTCTTTATAAGATTTTGGACATGTCAATGTCTTATCCAATGAAATTTTGACTACATTTTGAGCTCTTTTTTTATGAAAAAATGACAAAAAATGTCAAAAAATCACGTTTTCACTTCATTTTTGAAATATATGTATACTAGAATAAAGGAAACTTAAACATTAGTTACAATTTGCTTGATTTTTGAAGAGGGTGTTCTCTTTTTATGACGTAGTTCTCATTTGTTACGAGTCGCTGTTTCTAACAACTGTCTTCAAGCTATAGTATGCTTGAGTCTTCGATCTCTAATAGATTGAATACCTGCCACAAATTTGAATCTACATAGCTTTATCCCATCAAGTGCCATAAGCTTCTCTTTGACAAAATGGTAATGGACTTCTATGTGCTTTGTCCTTGCATGGTAAATTGGATTTACAGCTAGATGCATGGAACTTTTATTATCTCCAAGTCTGTGAGGCTTGAACTTACAAGTCTCAAATTTGAGTACAACTCTTTGAGCTATATTGCTTCTTGAGTTGCAATAGTTAGACCTGTATACTCTACGTTGGTTGAAGATAAAGCAACTGCTAGATGCTTCTTGGAACTCCAAAAAACCAAGTTTTAACCTGCAAATGCTAACTATCTAAACGTATTTCTTCTATTATCCTTTGCTCCTGTCCAATCTGCATCTGAATAGATTTTGATATCCAAATCTGAAGGGTAAGGGTAGAAGATACCTTCATTAAATGTTCCTTTGAGGCACTTGACTACTCTCTTTGCAACCTCCATGTGTGGTTTTCTAGGTGAGTGCATGAACTCATTAAGCACTCCCACACTATAGGATATATGTGGTCTACTGTGACTAGTAAATATCAAGCTACCAACTTAGCTTTGATAATCTTTAGGATAATCAATCTGCCCATCTCCATAAACAACTAGTTTATGATTCATTTCGAAGGGTGTGCCTGCAAGCTTGGTATTCTCCATTTTGAACTTGAGCAGTAGGTCTTGAATATATATTTTCTATACATCCCTTCATCTATATAAATCACTTGCATACCTAGGAAATATATAAACTCACCTAAGTCACTAATTTTGAACTTATCTTGCATATGTCTTTTGATCCTTTGAATCCCATTCAAGTCATCACCTCTCACAATTATGTCATGTACATATAACACAAATAGATAATCTCATTGTGATCCCTTTTGATGAACAAAGAATGATCTCAGTTTCCAAGTTTGAATCCTTAATCTTGAAGGTATGTAACCAATCTATAATTTAAGCTCTAGGAGCTTGTTTCAATCCATATAATGCTTTCTTAAGTCTTCAAACATAAGACATATGATTAGAATTTTCAAAAACCGGATGTTATGACATATATATATATATATATATTCACTTATTCAACCATTTAGAAATACATTTTTTACATCAAGTTGGAGGAGTCTCCAATTTCTTTCAGCAAGTATACTTATCAATATTCTAGTTGTAGTAATCTTTGCAATTGGTTAGAATGTTTTCTCATACTCTATACCATGAGTTTGTGAACATCCTTTGGCAAGTTATCTAGCCTTCTACCTGCAAATTGATCCATTTGAGTTCCTCATAAATTTATATACCCATCTCCAATCAATTACCTTATGATTGGATGACATTGGAACCAATCCCCAAGTATTTATCTCCTTCAAAGCATCTATCTCTTTTTTCATAGCCTTCTTCCAATCAGGTTTTTCATTTGCCTCTTCATAGGTTGAGGATTCTTCTTAAATTAATTCTTTTTCCAAGTAGATTGAATGCTTTGTAACAAATGTAGAATCATATCCATACTTTTTTGGATCTCTTCTCCCTTGTTGACCTTCTAGGTGCTTGCTTGGAGCAATCTCGACTCTTGCATTTGTGCTTTTTCTCTTGACTTCCAAAACTTGTAATCCTTTTCTCTTTCATTTTGTTCATCATCTATATCGCTTCTTGAATCTTGGGCTTTTGTATCCCTTTCACCTAGCTTGCTTTCGTTTTGTGAAGATACATGAACATAAGCTAAACAACAAAACACCTTGCAATGTCCTAGACTAGGTTTTCTTCCATGCCATGCTTCACAATGAGTAATATCTTGAAGAGATTTGGATGGTTGTCTATTGGCAAGGTACATAGCATTTGAAATACCCTCTGCCCATAAATAATGTGCTAACATCTTCTCTTCAAGTATTGTCTAGCTTATCCAACTAATATCTTGTTTCTTTTCTCTATAGTTCCATTCAATTGAGGAGAGTACCTGGTAGTCACTTCCCTCTTAATACTTTTATCCTATAAGTACTCATAAAATTCCTTGAAGAAATATTCTCCTACTTCATCATATCTGAGTTTCTTGAGTGATCTACCTATATGATTCCCCATATGTGTGATACTTTTTGAAGCAATCAAACACTTCATTCTTACTCTTGATAAAGAACAGAATAGTCCACCTACTATGGTCATCAATAAATGAGACATAATACCTTAATCCTGCCAAAAAAGATTCTTTGTTTGACCGCCATACATGTATGTACTAATTCTAATAAATAGTTATGGATGTTGTCTTTATTATTGAATGGTTGTATTTGTGCCTTCCCAATCTTGCATGTATCACATTTGTTGATCATGTGTTGCTTTGATCTATTCTTCATATATCATATGTTGATCATCCCTGCATATATTCTTCAAGGTTCTTTCATTCATATGTGCTAGCCTCTTATGCCACACTTCAAGCTCACTTATAGTTGGAGACCCAAAGTTGAATACAACTATGTTCTTGATTTCTCCTACTTCAAAAGTAAAGAGCCTACCATGCTTCTCATCTCTGGCTATCATCTTGAAGCCTTCAAATGGATCTTCATCAAAAGCTCCATGTTGGGCGAACCTAACTTGCAAGCCTTTCTCAACTATTTTGCCAGCACTTATTAGGTTTTTTGTAATAGTGTGAACATATAGTATCTTGCCCAAAACGTTTATCCTACGATTGGAAGCTTTAGCATTGCCAATCTTCTCCACAGATTGCTTTGTATCATCCTTTGTTTGGACTTCATGTCTATGCTTTGGACTTTCCAAGTCCGACAACAGAGCTATGTTGCCTGCAACATGATTTGAACATCTTTAATCTATGTAGAATAAGTTATCATCTTCTTTACCTTCCTTGTGGCTTAGATTCATAATGAGTCTTCATGTTGTTGGTCTTTAAAATAGTAGTTGTAGTCCTTTCTATTATTTCTTCTATTGAAGTTGTGTCCACCTCTACCTCTATTGTTGCCATATCCACCTCTCCCATTTCCTTTCTAGATCTTTTCATTGAACCAGCATTCTGAGTGGTGTCATTGCCCTTATCACAGATGGCACATGGTTGAAAATTTTGAGTTTTGGATTTTTCATGCTTTGGTTCTTTCTTTTTTCCTTTCTGCTTGCTCTTACTTGTAAAGTTCGCTTGAGAAGTCTCTTCTTCATCCTCTTCCTTCTTCTTGCCTTCTAGCTTCTTGTCTTTCTTATCTACATACACAACACTAGTTGGATTACCTTGATAGGAGTTGATTGAAGATTTGTCCAACAAAGATGTTCAAATCTAGAGTTTGCACATCCATGATGAGATCATAGGGTGTGTTGAAGGATTGCCATTGCTTACTACTTCTCCTAAAGTTTAGAATTTACCTCATAATTAATTCTTCTTTAATCATCTCTCAATCGATGCCAATTGATTTGCAATCTCCTTAAACTTTATAACAAACTCTATGATGGTTTTTTTTTTATTCTTCTTCATCAGGTTGAACTCATTCTAGAGATGATTCTTTTTTGCTTTTGTACTAGCAAACAAGAAAGTCTCTAGCGATGTCTTGCACCCTCTTATATCTGATAATAGAAAGTCAAAGATAGAGTTCAACATGTATAACCTTTCTTGAGCATGCCTTGCACACCAAAGTGTGAGCTTATTTGTTTCCTCTTGAGTAGGTTCTCCTTTGGATCTCGAAATAAGCATTGCTTCATCACTTGATACAATCCCATATAGATTTCTTCTTTGCAAATAGGCCTCCATTGTGATTTGACAAGCAACATAGTTATGTCTATAAAGCTTATCACTCATTGATGGAAATCCATCTCCCATCTTTGCTCTTATACCACTGAAAGAAGTTGAAGAAGCTTTGAAAATATAGAACTTGAGTTCGCAAGTGTTAAATCTGTCGAGAAAACCAACACAAGATCTACCCTAGCTCTTTAGAAATATCAACTAGACCTTGTAGGCTTGTGATTAGTGCAATAAAACCCAATGGGTACTTTGGAGCATCAAAAAGGACAATTTTATGCAAAACAGATAACTTACACCTGCATTAGCTCACAAAAACCTTCTATATTTAGATGGAAGCTATGACTTCAAACACTCAGAGCAACCAGTATAGTTACAATTGAAAAAATTCCTTTTAGGTGAATTTCATACATAGGATTAGCTTGCTATAATGCACAAGCCCCAATTTATACTAACCAATGAGTGAGAATTAAGTTTAACAATAATTCGGTGCATCCTCGACTTTTCAAGGTTATACAAACTTTGATAATGAGACCTTGAATGGGCGAGTTCTCTAAATATAATGAACCGAATGACTTGAAAATTTATGCACAAATATTATATTTAATGTGCTGATTCAATAGATTTGGAGCTTTGTAGAGAGAGAACCAAGCTCTACAAGATGATTAAACTCAAATAGATGAAATAGAGAAGAATCAAGATTATCAAAATATATATGTATTCCTTCAACTATCATAATAAGACTATATTATACAAAGTTGTGAATCATTATATATACTCTTAAGTAGGTTTTCATAACTCAAACCTCTTTAATTTGAATTGAACTCCCCGCAAGATTTTTTGTTGTAAAGAGTAAAATCAAACTCCTACAATCTAGGAAAAGTAAACATCAAGTCTAGCTACTTGTTTTCTAGGTGGATTCTTGATTAATTAAGCATATATCTCAATCACCTCAAACTTGTGGATTCCTATTCAAATTTATCCTTTTACAATTATAAATACCTTGCAATTACATGCGTAAGTGATCGTATATGATCAAACACTCAATACACTAAAAGAATGCACATAAGTCATTCACAAGAAATATCTTTATTGCAAAATCAATATGATGCTTTGAAATACGGTAAATTCACCTCAAGCATAGTGAAAGCTTGGTGATCTAACAAAACAAACAACCAAGCACATCCTTTTCGTTGACTTATGGTTGCCAATGTTGCACATGGATGCAAGAATCCACGTGGATGTGTGACATATCTCAAAGAACCAAATATTGTTTCCAAAAGATCAAATGCCACTCATAAATATGATGAGCAATACATCATTTGCTAAGTTTATAGTATAGTATTGGCCCACCTGCAAAAACATCTCATGCAAAGTAAAGTGTAGTGGCAACATAGTATTTAACAAAGTGGATAGAAGCAAGAGCTACAAGACATTGTGATGCTCAGACCACTTCTAAATTTCTATTTGAAGAGATCCTTCTTAGATATGACTTACCTTTTGAATAATATTGAAAGCAGCACTCATTTCATAAATGAAGTTATTGAATGCCTATTAAAAGAGTTTTAAATAGTGCACAAGAAATCATCTCCCTTAGAGTGCTAGCAAGATCTTATGTATAGTGCTCATGAACTAGCAAACAAGAAGCAATATTATTGGGATCAACAATTGCATCATGCAATTTGGGCCTACAAAGTTGTTGCTTGAAAAAGGATGCTAGCAACATTATTGAATATAACGATGCAATATTGCTTATAGAATCTCTTACTTCTACATTCAGAGTTGTACAAACATATGGATGGCAAAAAGCTTACTATGATGCATACATTAAAGATAAAGCTTTACTAAAAGGATACTATGTTTTAGTGTACACACTAAAACAACACGCCAAAAATCTTTGGATAAGAGTACATGGACCATTTGCAATCAACAAATTATCCACTTAGTGTTGTCCAATTAGCAACCTTGGAAGGTGATATTTTGCCAAACTACTTTAGTGGATGCCATGTCAACACATATCTTCAACCCTTGACAGAAAATATGATGGCAAGAGTCCAAATTACTAAAGATCAAAAGGCGGAGGACTTAAGAATTAGAGACAAAGCTCACGAAGATAGGAAAAGGATTCTTTGATGTAATAAATTGATGCAAGGGCTTCTTGACCCTCTTCCTTACGAGCTTGTTAAAGTCTTTATCATAAGAGTAATGAAGGAAACATCGTTGGAAATACCATCGTTACCTACTCTTTTGGTACCAAACTTTAGAGAAAGAACAATGACTCACATATACCCAAAAGTGTGATATGCATGGAATGAGCTTGGCCTATCCAAGAAACTATCTTTTAGTCAAATCTCGGCACAATTGGCATACAAGGATGAAAATTGGCTTGCCTTGGAGAAACTAGGATCCTAATTCACATTGAGGAAATAGTTTCATTAGAAGAATTTTTTATTCTAGATGAACCCCATATAAAAGAAAAAATCACACTACTTCAATATTGATTGTATAGACATTCTACAACTATGAACTAGTCTTGAGTATGTCTGTTTTCTCATTTTTTGATCCTCCTCACTTTGCACAAAAAAGAAAGAATGATTGGATCTCACGATATGATTCATCTCCAAAATCGATGAACCCATTGTGTGAGGAGAATCCCAAAAAGAGTGAAAGTGAGGAACAATTTTCAAAACCATAGAGAGCTGAGAACAAAAGAAGAGGTAAAGCCTTCAACTAAACCTTTGGAATCCACATCCAAGGAAGATCACAAAAAGCCTATTGTTGCTCCTTCACCATGTGCAAAGAAATGACAATCTCCAATGCAAACTCATCCACGTCATCATCATCCATCAACAAAGAGTCAAAAAGTTTTGGGTCCTTGAGTTTCTACTTCAAGCTTAACAAGGACAAGCTCACATATGGATATGTAAATTACTTTTGATCATCAACTAGCAAGTACTATCATATCCAAAAGTTCACTCCAAGAAACCTATACCTAAACCCACACACATAAAATAGCATAGAACCAAACCTCATTGACCTAAAAATGCAAGCTTACTACTAACTCCATCTACCAAATGGGTTTGGAAGTCCAAAGAGAAAACCAAACTAGTCTTGCTTTCAAAGAAACCTCAAAAGCCCAAACTCATGAAATCTAAGTGGAGAATAAAGCAAGCTTCCTGTACCTAAGCTTAATAATGATCCACATTATTTAGATATTCCAACCATAGGAGAAATCTTAAAATCCTTAAAGAGACTAACCCACTATAGAGACATCTTTTTCAAGTGCCTTGACATATTAGGAAAAGCCCCTTCGTTAAAAATATTGAACCTACTAGACCAACCTTGCCTTTTGCATTGGAAATCCCATCATACATTCCTTTATTTGGCATTAGCACTACTGTGAATCCTAGACATTAAACAATCATGCACATGCATTCTTATACATATATTTCATTTGTACTAAAACTAAATTGATTTGAAAAAGTGGATCTTTCTCAAATGAAAAACAAAGGGTCTTGGGAGGAGCTATAAAGGCCAAGATGTTGGTTGCAAAAGAGACTTTTTGGTAGATGAAGTTATTACCTCTCTTCCTGCAAAAGAAGCATTGGTTGAACTTCTTTTGCAACCTACTCATCTTAATTTGATAGTGCTATTATGGAATCATTGAGTTACTACATGCCTTGTAGTTCTTATTAGTAGTCTTTTTCAATGATTGGAATGGTGAATGTTGAGTAGGTTAGGCTAGGGATTAGTAGTTTTGATCGAGTTGATTAGTCCATATGATTATGGAGATCAATAATTAGACAAGACATTATGGAACAAAACAAGGAATCAACGATCTACAAGAAAACTAAGTGCTTCATAATCGTAATTGTGGTTGAATGCTTTTATCACATATTAACAATTTGAGATTTCATCAATCGATGAATACTTTGATAGCAAATAAGTACTCTGAGTTTATGCAAGAGTTGAATATTTTAGATATATAAGATGATGAATGAAAGAAGCAAATGATTGTAAGAAGAACAGACACTCTGTGTTTAAGTAGCAATTGAATATTCATGGATTTTCAAGTGGTGATTGGAACCCTATAACGAATTAGTTGTTCCAAAATATGATTATAGCAAAGTCTTATTAGAAGATTAATGTTCAAAGGCCAAAGTGATTTCAAATAGATGCATATCCTCAACTCAACAATTTCTTAAGTAGGCTGCAATCATATATTTGAATTTGGATAAGATGTTCAAGTAAATTCCATCTTCCATTTTAGAAGCTAATAATTTCTAGGAGGTGAACAATCCTTTCCTACTAGAATGTCCACTTCCAAAGAACTGCCTTACCTCTTGGATGCACCATGCAGAAAGAAAGGTTACTCTTTTTATAATGAAACCTGACTTTATTGAGCACACAATTGTCATCTTCAACACTATTGTTGTTGGCAATGACCATCTACATATTAGTATCCCTACTCGCCAACATCCTACTTACTAAGTATCTAAACATAATTTGATAAGTTTTGAGTGTTTTACAAAGGATTATTGAACTATTTTGAATTTACAAAAAAAGGGCAATGCACATATAAATGGCGATCAATTTTTACAAAATTCCATAGAGTTTTGCCAACAACCTAACAAATAGCATACATCTCTATAGCTCTAATATGCTACTAATCCTTACATGTTACATACTTCGTAATATTAACTTCTTTTGTGCTCCTAAGCTTCCTCTTAGTTTTATTTTCTCAATATTCCCACTCCCAAAATTTCATCTATTGGTATCAAAGATCATTATTGTAGCGCTTTTTGTCGGAATTGGACTATCAAATTTCATTATCAAAGGTATCAACTATTTCACATGTACTATTTATGTGGGAATTGGTCTCATGGCCTACCAGCTAGGAGTACGATGGGCTAACCACTTGCCCCAAAAGCCATGGTTGAGGATAACTTCTTAATCCTCCCTCTTAGGGTGTGGTTCAACCATCTCTTGCATGTCATATCTTGAGTCTAACACTCACTTACCCTTCTAGGGATCATTGTCCTCAATGATCAATTAATGATCTCCCCATGAATTGATGTCCTCGCCCTTGCACAATCTCTTGAACCTTCTTGTTCTCAACCTTGATCTCTTGAACCTTGCCTTTCCACTTCTTCGCCACTTGCCTATGGACCTTCTTTCTTTGAACTTTGGTATCTTGAATTTGGTACATATCTTAGATCGTGGATCTAGTGTGTCCATTCGAGTGCTCATTCTAAGAGCTTCCCAACCGTATCTTAGATATCTAAATCTGACCTATGGATTCAAAGATACACTCTAATGTTTGATGTGCTCACCTTTGAAAGCGACATCCGTGCCTTCTATCCACTTGCTCAATGTTGGGAATTGAACTCACAACCTCCCGGTTAAGAGTGCGATGGGCTAACCACTTGCCCCAAAAGCCATGGTTGAGGATTACTTCCTAATCCTCTCTCTTAAGGCGTGGTTCAACCATCTCCTACTAGGATTATGTGACATTCCTTCCCCCTTAGACTGAGCATTGTCCTCAATGCTCACTTATGGACCCTTCTTGGACCCACTTTCCATGCATGAGCGCTTCCACCAACCTCAAACTCCAGCACATGGACCAAATTTGGACCTATCCCACCCTTCGTGGGTGCCCAAATGCCCATGCGCCTTCATCCAAGGCCAGTTTCATACTCACCACGAATAAGCGCTTTTTCCAAGTGCCCGCGACTGAGGCGCGAACCTCCGTCTTAGCCCAATTTCGCAACTAGGCTCTGACACCAATGTTGGGAATTGAACTCACAACCTCCCGGTTAGGAGTGCGATGGGCTAACCACTTGCCCCAAAAGCCATGGTTGAGGATTACTTCCTAATCCTCTCTCTTAAGGCGTGGTTCAACCATCTCCTACTAGGATTATGTGACACTCAAGCCTACATCCTAGGCTCTTATACCAATTGTGGGAATTTGACTCATTATATCAAGTGCACCACATGTAACCCCCACCACACGATGTATAGGAACATGACATGATTGCTTTGTAACTGAATTACTACTCCAAACATTACATAAAATAAAAAGAGCATGAACACATTAGTAAAGGTGATTTTAAGAGGTTTTATAATGAGGGTAAAGATTCCAAAAATGTGATTTTTTTCAAATGAGACTTTTGCAAATGATTCATTTGTGCATATTATTTTTAATGGGATATCTACTTTAGCCTTGATAATGAAAGGAAATTCTAGTGCCTTATCTTTTCAAGAGCTTGATTTTGTGATTTGCAAGACCGATCATGGTAGAATAGTCCATCATCGATAATCCCGATACATTTTGGCTAGCCAATATGTATTTTTTGTGCAATATGTAGTGTAACCTCCACTTTCATGCATTAAGGAGACACCAATGAGACCCATTGATGTTGACCTTTTGTTAGCTCATTTTGAATGGTAAAGCTATACATGATGCACTTCTTTACATTACAATAGAAATTTAAAAGGTAAAAAATATATCAAACTAGCTATAAATTCTACAAAATAATAAAATGAACATTTATCCCATCTTATTTCATTAAGTTTTCTCGTAGTGTCTCTTTTGCATTAGGTCAATATGCATCGGTTGTCAATAGTCACTTGATAAAAAATAAACCTCTCTTTTGACAAAGCTACAAGTTGAAAATTGCATGGCTACTATACACTCAAAATCTAATATATTTATGAAGATACTTGGTCGTTATCTTAACAGGTCATTGGCAATAAAAGGATTCATATAATTTGAATGTAATTATAATTTATTTGTATGAGTGTAGACTTGCTGCGAAAGAATATGCTTAATAGAACTTCATTGAATTTAACAAGACCTTTACTTCTACATGCCATATGAAATCGATTCATAGCATCTATGCATTTGCATGTCATATTGATTGGAATGTACATTAGTTGATCTTACAAATTGTGTTCCTGAATATGGGCTTACAAAAGGAAGAAATCTATCTTAGCCCCACTCTTTCTTGCAATGAAAGCAAATAAAAGTATGCAAGTTAAGGAAGAAATTTTATGGTTTAGAACATGCACCATATGGTTAATATGAAAAGTAATATTCTTATCTTCGATCAAATTGAGTTAGATCAATCCAAATGAAACCATTGTGTATGTAAACTACACAATAATGATATTCTAATCATTGTAAATTACGTTGATATTGTGTCTTATCAGTCCTAATAAGACATAAAATTCAACATGAGGCTGATTTGCATGCCTCTTCTGAAATGTTTAATTTGTGATGACATAGGCATTGATTCATGCAAGCTTGAGGAATTTTTGTATGTAAGCAACTCATATTGATACCTTATTTCACTACTTTGGACTTCAAGATTAGTAACTCATCACCTCAATGGATGTCAAACGAATCGTATTGGTTGCTATGTTATACATCCAAAGATTATTTTTGTTTCATGGTCGATGCTCATGCAATTCTTTGTTGATTAGGAGATAGGATGCAGCCTATTGTGGCCATTTGTAATTGAAATGTTGAATATAGGTAAGCTTTCATAACTATTTGGCCATTCTCCACATCTTTAGCATAGCTAGAGGGCATCAACAATTGCAAAGCACTACTTGTTTGATGCCCAAATAAAGCACATTGAAGTACACAACTCTCCTCTCAACTCGAGACTCTACTCAAGATATCTTCACCTAAGTGTCTATATCGCATAATCTTATAGACATGAATGTATGTATGTATGTATGTACGGATGAATGGATGGATGGATTGTGTGTGTGTGTGTGTGTGTGTGTGTGTGTGTGTGTGTGTGTGTGTGTGTGTGTGTGTGTGTGTCTGTGTGTCTGTGTCGCATCTTTGATTTACATCATCAATAAACCATCATGAATCTATAGCCTCATTTAGTCCTACAGTTTTGACCAACAATAGCCTCAAAAGTCTTTGGAATGTCAATAGGACTTGAAAAAAAAATAAGGGATATATGATTTCCTTCATTCTTGTTTTGCAGACTTGTCCTTGTTCTACTCACCTGATCTTCTTATTCTTCTTTTGCAGATTTGCGATTTCTTGGTCTAGTTCTACTCACCTGATCTTCTTATTCTTGTTTTGGTTCTACTCACCTGATCTTATTCTTGTTTTGCAGACTTGCGATTTCATGCACAAATGTTCTGGTTCTACTCACCTGATCTTCTTATTCTGGTTTCGCAGACTTGCGATTTCATGCACGAATGTTGTCTCACATCAAGCATACCCAACATTCCAATCTTCTTTATCTTGTTCTGGTTCTACTCACCTGATCTTCTTATTCTTGTCTTGCAAACTTGCGATTTCATGCACAAATGTTGTCTCACATCAAGCATACCCAACATTCCAATCTTGTTCTGGTTCTGGTTCTACTCACCTGATCTTGTTCTGGTTCTGGTTCTACTCACCTGATCTTGTTCTGGTTCTACTCACCTGATCTTCTGATTCTTGTTTTGCAGACTTGAGATTTCATGCACAAATGTTGTCTCACATCAAGCATACCCAACATCCCAATCTTCTTTATCTTGTGTTCTAGTCAAGATTGCCTTGCTTTTAACCTTCTCTAATTACCACTATTCTCTCATCATTGAGAAGCCAAACATTGCAATTTTCTTAATCGTGTTAGAGTCAAGATTGCTCCTCCATAATCACCATCACCTTCAGATTCCCTTCAAATCAAGAATTGCATATCACTGATTCCAGTATTCACACTCATAAGAGAATTATATTAGAGTCACCTTTTCTGATGTTAGAAGATCTTTTGGTGCTTATTAATGTGGACACATCAGTGCTTGTATATGATTATAGCATACCTCAGATCTGAAACCAATGCATCCATCTGCATCAGACTATTTTCAGAATAGGTTGATCAAACTGTATTGACAAAGCCATATATATGAAATGTACCATTATCCTCAAATCTGTGCACTGCCATATCATTCGTAGAAATAACATGCCCATCCACTTAAACGACAACGAAGCAGAATGATGAATTCCAAATGCAACAGAAATTGTGAATGCAAACTCTACTAATTCCAGCTCGATTATCAAGGCCTACAAACATGCAGTCTGTAGCCAGAAAATCACTGAAAAGATGCAAGCTTCCATTTCAGTGAATATCCATCATTAAAAGATCAGGAGCCTTAAAACTGAAACATAAAAAATGTAGGGGTAAAAGATGACCAGGCTTTGGGACTTGAAATACATATCTCATTGTTGTATGGTTCTGATATTGCTTCATTATTCAAAAAGAACAGAGCTAAATCTAATTTATTGATTTTCAACATAGTTCCTTTGTCAGACAAATATAATGTTGAAACTACAATCCCAAGGTATAGAGAACACAAAGAGCAGGATGATGGGAAGAAATAGACTAAAATATAATATTATTATTAGAAAAATAATAAACATGAATCATATAAATACCTTCAATCTCTTTTCAAACTATTTATTATTAAAAAGAAAATAAATGTGAACATAAATAACTTCAATCACTTTAAAAAGAAAAAAAGGAAAACAAAAAAACACACACACAGGAGGATCCATTCATATTTACAAAGTGCAAAATCCTAGCCCCTTAAAACAAAGCAGCACCTAAATTGTCCATGCTTCCAGTTGAGACAGCTTATACTTATACAGAAATCATATACATGGAATGATATTCCGATCTAATGAGATGGCCCGGGATAGCAGATTTAAGCATGAGTTTCGTATTCTCAGGACGTAGATGTTGGCATCTCTTCTGAGTTTGAAGCAGGACGTAATTGTGTATTAAAGCACCATGCAATGCCACATCCCCAAGATGAAATAGAGATGGACTCTAAGATATTGAAGTGATGATACCTTCAACACTTAATCTCTCTTTCCTTATGCAGTGTTGTTCCTCTCATGTGCCCAAGCGTATGGCATCGGGGGCTCTCCTCTTGTCGATCGACAAAAAAGATACAGGAGTTAGCACACTGACGAGTAAGTGATCAATTCATATCCTGATATCTATCCTGACGTTGTTATCCTCTCTTATGTGTAGAGAAATAGAGATCACCTGGCTCACATGTCGTGTCTCCATCCATTGGGTAAAGAACTCCAAGTACGTCCATTGCATCGAATCAAAGGATGAAACACAGTCAGCAATTGTCAGCAGCACCATCAAGATTAGAAATCCCCTCCCACCCAGTGCATGCAGGAATGGAATTCCATATCCACAAATTTACTCCTCTTAATTATGTTTCCTCCCTCGAAGATCAACATCAACCACGATGCTTCACTTCTAGGAAAAGATGAACCTTTCTGTTGAGGAGCTTCCGCAATTCCATACAGGCCTTTGTTCCTATCTCTCTGGAAAGGTACATAGAACACTAACATCTTAGATACTATGTATTTCAAATATAACTATGACATTTAGATTATGATTCTCCTTACAAAGCATGGGTGTTTAGCATATTCATACCTAATTTTTGAACCATGCTTCCCTACTATAATCCTGCACTGGCCTTTCTTGGGTAGATATAGGTGTTGCTCTATCCTCAATGAACCATCATCTAGCTCTTGCCAATCAACAAGTTGATGGTCCAATTCATACGGTATTTCCTGGTATAGGAATGATCCTGTTTAAGTCCTGAAACTGTGGTCTTCCAAGGTGGAAGCGAAACACAACTATTTTATAGATACCTCATGTACTAGGTCCAGTAGATGCTCTCGCACTACCTCCATTGATAGTGTTCTTACTGCATCCTCATTCAATGGATCAGGATCCTCTTCCCAAGGCCTTTTTACAGCCTGCAAAAGTCATAAACCATTATTTGATTCATGTAAATAGTATAAGACATAATATGCACAGCTATTTAGAGCATGTAAATGTGAGATAAAGAAACATAGCTCTAATTTACTTCTTTGAAAATCCTCGGAAATAAATCCATGAAATAATTGGACAGTTCACCATGCTTTAGACAAAAATCTAGTAATATATGCCTACACAAGACCACTCTGTTGTGCCTTTATATGAATCTTGTACATGGTATACTTGCAACTAGAATACTAGCCAAACACCTAGTCATTCCCATATAAATGGAATTCCTTCATAGTTAGATACAAAGGATAGATATGTACCTGACTGCTCAAGTATGACACAACATCTTTGACACCAGATCCAGTCAATGCTGAGATCATGAAGATGCTATAGAAAAGCAGAGTTAGTCAATCTAACGTACAGCATACTTCATCCATCATAACAACATCCTAAAGCAATTACTTTTCATAGCCAGGAAGATTCTCAAATTGTTGAGCAAGGGGCAAAAGCTGCTTTTTATTCTCCACTATGTCGACTTTGTTCAAAACCAGAGATTTCTTCAAGTTAGGAGAGACTTCAGACCCTAATTTCTCCACCAATCTTATGACTCGTTTATCTGACCTGGAAAAAAGGGGGAAAGGACCACAATGACACACATATACACAGATTAAAAAACATTAAATTATCTTCATTCCAGACCCCAAAAAAACAAACAAACACACAAAGCACTGATCCAGAATAATAATAATAATAATATTAATAATAATAATAAGTCAAAACATGAAACAGATGTCATTTAAAACGTAAACGCAACATAAGTGAAGCTCCGAATGACATAGAACTTATGAGAAGTGTGCATGCCTTAAAATGGATGCCTCCAAGCAACTTTTGACACATTTTCAGTTATCTGGCATAGCATATGTTAGAATGAGGATCGTGGATAAAAATCTTAAATTAAAGCTCTTGTCTAGGTGGAGAAGGCATAGTCACTATACTTGAAGAAAATCCTGAATCTATGACTATAGGCGGCATGGTAGAAGAATGGAAGGGTCACTTGCCAACATCTACCACTATGTTCCATAGTTGCTTTGCAACAAGAATATGATTCATTATTTAAGACCACATTGGATAGTTGGTCCCATCAAGCTTACCTTCAGCTTGAAGCATGCCAAACAAGTCATTGTTTCTTGCCATTCCACCAAAGAGCTCAAAAATAGTAAGATATGAACTTACACAAAGCTGAAATGCAGCTCACAAAGGATAACTCCCATGGACGGCGATGTCGCGCAAAAACAGCAAGTTGAGAAGCAGTTGAACTTGCTATGATACCAATATTGGGTGTGTGAGTGAGGAAGAAAAATCGAAGTAGACAGAACAGCAAAGAAGGAGATCAAAACACAAAGACATGTGACAGTTAGAAGAGCTCTCCATCCATAGATGATCAGTAACATAAGAATGAGTGAAGTTAGAACCATAAGTGAATCCTTAAGTACAAAGTACCACCACACATGCGTATGACATATATACGTATTACATGGGAAAAATAACCTCTAGCGTACACTAAAGTAGAAAGTGTTGACGTATAAAAAAAAAAAGGTTCAAATCAAACCCACTCGAGCGACAAGTAATCATAACGATATACAAAACCAAGCCTGCTTCCCTCCATATCCGTGCTGCGAAGAATATTGAACATTGTCCTCTCGAAGCTACCAAATTCCAAGGTCTATCCCTTTGTCCAAAACTCATCATCCCCATAACGATTGAGAACTCTTTAAGAGAGTCTCCTCCTCAGACCTCCTAAATGTTGTACGAACCCTCAATCACCGGTCTACGTAGAAGCCATTTTCTTACTTAAAGGACTCTATCAAGTACTATATACATGAAACAAAACCATGTAACGAAGAGTTTCTAAAAATCCAAGGAAGAGTGGGAGTGAAAGATTTTCAATATTTAGGCTTACTAGTGAGAAATTTTACTATGAGTTTTGCTTTAACAAAGATAGATTTCACCCATGGCAGCCCCTTCAAGGATCAAAATATACTCAAACACATTGTCATTAACAACTTGCACTATGACTTCCCACATCCTCAATGGCTTTCTTAACATGTGAGAATATGAATTCACTTATCCCTACTCTGCGAGGTGCATGGCCCAGTATAGCACGAACATTGAGTCTCTATCAATTTTCTTCCCCTATACTCAATGGCTTTCTTAACATGTGAGAATATGAATTCACCTATCACTACTCTGCCTCGTGTATGGCCCCATATAGCACATAAAAATTGAGTCTCTATCAATTTTATTTTCCTTACGAGCTCACTGATGCACAACATTTGTCACAAAGGACCCTCCCCAACAATACCTATTCTACTACGCCTTCCATGGCCCTCTTCCATGGAAGAGTATTAGTAACATTGAATGGAATGCCACATTCAATAAAGAATTCGGTCAACTCTCTAGTGGCCTCTTCCATACGTTGCATTTGCACTCCAACGCTTGGGTTACCTCCGATCAAAATATCACTATCAAGGATCTTATGATATGACTTTCAACATGAAACAAAGCGAGAGGCACCAATGAAGCTCATACTCTCTATGTGGCACTTTAAATGCATTGTGATCATAACTCATAACTTCAATATGAAGAGAATCATCACCCACACCCAGAGTGCTTTGAAATGAAGGAGGCATAGGCATATTACCCACCCCTTGACTCAATTGCAGAGAAATCTACACCTCTATGGTTCTTTGAGGTATAGAATGCATTTTCCAATGTCTCTCTTGATATATTTAGGAAGTGATGTGTGTGAACACACTAGGACCGCCGGGGCACTTTTTCCCTCTTTAAGAGGGTCCCCCCCCCCCCCCCCTTGTATTTATGCCTATTACCCAAATGGGTTACTTATCTTTGCACATTCTCTTGGTAATACATTCAGTATTGTGTGTTGTGCTTCAAGCTTCTGCTTCTGCTTCTTCTTCCTTGTGTTGTTCGCACGCTTCCCCACACCTCAAACTCCAACAATTGGTATCAGAGCATGTCACTATTTCATCTAGGGCGTAGTCAACACCCCTACGATCAAGGTCTCAAAGTCGCACGAAATTTGGTGGACATACTCAAGGCCTTCGAACGCACTATATCAATGCATGTGCATGCAATCTTGCCTTTTTGTCCCAAAGATATATACAGGTTTCGATTCGCCAGTATAAGCATCTCGAAGTCTGCTACAGGCTTAGCAAAACTCGACAGAGTAGTTCTGTTCAACTTTTTGAGATAGTCATTTTTTTGCATCAAGGTAGTTTATTCAATGGCCATGGCTGAAAACAGTGATGTATTTTGTATGTTGGCTGCTGAGGATAAGTTGGACGGCACCAATTACCCATTATGGACTGATATGATATGTCATGTATTAGTTGCAAAAGGACTCTGGAATATTGTGCAGGGTGTTGAAAAACATCCTATTTCACCTGCAAACACAGTCGCTGAAGGTGATGCAGATGGCATTGAAGATGGTGATGTTCTTCAGGTTCTTGCTCGTGCTGCAATTCCTGCAACACCTACTGCAGAGCAACTTGGATGGGATGGCATAGATGCTTAGGCACATGCATTGATAGCCTTGTCTGTCAAACATGCCATTATTCCCGATATTCGTTCTTGCAAAATAGCAAAGGATGCTTGGGATACAGTAACTACTTTATACCAGGCAAGGAATGAAGCTCGTGTTGCTTACGTCCGAAAACAATTGGAGAGTGAGCAAATGAATGACAGATTCCATGGACAGATTCCATTTCACTTGTGCACACTGTTCTAAAATGATCTTCCGGATTCATATCAAAGTTTTGCTTCGACTCTTCGATTGATGATGAAAGGCAATCCAAATGCCTTAACATTTGAAGAGTTAGTCTCTCTTTTGTTGCAAGAAGACCAGTCCGGGCACAACAGGTCCATTATGCATGTTGCAGATCATGGTTTCGTGGATAGTCCAAGGGCTAATTCTGCACAATCAAAGAAAGATGACAGAGACGAGAAGAAAATGTCCAATAACAATAAGGCATATTAGTTTCAGCCATCAAGGCTCTTATTATTTCTGCAATATGTGTATTTTCCTCCTTCCGAGAAGATGGTTCAGATGGAGCTACTCAGAATTTGCTGCTTGTTCACGGTGATGTCTGTAGTCCTATGCAAACACCTTCTTTTGGGAACTATCTTTACTTTGTGACTTTCATCGATGACTTTTCTAGGCATGCATGGGTATATGCATTGAAAGCAAAGTCGAAAGCGTTTATGTGCTTCAAACAATTTCTGTTTTTGGCAAAAAATCTGTCAACATGCAAAATGGCCATCCTCCGTTCTGATCAAAGAAGAAGAAGGGGGGGGGGGGGGGGGGGGGGGGGGGGGGAAGGGAGGGGATATATATGTCTTTTGATTTTAATGCAATTCCGACTAATCGAAGGGAGTAATACATGTCTTTTGATTTTAACACTTCATACTGAAGGTGGGATAAAACATGAATGTACAGAGCCGTATACACCTCAATAGAATGGAGTAACTGAAAGGAAGAACAGGTCACTTATGGAGATGGCGAAGTGTATGGTCAAGAGTCGAGCTTTACACAATAATTTTTGGCTTGAGGCTGTTATGTGTGCAGCATATGTACTTAACAGGTGTCCCACCAAAGCATTGCAGTCCATCACTTCCATCTCTCCATATAAGGCTTGGCATGGTCATAAGTCATCTCTTGCTGACCTGCGTGTTTTTGGTTGTCAGGCCTATGCATTAGTGCCTGAACAAAAACGCAAGAAATTGGATGATATAGCACTGAAATGTATTTTTATTGGGTACAATTCTGAAAGCAAAGGGTATCGTCTGCATCATCCACATACTAAACGCATTTTGGTTAGCCGTGATGTTGTTTTTATGGAAGATGCTATTCAGCCATTACTTTCATGTACTAAGGAGACACCAGTTAGTTCCAAAGAAATGTATGACACTTTGCTTCCTCTTTTTAGAGGCAGAGAGTCTAGTGCCAATCCTAATGAGGAAACTTTTTGGCCTTTATAGGTTTCATCTGATGATGCAAATCATTCCATCTTTTATGCAGATTTACATGATGCACTTGTTGATGAGAGAGCTGGTATTGAGTAGGTAAAAACTATAAATTACATGATTTACATGATGCACTTGTTGATGAGAGAGCTGGTATTGAGTAGGTAAAATGGTTGGTGCACACTTTGCATGATAGCAAATTAGATGCACCTCTATCATATCATACTCGTTCATGCTCTCAGAGTGCTTATTTTGCATCACATTGTTATGCTATGGCTGCCTCAAGTCTTTGTGATGAGAATGAGCCAGTTTCGTTTGATGAAGCACAAAATTCGAAAAATTGGATGGCTAGTATGCAATCAAAATGTGATGCTATCATGAAAAATGGTACCTGGTCTTTATGTGACTTGCCTCCTGGCAAGAAGGCCATTGGCACTAGGTGGGTATACAAGCTGAAGCATATCCTGATGGAATAGTTGACAGGTATAAGGCTAGGCTTGTTGCGAAGGGTTATGCTCAAGAAAGAGGCATTGATTTGATGAGACCTTTGCTCCTACATGCCGAATGACTATTGTTCGTAGAATATGTGCACTAGTAGCTCATGGTTGGAATGTAAATGAGTTGGACAATAAAATTGCATTTCTGAATGATGATTTGCATGAAGAATTGTATGTTTTTCAGCCCCATGGCTTTGTGCAAAAAGGACATGAAAACCAAGTGTGCAGGTTGAAAAAGCATTATATGGTTTGAAGCAAGCACCACGTGCTTGGTATGAAAAAATACATGCCTACCTCATTGCACATGGTTTTGAGAACAGTCCCACTGAGAGCACCTTATATGTTAAGCATGCAAATGATGCACTTCTGATCATTGTTGTCTATGCTGATGACATGCTCACTCGTCCTCATGTTTAAGGCTGATTTGCATGCCTCATTTGAGATGTCAGATTTGGGGCATTTGCATCATTATTTGGGCATTCAATTTATGTAAGTTGATGGCGGAATAGCTTTGTGTCAAACAAAATATATTGCCAAATTATTGCCGCGTTTTGGCCTTGAATTGAAGCCTATAAACCTATTGCCACTCCTATGGAAACAAGTTTACGGTTGAGTCTTCATGATGCTGGAGGTGCATTTGATGTTATTCTCTATCAGCATGCTGTTAGATGCTTGATTTACTTCTGCATTACTCGACCACATATTCAGTTTGTAGTCTCACAGATAAGAAGGTTTATGCATTGCCAAGGTGTCAAGCATTGGAAGGCGGTTAAGTGCATCTTTCCCTACTTGAGTGGTACCCGGCTACTTGGATGGTTTTATCCCAAGGGGGGATCACTACTATCATTATGTCAGGGAGAGGTTCTCCGCTACAGAGATCAGTTTGGCATATGTGCCCACACAAGAGAACATTGAAGATTTTTTCACAAAGGCTCTGCCTAGGGGGAAGTTTGAAGCTTTCTGCAAAGCTTTGGGCTTACTTTTTTTTGTGGGTTGATTCCACATAGCTTGGAACTTTCCACAAGGCTCCTTGTTCACCGCATCACTCTAAGGGGAGATTTGTTGATATATTTAGGTAGTGATGTGTGTGAACACACTAGGAACATGCCCCCTCGCACTTATTCCCTCTTTAGGAGTCCCCCCCCCGCTTTTTGTATATACGCCTATTACCCAAATGGGTACTTATCTTTGTATATTCGCTTGGTAATACTTTCAATATTGTGTGTTGTGCTCCAAGCTTCTTCTTCTTCCTTGTATTGTTGGTGTGCTTCCGCAAACCTCAAACTCCAATACTTTCATGCAGGATGTTGATCCATCATATACAACCTTGCAACAATTGCATTCTATGGAGGTAGGATTATTAATTTTCCCGTGGTTAGGGATGACATCAAGAGCTCCGTTGGTTTTTAAGGTCCATAATCGATAGAGGGATAGAAATTAAATAGAGACATGAGAGAGATTAGACAAGCCAAAAGAGAGATGGAGCAAAGCTCCACATATATTCAATACATTCCAAAATATGAAGTACATGAATGTTACAAAGAATCATAAACATTGCATAAAAATGCACTAATCTACATCATATCTTCATAACTTCACAATCTCCATAAAATGAAGATGATCTCTTTCGAGCAAAGATAAGATCCAAGTCAATGTCCTCCCTGTGAATAAAGATCAAACACAAACCCTAGCTCCTCGTTGTTGATATGCTCCATATCTCAAACTTTAAAGAAGATCTTCTTTGTCGAGTTCTCTCTCTCCAAGAGATGACCATCTCTTTATATAAATTCTACTCAAACTTGAAAAGCATGGCTAAAAATCACTTGAAAAGCACAAAATCTAAGTTCCGTGATTCGCCACATATTTTCCGCCAAAATTTCTTTTTATTGAAATTTGACTACATTTTACTGATTTTTACTTTTGACCTGCACATTAGGGTTTTCTTTTTGAACCGTCCAAATCTACCATTTTTTACCTTAGTTGACCAAGTTGATTTTGTCTAAAATTGATCCAAACAAAGAATATGTGTGCAAAATCCCACTTGTGGAAGGTTGAATTTCAGACAATCCCATCCTAACCTGACACAAGGGGAATATTCCAAGCAAGGTGTGTATGTTCAGCTCCATTAAAAATACTATAAAATGATGTTGCTAGTTGAAAAAGTCATAATGATGAAGGTACTTGTACAGATCATTCCACTGTCCATAAAAATACATAAGGCTCTTCTCATGAAGAGCACTTCATTCTATAAAAAAAGAGAACTCCTTAAACTTCCTCATATACTCTTCTCATCCAAATACGAGCATGGAAGGATAGAGATAAGGTTAATCACGTCTCTCTAATCAAAATCATATGCCCTTACTTATACACATCGACAAATGAAAATATATATATACAAGATGATATGGTTTAACATGAATAGTTTATGGATCAACAAACTTAAATATCCACTCCACCTATTTCATCTTGCATACTTATTTTTTATTTTGCAATAACGTGATAATCTTGCAAATCTTCAAAAAATCTCATATAGTAACCGAATATGACGTGCTTCAACTCTCTCCAAAATGTATGATTGCTTTTACAATCAAATTGGACTGAGATGATCCCTCTTGGAGTGGACATCCTTTGTTCATATAACTAGCCAACTTCTGACAACAGTCTCTTTTATGGACCTACTATCACCAGCTCAATAATGAACTTAGCTTGACTTGTGTCTTCCATAATGCTCTTAACTTTCTATATATTGCACTATTCTCTATGTGCACCATTTCAGCCTGCTCTGATACCAATTGTTGGTTTTGGCACATATATTCAATACATCCGAAAACAAGAAATACATGAATGTTACATAGAATCATAAAGATTGCATAAAATGCACCAATCTGCAACATATCTTCATAACTTCACAATCTCCAAAAAGTGAAGATGGTCTCCTTCAAATATGGATCAGATCCAAGTCCATGCCCTTTTTTTGCCAAGTTGTCTCACTCCAAGAGATGATGACTAATGTGCTATAGAACTTCTCCTTATATAGATTCTACCCAAACTTGAAAGCATGGCTAAAAATCACTAAAAAAGCACAAAAATCTAGGCTCTGTGCTTCGCGGCCCACTTTTGACGAGCTTTAGGGAAACCCTAATTTTAGGTGCTTTTTCTGGTTTTGAAATAATTGTCCACGAATTTTCTTTTGTTGTCTTTTTATTGAAATTTGACCAGATTTAGCTGATCTTGACTTTTGACTTGCACATTAAGGTTTTCCTTTTGAGCCCTCAAAACACTTCCAAAACTGACATGTGACATGTCATTGGATAAGCCTTCAAGTGCTCTTTCCAAATATGTGATAAAAAATTCTCATTTTTTGAGCACTTTTGACCATCTTTTACATTGGTTTGATCAAATTGACTTTGTCGAAAATTGACCAAAAGTGAGAGTATATGTGCAATCCTTCTCGTGGAAGGTTGCATTTCCAACAAGCTCTACCCATAGCGAAACTTCAAAACTAATGGGTCTCTCTCTCTCTCTCTCTCTCTCTCTCTCTCTCTCTCTCTCTCTCTCTCTCTCTCTCTCTCTCTCTCTCTCTCTCTCTCTCTCTCTCTCTCTCTCTCTCTCTCTCTCTCTCTCTCTCTCTCTCTCTCTCTCTCTCTCTCTCTCTCTCTCTCTCTCTCTCTCTCTCTCTCTCTCTCTCTCTCTCTCTCTCTCTCTCTCTCTCTCTCTCTCTCTCTCTCTCTCTCTCTCTCTCTCCCCCCTCCCTCCCCCCCCCCCCCCCCCCCCCTCCCTCCCTCCCTCCCCTCCCTCCCCCCCCCCCCCCCCCCCCCCCCCCTCCCTCCCTCCCTCCCTCCCTCCCTCCCTCCCTCCCTCCCTCCCTCCCTCCCTCCCTCCCTCCCTCCCTCCCTCCCTCCCTCCCTCCCTCCCTCCCTCCCTCCCTCTCTCTCTCTCTCTCTCTCTCTCTCTCTCTCTCTCTCTCTCTCTCTCTCTCTCTCTCTCTCTCTCTCTCTCTCTCTCTCTCTCTCTCTCTCTATGTGCCCTAAAAGATCCTAAGGACTAAGTTCACTAAGGGCTCAACTTTAAGTTTGAAGGCTAAAAGGAAGGGGGGGAAGAGAACAATATCACAATGCTCACGAGCAAAAAAGATACCAGATGCAAGGAAGGGGGGGAAGGGGGGGAAAGAGACCTTTACCAAAAAATAAAGATCAAAAACTTGACAAAAAACATATTAAGATGTTTGTAATGTCTTGACATCCTGAACATTTTTTATTTTTGAAAAAGGAAACGAGTTCTTTTTAACTATGGACTCCACAATTAGTAGTTTAAGTTTTGCAACTTCCACGGCATCTATATTGGCAGTGCTTCATATATCAAGGCACAATTTAGATAATAGACAAAACATAAGAGAGAGATAAGCAGCCAGGCTCGAAATACATTCATAACATTGTATGATGAAGTACATGAAATTACAAGAAGGCATAGAAAGTATGCATGAGAAACAATTTACAAACTATCCATAACTTCACAATCTCCATAGCTGAAGATGATCTTCTTCAAGTAGATAAGCTCCAAGCTCCCACATACCTTGAAGATGATGCAGCTCAATTTCACCTCCTTCAAGTTGGGCCACCTTTTTCTCCATACAACAAGAGAACAACCCCACAAGTGATAGATAACGTGCCCAAGGACTTGTTACTTATAGATTGATGTTCTTTACATAAGCTTCGAAAAAATTTCCCAAAAAAAAACTTCTTCGATTTCACATCGAAATTTGCAAAACACGTATTTTTGGAGTTCTATTATATTGTCCATGTGACAAAATTCTAGCAGAGGATATTAAATCCCATATTTTAAAAGATTTTCACATGTGCCATATATTTTTCAAATTAAAAATTGCTTTTAACACCAAATTTTTGAAACTAAGGGTTGCAATTTGACCCACATATTGCTATATACCATTAGAAAGCTCTTAATGAGTTCTTTCAAAATTATGTATGTATGTATATATGTGTGTGTGTCCCAGGAATGGTGATGTCCCCCAGACAGGGACAAAGCCTACGGTGTCCCAAGGACACGTTCCCGGGGCGGCACAAAAAAAAATGTTAATTTTCTCAAATTAATAAATTGAAAGTAATATACACCGAGTTTATTGAATGATGAAGTGAACAATGAAAAGAAAGGTATTTTTTAAGTATATACATTGAACAATGAACAAATATGAACCACGTTCACAGTTGAACATTAAGAGTTACTCAAAAGTGACAAGCGGCAAGTCATATGTATTGTATTATGTGAATAGATCATCATCATATCAAAAAGATGTTACGTTAATGACAACACCATTGATCGACAAAAAGACTACATATGGCTAGAACATAAATGTAGAGACTACAACATAAATGTAATGATTATGAAGAATCCAAAGTGGAGAGTCTCATTTTTTGCAGCACAATTAACGTCTTTTGCTTCTTCATGTTCTTCATTTGCCACTTAGTCTGACCCTTGCTCGACCTCCCATTCACTGAAAGAATCTGTGGAGAGTC
>CM035432.1:143677428-143679928 GCA_020310875.1 Ceratopteris richardii
ATCGCGTATCAAGGCACACCTTCTTGGTTTGAGAGGTGGTGGCATTGGAAAATGTCACTCTGTGCCTCAGCAAATCACGGAGGACTTGACTGCAAAATTGCAATTGAGTCAAGGTGTTGGGAGTATGCAAGTGAGTGAAGATTGCCTTGAAACTCTTGAGATGCTTCCTAATGCTGGAGAGTCCTCTTCCGCACCTTCCAAAAGGGCTCGCACTGATAGTGTGAGCTCTAGTGGTGCATCAGCAAATGTGGCTACTCCATCTTCACGAGCACAACCACCCTCTAATAGTGGTCCCATACCTAGGAACTTGCCAGAGAGCAATGTCTTCATGAGGAGTAGCATGAAGGCATCTATGCAAAAACAAGCAATGGATCAAGCCAAGAAAGAGATAGGCAGATTATTTATTTTATGTGGCATCCCCTTCAATGTAGCCAACACTACTGCATGGAAGAGGGCAATGAGAGCTGTCAGTCGCATAGGCACTCCTTGGGAAGGACCATCGGGGAGAGTTCTGCGTACTAGTGAGCTTACTAAACAAAAGCTTGCAGTAGAGACTGAGATGTTATCATTGCGTGCTACATGGGAGAAATATGGGTGTTCCATTTTATGTGATGGATGGTCTGATATGCGCAAGAGGAGTGTGTATAACATTATGGTTTCCTCTTGCAAGGGAACTATGTTTCTACGTGCCATTCCAGCACATGCACCTGGGAATGTTGTCACAGGTGAATTCATATTCTCCCATGTAAAAAAAGCCATAGAGGATGTTGGGTCACGTAATGTCATTCAAGTGGTCACAGACAATGGATCCAATTGCGTGGCTATGGGTCGTATGCTAGAGGAAGAATACCCCAAAATCACATGGACCCCTTGTGCGAGTCATAGTTTAGACCTCTTAATGGAAGATATAGGGAGCTTGCCATGGGTTGAGAACATTCTTAGTAAAGCCAAATTTATAGTGAAGTTCGTTACTAGCAGACCCAAAGTCCAAAATATATTCCGTTCACATAGTGATTTGGAGCTTCAAAAGCCAGCTTTCACACGATTTTGTTATATATTCATTGTATTGGACAGAGTATTGAGAGTGAGGAAAGGTCTCCTTCGTACAGTTGTAGCAGAGGAGTGGTATCAGATACCTGAGGCTAGAGATGGAGACCCTTTATTTATGCGATTTTCATCACTTGTCATGGGAGAGGATGCCTTCTGGTCGAAGGCAGAGGTTCTCATTGCTGCTCTTCAGCCAGTATATTCCGTGCTTCGTATCACAGACATGGAGGGAAGCATACTCGGACTTGTATACGAGTATGTCAGTCGTATACAA
The DNA here is from genome assembly GCA_020310875.1 of Ceratopteris richardii. Lineage (NCBI taxonomy): Eukaryota > Viridiplantae > Streptophyta > Polypodiopsida > Polypodiales > Pteridaceae > Ceratopteris > Ceratopteris richardii. The sequence goes on from CM035432.1 coordinate 143,678,750, forward strand.
GGATGCATTGCGGATGTATCAGGTCTTTCAGATACAGAGTAAGTGGTCTATTTCATATTATATATATTATAATTTATAAATATATCTAATATATTATAATTTATAATTTATATATCATGATTCAAATTTCATATATATGTATGAATCATGATGTAATCATGTAACATAATATTATACATTGTTAATACTTTTGCAGGCGTCATGATTTGTGTGAAGCAGTGCGTAGGAGATGGGATTGGTTTCACAAACCAATCCACGCAGTTGCTCACATACTCCACCCTTTATGGAGATCTGAGGCCCAGGATACAGATGTCACTTTAGAGGACAGTTGGATAGAGTATTTGGGACGATGGACCGAAGGAGATATGGAGTTGTATTCACAGTTGCAGAAAGAGCGTCTGCAATTTCGGTCCATGGAGAGGTATTTTGGACAGCCCACTGCGAGATTGAGAGAGAACCAGGTTTCCCCTATCACGTGGTGGGAAATATATGGTATTGGTACTCCTCTATTGGTATGTTTCAAGTTTCAACTATGATACTATCTCAAAGATATGGTTTCTTTTTTATTATAATTATCATATTATGATGGAATCATTATACTTATTTATAATAATATAAATTGTCATGAATGATCATTGATGACTCTTATAATTTATTCCTCTTCACAGAGGAAATTGGCATTACAGATTTTATCTCAAGATTGTAGTACCGGTCCGGCAGAAAGGAACTGGAGCACGTGGGCCTTGTTTCACACAAAAAAGAGAAACAGATTGAGTCCACAACAACTTGAGAAACTAGTGTACACACACTGTAATCTCAAGTTGTTGGAGAGCAAAGGAACCCACATTGCACCACTACAGGTATTTGTGATTTGTTGCAATTTGTTGGCTTTAATTCTTGACCATTGACTCAGAATTTGTAATGTTAAATGATTAATTACATATTTTATTGGAATTTGGACTTTTAGGTGAATGTGGATTCTATTGATATTTCCAAAGTGAAAGATATCCCTCGAATCCCTCCAGAAGAGAAGGATATCTTTTCTATGCTATTTAGAGAGTCTCAATTGTTTGTGAGACAAACACGAAGAGGAACAACAGGAAACACAACAGGTATATTCTAACTTCAAGTTTCAATATTAATTTTTAAGCATGCTTCATGAATTTGATACTTATAATT
>CM035432.1:143717428-143739928 GCA_020310875.1 Ceratopteris richardii
TTGATCTTCTGGGACTTCTCCATCCTCTACTTCATCAGGTTCATCTAAAGCAGCACTGATCAGTTGATCCATCATTTTCCTCGTAACCTTCTCCTGTTCTTTCTCTGGAAGTTTCTCAAAAGTTCTTCTTTCAATTCCCGCAAAAACATCATTTGGAGTTATAATTCTGGCACCGTCATCATCTGAGTCCAGCTCATCCTGAGTGGTAACTCTAACACCATCATTATCTGAGTCAATGTCTGAATCATCCTCCATAACCTCAAGCAGATCTCCACCTTCTGTTTGGTCATCCATACTCTCCGAAGAATCATGATATTGTGCAGCTCTGCTTTGATCAGGACAGATCCCATCAATCTTCAAATGTTCCCCGTCATCACTATCCTCTTCACCCTCAAGATCTTGAATATCTTTGAGCAAACCCAGATTTCGCATGTTGAGACTTTTCTGAGTACCAATATCTTTGCATAGCTTTGAAGAAGCCTACATTGCCAAATTTAGTAAAAAGAAATGAGCATTTCCAAACATAGTACAAAATTTGAAGAAAGGGATAACATGTCAGCCAAGAACTGCATTAGCAGGAGTGCATCATGTCTGTTTTATATCTCCGCTGAAGACAACCTATATTAAAATTGCTTTGCATCATAACATGGTTTATATGAGGGAAAAGTAAATTCCAATTCAACAACGAAAACATAACAAATAAAAATATCTCATACAAGCAGAAGACCATACTTTCATTTTTTTTGTTTCTTTGAGGAAATTAAATGTCTTATAACCGAACTAGACCACAATAAAGTGTTTTCAATATTTAACAGGCGAACTGTCCTTTCTCAAGAGTCAAGATTAGTTACTATACAAGCAGCTCACCTACAATAGAATTAGGGAAAAAATAGCAGTTTTTGTTCTATTTTACTCAAAGCATGAAAATTTGAATTAGTAACACTTTTGCATAAGAATTGCAGGGGCTACATCGATTATATATTATCTCCTGATTCGATGGCGAATCCATTCTAATCTCATCTTGTAATCGTGCGCCTAAAAAAGGGTTTAGGACTTTGAAGACACCTACACAAGAAGAAAGGGACCTCTCTAAAGATTGCAATACTAGATATCTCCAAAAGTTGATACATTCCTAAATGATGTGCTTCCAAATTTTTTTTAAGATTCTTTTCAATGGCATTCTAAATCAAAGCCAAAAATTATATAGCCTCTCCAAGTAGAACTTGTTGCTGCAAGATATCATTTAAAAGCTTCAAAACTCTTTCAAGGGTTTATCAACACCTCAAAAACTATACATGAAAAGCCTTTCGTCTTTAAGCGTATTACAGAGCATGGATATCCAAACCCCATAAGAATAAGTGCTAAAGGTTTTGAAATCTCAGCTTACATCAAGACGACGCTCCCATTCCTGTGCTAATTTTTCTTAGCCTTGTTAAGAGGTTCAGCCTCTTAAAAATAGAAGGGATGTTTAGGAGATTACGCTCCTTTGTCTATTTGAATCCCTTCTTATCTAAAGACGGGTTGAAACTTGATAGACCAAATCTTCTCTTCTACATTTCCCTGCTCTCTCCTCAAAGCAACCTGGCCCTCATGGTGAAGTAAGTTCAAGTGAAAATCTTCTAGAGAAATCCACAAGTTCTCATCTTTGTTGTCCTAAATTTCTAACCATGTTTTGAATCCTTTCTTGAGAAGAGCTCTCCCATTCTTAATCTCTTTGATTGGGATACATCTGATTCTTAGTACAGAGAATAAAGTCTAATTCTTGGAAAAGAGACTTCCTGGAATCATAAAATGGACCTGAATGTCAACTTTTAGCTTGTCCCAAGATTGTGAAAAAGAAAGAACAAATCGCTACTACACCACCTTTACCCTCAAGTGGGAGAATAAAAGGGTATGAATATCAGATTTTTTTCCATCTTTGCACAGTAGTGAAAAGATCTTTCTTCGAAGTCTTGGTAATCAAAAGAAAAAAGAATATTCTTCAAATTGATTGTCCATGCCCATCAAACCACTCCTCCCTTGAATTCGGGAGGTAACAGAGAGGCACACCTCTTTTGTTAATATCCCGTCCCAAGCAAAAGTTGCAAAAGCTAGCATTTAGTTGAACAAGAAGACAGCCCTGAGCCCATCAACAAGAAGGCATATGTAGAACGAAGAGGAACAAAAAGTGTATATGATCCATCGAAAGCTAGGCTAGAAACCTCTCCATCTAGATCAGCTTACATTCCATTTTACTAATAACCCAATCCTATCTGCGCTTTAAACTCCTCAAATTCCTTGATATACTCTTTGTCATTGTTCACCAAGGCAATGATATGATCCTGAAATAAACTTTAATAAACATGACCTTTAATATTTATAATGAGGCCTATGAAACCAAAAATTTACGTCATATTGCATACGCTACGATGCCTTGGTAGACAAGAAAAAAGATGGCCTATGAAACCAAAAATTTACGTCATATTGCATATGCTATGATGCCTTGGTAGACAAGAAAAAAGATGAGAAACAAAAATGTACTATGTTCGGAAAAATAAATTTGAAATATGCAACCCTATATTTGGATTCCTCTAAAAAACACAATGAGCACATACATCTTAGCAACAGTATATAGCTATTCATATTTGTCAAAAGCAACTTCATCCTCAAAATATAGTTTGAATTGCTCTATATTTTGAGTGTTGAAAAACAATGTCCCATGGTCAAAAGGTCAAGGTATCAATGTCTCATGTGTGCTATAATCAAATAGCTCATGTTGGTACAGGATGTGTAGCTGTTCTTAATACTCTTTGTACAAGCAAAAGAAGAGGGCGACATGGCTAAGTCATGCGCCTCCTAAAGCGCCCACGCGAGTTCAAATCCTGGCGGCGGAAGCGCGAAACACAAATTTTACATGCTTTTGAAAAACGGTGGCGGACGCAAAATGACGAAACACGGCGTTTTATTTTTTGTTTTATTCGTAGATCGCTACGATTTGCTTTATTCTATGGTGTCCTTTTGATGTGTTTTTGAGGTGAAAACAACTACTATATAAGAAGAGCTTTGGTTCATTGTTAAATTATCCTACATATAGTTCAACGCCAAATTTGGTACCTCAATAGAGGTGGTGCTCTTAGCACATGGGGCAGCCATGGTGCTATCTTGGAGCATGTTGAGGAGCAACTATGGAGTTCTTCTTGGAAAAGAAGAGTGTGCTCACCCTCTTGCTTATGGAGAAGATTTACCCAACAGGAGCTTGGTGGTGTGGATCAGCCATCCACATGATGTATTTGAAGATTGTCTTCTACATGAAGATTTCGGTTTCCTTCAAAGACATTGGATGGTGGTTAACATAAGATTTACATCTTATGTTAAGAATTCAGGTACATATTCTCTTTATGCACACAGGTACTACTTAAAGCATATGGAAGTGGCATCCATATCAGGAGGAGTCTTATTTGGCATAGGTACAAAAGAATCAGTACATGTATGCTTTATGCATATTTGGATGGGGTGTTCGAGAAGGTATGTTCATATGAGTTTGAGGATTTCTGACAACAAACTTGTTAGCATTCTTTGCTACTTTTATAAGTATGTGATCTTTCACACATGTATCTGACTTAGGGTCTTCCATAGCCTAAGTTTATATGAGGGTTTGCTGATTATCAATTTTAGACTGATCCTTCCTCTTTCTGTCACTCATATTCACTCTTCTACAACCTATTAGATCACACATCTCATATATATTCAGATTTCTGTCCATACATCTGAATATTCTTGTTACATTTGTACATTCACTCATCCATCTATTTCTGTTCACATAGAGTGGTTGAGATTTTTGCTCCCACATTGTAAATTGACATTTGTATATATGATAGTGTGAGTAAGCAGTGACTTACGTAACACTTTACACATGTTGTATAATCTTTCTCTATCTTTGTTTAATCATTTGTATGATTAAATGTGGTATATTCATGTTTTGTCAATACTGGAAGATTGTTGGAATCTGTGTTGTTGATCCTGGATCTATGGAACTTGGACATGTGGTATTAGGTATGGGCCTACTAAATTTCCAACATTTGATATCAGAGCATCCAAGCTCTCATATATCCAGGTTCACAGGTTCCGAGACTTCCAGGTTTACAACATATGATTTACGAGCATATTCTAACATTTGACATACACATTTAATCTAGATGAGAATTAGACAATTCAAGCAGAGCATATGATTTAAGAGCATATTCTAACATTTGACATACACATTTAATCTAGATGAGAATTAGACAATTCAAGTATGGGCCTACTAAATTTCCAACATTTGATATCAGAGCATCCAAGCTCTCATATATCCAGGTTCACAGGTTCCGAGACTTCCAGGTTTACAACATATGATTTAAGAGCATATTCTAACATTTGACATACACATTTAATCTAGATGAGAATTAGACAATTCAGTCACATGTTTATTCATCAATGTGGAGTATGAAGTTGATTATCCGTTAGTAGCCGAATACTTTTGGACAAGTATGAAAATACTTTAGAGAAGTATTATTTGAAGATCCAGACTTGATCAAGAGAAGGCTACTTCAAATTCAAGGAAAAACAATGGTTTGGAGAAGATGAAGAAACAAGATCAACATCAAATCACAGGTATTAGTTTCTACTATCAGATTATCATTTGTAGGTCATATCTTAGAAGAGCAATTATGAAGAGATTTGAAGGATTCAAGAAGTGCTTTGAAACACTTTCATTATTTTGAAAGTTAAAGCATTAGCTTCATCAAAACTGTCAAGAACAAGGGGATTAGATGAGTTTTGATGATCTCTTTCATGGCAAGAAAGCTTATCTAAGAAGACAAATTCGGAGATGGGATGAGTTTTGTTTTCAACCAATTTTGTGGTAAGTTGGTTGGATATCCAGGTACAGAATTTGATCTAGGTACACTAGAGAGGTAATTCAGCATTCAGCCAACTCAAGGAAAAGGTTGGTGAATTCAGTCATATTAGTCACATTTAAAGCAAAGTCTTGATTCAAAGATATGAGGAGATGGTAAAACATGATTCTATGTTCACTTTCATTTGTATACCATGTTTGTTTTGTCTCTTACTCTTAGCACTAGAGGAAGAAAAAAATTAATTTGAAGTTAAGAGTGCTTGTTACTTCAAGATGAAGAGAACAAACGGTATGGAAGAGAAGTTTGAAGATGTTGACATCATAAGGTGGAAGAAAGATGCAGAAAAAGAAGGTCCAACATTCCAAAGGGAAAGTAAGACTTCCTTTTCTCTTATATTTTCCATATACTTTTCCTACTTTTATCCTCTACATCCAAAGACAAGTCTACGAGAACATCTTGTGAAAAAGATAATTTAAAGAAGAAGCAGTTTCTTGTTTTGCATTATACATGGTCATGACTTAGTAGATTTGACAAAGAATTGCATTGAGAGAAAGGAAAGCAGCAGATTTTGAAGACAACTTGTATATTTTGACTCATATATGAGTTATATATAAGTTGAAGATTTTGAGCAAGTAGCTATATATTCCCTCAAAGAATTCATGGAGTGTCAATTCAGAGCTACTTGGTATATGACAAGTTGCAGAGAAGTATATTTCTTCTTTATCTAACTCTTGAGTAAAAAGAGTATTTGTAGAAGATGTTGGAGACTTGAAGAGAGGTTTTATGTTTGGAAAAGTTACCTCATATTCGGTATTTTGAGAAAATTCAGAAAATTCAGGAAAATCCAGATTTTTCATGTACAAGTCAGGTGGAGAATCTACTTTCTATGCTTGTCTTGTGTTTTCGATACATGCTCCATCAGATCTTATCACTTGATTGAGAAGTGGAGTTAGCCAAAAGAAAGTCGAACAGATACTTTCACATTTCATCCGGAAAAATATGAAGATATGAAGTATCAACTTGCAACTTTTGGAGTTCTCAAGGTGAGAGTTTGTCCACTTATGTTTTAAGTAGGAGTTGCAGATTCTTGAGAAGGATTTGGTTCAAAAAAAAGTTTTACGACTTTATGTGAGAAGCATGGACACTTAGAGACATTCAGGTAACAAATCAAATATTAAGTCATGAAGGTTTGATGAGAGCAGATTCTATACAGGCATTTTGTTGGAGAGATCATAGATCTAGTATGATCTTGTATGATCTTGATAGATCTAGATAGATCTTGAAGATCTTGAGTATTTATGAGTCAGTTATCTATCCTTTGTTTGTAAGGTTCTTAACATTGGAGAAGTGCGAGAGACAAACGAGAAGCACACACAAAGAGCACAAACGCAGCAAGACACACGGAGAAGACGATGGCTGGAATAGCTCTCTCCATTGATCGATGAACTGAACTGAAGTAAGTGCTGAATAATATCCCTAAGTACAAAGTACCACCACATATGAGAGTATCAAGTATGTGGTAACATGGGAAAAAAACCTCTAGCCAGCACTAGAGTAAAAAGTGCCCATGTATAGGGAAAAGGTTCACATCAAAGCTACTCGAGGAACACATAAGTGTAACAAACCCCCCTGGAGCGAATGACGTGAACACATACAGGGAGTGACAGATCAGCCCCCACAAGGTAACAAGCCTAAAGCTTTGCAAAAAGCTTCAAACTTTTCCCGTGGAAGAGCTTTGGTGAATATGTCTGCCACATTATCTTGTGTAGGCACATATACCAAATCAATATCTCTTGCATGAAGGCGCTCTCTCACATAGTGATAATGCACCTCAATATGTTTGGTCAGTGCATGAAACATTGGGTTTCGTGCAACAGCCAAAGCACTCTGACTATCTGTGAGAATATGCGTGGCAGCATCAATCTCCATGCAAAGATCCATCAATAGGCGTCTCAGCCACATACACTCCACTGTCGCTGTGAAAACTGCCCTGTACTCAGCTTCACAACTCGATGTCGCCACTGTAGGTTGCTTCTTACTCAACCAAGATATGCATGAGTCTCCAAGGAAAAAGCAATTACCACTAGTGGACACACGACTATCATAACAACCAGCCCAATCACTATCTGTAAAAGCATGCAAGCATGGCTGAACATCTCTTCCATAAAAGAGACCTAAGCTCAAAGTGCCTCGAAGATATCTAAACACACGTTTCACCGCTTGCTTAGTGCCAGGGCTATGCATGAATCGACTAAACTTGAAAACTGCATACTATATATCCGGCCTTGTGTTGCATGCATATATAAAACATCCCACAGCTTGCTGATAAAGAGAAGTGTCAAATGAATCACTGGAATCGTGAACTCAGAACCTGAATCCTGTCTCAACTGGTGTGGAAACTGGCTTACAATCCTCAAAGTCAAAACGTTGAAGTAGTTTCTCAACATACTTAGCTTGATGCATAACAATTCCCCCCTCAACGGATACAAACTGGATGCCAAGATAGTAGCTCAAAAGATCAAGATAAGTGACATCAAAAGTATGCTGCAAATCAGCCATGAGAATGTCAAGTTTTGCATCACATGACTCAGTCAAGAGTATGTCATCGACATAAAGAACAAGCACTATAAGATCAGCCCCATTTTTGCGTACATAGAGTGTGCTTTCAATCGGACTACATGTGAAGCCAAGAGCAATCAAGTGCTTATGTATTTTGTCATACCATGCACGTGGAGCTTGCTTGAGACCATACAAGGCTTTATGCAAGCGACAAACCATATGCTCTTTCCCTTTCATAGCAAATCCAGGAGGTTGCTTCACATAGACCTCTTCTTGCAAATCTCCATTCAAGAAGGCTGTTTTTATGTCCAATTGATGCACTTTCCAACCTCGATGGGCAACCAATGCAACGATGGTACGATTGTAGTCATGCGTGGAGTAGGTGCAAAAGTTTCCTCATAATCAATGCCATATTGTTTTGCATATCCTTTGGAAACCAATCTAGCTTTGTAGCGATCAATGCTACAATCAGATTTTCTTTTAATCTTGTAAACCCACTTTGTACCAATGGCATTCTTTCCTTTTGGCAATTCACATAACTCCCAAGTACCATTCCTATGTATGGAATCCATTTCTGATTGCATAGCACTCATCCATTGTGGATCGTCACATTCATCTTCAAAAGAAAGTGGCTCTTCATTACATGCTGTAGCAATAAGAGAATAATCCACAAAATTACTTGATGCATGGTGAGAGCTTGATCTTGTTCTACCAAGTAAAGGTGCCCTCAATTTGCTGTCCTGCAAGATTTGTTTCATCCACTTTGGCATAGATTGTGCACTCTTGATAAACATACGTTCATTATGTAAAACATCTTCAATATGTACATCATGCGTGGGCTGAATTTCATGCTCAGTTTCAGCCATATTTTGACGCAAATGTTCAGCCATATGTGGCTGGAAATTTCCAACAGTTTTGACAATTTTTGGCTGAATTTTTTCAGCCATGTTTGGCTGGAAATTCTCTGCATTTTCAGCCCTATTTGGCTGGAATTTTTCAGCCCTTTGAACCTCAGTTGGCTGTTGGCTGGTCTGCATGGCCATAGTCAACCGCACCATTTTGGAACAAAGGCATGAGTGTATCGAACACATCTTGTGAGCTAATTGTTGGCAGTTTTTTGCATTCAAGTAGAGGGAAAACTGAATTTTCAGCAAATATCACAACTGGACTCACAATAATTGTGTTCGTCAATGGATGGTACAACCGATATCCCTTACTTTCAGCACTATAACCAACAAATATACATTTCTTTCCCTTGTCATCAAGTTTGTGACGTTGTTGTGATGGCACAAGAGCATATGTCAAACAACCAAACACCCGCATATGACTAACCATAGGCTTATGACCATTCCAAGCCTCATAAGGAGTGATGACTCTCAATGCTTTTGTAGGGCAGCGATTCAACACATAATTTGCACACATGACCGCTTCCATCCAAAACTTATGAGGAATATGCTTTCCTTTAACCATACATCGTGCCATTTCAAGTAGAGTTCTATTTTTACGCTCGGCAACACCATTTTGTTGAGGTGTATATGGCACCGTACATTGGTGTGAAATACCTCTTTCACGAAGAAAAGCATTAAACTCATGTGACATGTACTCACCACCACGATCCGTGCGTAGAGTCAAAAGCTTTTGTGAAGAAAAATTTTCAACCATAGCTAAAAATGCTTTGAAGCAAGAAAATACCTCATTCTTTGCTTTCATAGGATACACCCATGTATGGCGAGTAGCATCATCAATGAAGGTAACAAAATATACATGCTTCCCAAAAGATGGAGTCTTGACGGGACCACATACATCACTATGAACAAGTTGCAATTTTCTTGTAGCGTGTGTATGACTATCTTTTGGAAAAGAAGCACGATGCATTTTTCCAAGAATGCAACCTTCACATGCATGCTTTTCAATGGACTCAAGTGTAGGCAAGCCAATAACCATGTCCTTCTTTTGCAAGTAGAGCAAACTATTGAAGTTCAAGTGACCAAAACGAGCATGCCAAAGCTCCATTTCAGCCATGGAAGAAGTATGAGCAACCAAGGCATTCGAGGCAGCCCTCTTGTATGTATCCATGCGATACAAACCATCACATAATGTACCGGACATCACGATAACATCGCCATTGCTGAAATCATGAACCATACACTTATCATCAACAAAGTGTACATGAAGTCCAGCTTTGGCAATCAACGGAACTGAAATTAACTTCTTCTTGATACCAGGCACATACAATGCATTTTTCAAGAGAATCACACCTCCATTTGCAGCCGTAAGCTCAATTTCTCCTACTCCAATGATAGGATAAGAGGCATTGTTTGCACACACCACATGCATAGTCACCCGAGGACGGTGACGTGTCCCGGGGACGGTGACGTCCCGGGGACGGGGACGGGACCTGTACCGTCCCGGGGACGCCAATCCGGGACGGCACTCAAAATATGCTGATTTAAACGTTAATTTGAAATGGAAACCATTCATAAGGGTTTTGTTACTTTATAAGAGCACAAATAAACAAGAAAATAGTAAAAAGATGATTTTTAAAGTGAAATATATGAAAACATGTGATGAGTTGCTGCCGCATTGTAGATATACACTGAATAAAAAACAGTATGCTGTAGATATCATCATATCATATATCAAAAAGAGTACATCTCATGAATAAAACCAAAAAGATACAACCATGGCCCATATGGCATAGAATCTAGATGAATCATGATAGATCTAAGATAACTCAAGACTAAAGTGTCAAGGAGAACCCAAGTGGGGAGTCTGTGCTACATCAGTAGAGGTGGTAGCCCATGGTGCAATCTGAATCTCCACTTGCTCAAAGTATTCTGAATCATGTGCCTCATCTTCATGTTCTTCAGCTTGCACCTTGTCCTCCATCTCCCATTCTGTGAAAGGATCTGAAGCCATGCTTTGGGTCTTGCGAAGCATCCTTAAATTTGCACTGACAAAGACAAGATCACTGGCACGTTGCACACCAAGTCTATTCCTCTTCTTAGAGGCTACATGTCCATAAACACTCCATAGTTGCTCAAGGCAACTCGTAGTGCAAGCTTGGCTAAGTATCCGTATAGCCAATTGTTGCAACTTTGGACCATCAAATCCAAAATCTTCCCACCATAGAGCAGCGCAGACACGAAACCTATCTTCTTGTGCATCTGCACATGAAAATGAAGCATCTTTCATAGTTCTGTATTTGGATAATTGATCTCTGATAAGCCTCCTCGATGCATTATCTGGGACAAGTCTCTCCAATATCGTCCTCCATCCACTTGCTACCTCCGGATCAGCATATTGTTTCTTATCTTGGAATTCAGGGTCCACCATGAATGCCGCTGCATGGAGTGGGGAGTAATAGGCATTCCATCGTCGAACACATATTGATGAAATTTCTTCATACTTCTCATCCTCTTGCACTAGCTTCTTAAGTGACTCTATGGTTCGATCCATAGCTTCATATACTTTGCCAATGCATGGGTCCATAGAATCCACCACTCTTAGCAAGTGCACAAGTGGTTGCACAATATCCACTATGCGGCTAATATTCTCCCACCAAGCTGCATTATCTGCTAGTTTTCTGAATTCCTTTCCCACTGAAGTGGAAGCCTCTGGCATTGCTGCAAATTCATCACTCAATAGTAGGCCTCTTAAAACACCACTACACTTCACAACACGGTGTAACATGATGAAGTTATATGCAAATCGTGTTTCAGCATATTTCAGCAAAACAAGAGTAGATCTTTTGCTGAACTCATTCTTCACCCGTGTATGATTGTTGATGAAGCTCACCAATGCATTTGCCTCATTGATTGAAGGCAAAATCCAATCCAAAGTGCCAATGTCTTTGAGAATATTATTTAGGCAATGAGCCATGCAAAAACAAACACTGATATGAGGATACATACTTTCAATGATTTGGGCAGCTGCTCTATTTGCGGCTTCCCCATCCGCTACAATCGCTACAACATTTGCTGGACCGACAATTTCTATGGCACTTGCCCACTCAGAAGCAAGCACATCGGCTGATTTTCCTGTCTCAGATGCATCATGGGATGATATGAAGTACATCTCACCTCGAGAGTAAGCGACAACTCCATGGATAGATCTCCGTTGTGTATCACTCCATCCATCCATGAGCAAGGAGACTCCATTTCTTTCCCATGACTTTCGGATGTTCTCACATGCGGCTTCCACAAGTTTCTTCTCCTTGTCTAATAGAGTTGTACGCAAACTCTCTGAATTGGGAGGAACATATTGTGGTTCATTTTCCCCTACTTTTTTCATCATCTCTTTGAAGTACGGTGATCTATGAACAAAAAGAGAATTTACATTATACAAATTGCAAATAAGTAGGTAAATTGAAAATTCAGTTATGCCATATGAATTATGATTACTTACCGGGCTCCATTGAAAGGTATGTGGTCATGATAGAAAAACCTCGCCACTGCCATGTCAACCTCTTCCTTCAATTTGGGATTCCATTTGTCATCAAGGGTTTGTTGACGATGAATACGTCCGACTCCATATGGTGTGGAGCTTACAGATGGCATATCATTTGGTGTGGAAGAAGGACGAGGTCGACCCGTCGTTGCCGATGAAGATGCCTCCTTGGAAATAGAGGTAGAAGTTCTCACAAATGATGCGGGGTTGACCGGAGCTTGTGAAGCACGACGGGCATGCACATGGGCATCACTCACAGCAAGCTTGTTGAGAAGTTCTTGCTTTCTCTCCGAAGTGATGGCATTACAAAATTTTACTTCATTGCCACTCTCATGAAGAAGATGGGCACGCACCTTGTTCGCTCCACCGGTCCTTTTGTATCCACATAATTTGCATGTCCATGGTCTTGAACCCCCTCCTTCTCCGGCGGACATGGGAGAATCCACCTCTTCCCACCATGTCCATTTTGCAACGGCCTTCCTTCTCTTGTATGTGCTTGATGAAGAGGCCATAATGGCTGCGCTTGCGCTCCAAATGAAAGAGAGGAGGAAGGTTTAGAACTCCAATGGGTAAGTTCTTGAGCCTTGAGGAGAGGACTCAAGAGAGGGGCTGCTGAAATCACTCTCCTAGAGAGGCCCAAAGGTTAAGAGGATGGGGAGGGCTGTTGAATATGCAAGGGTGCACACCAAGGTAGCTCAAGAGAAAGCTGAAAGCAAGTTGTGTGTTTTGAGGGCAGCAAGGAGCCCTTTTTATGCTTGCATTGAGGCCCCATAAGAAGCTTCTAGAGAGAGAAGTTGGGCACCACATTTCAAAAATCGAAAACTTCAAAATTTTCGGCAAAAAAAAGTTCCTGCCAAAAACAGCGTCCCCGTTTGGCGTCATAACAGAAAAATGACCCGGGACGGCGTCCCGGGGACGGATCCTTGTGATGACGGTTTTTTGGGGACGCCAGCCGTCTCGGCTGAGCGTCCCTACACTTATGAAGGAGGGGACGGCGTCCCAACGTCCCTCGGGCCCGGGGACGCGTCCCCCTGTGACTATGACCACATGTCCTCCTTTAGGTGCATCTTTCAAAGAGGCAAAAAATCTTTTGCATGATGTTATGTGCTTTGAAGCACCACTATCAAAGAACAAATCCGAATCAGCCTCACTCACAACCATACATTTAGAATGTAAAGAAGCATCATAATGACATGTAAGAACACATGCCCAAAAATCTTGAGCCATGTTAGCTTCATCATTCTTTGCATTTGCTGAATTTTCAGCAATAGACATGCCCGATTCCTTCTTCTTTTCATTGCTTTTAGCAAGCTTTCTACACTCATCAATAGTATGACCAACCTTCCGGCAATATTTGCATCTCTTCTTCATTTGCAAATCACCATCATTAGAGGAATGAGTGGAAGAGGAAGCTTGAGGCTTTGGTTTTGATGAACCCAAAGCTGAACCATACTTGCTTTTCCCTTTTTGTGAGATAGCAAGTGCTTGTGTTCCCTCAATCAAACCACTCCTATTCACTCTAGATTGCTCTTCTTGCAAAAGAAGAGACACAACCTCATCAAATGCATACATATTAGGATTTCGTTTCGCAACCAAACGAAGTGTAGTAGCAAAGCTTTGAAAAGATTCCGGTAATCTTTTCAACAATGTAGAAGATGTTGGGTGTGTGTAGAAGTGCGAGAGACACACGAGAAGCGCACACAAAGAGCACAAACGCAGCAAGACACACGAAGAAGACGATGGCTGGAATAGCTCTCTCTATTGATCGATGAACTGAACTGAAGTAAGTGCTGAATAATATCCCTAAGTACAAAATAACACCACATATGAGAGTATCGAGTATGTGGTAACATGGGGGAAAAACCTCTAGCCAGCACTAGAGTAAAAAGTGCCCATGCATAGGGAAAAGGTTCACATCAAAGCTACTCGAGGAACACATAAGTGAAACAGAAGAAGGTACATGTTATGTTGCAGAAGGTTATCAATCCTAAAATGCTTTCAGCAAGATTTTTATAATAGATCAGCTAACCTTATTCTAGATTTTGGAAAGTTGAAGAATGACAGGGAAAGCTATTGGCATGTGCACAATGCTAATAAAAGGGTTAAGATTATTTGTTTCAGACACAGGTATTAATGTCATGAAAGATCAGATTTATTAATGTTCCAAATTTCATAAAATCAGATATATTTGAAGAATTCTAGATACTAGTGTAAAATCATCCAGGGAGGTTATGAAACATGAAGACTTATTTTCAGCCATATGTGAAAGAATGCAGATTCATACCTATAAGTATTCCAAGTATTCCTATATCAAGTATTCCTATATCACGTATTCCTAAATCACGTATTCCTATATTTCCTTTGTCAGTTTCTCTTTATGTTCCAACTTTGAAATAAGAAGGAAGAAAGAGAATGTTTGGAGAAAGTTCCTGTTAGGTGTTCCTGTTCAGGAGAAGGTTCCAGAATTCTATTGAAGAGAAGTTTGATATTTCAGAAAGGTATGTTTTCAGAAGTGCGCACATATATGTTTATACAAGGTTCTGAAGGAAAGAGGTATGAAGGACTTACAGTTAGAACAAGGATGATGACAAGATGACATCATAGATATGATATTTTGGTGAGACTCATGGAGTGAGTTGAGTTGAGTACAGTCAGAGATGAACCAGCAGTGTTCATAATACACTAAGTTGTGAGTTGTCAGTCACAAGTCCTAGGATTCAACTCTTGATTATGTTTAGTGTATTTACATGACACAACAGAAGTTAGTTGAGAAAGCTTTCGTAAGGTAAATGCAAATATGTGGATCCCAGTGTATGTTTTCAGGTTTGCGAAGACTAAAGATAGCAAGTTCAGAGTTAGTACATGCTATATTTGTTGTCAAGCGGTGTTTGCTTGATGTGTACACAATTGGATATCTAGTTTGCGTAATTTCTCAGGTATTATGGTTCATATTCAGCAAATTCAGTTTTGAAGAAGACTTTTGAAGAAAAGGTTTGAAGGTCGATTCGGGAGTGCGAGTTTGAAGCTTATGAAAGTTTGCAGATGAATGAAGTTGTATTTCCAGTCTAGTTTGTACCATTGTGACATTAAAGGGGGGATTGTTGGAAAACAATGTACCATGGTCAAAAGGTCAAGGTATCAATGTCCCATGTGTGCTATAGTCAAATTGCTCAAGTTGGTAAAGGATGTGTAGCTGTTCTTAATACTCTTTGTACAGGCAAAAGAAGAGGGCGACGTGGCTAAGTCATGCGCCTCCTAAAGCGCCCACGCGAGTTCAAATCCTGACAGCGGCAACGCGAAACACAAATTTTACATGCTTCTGAAAAACGGTGGAAGACACAAACTGACGAAACACGGCGTTTTATTTTTTGTTTTATTCGTAGATTGCTATGGTTTGCTTTATTATATGGTGTGCTTTTGATGTGCTTTTGATGTGCTTTTGAGGTGAAAACAACTACTATATAAGAAGAGCTTTGGTTCATTGTTAAATTATCCTACACCTAGTTCAACGTCAAATGTGGTACCTCAATAGAGGTGGTGCTCTTAGCACATGGGGAAGCCATGGTGCTATCTTGGAGCATGTTGAGGAGCAGCTATGGAGTTCTTCTTCTTGGAGAAGAAGAGTGTGCTTACACTCTTGCTTATGGAGAAGATTTACCCAACAACAGCTTGGTGGTGTGGATCAGCCATCCACATGATGTATTTGAAGATTGTCTTCTACATGAAGATTTCGGTTTACTTCAAAGACATTGGATGGTGGTCAACATAAGATTTACATCTTATGTTAAGAATTCAGGTACATATTCTCTTTATGCACATAGGTACTACTTAAAGCATATGGAAGTGGCATCCATATCAAGAGGAGTCTTATTCGGCATAGGTACATGTATGCTTTATGCATATTTGGATGAGGTGTTCAAGAAGGTATGTTCATATGAGTTTGAGGACTTCTCGGAGCAAACTTGTTAGCATTCTTTGCTACTTTTGTAAGTATGTGATCTTTCACACACGTATCTGACTTAGGATCTTCCATAGCCTAAGTTCAGATCACGGTTTACTGATTATCAGTTTTAGACTGATCCTTCCTCTTCCTGTCACTGATATTCACTCTTCTACAACCTATTAGGTCACACATCTCATATATATTCAGATTTCTGTCCATACATCTGAATATTCTTGTTACATTTGTACATTCACTCATCCATCTATTTCTGTTCACATAGAGTGGTTGAGATTTTTGCTCCAACATTGTAAATTGACATTTGTATATATGATAGTGTAAGCAGTGACTTACGTAACACTTTACACATGTTGTCTAATCTTTCTCTATCTTTGTCTCATCATTTGTATGATTAAATGTGGTGTGTTCATGTTTTGTCAATATTGGAAGATTGTTGGAATCTGTGTTGTTGATCATGGATCTATGGAACTTGGACCTATGGAGATATGGGCCTATTAAATTTCCAACATTGAGCATGACAAGTCGATTGAAATCTTCAACGAGCAAAAATAGTTCTGTGGAATTTTCAGAGAATATAATCTTTTTATATCCCAAAATAAAGAGATTTTATTCTTGGAAACGCAATTTCGGCTTTTTAAAGCCAGCTCACACATTGAGTCGATTCTATTGAAGCTATTAAAACTTTCAATAAATCTAATGTTGATTTTTTTCATTCACCAAAGATTGGAGCTCTTTATGGCTAAAAAACGGATTTTTAGCTTTTCAATCAGCCTTTTAACCTAAGCATGATTGGTATATAAAGATAGCTTCATGAGTTACTTTCTATCTATGAATCTTGTATCCCTCATGACACTGAATGAAAACTTCTTGTTTTCCTTCCAAATTTTGGTCATGGGTTGCAATCTTGAGTTGGAGAGAGATTCTGATAGTATTTCTATTCCATGTTTTGAATTGTTCAATATTTAGGCATGAAGATGCTGATCTAAATGTTCAGCAATAACTTCTGGAATTCTTAAATATTACAATTTTATAAAAAGCCAGACATTTTATTCTTAAAAGCAATCTTGTCCTTTTGATGCCAAATCATCAGCAATCAGCCAAGTTCTATTCAACCTTTTGAAACTTTCCCTAAATCTAGGGTACTTTTGGAATTCATCAAATCTTGCAGTTTTCTATGGTTGAAAAGAAAAATTTAATTTTTAATCAACCTTTTAGGATAGGCTTGATCCGCATACATAGAATGCCCCATGATCTTATTTGTACACTTCAATCTTGTATACCTCAACATATTGAAAGCTTGCACTATCATTTTCCTTCCAAATTTCAATCTTGAGTTACGTTCTCGAGTATAAGAGAGATTTCATGAGTATATCTATTCAGCTTTCCACAGTTTTCCAAATAAATTATTAGAAAATCTCTCTCTAGTCGATACACCTCAATCTTGTATACCTCAAGACACTAGAAGCTTGTACTATTCATTTTTGCCCAAGTTTTGATTATGGGTTGTGACCTTGGGTAAGAGGCAGTTTGTTTTATTATTTCCATTGAGCTTTCTTGAGTTTTGGACTCTAAATTTTGCATGTCTCTCTTTAAGATTTCTCAAATGATAGTGCCTAGAAGTTCATTAAAGGTGTGATAACCTAGGACTATGGCAAAATCACTCAACAATTCGTTGAGAAGTGGGCATCCATTACAAACCAAATGGCAATACCAACACATTAAAAAGTTACAAGGAGCATTGTATGATTGAGCATAGAGGGTGGTGTATAAAGTCCTCTATCTCAAAAGCTGTCTATCATCAGTTATTGATAAATCTTATCTATATCCTCCATGGTAAGTATTCTAACATGGACCTCACATAAGAAGCCAAGATGACCCAAACCTTGAATTAGAGTCTTTGACAATAGAGTGGCACACTTCTTAATTAAGGGCACGGCACCTAAATCATTGCAACATGCTCACGAAGTTAGACTTTTAGCAATTTGCCTTCATACATGTGGAGATACGGATCACATAAGACCAAAGTCTAACTCAGAAAAACAAAGGAACTAATAAAGGATTCTAAGGTTGGGCATATGCTAACTACATGACATCAAAGTGCAAAGTCCTCTTCATGCTCTCCCCTCTCACCCTGTGTAGTTTCCCCATCCATGCAAAAAACCACATAAACACAAACACCTCCTATGAATCCCATGGCAACGAATAAGCTACTCATGTGGATCTGTCAACACCAACTCATTGGTGAATGTGAAGTACCACCATAAGCAAGCCACAAGGACGAAAGGTTACTCACCCAATCTAGCCATATAAAGCAAAGGTGTGTGAGATATACCATACATCCCCATACCATCTACAGGCACAACCATGGAACGTTTTAATGTGCACAACATCTCCTCGGTGAAAACCCAATGAGCTACCAACACATGAAAACAATAAGATGCATACCAACAAGGGCAACATCTTCCATCCGATCCGACTCCATCCCTATTATGTTTGTATAGGTATGTTAATGGCTATGTCATCCATGACCACCCTACCCTAAAAGAGGGCATGATCGTGCTCTCCTCAACATAAGCTCCATGGTCATCAGTGTGTACTCCATCCATCCCTCTCTCAACAACATGTACATACGGGCTTTCTTGTATACACAAAGTGGCCCACCAAAGGTTGCTAGATCACTAGCCAATACCCTTTGGTACTCATACTACATAAGCAATAGTTTCATGAGGAGCTCAAGCTCAAGACCAAGTCCATAACTTGAGTCAAGAAAAGGCCACTCATATGGCCTTACTACCCCTCTAGGGCAAATATGTCAACATAGTCTCATCTTGATATGTATATACCTTAACCCAACCTGAAAGTAGTCCATGGTAATGGAATACTTCCAAATCATCTTTCTCTCACAGTAACCAATCATATAGGTATCAGAAGACCCATGACTATCATATCGGGCTACTAACCATCTCTCGACTAACTACGTTGTCCCAAATATGACAATCATATGTTAGTTCCCAACGAGACAAAATACACATAATCCACATCTCTATGAAACCAAAGAGGGTATTAATATGCACCTCTATGAAACCAAAGAGAGTACTCCTCATGGAACTCGAGGAACGATCACCATAGAGGTAACTCCCTCCAGAAGTGTATTTCGAAAGGCCCATTTCAACTTACTCTAACGAAGGTCGAGTCAACAAAGGGTTATCTCCAACTAGCATCCGATCATATGCATTGTGTGGCATATGGGGCCCATGACACTAGTCCATCAATAAGTTCATGGCTCACTAAAATATATAGATCATATGTTGTTCGGATTTCAAAAAACATTGGTAAATTACACTATCCACCAATTGTGGATCTTGACCATGCTTGTTGTCCTGGTCTCCTTCATCTACGAAATGGAGGTACCAAGAGACAATCCTCGTCTACGATGGTCATGCCATAATATGTGGCTCATCCAAAACGGTGACCACCAACCCCTAAATGATTAGCGTACCCTGCAACACCACACTACTCGATCTAGTCCTCCATCCCTCAAATGTCTTAGTTGGAAGGCCAACAACACATGTTTTGTTTTGCAAAATCATCCCAAGTCCAACCCTACTAGTTATCCACCAAACCTCTAGTAGAGTGCATCCATAGTATGCAATGACAAGGACAAAACTATGGTCTCTAAATCAAACAATAAAAGTAAGAAAAAAGGAATGCAATGAAATGCACAAATTCTCGAAAATGAGACCAAAATAATATGTAAATAATGTTGTAAAGATAACATACACCACTGGTACACCACTTCCCATAAACTATCAAGGAATCAATTGTTCGTTTCTAGGCCCACAATTCATATAGAGACAAGGAGAAAATAGAGGCACTAAGTAGTGAATATTACACATGAGAGATGGAGGGAGCAAAGCTCCAAATTTAATCTTTACATTCCATAGTTGAAGTTACAAGATAGCATAGAAGATACGCTTGAAGTACAAGTTCATCATACATACAAGTTTTCCAATAACTCCAAAAACCTCCAAGGTTGAAGATGATGCTCCAAATAGATATAAGCTATTGTTGCACACCTTGACATTTGATGACATGTTACCACCATCTCCTCCAAGTTGAAGTAGACCACATCTTCAAGCTACCCCTTGAAGAGCACTCTCCAAAATTATGTTAAGAGGTTTTAAACCATGTCTTTACATAGGCTTAAGTGTGCCTTCTTTAGCAAGTTGAAGTAAAGCAAAAGTTGTGTAAAAAATCCCAAAAAAGCCCCCTCCGTTTTTTCTGGATGTATATGAAATTAAAACACAAATATGTATGTATCCTCATATTTACGTATCTTAGATGTAGTATCATTATTCATGTATCATAATAATAATTCATTATTTATATATGACATATACATACCTATAATTTTACAAATTTAATTAGCATATAAATTGTATTGTACAATGTATACATATAACAATTTACATAGTACTAGACCCTAATAGTAAGTACTAAGTAGTTACTAGTAAGTACAAAGTAGTAAGTACATCCATAGAAATGACACTTTACAATGTGCAATACTCAAGTGACCAATCTACAATGTTAAATGTACAAAGTTATAAGTTCTAGTTTCAATTTTTAACTTGGAAACTTGTAATAAATAATGAGACATGATCAATATTCACAATTTCAACTCACAAATCTCATACCATAAGGCACATTGCACACATTATTCCAAATTCATCATTCATGTGACATGAACATTGAAAATTAAAATTTAATTCATAAAACATAAAATCCCATAAGAGATAGATCATAGAAGTTAGAACTTAGAACATCCCATAAAATTTGATCAATGATTATAGATTATAATATTAAAATTACAATGCCGCGCCTCAAAGTCTAGACTCTAATTCGTGAAGGCTCAAATACAATGTCCATTGTCATTGATGATTCAATGAAGCATAAGCATTCTTGAATCTCATCTTTATTCTTCACTAACTTTAGTTTAGACTCCATAAGATTGTTCCTTTCCCTCACACCTCACCATCAAAATGGGGCTCCCTTCCAAGTTCTCATCGCTGACTATAGCATCTTTTCATGCTCACTCCATCTCCTCATGCCAGTTCCATCTCCTCGTAAGTTGTGACATCACCCATGTGGCATACACGACAGCACACGCTCGTGTCAACACCATCTCCTCATCTCCCAAAATGTTCCAACTTCCAAGTCCAAGTTCTAACCAGTTGTGACTCATAAGGAGTTGTTTCTAGCTGTGAGATCTCTCTCCAAAGTCCAAACTATTATCTCTCAAAACTGGCTTTGTTTTATCAAGTTTTGAGAGATTCCATTTATTGTAGCTTGGTCGTTTATATATAGCTTTGTATTACCATATAACCTTCATGTGTCCTTCCCCTTCCTCTCCTCCGAAAAAAACCTCACCCTCTTTCTCATGATCCAAAGCTTCCAAACTAGGTCTATAACTGATCTACAGATTTCCCAATCGGTTTCTCCCTTTGCAACTACCCAACTTGTAACTGTGAGGCTTGAAAAGGAAAAAGCCAAAAGGGGGTTCATAGAACACTCTAGAACCATGGTGGAATGTTTAAATCAAGGCACAAAGGACTAAGCTATTGTGAAACAAGGCTGTGGAGAGAACACATCGAGGTATATACCAATTTCTAAGCTCCTATAAAAGAAATTCTTTGATTTCAAATTCAATCAAATAGAGCAAACTTTCAAATTTCACATACAAGTTACTCACTTGGATAAGTATTTTTGAGCCGATGGAGAAATGGAATGCTAGTGGAGGCTTGAGGGAGAGCTTGAGAGAAAGAATGTGCAGCGTGTTTGAGGGAGATCTTGAGGAGAGGGAAGAGGGCAAGGAGATCTAAAGAAGATCACAATATGTCTTGCACATTTGAAAACCCAAGAGAAAGTCAAAACCAAGGACAACAAAAATATGTGCATCAATCGACAATTTTAACTTTTCAAACCTAAGAATTGAAGGACTCATATTTCACGTACAAATACATACAGATACAAAAGGTACGAATAGCACATACGAACCTGTTTGTTTGTGTAAGAAGAGCAACTATGCCACGTACACATATGGTTAGATGGCTATCATTGAGTATTATCACATTATGTAATAAAAGTTCTCTACTATAGTTTTTAGAATTTCCCAAAAAATGAGACCATTTCTAAGGCTTATTTTTATAAATCTTGTAAATCTAAAGGTGCCATCCCTAGTGGAAGGTTGCCCCAATGACATTTTCTAACATCAATTCCTAGTCCCCCATCATAAATACCATCAGACAATTACTGAGGTTCCTAATCCTCGTCATAGGTAGATGTCAATGGAGACTCAACTAAGCAACTAAGTTCTCTATTACATGGAAGAACTCAATACAATCATGGAGAGAAAAAAATCCTCTCACCAAGCCATCTCCAAACTCCATCTATCATGGCAAAGAACCTCTATCCTCCATTTTGTGGCGAGCACAACAACCACAAGCCACCAGATGTGCAAGACACAAACATAGGTAGTCTCATGGCATGATAGGCATGTCATCCCTATGATCCACCCTATGGAAATCCTCTCTATAATCAAGTGTCTATGGACATGGAGGTCCATACTGCGTACCATCTCAACAATCATCCATCAATCCC
>CM035432.1:143744928-143747428 GCA_020310875.1 Ceratopteris richardii
AAAATAATTTCTAGCACCATAGCTCCCGGACACCATACCTGAATCAGTGGAAATTCCTCGGGATTTTGACTGAGGAGTATTCTTCAGTATAAAAAAACTAGCATCGGCACTACATGAAGAAATACAGTTGAACTCTATCACAAAACTTTACTGCTTGTTTGATTAAGACAAAACCCAGGAGTCAAAAGCGTACCAAAATGAGCCTTTGTAACATAGCGAACCTGACATAAGCAGTGATTAAGAACAAAACTTTACATAGAATTTTTCTGGCCTCCCGTAAAACAAACATACTTACTCTTTCATTTTAAGAATAGAGTTCAGAACTAGCAATTAGGTTTTGCAATTCATAAGCACATCACAAATACTCATAGAAAAGAGATTCTGGGATTTTTCAAAACTTAATGGTCTTCCTGGAGCTGATCCATATGAATACATGAAATTAATAACAAAAAACAGGCAACCATCAAAAAACATAAATCAGAAGATGAACACACTCCCATAAAGGAATCTTACACAAAATCAATCACGCCATTCCCTTAAGTCAAGCAAGGGCACAACAATGGCTTGTGTAACCATTCAAGTCTGTTATTGGCTTCTCTACACACATCATTAACTATCACTGTTACTACTTTTCCTCCATGCAGAGACAAAACAAAACTTCTGTGATCGTGATCATAGAAAAACGTAGTGGCATGCAGGTAGCATACTTGGGATAGAAAATTTGTTACCTTCAACTCACGCACAACCTTTCTATTAAATGTTGTGTGCAAAGATATGGATATGAAGCATAGAGCAAGGACAATATCTGTCTTTTGAAAGTTTAAACAGAGCTCTTCTTATAGAATTTGCCACTTTCTGATTTAGGATTCTAATATTATGAGTTCCGATCTTGCAAATTTACGAGATTAAGACCTAGATAAGAGCATTGAATCCTTAGGACAGAGACAATGGAGCTCTCACATATAGAACTGAATTTTGCAAATGCATGCTGCGATGGAATTAACACTCTTAACAGTTGTGAAACTTTGCTAGTAGCTTGCACTAACTTTGGGTGCATTTCCTCCCATCACTTTGCACAATGAATACTCTCAATATTATGCTCTTCTAAATATGAAGTAGAAAACCCCAGCCCTCCACAAAAACCCTCGATCCTCACTCTCTCCACTTCGCTCCCACCCTAGATGAATCTGAACATCTCTTATCCTCTACCATGCACATTTTTTATGGTATCCGATGCTGCCAAAAATTCTTACAGAAAAGTTAAAAACGGAGTAGAAATATCATGATAACATATAAGAATTAATAGAAAGACAAACGATGACGATCATTGAATAAAATAAAGACCAAACTCAAGTCCAATAGGTAGATGCCAAATGGTAGACCGTGGTGGCTGGTCTATACAGAATAAAAAGTCAAAGACTAAAAACCGTGATGTATCATGTATCAAAAATCTTGATGAATAAAAGCATGTCACATGCCGCCGCTGCCACCACCACCACCACCACCATCATCATCAAGAGCAAAAGCATCATCATCGTAGGATGCCCATGCCTCTCCATGTCAGTACGAGAAGATGAATGAACTATCTCTCCATCATTTTCCTCTCGTAAAACAAGGAGGCTCTGATCATCTTCTTCTTTCTCGATCATGTCGTGTGTCACTTCTAATTTTTGGAACCCTCTTTCTTTGATCTTGGATATGAGGAGTAGATTTGTGTGAATATACGCAAATTTTTCAACATTCTTAGGCATTAACCTATTCCGCCTTTGTATGTGTGAGTGAAAATGTACTCCGATTTCTTTCCCAAGGGGGAAACACAAGACCTTTCTCCAAGGACACGAAGAGCTAACTCTTGCAAATTGGGCACGCATGATTCGATTTGCTCCCACCATCACACAGCATAATGCATTCTATCCTTATCTTTAACAACAAGATGTGAAAATGTATGTGATATAGACCGAAATGCATCTAGCTCATCACATAGCTGACCTTGTTTTTTAGCATCACTATGTGTGTGTCTTTTCAAAACAT
This sequence comes from Ceratopteris richardii, assembly GCA_020310875.1. NCBI lineage: Eukaryota > Viridiplantae > Streptophyta > Polypodiopsida > Polypodiales > Pteridaceae > Ceratopteris > Ceratopteris richardii. The sequence continues at coordinate 143,746,960 of CM035432.1, forward strand.
CCATCAATCCATTATACACTTCTATATCCATTTGTAGTGATTCTTCCCTCCAAATGGGATGAAGAACAGATGCAGCACCATGTAGAGGACTATGCAATGTGCACCATGTCCCATCTCTCAATACCTAAATTCTTCACTTCTTCCAGCCTGACAAAATCAATACAATCCAAGGATGAGAACTTCTCAATCATTCTATTAGTGACCTCATAAATCAATCCCATTGTTGCCCCTTCTCTATAAGCAAGACGTAAAATTTTCAAGATAGGAGTGCATAGGATAATAATCTCCTTCAAATTTCTCCAAAAGAACGTACTCAATACAACTGAGGAAACTTCTTCTGCCTTCTGAGTTTTTGCAACTCTTTTCCTCATATATTATGGGCATACCATCAAAGAGCATAAACCATTGTATACACGCTCGTCAAGCAAATTAGAAAGCATTTTAAATGCATATGTATTCTGGTAGGAGA
>CM035432.1:143752428-143754928 GCA_020310875.1 Ceratopteris richardii
TACCTACATATGTATGTACGTACATGTACGAACGTATGTACGTATGTATATAAGTACGTACGTACATCATACCTGCAACGGTGCGCGTACCGGAAAAAGCGGTACGTTTTATAGGTACATTTCATTCGGTTCGAACCGTATTAAACGGTGCGTGGACAATTTTTTGCCGAAAAAATCGAGAGTTAAAGAAACCCTATAGTTGGCGTTTTCATTATGCATCCACACGAGTATTTTGCTCCAGCCGCCTTGCTCTCTTTCTCCATCGATTGACAGTGGAAACACACTATTAACTAAGCACTTGTAGCTTGACTCTTGAGCCTTGCTCCACACACCCTCTTGCTTCAGCTGTCCACACACCTTGAGGCTTGTGCTCACTACTCCCTTCACACTTCAAGCCATGAATTGGTAAATGCTAATCTTTCTGGCTCGGGGACACGGAGGTGGGTGTGCAAGTATTGTGCAAAAACATTTAGCACAACAACCACACGTCTCATTCGACATGTGTCAACACTAGGAGGGTCTGGCATTTCAGCTTGTCCAAAAGTCCTCGATGACATAGCCGACGCTGTGCGACATGAGCACAATCTCAACCAAGAGGCGGTGGCTTCTCGCAGGCGTGAGTCTGTTGCAGTTTCTATTGATATATTAGAAGACTTGGCAGGTGGATTTAGTGCTAGCTCATTTAGATGCCGTACATCCACCCAACGAGAAGAGAATGAAAGATCTACCCCTCTTGAGTCATGTGAGCCGCCAAGCCAGAGACCTAGACAAGGGGGTGTCCATTCTGCTTATCTAAGTACGGGCTTACAGAAGCAACGCCAAGAAGTTGCAGAAATTGAAATTGAGTGTTGCATACTTGAATGCAACCTCTCTTTCAATGTTGTTCGCACTGATGCTTGGAAGAGGATGGTGAGGGCAATAACCCAAAGTGGGACCTACCAATGATGATTGGCATGGGATTCCATACAATCGCCTACGCACATCCATGCTCATTGAAGAGCAAGAGAGGATCAATCTACAATTAGCACCCATTAAAAGTGGGTGGAAGACCTATGGCTGCTCCATTCTATCTGATGGATGGAGCGACTTTAGATGACTCCACATTATATTATATCAATATAATGGTTTCCTCTTGCTTAGGCACTTATTTTCTGAAGGAAGTGGATTTTTGTGCTGCAGGTACCCGTATCACAGGGAAATATATTTATGAGCATATAAAATCCACTACAGAAGAAGTAGGAGTTTCCAATGTGGTATAAACAGTGGTAGACAATGCCTCTAAATGTGAGAGGATGGAGGTTGATAGAAACCGAGTTCCCAAGCATTGTCTGGACCCCTTGCAGCGCACATTGTCTTGACCTTTTGTTTGAGGACATAGCCAAACTATCATGGTTGGCTCGCGTGCTTTCAGATGCCAAACGCATTATCTCTTTTATAAGAAAGAATAACCAGGCTTTGACTATCTTTCGCAGTTATAGTGACAAGGAGTTAGCTCGCACATCAGAAACACGATTTGGATATATATATCACATCTTCTCCCGCTTACACATGTGCACTGATTCCTTGAGGATGACTGTAATGATAGGAAATGGATAAGTATGGCAAGAGGAAACACAGAGATTGCACATCATGTGCAAAGAAAGATTTTGGACATGGATTTTTGGGCAGAGATCCGCAACATTTTACCTATCTTGAGACAGATTCATGTGGTATTACGCTATGTTGACATGGAGGGTTCAACCCTCGAACTTGTGTACCACATCACGCAATTGTCTCAGTGTGGCACAACTTCAGCGTGTGGTATATTGCAAAGCCAATCTTCGGCTTTTGTGATCATTCCGGGATCTCAAGGGTCCAAGATAGGTATTGTGTGGAGTCTAGATAGTAGACATTGAAGCTTGAAAGTGGAAGCTAAAAATTATTATTTTCATTTTGTAGGTTTCACCTATTACATTTGAGCAGAGTCTTGTGTCTACGGAGGATGTTGGAGGATCTGCAAAGGACGACGAGGAGGAGATCTATCACATGCTCCATACAAAGCTTGAGGTGATCGATCGGAGGGTTACTAGAGCACGCTCACATGCTTTGTAGCAGAGGCGGACTGATCGTCCTTCTACTAGTGAAGCTTCAATGAGAGGTAGGAGGCGCAAAATGTGTCCCCCGACGGAGAGGTGCTCCTGCACCATCGAGTGATCATGAGGAGTATGCGACGGAGACGTTTCCTATTAGGGAACCAGAGTTCGACGATGATGGGATTGTCATTACACCAGGAGACATTCTACTCTCCTCTGCACATTCTTCTTCATCTGACCATTCCATCGGCATGGATGAAGAAGAGTCATTATGATTCACATGATAGGCATCCATCATTTCAGGGCTTTTGTATCTAGATTCCATCATTTCAGGTTGTCTCTTTGAAGGTGGCAGGGCTTTTGTCCACTTTGTTTTGCCACATTTTGTATGACATTATCATATATCTATAAATTCGATGTGTCATGCG
>CM035432.1:143767428-143769928 GCA_020310875.1 Ceratopteris richardii
TACACACACACACACATATATATATATATATATATATATATATATATATATATATATATATATAAAATATATATATATATATATATATATATATATATATATATATATATATATATGTATGTATGTATAGACACACATGTGTGTGTGTGTGTGTGTGTTTGTATGCGCACACACACACACACACACACACACACATATATATATATATATATATATATATATATATATATATATATATATATATATATATATATATATATATATATATATATATATATATATATATATATATATATATATATGCATACAAACACACACACATATATGTGTGTCTATACATACCAGTGTTGCATACGCAACGCGTTGCGAACCTTCGCAACGTACGCAACGCAACGTCGCGTTGTGTACGCGTTCGCAACGCGTTGCGTATAAATTTAAAAAAAAGGGCCCTTCCAACGGGCCGAAAACGGCCCGCTGGAGGGCCCTTTCTCATTTCATTCCAGAGCACTCAGAGCACTGAGCAGGGTTGCGGGCAGAGACAAGTCGAGAGAGAGAGAGAGAGAGAGAGAGAGTTTACAGCAGTCAACCATTATGCCTAGAGCTAAACAAGGCTGTTGGCAATATGTCACGAGCCAAGGAAAGTTTGGAACAGGAGGTAGTGAGAGATGGACCTGCAATTTGTGTGGGTACAAAGGGACAAGAGGGGCAGATAGAATAAAAGCACATTTAGCACGTTTTGGAGGTATAGGAGTTGGTCCTTGCTCTAAACCACTGCCAGAGAAGATGAAAGAGGAGCTTTTGGAATGGGTTGAAGCACGGGAAATGAGAAGAGGGGTTAGAGCATCAGCACAAACACATAGTAGTGCAATTCCTCAAGGACATTCATCCCAAGCATCTCAAGGGGAGTTTCCTTCAGCCCCTCTTGTTGAGGACTTGGAGACAGAGGAGGTAGCACATGCATCAGAGAAGCAGCAAAAGAGACCACGAGAGAGTCAGAGCATTCCTACAAGTCGTGGCAGCCTACATGCATCATCCATACGGGCTAGTTTGCAAAAGCAAGGGAAGCAGGAGGCCACCCAAGGTATTATGAGGCTCTTCATTAAATGTGGTTTAAGTTTTAATGTGGTGCGCACTCCCGCATGGAAAGAGGCCATGAAAATGGTGAGTAGGCTTGGGGTTGAGTGGGAAGGGCCTTCTTATGAAGAGCTAAGAGGAAGTGAGCTGAGAAGAACAAAAGAAATTGTGCAAAAGCAATTCGAGCCTATGGCAGAGACCTGGAAGAAATATGGCTGCACTTTGATGTGTGATGGATGGACAGACATTAAGAAAAGAAATGTATATAATATACTTGTTCATTGTTGCAAAGGTACCATGTTCCTACGTACCATTGATGCATCTACTCCAGGCCTATCCATCACAGGGGAGTACATTTTTGGACATATCAGACAGGCAGTCTTGGAGATTGGAGTGGAGAATGTTGTCCAAGTCATAACGGACAACGGAAGTAATTGTGTTTCCATGGGGCGGATGTTAGAGCAGGAGTTCCCATCCATTGTATGGTCTCCATGTGAAGCTCATAGCATAGACTTATTGATTGAGGATGTTGGGAAGGTCCCTTGGATACATGAGATTTTTTCCACATGTCAGAGAGTGGTCACCTTGTTCACGAAGAGGCCAAAGTTGCTTTCCATTTTCAGATCATACAGTGATTTGGAGCTTCTTAGGCCAGCAAAGACCAGATTTGCTTATATGTGCATTGTGATGGAGAGATTGCTTCGAGTGAGGCAATCACTTATGCAGACAGTTGTTTCTCAGGAGTGGCTTGCATGGAGTGGCCATACATGCAGTAAAGCAGAGTCAGTACGCATTACATGTTTGAGTGACAGTTTTTGGAGAGAGGTAGAGGCTTTGGTGGGAGTGATGCAGCCTCTATACTCCATGCTACGCATTGTTGACATGGAGGGGAGTACTATAGGCCTCGTTTACGAGTATATGGACCGTGTTGGGGAGTCCCTTGCTCGATGCACTTCTATTTCTTCAGACAGGTATGCCATATGCATTTCGATAATGTTACATTCAAATTTTATTATTCTTATTTATATTACCAATCATCAATGACATGTCACCTGCATTCACATTGATTCTTGATTCTTGACTCTTGGATAAATAGGCTTGATGAGATTAGATCTATATGGAGGGATCGATGAAGTTGGTTCCATCGACCGATTCATGGTATGGCTCACATTCTACACCCCTTATGGAGAACTGAGAGGAAGATGTTGGATCATGAGCTTGACAATGCATGGACTTCATACATAGGTAGATTATATCCTGATGATGTTGATATGCGCTTGACACTTGAGGATCAGCTCCTACTATTCCGAAACTATGGGGGTAGTTTTGGGAAAGATACCGCCATGCTCCGGTCTAGTCAGTTGTCACCTGTGTCTTGGTGGGAGAAATATGGCCTATCTGCACCTGAGTTGGTAAGTAGTAAGTA
>CM035432.1:143779928-143784928 GCA_020310875.1 Ceratopteris richardii
CGGCAACGTCACTCAACTTGGCTCTCTGAAGTCTATACAAGAAGTTGGACACTCATTGGCCCCATCTTGGATGGAGGCAATCTCAATCTCCGTAGTCTCATACACGCTATCTCTGTCTCCTCACTCTCCTCATTGTGCATTGTGGCAACTCAGCTCACCGTGCATTGTGGTAACTCTGCTCACTTTGCATTGTGGCAACACTGTGGTGATTATACAAAGTCTAAGCTACTTACCTGTGTGGCAAATAGCCTCTCAATGTATTTGGGTAGTCTTTGGCTAGTTGTGTCCCAGTTGCGGAATACATTGTGACTCTTCAAGCACTTGTGTTGTTGCTTTCAAATGCGTAGTGTTGTTTTCCGAAGGGGTCATTGGCCTACTTTGTAATGCTCATTAAGCTGTTTTGAATCAATTGTCAGTTTTCTTCATCATTTCTTGTGTTAGTGTTATTCAAAGTTGCATAGGATTTGCGAAGTGACCTTAGGGACAGGCAAGCAGTAGCAAGTAGCTCGTGTGAGAACTCTTGGGTTGTGTGTCTTGTCGTATTTTGGCATACTGTTAATCTTTTGTGATTCTGTTGAATTCATTTGGTGTCATTAAGTCCTTGGGTTTTCTTTTTATCATCCTTAATCTTTGGACAAGCATGTTACAGAGTATACTTCCCTAAGAAAGAACTCCCCTTGAGTAGAAGGCATCCTTGGAACTTTGACTGCACCTCTTCTTAAGAGAGGTCCCGGGTACTACTTCTATAAGGACTTTTATCAAACTTGTACATACTTCTTTTTCTTAATCATCTTCTTCAATTTTGCAAACAAACAGTAAACCTAAGCTTCCATAGCCAGCTCTCTTCTTTTCTCACCAGTTGCCCTTTTTTTGCCCATTTGGTACGAATGTGAAGCTCTCAATGCCCTCTTTCATGCACGTATGTACATATGTATATATGCATGTATATATGCATGCATGCAAGCAACCAGAAAATTTTCTGTTCTGTTCTGATTCCATAGTTTGTAGCTACTACTATAAAAACATGAATGTTCATATTGACGGACCAATATTTATTAGAATCTCCATTTTTTTTATACCATACATATCAACAGAAAACATATGCTACTTTACAGGTGTTACATATGTTCTCTTCTGTCCAAATAATTCACGCATGGTGTGAAAAATACATGACTAATAAATGCACTGTAATTTAGAGGCTGTATACCGTTTCACCCTGCCTATACTTCACATACTCTAAAATAAATAATTATCTTTTGTCAAAAGCTCATCAATCCTGTCAGCCTTCCATCATGGATGCTTGCTACAAATGGTGCAAAATATGGAACCTGATTTATTCTCAAAGAAAAGAGAACAAAGTCAAGAATAATCACCTCGAGTTCCTATAAAACGAGCGAAGCCCGTTAAATGATGTTCAGATCTTATTTGTGTAAAATGATGCCAACGCTGAACTGCTGCAAGTTCACTGTTGAACAGAAAGACCCAGATAACGCAAATATAAAATTTCAAGCATTAAGCATTCAATGATGAAATAAACGCAAGCAGGCATTTAAAAATTTATTATAAGACAAATTCAATGCATAATATGTTCCTTTCTGTGGTCAAAGACCTATCCAGTACAAATTACACAGGTCCCTAACAATATAAAATTGCAAAACATGGGAGCACTGGATATCAAGATGCCACTCACTCTCTCTGAGCTAAACATGCTCTTTCTTATTTGCAATGAACGCATTGTTATTATCCTCATTACTTACAATGGTCAGAGGGAAGTTCACCACAAGATCTGTAAGAAGAAAAGAAATATAGAAAATTGTAGCATCACGCATTCGATGATGGCATAAAAACAGGCCGTTGTTTATATTTATTAGAAGAAAAATTCAAAGCATAATATGCTTCTCTCTGTAGTTAACAACCTATCCAGTACAAATTACACAAGTTCCTAACAATATAAAATTGCACAACATGGGGGCACTACTATTAAGATACCTCTCACTCTCTCTGCTAAAGATGCTCTTTCTTATCTGCAATGCATGCATTGTTTTTATAGTCATTACTTCAATGGTCAGAGGCAAGTTCATCAAGAGATCCATAAGAAGAAAGAAAGGGCATTTAATCATTTCCAGACCATTCAAAGAAGCTAATTTACACAGCCAATAATACTTAAAAGTTGAACCACATCCCTGTAAAATACCCCAAAAGGATAGTCCATTCATTGATTCATCTTATTTATGTGAAAGCTTTCAACAATGCAAGGAATATTTTATGCTTATGGGAGACTACAGATACACGAGGTTTATGCTCAATGTCGTGACCCCAATTATGGGCCTTGCATGTGTAATCTACCCATGCTTGCCTGAAATGTGTAAGGGTTGTCTGACCAGAATGGTAACCAAACTGGACAGATTATTACATACCATGAATGTCTTTCTTTCTTAGAGAGCCTTCCCTTTTCTTCACACTGCACGTACATACATATATATGTTGTAGATTTTCAGGACTCAAAATTAGGACTGGAACTCAGTGTCTACTGATTCCTCTTGAATCCTCTTGTAAATAAGAGTTAGGAGGCATAGTCAGTTGGTATAGACGGATGGAATTATGGTATGAAAGAGTTGCATTACAGATGTCATTACTTAGCATACAGTGGGACACAACAATTTCGTCATCTACTAACAAGAATTTTGGCCTCTCTCAACTGGAAAACCATAATATATGTCATATGAGGACCAAAGATGTATGAATATATTCTTGCTAGAGCTGTGACGACTTAGAGTAAACCTCGTGAGGAGACCAAAGAGACAAATTCAAAAGCTAGTTACAAATTTCTTCAGACAAACCATCAATTAGGAAACCAAGTAAACACATTTTGCAACAAGCTTTTGTGACTAAAAGTGCATTTATCGATCATGTGAATAGTCAATGGTCACTCAGCTACAATGACCTACATGTCCTCAATTGTCAGGGGGACTCAAACTATCTTAAAGAAGACTCCGATCGAGGATTCCTATCATTCTAGCTTGTCATGTGAAACTCCCACTAAAAGTACTTATGTTAGACCATATCAAAGGGACCTAACAATGATCAACGTGACATGCATTATGCAACAAATTGGTCTTTCTCATGCTAATGCCTCCATAGTTCGAAATGAGCTTGCAATAAAATTCAAATAGATGTTTGCAATGTTTAAATCATTTTAATTGTTCAACCCATAATAATAATCAAGATATTGATTCCTCTAAAGGAATTTCTTTTTTATCCTAGACTATATGTAATATAATAAGCACCCTTAACAGCCATGTGTACATTATCCTACAAAAAACAAAGAATATTTAGAATTCCTTCCTCGTACCCATTTTCAATTTGATAAATCGGCCAAGCATTGTTCAAAGTTCAAGTTGATATGTGGGTTAAGAGTAAGTTGGAAGGTATGCAAGTACACAGGTACACACATACATAGGCCAGTACGTTGGGAGGTGGCTGAATGAATATTTACCAATTTAATTATTGATCTCTTGCGCTACCTACCTAGCTATCCATCTATCTTAAAGTATGTCCAATGTCCATCCACCTCTAACAATTCTATATACCTCTTTGTCATCCTATCTACCTAATGATCTACCACCTACTTGGGTACCATCTTGAAATCAAGATAAAGACTAAGATTTAAATAAAATTTCAACATTTCTAGCTATAAATTTTTAGATTAGAAACACAAAAAATAATCTCACAATTGCCCGAATGATTTCTCTACCTTCTTGAAATGGAAGAAGTAAAACTCAAAAAACTAGAACAAAGTATGTTTTTTAAAATTTGAAGAATTTGATTGACAATCACTTGAAGTCAAACTCGAGTGTGAATCCAACTTAGCACATATTTCTTTCCTAACATTTCGTTATGCAATGACACGTCAAACAATGTGGCACATTTTTGGGTCCACATTATCTTTTAACCCATTCTAAAGTCAAAATTTTCATTTTGCTAGCTAGTCAGTGGCTCATATGCTTTTGGAGCATGAAAAAATTTTGGGCATGCATCACTAGAGAATCAACCAAACAATCATTAAACCACTTAAAAGCATATTGCTTTATAATGTAATCCGATGTTGGGTCAATTCACACATTGATCAAGAACCATGCAAACAAAGCATACCAAATGCATTATCCCTTAGCCACACATGTTCTCTGCTGCATGTTTTATGAAGGAAAGAGAGAGCATGCAAAAGAGAGAAAGAGGTCGAACTTGGATTCCCAAGAGACATGGATATTGCACACTATATTTTGGTAATGATGTGCATAGTTGCACCCGTTCACGCACCTAATCATGCGGTACGCTTTTGCATATATGCCCATAACCCTAAGTTCTAATGGGCTATTTATCTTTGTGCATCCGAACACCCCTGTTCACTTTCTCGAATTGCTAGGAAACTTAGTGAGCATGGTTAGGACAATATGTACTACAAATAAGCTTGACGAGTTTAGTGCAAGAAATAATTCAATTTAAATGCGTTTCAAACTTTGCACTCACTATCATAGCAATTGTATGTTGGGTTTCCTCATAACATAGATGTAATAAAAAGGATCTTCAAACCTGCAATTAATGAGAAAACACAATAAAAGAGAGTATGAAGGAAAAACAAAGACAAGTATGATATTTTCGTATATCAATGAAAAAAATGGTTACAAAGCAAAATATGACAAGAAAACAGCAATAATACTCCTATCAATCTATCTATGTAGTATGAATGTGAGTGCGCATGTGAGTATGTATGTATGTATGTATGTATGTATCTATCTATGTATCTATCTATCTATCTATCTATCTATATATATATATATATATATATATATATATATATATATATATATATATATATGGCTGTGTGTGTGTGTGTATTTATGGCATATGTGTATATGTATATGCATATATCAAAGTCACCAAGTGATGGGGAAGGGATGGTCCCGAGAAAATGGTGGTGTCCCCAGATCAAGGATGGAGCC